>JAUMJL010000301.1:0-600000 GCA_033558185.1 Dromococcyx pavoninus
CATCCCCGCCCACAGCTCCGCCCAGCCCCGCCCACAGGCCTCAGGTCCCTCCCATCGGCCACTTGGCCCCCGCCCACCGCCCCGCCCACGGCCCCGTCAGGGCCCGCCCACTCCCTCTAGCCCCCGCCTACTCCCCCGCACGCACACTGCGAGGCCCCGCCCGCTGCCCGCTTGGCACCTCCAAGCCCCGCCCCCTACGATGCCAGTCTCCGTCCCTGCCCAGCCAGGCACGGCCCCCGCCCACGTTGCCAGGGAAGCCCCACATGATGCGGCGGCTGCACGTCGCGCCGTGATGACGCCAGCGCGGCCTCCACGTCGCCCGGGCAGCCAAGATGGCGGCGGCGGAGGGGAGCGGCGCCGGCGGGGCTATGGTGAGCGGGGCGGGCGGGGTGTGCCAGGCCGCGAGACTCCCCATGAGGCCGGACCAGGCTAGGCCAGGCCCCGCTGGGGCGTGGGTGGCCGGGAGCATGGGTTGGGGCCGGGAGCAGGGGTTGGGGCAAAGGAAAGGGCCTGGAGCTGTTGGACTGCAGCCTCTCTGCCCCCTGCCTGCCCTGAGCTGACTGCAGCGCCCGTGGGGCTGTTCACTGACCCCATCCCTGCTGTTGTCTCCCGCTGGGGCCGGGGCAGCTGAGTTTCTCAGCGCTGGGCACTCGGCTGTCCCGATTTGTGCTCGGTCTGTCGGTGCGGTTTCTCGTGGGCCGTTTCCCCGTGCAGTCTGTAAGAGAGCATCCTGGGGTGTGTGGGCACTTACAAACATGAACAAATCTTTACTTACATTAGTTATGACTGTTAAAATAGAGAGCAAAAAGCAGGTTCTGGGGAGCTACTGGAACAAAGAGAAGAGCTTTGCGTGTGCGCCCTTCTCACCTCTTTAGCTTGTGGTCTGTTTAAGTCAGGCAGATAGTGGCTGGGCTCTGTTGCTGACCGTATTAATTAGTTGTTGATCCGAGTTCTGGACAGTTGTTTTCATCCTAAACTCAGCTGAAAAACAACTGAAGTGAGTACCTGCTGTTTTGCACTTTGCTCTTTCTAAAAGTTTAAAAAAAAAAATCAGTTTGCAGGCCTTGCAGATGTGTCGATATCCGAGGACATCCCGGTGGAAGGGGAGATTACCGTTCCCGTCGGATCTCGCTCTCCTGATGAGGACTACTCCACGCTGGACGAGCCCGTCAGGGACACCATTGTGAGTCTGCGCCACTCTCTGGGGCGAAACACGTGTTCTGCCAGCAGTTGCTCATCTTTGCACAGCTCTGCTTGACCTGCTCCCACTTAGAACTAAGCATGTAAAATGGGTTTTAAAATATCTGAATTGTGGCCACAAAGGTTCCCTATGTTCTCAAAATCTTTGCAAGAGAGATGGAGCTTAGAACAATACAATCCTGACCAGTGGCATTTTTCATTAATTTTCTTTCTCTAGAGGAGGAAACATTGTTTTTCTTAATTGGGTGTTGTTAAAGGATAAAATACTGGGGTTGATGAGGAATGTGGAAAAAGCGGGTGCTGTTTGTTGCAGAAGACACTACAGAACTGTGGTGGTTGGATCCTTTCTGATTGACCACTTCTGCCGTCTGCTTTCAGTTGTGAACTGTGTTTTGCATGGGATAAATTCAATTATTCCCTCTTTATTTCAGCTGAGAGATCTGAAGGCCGTTGGGAAGAAGTTTGTCCATGTCATGTATCCAAAGAAGAGCAGCACACTCCTCAGAGACTGTGTGTACCAGGTTTTCCGACTCTCCAAAGGGTGTTTGCGTGGGGAAAGGGAGAGTTTGGTGAAACAGGGATTTAGAAGTTTCTGTTCTGTGTTCTTTCCATGGTTGTAGAATGCTTGGCAGGAAACACGAAAAGTCAGAGCGTTACCAGAGCTCTTCAGAAGCAGAACATGTGCCAGAACGTGTGGAACAGCAGCTTTAGCATTGTCAGGGTTGGAAAAAATGATGTGATAGAATATGTTTTGGGATGGTAGATAAGGCAGTTACGAGGATATGTGATGTGGAAAATGTTACACTAGTAGTGGGAAAAGGTGCTTTATTGTTCCCAGGAAAACGAAGCAGAACATCATTCTGTGGTATTTATGATTTGATTTTTCCCTTTGCCTGCAGGGGATCTCTGGGGCCCGCTGGTGCTTTGCGTCTCCCTTGCACTGTGAGTACTTACAGTGGACGGGTTTGGGGGTTTGTCTTGTCTTTTCCATTGGAGAAATGAGGGATTAAAAATTTCTTGGACCCCAACCTTCACCCAAGAGCTGAAGTGCCCGTGCCAGGTATCCTGGAGGAGAGAGACTGATGCAGTGTTTGCAGGTGGGAGGTGGTGGTGGCTCCAGGAGTTCCTGGTGCTCTCCTGGAGCACGTGTGCAGATCTGCCTGGGGTGGGATGGAAATATCGGTCAGGTCCATCTGTGCACTCTGTGTGCAGAAACTGCTGGGTGAGATGTTGGTAAAGCTTTAGCAGCAGCAGACAGTGTAATTTAAATATTCAAATCCATGTATGCCTGCTTTTCCAGGCTTGTGTTGCTCAGATCTTGTAGGTACAAGCTTTCCGTAAGGCCTGTGTGTTTTACCATGCACTGCACCACCTGCTTGGGGGGTGACCAAGCTTTCCGTACTCTTGATTTTCACCCTAGCCTGTTGTCTATGGGTTTATTCTCCTCTGGTGCTTACACAGTCCTCAAAATAAACAAATGGACTGAAATGCCCTCAGCTGAGCCACAAACATTTTCCTTCCCTGTACAAAACTCAGGACACTGCTGAAATTAAGAAAACAGACAAAAACTGACCTGTTGGCAGCTAACGGGGGATGGGTGTTTCAGGCACCTGTTCTGTCATCTCCACCAAGTCTACAGAAGCTCGATCACCGATTGCAAATACTCCCTTTCTGTGTCACCTCCCACAGGATGCTCCAGGGTGGGTCAGCAGACAGCAAAGATGACGGGGGGCCCCAGTTTGCCGAGGTCTTCGTCATCATCTGGTTCGGTGCAGTTGTCATCACGCTGAACTCAAAGCTGCTCGGGGGGACAATGTGAGTGCTGCTTTATTTAGCAGCAGTTAAAATGCTCCCATGCCTGGGTCTGCTCTGCTTTGACTGCTTTTTGCCTGTTTCTGTCCCTCCTTTCCAGATCATTTTTCCAGAGCCTGTGTGTGCTGGGGTACTGTGTCCTGCCGCTGACGGTGGCGATGCTGGTGTGCAGGCTGGTGCTGCTGGCAGGTTCTGGTACCGTCAGCTTCATCATACGCCTCATTGTGGTGTCCGCCATGTTTGGCTGGTCCACGTTAGGTGAGTTCCTTTTTGTGTTGCGGTTTAAGGCGTTTCCTGGGCTGCTGAAGCATTGTAGAAGGATTCTTCCAGTCCTTGTGTTGGGAGAGGGGCCGTCTCTGCCTGTGCTCCTGTGGATTTTCATGGGAGTGCAAGAACGATGATCATTGAACATGAAACCCCCTGTGAGACTACTGGGTGTTACAAATACTGTTAGCAAATGCTGATTTCCTACCAATGCATTTGCATTATTTCTCCTGTTCTCGATCTGTAAGTCTGACCCTGGTTACAGAATGTTGTCTGTTTGATGAAGTTTTACGTGATGACTCTGGACCATTGGTGTTGAACAATGGATTGCTCTGTTTCTCTTTCAACATAATTACAATGCAGACCCCAGTTTGCAGTGGTTACCGTGTGCAGTCGATCTGAGACTTGGTGCTGTTCAAATTTAAAGTGTTTTTCTCTTCCTCAGCATCTACAGCGTTCCTGGCGGACAGTCAGCCCCCGAACCGCAAGGCCCTTGTCGTCTACCCCATCTCCCTCTTCTACTTCGTCATCAGCTGGATGATCCTCACCTTCACACCACAGTGATCACCAGGCAGGAGAGGAGAGACTATCTCATAGAGACTGAAGCATTTTCACAAGCAATGCAGTCAATTGTTGGCTTTATCTCTTCCTAATTTATATATAGAGATACTGTAAAAAGGCGGGAGATGGGATAAAGCCAGAGAACTGCAAAACCTGTCAGTTGTCTGTCCCTCTTTCTGAAAGACACGGAGCTGCAGCTGCTGAGGGGGTTTTATTTCGCCCTGCTCTTCAGTTGCGTTAGATGAGAAATGCCTGCTGTGACAGGGATTATTCCAGCTGAGGAGCAGAGCAGGAGATCCTGGAATTCCAAGACCTTGGGTGGAGGAATATGGAATTGTAGGATTGCTCGACGTGGCAGAATTCTTGCTTGCGCTTGGATTCTCACTGACGATGAATATGCCTTATGAAATAACAGAACTGCATTGCTGTTGTGTGTGGGGTGGGGAAGAAATGTGTTTGACTTCCTTTTCGTTCACTTGGAGAGCTGAAATGTGTAAAGGGCATCGTGGGACTGTGAGCTTTCCCTTTGAAACCAGATTTCAGCAAAAAGTGTCCTGGCTCCACACTGTGGTTCGTTGGAGCTGAGTGGAAGGGAACTGCCTTTGCTCATGTTCTTGTGTGTCTGTTTTGTCCCTTCATGTGTCAAGAAAGAGCTTTTCAGCTGAACAACTCCAACGTTGCAGTTACTGACAGACCCATGGATTGGTGTGAGGGCATGTGTTTGCGCTGGGAGGTTGCGGATCTTTTCCTGTGACCTGGAGCAGGGAGTTAAAAGTCCTGGTGAAACAGGCAGAACTGGTTTGCAGCCCGGACTTGGCTGTGTGGTGTCTGCTGAAAACAAAGTTTATGTGAAATACGTGGAGGATTTGATACCCAAGGTGTTCCGAGTGCAAACGTGCGTCGCTGGGACGTGGGCCTGAAAGTTTTAGAGCTGGTTGGAGGAAGGAGAAGGAGTTGTGATGAAGGTGGTGGCTGCGATGAGGGTGGGATGTGAATTCCAGCTTTAACTGTTTGTGTGTGAGTCCATCTGTTTTTCACACGGCGAGCGTTTCACTGTACCTGTGTACAGGTGTGCATGTGGTCCTTTGTGCGTGCACTGAGATGGGAGGAATTTTTCTGTAGGGTGGGGTTTTGCTTAATACATTTTGTAAAGAGGAGGAGGGTTCTTCTCCCATTCCCTGTGGGCTGTGCCTGGAGCACCGTGCCCAGGGTGCGACCACGACACTCACAGTTCAGTGGAGCATCGGAACCTGGGGAATCGACTCTTGGAAACCGGACAGGAATTATTTATATTTGTTGTTTTCAGTCAGCAGTCCAAGGGGAGAACATTGAAATGTCTGGGGGTGAAAAAGTGCTGGTGGAAACATCTCTTTTCCTGAAGCTGTTTCTTTTTTCCTGCAGCAGTGCGGGCAGCCCTGGCGTTGGTGCAGGTGGGGCCTGCGCAGGGGTAGGTGTCCCTGGTTTATATTTGTACATAAAGCACAGATTCTGCTATAAACACTGTAAGTATGGGCGGGGTGGACATTTCTAAATGTGCTGATTAAAAGGACATTTCTGCATTTCTGGGAGTGTGGACGAGAGGGAAGGAAACAGCCGTTGCCTCTCTGCGGGGCCCCAGGTTTGCTGCAGAGCTGTCATTATGGGCGTGTGTCAGTGTGGCTGTACTGGCTGCCACCCATACACCTGCTGGGAGGAGCTGGAGTGGTTTGTAGGTGTGGGTTTCAATGGAAACTGGGAATGCTTAAACTTCCATTAAATTATTACTGATACAGAATGTGATTTTTCTTTTACCTGTGCAGTTTTCCATTCGTTTCAATGTTAGTTTGGCTCTGTGAAACTGAAAAGAGACATTCAAGTAAAGGTGACAGTAAAGCTGTTAAGGGCTTCAGGTGGGATTATTTGACCCAGATCTTCTTTTCCTGCTGCAGCACAAGAATTTAACCACACTTTTAGAGAAATCCTTGGAATTCAACTCTGTAGTGCCTTGTGACTTAAGCTGATACATCTGAAAGATAACTGGAGTTGCATGTAATCGATTTAGGATCTTATTGAAAAAGACAATGATTTTTAAGAGGAATTAAAAACCCAGCTTTCTTCTTTTTTGGTTTGACTGAGACCTGAGCCTCATGACGGTTCGTTGTCCCTACTCTTGGCAGGGGTGGCTCCCAAAGCAAACCAGATATTGAAGCACAATGGAAGAATTTCAGATTTAGGCAAGCGAAATACCTGGAGCTGAGTTGACATTTGCAGCCTGCCTAGCGCTGATGTTGGTGATTGCCCCTTGAACTGATGTTTTTAAGCACCAGGTGGTGCTCACTGGGCTTGGAGCACCAAGGCTCTGGTGTGAGGTGAGGGATAAAGGCATGGGGAAAGAGGGAGCAGGAACTTCGTGGAAGTCCCATAAATGAGTGCCAATTAAACCCCATCACTGACCAGTGCTGGAGTTGGAGCGATCACTTGGGGAATGTCCGTGCTCCTGCGCTGCACCGTGGGGTGACAGCGGGGGAGCTCCCGCAGCAGCCTGGCCTGGGCTGAGGAGCCATCCCTGGAGGCGGTGGCAGCAGGGATGCGGTGGACCCTGCTCCAGGGCCCCCAGCATTTCGATGGAGGAGACCACATGTCCCGGTGCTCACAAGAGGGCAGCACGACCTTGCAGTCCCTTACAGCTTGGATTTTTCTCTCCGTTTTTTTCTCCCTTTGGCTTTTCCTGTTCCACCCGAGGTGATGGGGATGCAGCAGCTCGTTTTCTCATGTCCTCCCTAGTGAGGACAAGGGCTTGCAGGCAGCCTCGTGGTGGGGCTGCGGAGCTCCAACCCTGGCCACCAGCACCGTGTGAAGGGACTCATCCCGTTGTGCCTGACCCACCCGTGGTGCCCCTCCAACTGATGTGTCCCGGTGTTCTGAACCGCAAATTCCCGGCCCAGAAATGAAAGGTGGTGGAGTTTGTGTTGTCCTCCTGCCCCTGGAGAGGAGCCCTTGCTCTGGAGCGGAGCAGCTCACAGCTTGGGGAGAGCTGTGAGGCTGCACTCCCAGCCCTGCCGTGGGAAAGCAGCAGGGCTGGATCCCTGGGCTCTCCAGCTTGCAGGAGCAGGCTCAGCTGAAATCCTCTCTGGGCAGCAGCTGGTGCTGGGGGTCTGTGTGTCCCGTGCGCCTGTGGGCAGGTTCGGGGTGGTGAAGAGCTGCTGCCACTTCCAGGCAGGAGCACGGCTCTGTCGTTGGCAGCTGCTGGCACAGGGAGCTCTGAGCTGCTGGAATGCCCTCCAGGAGAGCAGGTCTGGCCTCTGGTCCTCCGGCGTGCTGCAGAGAGCCAGTGCTGGAAATGCAGCTCTCCCACCCAAAGTAGCTGTTCCTGGATGCAGCCGGGTGGACAGTAATTACAGTATCACAGTATCATAAGGTTGGAAAGGACCTCCGAGATCATCGAGTCCAACCTATATCCCAACACTAACACCAACCCATCATCTAAACCATGGCACTCAGTGCCCCATCCAGTCTCCCCTTAAACACCTCCAGGGTCAGGGATTCCACCACCTCCCTGGGCAGCGCATTCCAATGGCCAATCACCCTTTCAGTGAAGAACTTTTTCCTAACATCAAGTCTAAACTTTCCCTGACGAAGCTTGAGTCCATGCCCTGAGGATGAGCCTGACTACGCATCAATAGATGACAACTCCTCATCCTCCTCAGGCGATGGGGGCACCGTCCAAGGTTTATTGGCCTCATGGAGCACTGTGGAGGGCACAGGGGTGATGTTACAGGCAATAATACATTTTTCAGAAGTGATGGAATGTTGGCCTTCAATGAACATTCTCATACAAAGCCTGGGAGTGTGCATGGGCACAGTGGAACAGATCCAGGGTGGCAGCTCAAGCTGGAGAAACACCACAACATCCTGAACTGGGAGGAAGATGAGGATAATGCCTTCGCTCTGTCTCCTGGGGAAATGAAGACTCGGCCCAGCTGGCTGGTAAGTGTCTGTCTTTCAGGCATATTGAGAGTGCAGTGACTGTGGGTGCCTGTTACCTGCACCCTGTTATCTGCACCTTGAGGCACCTGGCTGGTCCTGGGGTCAGGATGCTCCTGGCGGATGTTGGGTGTCTTTGTCTTCTGTATATCCTGAACTTTTCCTTCAGGCCATTGAAGAACATTTCAAATCCAGTGCATGAAGCTGACTTTGTACCCTTTAACAATCTTCTGCCCTGCAGGCAGAGCAGGTTCCTACCCAAATAGGAACCAAATTCCTGCTCACCCCGAGGTGGTGGTCAAAACGAAGTAGAGAGAACATCAAGGAACTGAGGGCAAAATGGGTCCCCATTTCCCACCCAGCTCTGCACTGTGTGCAAGGAATGGTGCTGTAACCAGGGACCAGCATCCCACCAGCAGAGCTGTCGTGTCCCTGGCACCGTGCTCTGCAGGAGAAGCTGTGCTAGACAGGGTTTCCCTCTGAATTCCGATGTGGAAAACTTGGTATGTGGATGGTCCAACCCTGTGCAAGCGAGAGGAGGCTGCACGTGAATTCATCCCACAGGTTTAGGCTTGCAGAGACCTGTCCTGCTCGCAGGGAGCCGAGCGCTGCCCCTGAGAGATTCCACTGTCCTGTTAATTAATCTCAAACCTCGACCAGAATTAGGGCTGGGATCTTCCCCAGACACCAGCTGTTGCTGTAACTATGTGGAAAACATATGAGGAGGTCAAACCTAGTTTACTAAATGATGTTTAATTGTGCAAGCCTGAATGTGAGACGCGATTGCTCTTTGTAGCTGCCGTGTGTGCTGGCTGTGGGAGGCAGGCAGGTACCAGGAGGAGTGTGTCCCGTGTCCCCAGGAGCCAGGCACTGACAGGAGCCGGTCCTGAGCCCCCAGGTACCACCAGCAGTGTGTCCCATGCCCCACGCCCCTAGCTGACTGGGGGCCGTGTGCCCATCCCCTGGTGCCCTGCCTGTGCTGCTCCGGGCCACGGGGGCTGCCTGGCAGGGCAGGGCTGTGCCCCCCATCCAGCCCCGCGCTCCTCTGCGGCTGTCGTCGCACTGCCCTGGGCTGCTCCGAGACATTTGCTGCAGGAGCCTCCCCGCTCTTGCTAATAATAAGAGATGCTCGCAATTCCTTGTGCTGGTCTGGCGCCTGCCTGCAGGAGCAGAGGATTAACATCCCAGCCGGACTATGGAGTTCAGTGACATTCCTGTGGGGAAGGGAGAGCTGCCCTGGGAGTGTTCTGCCTGTGCCACTCTTCTCTGTGTACAAATGCAGACTGTATTGTGTTTCTTTTTATCTTCACGACTCCTATATGGAAACTATGGCGTGGCAGCGGGTTTTTGCTGGAGTTCTGCCTTGTGTGGGAATCTTTGTAGGCTCTTCCCAACTCCTTGTCTTAGGTGCTTGGATATAATAGAGTTAAAATTGGTTCCATGTGCAGGTTTCAAAAAAAGCCATTTTCATTCTGCATCACTTAGGTCAATTTGTAATTTCTGTAACTTGTCTGTAGCATCTGAAAAACATTATGGCATCAGTTGTGTCCTTTTAAATGCATTTATAGTGCACTTACCCTGCGCTGCTGGAAAGCCCTGGGCACTGCAGGATTGTGGAACCAGGAAATGTGGAGCGAGGGCTGCGTGGCTGTCCGTGAGCAACCTCAGCTCTCAGCTCCTGTGCTGCCCCCCCCAACCACCACTTACCTTGCATTTCAATGTTGTCCTCTCTTGTTGAGTGAAACTGGGGAGTTCTCTGAGTCAGTGAGGATGGCTGAAAAGCTGACTTTGCTGCTGTGTGCACTAAATAAATCAGTATCTGTAAATATATCTGCTGGTATTTGCAAACCAGATCCTCTTTTGCAGGGAATGCACAGATCCAGCCTTTGCCGGGACCTTTGAGGGAGCTGTGGAGGGTGGGGGCATTCTTGGAGCCGTGGATAAAGCATAGGACCCAGGGAGTTCAGGACCTGGGCTGGAGGGGGAAGCATCAGCTGGGTGCGAGTACGAGTTGAAGGGGCTCGCCGAGGAGATCCCTTCGGGGATTTGCACCTCCAGGGATGTGGGCCTGGGGCCCAGCAGGCTGCTTGCCCTGCCCCAGCCCTCTCACGGTGCTCGCGGTAGCTCTGGCACAAGGAATGGGCTGGTTTGCCAGGCGAGTGGCACGTGCCCAACCGGGAGAGGCTGGAGTGCTTCCCCTTGCTCACAGCCCCAGCCTGGTCGCTGTATTCATAGCTTCTCTGTTGCTTCTCAAAGTAAAAGCAGCAACTGCTCTGCTGGAAATGGCTCCTTTATGGTGAAATGGGCTCTTTGTTTGTGTGGGAGTGTGTGTCGAAGCTGATCATGGACGGTGATCTTTCCTGATCAAGCCTGCACTGGTCAAATCTGTTCCTTGCTGCCCATCCCCTGGCATCTCTCCTGGTGCTGCGTGCCCTCGAGGGCACCGTTGGAGGTGAGCAGGCACGCGGCGATTATTTTAAATGAGAAGCTTCCCAAGGGAAAAGCCGTGGTGGCAGGTGGGCAGGGAGCTCACTGCCTTGCCAGTGGCGTGGGGCAGCTATGGGACAGTGGGGAGCTGGGGAATGTCTTCTGCTGCTCTTCAACGTTTCTGTATCTCAGCAGGCTTCCCATGGCCCAGCCGCGTGGTGCCTGGTGCCCCTCCAATCACAGGACACCAAGCCCAGTGCAGCCTGATGGCCTCCCGGCTGGATCCCAGCATCAAGGTCTGTGTGGGGATGGCATCGCTGCCAAACCCAGCCATGGGTGCTGCCCTTCCCGGGAGAGCGTCCAGCACAGGAGGGCTGGTCCAGCACAGGGGGGATTCAGCCCTGTCCTTGGAGAGGCAGGGTCTCTGCAGCCTTCCAGGTGATGCTTCCCATGGGCAGCAGGTTTTACGCTTTCTCCTCCAGAGTCCTGTGCGGCGTCACCGCCCCTGCCCGGCACTGCCAACACCCGCCCAGCACTTCACGTTATTAAAGAAAAAGGTTTCTGTTCCCACTGTGCTAACAGGGTGAACGCCTGCTCTGAGGCGCCTTTTTCCACCCTGACATCGGGAAAAGCCTGCACACAGCAGCGAGTGGAAAATCACTGAGTGCTGACGGCTTGCGGGGCTGCTGGCGGGCGAGGAGCAGCTTGGCCCCGCTCACACCTCTTCGGACACCCCCTCCCAGCCCTCGGGAGTGGTACCAGCAGCCACGGTGGCTTCTCCTGCTGGCGAGGACGCTGCGGGCAGGCTGCCAGCCTTTAGGCGTTGTTGACATCGTGCTGGTGCCACTGAGCAACAGCCAGGCCAGCAATAGCTCATCAATGGGACAGGAATAGCTCCTGGCCACAGCCAAGACAGGATCCTCTGAGGGATGAGCTGTTGTGAGAAGAGGCTGTACCTGTCCTCCAAAATGCCAGCCCTGTCCCATGGCCTATGGAGAATGCAAGCTGTTTGCCGCAGTGCCGTGTCTGAGCAGGTAGCATCCCAGTGCCTCCTGCTCGGGGTGCTGCAGGCAGCCATGGGGCAGGGCTGTCGTTCACCACGTGGGAAGCTCCAAGTGAGCCTGGGCAGCGCAGGGTTTTCCTTAGAATCAGCCTTTCAAAACTAAGTCGGTTTTTAAAAAGCTCTCATGTAAGTCTGAAAGTGATAGTGATACAGACATATATATAGAGAGAATCAATAGAAATTGCTTTTGTTTTCCCTGTAGCTGCCTGTGGAGCAGGTACATTAGAGATGTTGGGAAAGGCGAAAAGCAGCAGTGGAGCCTGGGTCCTGGCATCGCCTGGGTCCTGGCCTCACCTGGCAGAAACACCTGCTTTAGGGTGTACAGGCTCCAGTGCCCAGGACCTGCTCTTACCCAGGCTGATATCCTGGTTTGCTAAAGGAGGATCCTAGATTTCAAATTACTTGAATGCTTTTGGGATGACTGGATAGGAAGAAGCTGCACAAGTATGCAGAAGCCTCTGTGGTTTGTCTCCCAGGCCCTGGGAAGGAGACAACTTGCTTCTATTTGTGCTAACTTGGTTTTTTTTTGCTTTTGGAGGAAGTGGGAGAAGGACCTCACGCTGCCAGAGCGAGCAGGGAATGAGGCGCTGGCAGGGTCCCCTCTCTGGCAGCGCCTCCTGGTTATGGTCAAAGCTGTGGGGCTGCTCCATTTCTGCAAGGGCTTCCTTGGTTTTTGCAGGACCCCCATCTCCCTGGGTCTGTCGTGATCACCTCGTGGATGTCTGTTTGCTGCCTGCATGGGCTGGCAGGGGTGGTGGCTCATCCTGCCCCTGGAGCAGAGTGTGGCATGGAAGGATGAGCTCCTGATGGGGGCCATAAAAGCTGCCTTCAGCCCCCGCCCTGGCAAAGACAGAAAGGAAGGCGGGTTTTTCCTGCACCAGAACCATACTGAGGGCAGGAGCTCTGTGTGCCCACCAGCCTGTGCCGACATGTGTGCCCCTGCCTGCTTCCCACTCTGACAGCGCGTTCTGCAGGCAGTGAGCTGCTCCGATGGTCCAGGGCTCCGAGGGGAAAGCCCATAAGGAGTGTTGAGGAGTTCCCCTGGAGGGATGTTGGCCAGGAGTGCCTTTGGCAGGATCCCAGGTAGTGATGCCATTCAGCAGCTCTGCTGTCCCCTGGCAGTGGGACCCAGCGAGCAGGATGGGGATGTGTGGAAATGGGCACTTATCCCAGCTGCCTTTGTCCAATGTAGGGAAGTGTTTGAAAGTCCTCGGAATAAAATCTGCAGCCTTTGAAGCAGTGGTGAGTGAGCTGTGAGGGTGGCTGAGTCTCAAGCAGCAGCATCTGGCTTCGACTTCTCTGTGCACCCTCCTACAGGTCAAACGCTTTCTAGTGAAGGTGACCCCAGGCGAGGGTCCTGTGGAGGTGGGGCTGCCTTCCCAGCCTGGGGAAGAGAAAGGAAGGTGGCACGTAAAGCTAACGTGGTGCCTCGGTGTCCCCGCCCTGCTGCGCTGTCCCAGTAATGCAGGGGACACGATGGAGGAGCTGTGGCTGGTGCCAAGCCCAGGAGCTGTGCCAAAATGCCACTGAGGAATGAGCGAGGGAGAGATGGAAGAAGGCAGCTGAAGCCGGTGCTGGGTCTGATGCTGCCCACGTGCTGCTGCCGGGGCCATGCTGGGGCCATGCTGGTGCTGCCACCGGGACCTGGTGTGGGTCGGATCTGTGGGGTGTTAGAGGTGCCAAATGCCACCTTCTCCATAGGGAGTGCAGCTTCTCCAGCTCTGCTGCATCAGTCTTCCGTGCTCCTATCCTTGCCTTATCCCCCAACTCCTGCTCCCCGTGATTGCAGACAGAGGCCGGTGCTGTTCCTGCTGTAACGAAGATTTCAGATCAGCTCAGCAGTGGTGGCCGTGGCCAAGAAGAGCTGTGGCACACCATGGGATGTCCCCTTGTCTGCAGTGCCACTGACCCGGGTCCTGCTGACACTGCCTGCCAGGGCTCCGCTTGCTCTTCTGTCCCTCTCCCTCCTGGTCTCCCCCCGCCAGCATCTCCAGGCTGGCTCGGTGCCCCACACCCACAAAGCCAGGTGCTCTGATGGGCACTGGTGCCAGCCAGGACAGGTTTGCCGAGGTGCCCATCCTGCTTTGAGGGGCCCCAGCGCCCCATCCTCATCCAGCTGTGCTGACATTTGGCTGAGGGCTCAGCTGCTGCTGCACCAGCTGCGGGGGCATCGCCTACAGCCGGTGCCTTGTCCTGGGGGGAGAGCACCGCGCTCCGGCATGCCGGCACAAACCACCCACCCGTGGCGAGCATGCACCGGCTCTGGGATGTGCGGGATCATCCCTGGGGCATGTGGAGCTGGATGCCAGCGTGGGGTGGGCAGGAGCGATGCCACTGGGTTGTGGGGCACCCACTAAGTGTCCTACAGGAGCGCAGCTCAGCCCAGGTGTCACTGCCAACCAATTTGCTCTTGCTTGCTCTGAAGTAATCACATAAATTACCAGCTGGTGGGGTTTTCTTTTGTGCCCATCAGAAGGCTTCCAGCCCGGGGCTCTGTGTGCCGGATGGCTTGCACAGAAGTTGAAGACGTTGCCTTTTATTGTGCTCCTTCTTGTGAACGAATGCTCAGCTGGCACAAATGTTTGCGGAAGGAGCTGTGAATAGAGCTGCAGTGAATGGTTTGGCTCAGTCGGGTGGCTGGGGGTGTTTTTCCCTGTGTTTTCTCCAAGCAGTGTCCGCTGCTCCGCGGCGATGTTGGCTGCACCGGGGCACGCGGGGGGCTGTGGCAGGGGCATCCGGGGACGACAACGTGACCGCGCGGGTACAGCTCGTCCCTCGCAGGGGAGAGTTTTGGGAGCCCTCTGAGTGCATCTGGTGAGCTGGAGCAGGGGCCGGAGTGAAAACCTAAACCGTCTGGGGCTCGAGTTTCCAACGTCCTACGTGTGCCTTTGACAGCGCAGCTCCCGTTCCTCCTGCTCCGGGTGGGGGTGATCCCTCGCTGCTCCCCGCCGCCTGGGAACAGAGCGGTGCATCCGAGGCAGGAAGGAAAGCCTGGAGCTGTTTAAAACTCGCAATCTTCAGGGAATTTCGGTCGCCGTCCAAGCCCGTTCCCAACCAACTGAATAACGGTGCAGGGTTTGAATTGCCGGCCCGCCCCCGCGCGCAGCGCTGCCTCCTCCCTGCCCGAGGCAGCGGCCATGGGGCAGCCAGGCTGGGCTCTGCCCGTGCCCGGGGGCAGCCCCGCGGTGTAGGGGGGGCACCCTGCCTGCCTCCTCGCCCACCCCATCATGCCGTTGCTGGAGTTTTTCTGGGCTTGCTTCAAAAGAGCCAAGGTAAGGCACCGCATTTAAATGGCACCCGTCCTTCTGCCACCATCCGACTCCAGGAGAAGCCGCCGGGAAGGGACGGTGGGAGGTGACCCCGGTGGGACGGGATTTTGCGCGCGGTGCCCCAGAGGGATGTCGTGCCTGTGTTCCACGCGTGTGAAAGGTTAATCAGGGATGGGGTCTGCGTGGCTGCGGTGCTCGGTGCGCCCTGTGCTCGCCCGCCGCCCGTCAGCAGCGGTGTCCACGTCCCCAGCGGCCCCCGGGGCAGGAGGGTGCGTGGATGCAGCCCCGGTGGCGGGGCTGCTGTCGGTGCTGGGCTCTGTGTGTGTGGCCGCTGCCAGCCCTCAGCTGTGGTCCTGCTGTGCACGGCTCCTGTGGTGTGGCCAGGGACACCCCTGAGACTGGGGCTCGCCTGGAGCTTCGGCTCGATCCCGGCAGAGCAGCGGGACCACGACTGGCTTTGCCGACCCGCAGGGATGGAGTGGCTGTGAATGGGTTGACAAAGGAACAGGGAGAGCAGAGGCCCTGAGTTTTTAATTTCCTGCAGCAGTGTTTTTCATGGCATCTGGTATTTTTTCATTTGAGTTTAATTCCTCATCTGTTGCCTTAATAACGTGCAACTCTCTTGCTCTGACTGCCCCTGGTTGTTGTCTTGGATTTATTGTATCACAGCCTGTGCAGTGCGGAGGTAGGTGTGCTGGGTGGGTGTTGGATTTGTTGTTAGTGTAGATTTCAGAAGCTTCATATTGGAAAAAGCCCTAAAATCCCTTTCCAAGCAGTGCCATAACACCGGCTGTGTGAAGGGAGTGGATCTGCTGTGGTGAAATGGATGTGGAATGCACGCCATTCCCCCGGGGTTTCAATGCAAAGCTTAAAATAGTTGACTCTAAAAATGACATTTGTGAAATTCATTAACAATATTAGTAGCTGTCTTGTCCCTGCTGTCTCCAGAGAGCTTAGTCTGTCCTTGTTAACCCTGCTTGTTCCTGTGAGCTGCATGTTGTCACTGCCACTGTGCTCGTGGTGACACGGAGACAGAGATGGTGTCCTGCGTCCCCCTTGCAGAGCTCCCAGTGGGAGCTCACCCCCTTCTGCTACATGCCACAGGAAAGTCTGTTCCAGTAGGCAGAAGCAAAGTGGAGCAAGGGCCAAAACAATGTTCCTGCACTTTGTGCTTCCTCGTTTGCTCAGCCCGTGAGGCTCTTGTTGGATTTGGCATCGCCAGACCCCAGAGCGGCGAGAAGGGTCCTCCTGTTGATGTTACAGGTGCTGCCTTCTTCCCTTCTTCCCTTCTTTCCCACTTCAGGAGGGGTTGTGCTCTTTGCATGGTTTCCTTTGATGGTTTTATACTTCCCATTGCTCCCCTTGCAGCGACACAAGGTGTTCTGGTGGGCTCTCTGTGTCTCTCTTTGTCTTCCATCGACAGATTGCCCATCCCATATTTCCACTTCAGTTCCACAGCAGCTGCCCCTCACCAGCAAATGAGATCTGGCTGACCCCCACCTGGGTCCCACAAGTGCCAGACAAGTCCTCATGGAGTGTGAGGCCTTCATAGAGGGGCAGTGGGAAAGCAGATCTGGTTGGGTAGGCTTTAGGGCCAGCTGGGCACCTGGGAAGCTGAATGGATGGAGGACACCACACTCCTGACTCCCCCTGGTGAACACCAATGGACTCATGTGGGGCTGGGGCTTCTGCTTCAGCCTGGTTTCCTGTTCCCCCTTTCCCCGTGCTGGTTGCTAGGCTACTCACCATGAGCCCAGGAAGGGTTTCTTGAAGAAGGAGAAATGTGCAGGGCTCTGTGGGATTAAAACTCTCCAGGTTAAACCGGGTGGATCTGTGACTGGTGGAGGATTTCATGGCAAAAAGAAGGTGTGAGGGCCAAGATGTGATGGCAAGGGGGAGTCTTCCCAAAGCTGCTGCAGCACAAGGACCAGCTTTCCCTGCCCTTGCTGTGGCCTGGGAGAGCAGCCCCACCTCATCGCCCCCCAGATCTTGCCCTGCTCTGTGGGTCTCAACTGCGCGTGCGGGCTGCAGGGCTGATGTTTGCAGAGCCTGTGATAACGGGTGTGACAGGGGTCCTGGTGACACCTCCCTGTCCAAACATCATTTTGACTCTGATGCTCTGCAGTTCCCCCCAGGCTGTCATAGCGGGCTGGGGCTGGGGAGCGCAGAGCCCAGCGGGCAGCGCTCGGACCGGCGCTGCCGTGAGAAGCCTGGCAGCAGGAGGATGGCTCAGCCCATCTCCCCCCCCGGGTCACCCCCAGCCCCGCTGCCCCGGCAGGAAGAGGGGTCCCGGGTGGCCTGTGGGAAAGGCTGGCTGCACGGCGCTGCATTCCTTCCGCGAACCTGCTGCCCTGCTGCCACTGCTGGCCTCACTCTGCGGGGCTGGGGGCCTCGTCTGCATCCACAAAGGAGCTGCAGAGGGTCCTGAGCAGAGGGTCCTGGGCTCTGCGCTCACCTCAAGACCTGGGCAGTGCCAGGACCCTCCTGCTCCCCCACCTCTGTGCAAATTGCCTTTATGTCCCATGCACTGGCAAGGTCTGCCCTCTGTAAATCCCATTCCCCTTGGCTTTGTCCTCACAGCAGTGCAGCCCTGGGCAAGGGGCAGCCCTGTGCGTGGTGCTGGTGGCCCCTTCCCCACACCAGCTGCTGGCCATGATGAGGCCTGGGGAGCCAGAGCTCAGCCTGCTGTCAGCTTTTGTTTTTCCCCTTTCCTTTCTTTATTGTTAGTTTCCGTGCCAGCAGCCACCACTGTACGCTCTGCTCCCAGAGCTGTTAACACGGTATAAAACATGGGCACCTCTGCTGCCATCTGTGCAGCCACACAGGTCCAGAGGGACATGTCTGGAGACCCCAGCCAGTGCTTCCTCCGCTGGAGTGAGGGGATGCCCCACTGGGGCTCACCAGTGCCTCCAGAGCCAGGCCCAACTCCAGAGCAGGAGCAGACCTGCGTGTGATGCACCTGGTGTGCGGCTGGCTTGCGGGTATCACTTGCAGCACTGCAGGGGTCTGTGAGCTTGGAGGGAAAGCCTGTGTCCATCCATCCCCTCTTTCCATCCCTTGCTTGGATCTGACAGCCCTTCCCTGCCTGCCTGCTCTCAGACAGTTTTGCAGTGTCCTTTTCAAGCTTTTGGGCAGAAAACTCTGTCTGCTCAGCCCTCCCTCTCTCCCTGGCTCCCTTACCCACCCCAGGAATGCAGAGCCCCTGGTCCTGGCTGCTCCCCCTCTGATGGCTTCCAGCAGGCTGGGAGACATGGTGGTGGGCACACGCTGGGTGCAGGCGTTTGCCTGGTGCTCGGGGCCGTGCAGGGCACTGATGTTTTAACACCGGTGGGACCGATGCCCTTGGGACAGACCTTGTCAGAGCCAGAGCAGTCACTGCTGCTCCCAGCTTCTCTGCGTGGCTGGAGCGGGGATGAGCCCAAATGCGAGTGCTAGGGGTCTGCAAATGTGAAAATCAAAAAGACAACAAAATGATTTCTGTTCTTTTTTCTTTATTTTCACAGTGTTTCACATTGCTGGAAGATAGAAAAGATGCAGGTAAGCTGCAACAATGTTTTTTGAGCCAGGAATGCCCTCACTGTGGGGTGGTCAGGGGTTACGAGGAGAAGAGCACCATCCCCTCTCTGGGCTTCTGGTTTCTGCTGCCAGCAGTGTGATTGTCCCCAAACCTGTTCATTTTCAAAGGGGCAGCAGAGGCAACCGGTGAGAGGCAGTGCCAGCCAAGGCACCCGCTGAGCCCCAGCGGTGCAGGGCAGACCCCCAGGGTGGGCCCAGCCCCTCCTTCCCCCCATTCTTCCCCACCCTGGCTGCGAAGGTGGCTTGACCGTTCGCTGCCCTCAAGCACCATCAACCTCAAACAGCCCAGCAGTGGCTCTGTGCCTTCCTGGTTCCTTCTCAAACCCTCTCTTCTTTGTGGTGAACAGCTTCATTCTGGGCAAATAAGCTCTCCAGGGTGGTGGGACTGCTGTGCCATATGAAAGGGGGTCTCCCCCAGCTCGGAGGCCCCCCCAGCTTCACGTGATTGAGATGTCTCCCCACTGGGTAGGAGGGAATTGTGGTGCAGCTCCTGGGTCATCCGTGGTTGTTGTGCACGTGTTGATGGGCTCCTCTGCCCCAACTGAGCCTTGCAGAGGCGAGGAGGAGGCTGGGGGCTGGGGCCACCCTGCTGGGGGGCATCGTGGGTGCAAGCGAGGCTGTCGGTGTCTGCAGGAGGAGGAGGAGGTGTGCGCCTGCGGGGCTGGGGACCGGGGCTGGGGCCAGGGCTTGTGGGCTCCAGATGGGGCACGGCAGCTGCTCGCTTTACGAAAACTGCGGGGCCTCGCAGACAGACTTGTCTGAAACGGCGCTCCCAGTCCTGGCTGCTGTGAAGAAATGCTCTGCATCTTGCTTTGTTCTCCTGTTCCACCCTGGAGAAACAGCCTTGCTGCCGTCATGGCCCAGCTCGTGGGCGAGATGGGCAGAATGTTGCCGGTTGGTTTAACGGTTGCCCTTTGCCCCGCGACCCTTGCTCCTGCAGCCAGTGGGTGGTCACTGGCTTTGGCAGCTCAGGAAGCAGAGGGACCCCGGAGGACTCCTCTGCTTTTGGCACAGAGCTCAGAACAGGTCCCACAGGTGATGACTCTTGGTTTTTATCACTGTAAGTTTAGGTGAGCTCTGAGCCCGGCCGGCACAAGAGCCCAGGAGCATGGGAAGGCTCTGGGCAACAAAAGGTGCTTTGTGAATGGAGCTCCAGAGCGAACCCTGGGTGGTCTCTCTTGCCCTTCCATGGGAGAGATTAACAACATTAATAGCAAGAGCTTGTTAAGAAGAGTTAAAGAGCCCCGTGCAAGGGAAAGGGCCGGGAAGACCCCTGCAGATCACAGCCATGGCTTGGATTGTGAGGGGAAGAATGTTTATAGGGGTTTTCCTCCTTGGTTAAAACTGCCTATAAGTCCAAGTCTCTGCTGGTAGAGGCTCAACTATGTTCACAACGATCCCAGCCTGCACTATCCTGGCCACCCGTCCTCATCCCAGCCTGACGAGCTCCGCGCTACTGGAGAGATGCTCAGTCACCACGGTATCACACTCACACAGGAGCCTGAGGGCAGGAGGAGCAGGAGCCCTCACGTACGTGAGAAGCTGTGTGGTTTTACGCAAAAGGATTTGTCACCCATGGTTCAAGGCATCAGCTGGAGCCGAAGCGGAATATTTGGAATCACTGCAGTCTGCAGCAGTCTGGTGCCCTGCTACATGGAGCCTGGTGGGACACGGCTGAAGCTCTCCCTTCCATGTGGATTAAACCAGATTTGGAGTTATCCTGTCATGGATTCATACCCTCCCCTGGGGTTTTTAAGCTCTGAGAAGGGGCCGGCGCAGTTGCTCACTGACCTTGTAGCTGATCGTCCCCAGAAGGGCTCTGAGAAGCAGGGGTCACCTAAGGAAACATTCCAACAGGGGTCTCAGGAAACATCGTTCCCTTCCTAGTGATTTTTTAGTCTCTTTGGAGTGGGTGCCAAGAGAACCTCAGCTCTTGAGACAATGACATGAGGCAGGGTTGAGTTGGTTCTGCATTTACTCTGTAACTGTTGGGATTCTGCCTGTCCTGGCTCTTCCCTCTCTTCCCAGAGCCTGTCCCTGATCCCTCCCTTGCAGCAGTGCTCCTCTCCCAGCACCCCTGACAAACTCCCTGAGACACTTCCCAAGGTGCAGCCGGACCCCTTCCCAGTTCCCAGGCCCCATTCCTGCCTGCAAGCAGCTGTGACAGCACAGCCCCTTCCCTGGGTACCGAGTCGCTGCTGCTTCTCACTGTGACTGCTGGGTGCAGCTGGGTGCAGTGGGCTCTGCTCCATCCACAGTGATGATGGAAACCAGCTTGGATTTCATCTGCTTTCAGAGGTTTCAGCAGGAACACACAGGGTCTTGGTCTCCTCCTGGCAGTGGCTGCCAGCCCAGTGGGACACCCCCGATGCCTGCTGGTGAAAATCATCACGGGTAACCCACCTGCATGGACAGGGTCACAGCCTGCCTCTCAGACAATGTTATTGAAGGAAAAAACCCAGGACTTTGATTTTTGAGACTGAAGAGGCCAGACCTTGCAGTGTGTGAGCCCTCATTCCTGTGGTGTGAGTGGATGGCCTCACCACCCTGCCCACAGCAGGACCCCACCTCGTGCGGGTCCCCTCCTGCAGCAGCCCCCAACTGCAGGGGACACAGTGCCCGGAGCCCCCCCGCTGGAGCATTTCCAACAGGGGCCAGGTTCCATGGATTTCCTAACCCTCTGCTTCCTCTCTGACATTCACTTCCCCCATATTGTTCTGGAGAAAGCGGAAAGGAAAGGCTCGCACACCGGCTGTGCACGCAAACACTGCCTGCTCTGAATAAAGCCCTGCTGACAGCAGCTCCAGTTCTCTCCGAAAACAGGACCGGAGCATGCCCTGTGAGGGTCCTTAGGCCTGGACCTCCTCTGTCTGCTGAGGGATGGGAACTGAGCTGCCACCTTCCTTCAGCACAGCCGGGCAGCGGTGGCATCGCTCTATTTCCAAAGTGGGCTGCTGCGACGATACGTGGTGAAATAAGAGCACGAGGAATTTGCTGAACTTTTACCCCTGCACGAAATAATAAGGTTCTATTTACCCAGCATCTGGATCTCTGAAAATAACCTGCTAAATTTAGCTGTGGTTGATGTGTTGTCACAGCTGAGTTGTTATTCTCCTCGACATGAACATCTCCTGCACTGGTTCTGCTGGTTTGTAGCCCAAACACGAGCCCTTTTCTCCTCGCCTGGTGTATTCCTCACGTGTTTGGTGCCCTGGTTTGGGGGGAGAAGAGAGGGATTGGGATCTGCTTTTCCATCATTGCTTGAAGAGGCTGAAAGGAAGCTGGGGGCTGGCAGGGTGGCTGCTGCGAGGCTGTGCAGCCGGGATGTGCCGGGAGCAGCACCGGGGCCGTGCTCTGTCTGCAGCATCAGTGCAAGGGAGGGCACCTGGGTTGGGATGCTGGACGTGGCTGCAGGGACCCTTTTCGGGGGTCTCCTGAACCTCCCTGGGAAATTGCTGCCTGCTATGGGGTGAAAAATGTGGTCACAGGTCTGGGTCCTGCTGGAAGAGGTGGGAAGTTGAAAAGCTGAACTGAATGTGCTTGCAAGTGGGTTTGGTGTGACGTGATAAAAGGGAGGCTGTGTGGCTCCTTCCCTGTCCCTGCCTGCCCACGGGGTCAGTCTCGGGCTCAGCTGGGCCATCACGCTGAAACACTGACTTCTGTCCCAACCTGGCTTCAGGCCCCTCCCCAGCACTGCGCAGCCCCTGGGAGCCTGGAGAGGCAACAGCCCTGACCCAGAGCCCTCCACCACTCTTTTGTTAATTTTTGTGAAGGAATAGGGCTGTTTCTCCACTATTCTCCTTTTCCTTCCGTTACAGCCTCTGTGGCCTTGTTCCTGGCCACTCGCCTATCACTGGGAATTGAAAATACTTTAAAAGAAAGTCAAAACCAACTTGGCCACACTTCAGTCTTTCCAACAAATGATTATGAGAAAAAGATTTTTCGGAGGGAAGAGGCCCCTCCAGCCCCCAGAATGAGGTCGCCTCTTGTCCTCGTTCCTGTTCTGCCTATAAACCTCTCCGTAACTCTCAAACCCAGCAACTGCTGCAGCCACCGCCTCCCATCCCCCAGCCCATCTTCCCGTTCTACTGGGGCTTTAATTCCAGGCTCTGGAAGTTTTTGTGTTTCCTGTAGCTAACAAAGTGCAGATTCCCTGCTCTGAACAGCAGGATCCTATCAGGAATGGGGTGATGTGCTTTGAAGGGCAGAAAGGAAGAGCCTTGGCTGGAGAGCGGGTTTTCCCTCACACCAGCCGGGCTGTGGGGCACTTGGGATGAGCTGGGAAAAGGCCCCTTTGGCCGCCTTGTGCCCAGCATGTTCCAAGTTTTTCCCATGGCAGCAAGAAGGGATTGAGGAGGCCTGGAAAGAAATCATGGGCAAGAAAGTGCATTGGTAGCTGCAACCTGCGGGTGGGTTTGTGTGGGACTGAAAGGATCGAGAGGGAAGTTGTGAACGTGGTGACTTCCCTGAAACGAAAATGAGAAAATCCACTGCAAAGCAAGAGGAAGGCCTGACTGCGCCGTGGCTTTGCTTTGGTAAGAGTTGGGCAGGGAAGCGGCGTTGAAAATGCAGAGCAAGGAGGTGTTTCCTGGGTCTGAAAGGACCCCCCTGTGCCTCGGGAGTGAGTGGGGCTGTGCAGCATGCCTGGCTGCTGCAGGCACTCCGGGTACTCCTGTGGCTTTCCTTCCAAAGCCCGAGAGGTCAGGTGGGGAAACAGAGGTGTGGGGTTTCTGCAGGCTGGTCCCATCCCGTTAATTCCTTCTCTTAATGAAGAGGTTTCGAATCCTGCCTGGAATTCCTGATGCTGTGGGTGCCAATCTGCCTGCAGGGAGGGCGTGTTCCAGGGATGCTGATGCTGCTGGGAGTGAGGGGCTCGGGGTGGGGGGATGCAGAGGGGATGTGGGACCATCCTCACGGTGACCTCGACCCGCGGTGCCTGGTCCCGAGCGGTGGCTCTGGGATGGGGCTGCGCACAGGGGATGCTGCGGGGCTGGGGGATGCAGCTGCTCTTTGGGGATGGACTGGGAGGGGTGAGGAGGGTCCGGGCAGGGGCAGCAGGGACTGGGACTGCTCAGTGTTGTCATCCCCTCCTCATTTCTTTCCCCCCTATATCTCTGCCACCCCATCTCTGCCCCTCTCCCCCCAGCTCTGTCCCTCCATCTCTGTCCCCACTCTATCTCTGCCGTCCCCCATCTCCACTTCCCTCCCCCCAGCTCTGGTCCCCCAGCTCTATCTGTACCAGGGACTCTATTTCTGATGTTCCAGTGCCCTCGGGCTCTCCCAGAGGAGAATAGAGACATGGGGAGCGGTGAGAGCAGTGGCTTCACTCCGAGCCCATCTCCTGGTGGGTGAGGAACCTGGGTCCCAAAGCCAAGCTGACTGGTGAAGCTGCTCCTCAGCCCAAGGGGCCATCAGGGGAAAAGAACCCCACAATTTTCATCAAAGAAAAAGAAAAGGCATTATTTTGTATTTGATAATTATTAAGACTGTTAAAATGCTTAAGGAATTTTTCTGTTGGGAGCTCCAGTGCTAAGGCTGGTCTGGTGTGGCTTTTAAAGGTGTCTGGGATAATGGTGTGTGGATAACGATCCTGAGAGTGATTTATTTTGGGTTGTGTGGAAGAGGAACTGCCGTGGCTTGCTTTCTCAGCCAGCAGTGATGCTCACTGAGGAATTACATCTCATATCTGCCCTGAGACTGTTGTTGGAGATTCCTTCCTCCTGCTGTTAAATGATCCCTTTAGGAATGGCCTAAAATGTGCTGGGTGGGCACAGGTTATTCCTCAGGGATGGGGAGGTCACAGCTGAGTTTGTAATTGGTTAAGGGAAAACAGAGTTTTCCAGAGAGCTCTCGCTGCTGGACCCTGTGCCAGTGCCATTGCCCACCTTGGTGTCCTGGACCCCGTGCCAGTGCCATTGCCATTGCCCACCTGGGTGCCAGCATGCCAGGGTGAGCTGTAGCCAGGGTCTGCTGGCACAATGGGGCAGAGGACAGAGAGCACAGGAGGTTGTTTTGGGTTGTTGTTCTGCACAGGAGCTGGGAGCACAGCCACGACTCCTCTCTGAGGGTCTCCCAGCAGGTCTTTAGTTGCTCTCAGGAGCTGTGCCGTTAAGATTTCCTAGAGATTATACAGCCTTTTCTCACTTGGCTTGGTGAACCCTCTACGTGCTTCCTGAGGCTGGATCAGAACGGAAAACCACTTTCTTAGACTTGCAAACCACCATGGTTATCTCTGGAACAGAAAGCTGCTTAGTTTTTGCACTCCCCCACAGCAGAGCTGCAGTGGTTGGTGTCACTTGTGACCCCCTGATTGCAAACACTGTGCCATCTCCTCTGCTGGGTGGCTCTGCTGTCCATCTGCTGTGGCAGAGTCCACGTGTGGGCTGAGGGACACGATTCTCCATCATTCCCTTGGTGGTGATGTTTGCCCGGAGGAGGAGGAGCAGCCATAACCCCCTCACGATGTAACAGGAGGAGGCTCTGGTGTGGGTGGGTGAAGCAGGAACAGTTGGGGTATTTGAGCTAGTGGCTGCTTCTCATTGCTCGCCAACGTGTTTACCCTCCAGGAGCTGGAGGCTCTCCGCTCTGGTGCAGCAGTGGCCACATAATCCAGATTCCTCAGATAAATCCCTGCTGTTTCTCCAAGATCTGGGGCTGCTGGTTTAATTGCCTACAGCTCTGGGCCAGACACAGGACCCTTGTTGCACAGAATCAGCTCCCATGAATGACGCTGTTGTGCAGTCTCTTTGAGTTCTTTTTCCCTCCCTCTTGCCCTCCTCCCTTGGAAGCTGGGGAATTCGGTATTGGTGAGATCCTGCCTGCTGGGCTCGCGCAGCTGGCGGCGCCGGCTCCATCTGCCATTTCACATGTGCCAGTTAACTTCTGTCCCCTGATTTGCCTCTGGTAAACAAAGATATTGAAGCCATCCTGCTGCTCTCGGCAGCAGACAGCTTGCTTACTTCAGGCTGGTGCTGACCCTGTGCCCAGAGCATCCCTGTGGCTCTGGGTGCTGTCCTGAGAGCTGACCCTTGGGATGTGCATCCCCTTCATCGTGCTTGGCCTCCCGTGGCTGAGCCTGACCACCTCTCAAGGGGGCCGTGGTGGGGCTGAGCTGGGGTCAAGGTGGATGGGGAGAGGTGGTTTCTGGGTTATCTGCACCGCAGAGAAAGCGTGAAGTGGGCAGGAGGGAGGAGCAGGCAGCCCCTCTCCTGCTTGCTGTTATCAGGGCCTTGAGTGGGGTGCTCAACACCAAATCAGGTTTCTTGCCATCCTTCTTCATGAATAACATCCTGGTGCCCCACACCGATCTGTGTGGCTCCACGTGCTCTGCCAGGGCATGATCCCCCCTGCACTGCTGTGGCGAGAGCCCAGCAGGATTGTGTGTGCGTTTGCCACTTGCTGGTGTCAGGGGATGCTCTGTTGGGCCGGGGGTCTTGGAGGGTATTTTGGGGACCCCGGGGTCCAGCGGGCGGTGAAGGCAGTGGGGGGGTGGCTGATTGATTGTTGCAGAGTGAGGAAAGCGCACAGGTGTTTGGCACTGGGTGGCTGGAATTGGGCACCCCAAGGTAAGAGAGGGTGTGTGAGCCCGGATCTGGTGAAGGGTTGGACCCATGCTGACCCTGTTCCTCTGAAAAGAGTGTGGGCTTTGCAGCACTGGGGAATTATAGCACATGGATAATACTTGCATTAGCAGAGCAAGAGTCCCCTGGGTGTGTGCTGGTGAGCACATTCACCCCGGGACACCTGCTCCTGCTCGGTTCCTTTCCGCTGTCATTTTTATTTATCCACCTGAAAGAAAATCCTAACTTTGTTTTTTTCCTGTTTGTTGTGGTTGTTGGAAAAAGAGAAGCAGGTAACGGGCAGTGCTCGGGGTGTGTCTGCAGTGGGCACATGGGTTTTCCTTTCACGGTGGGCGTTCGGCTGAAAGGAGGATGCTTTCCCCATGGATTCATGTTGGTTTTTTCCCCTTCTTTAATGCATTTGCTTGGTTTGACTTTTCCGGCGTGGTTTCATTTCGGTGTGGGGTGTTGCGTGCTGGGGCCAGCAGAGAGCGCCCTGACCTGCGCTGCTGCGGGGGGCCACCAGGACTGGGGGTCACAAGTGGAGGGGGGATCTGGCGTGGAGGGAGAATCAGGTGTGGAAGGAGGTGTCAAGTGTGGAGGAGGGAATTAGATTTGATGGGAGGATCAGGTGTGGAGAGGGGAATCATGCATGGAGGGGTGAATCGTGTGTAGAGAATCACACCTGGATGTTTCCTGCTGAAACCTGTGAAAGCCACCTAGGGTGGAAGCACCCCTTTTGCTCTCCTCCCTGCTGGACAGGATAAGCCACGTCCACCCAGGTGTCCTTCCCAAATGGAGATGATCTGTCCTGGGGTGCTGGGGAGTGTTTGATCCAGGGATAGGCAGATCCAGCCCTATTATTTGCCTTTTTTTTTGGCATCAGTATTGTCTGAATTTCCCACCACGACAGTGATGTTCAGCGTGGGTCACAGTATCACAAGGTTGGAAAAGACCTCTGAGATCATCCAGTCCAACCTATGACCCAACCCTAGCACTCACTCGTCATTTAAACCATGCCACTAAGCGCCTCATCCAATCTGTTTTTAAACACCTCCAGGGATGATGACTCCACCACCTCCCTGGGCAGCACATTCCATTGGCCAATCACCCTTTCAGTGAAAAATTTTTTCCTAATATCAAGCCTAAACCTCCCCCTGAGGTCCCAGTGTCATCCGTCCTGCAAAATGAACCTTTGTAGCTAAGATGATGCCCGGGCAGCTTCCCCGCTGAACCTCACGTGACACAGGGAAGGGTTGTGAGCACTGGCATGTGAGGAGGCAGCAGGGGCAGCCAGGCTGCAGTGTGGGCAGCACGAACAGCTCCCCCAGAAATGCCCTGACCTCAAGTCTGTGGCTTGGGCTGGGCTGCACCCACGTGCTGTGGCGTCAGGATCCCACCCGGCTTCCCCAGGGTGCGTGGGGCCGAGGTGACTCCGCTCCCTCAGCCCTGTCCACCCGCCGAGCTCGAGTGTGGTGGGGTGAGTGCAGCTCCTCGGAGGTCCCATTAAAGGTCCCCCCCTCTAAGGACTCGGCCAAGGTTAATCCTGTGAGCCTGTAACTGGAGCTTTCCCGGGTTCAAGTCCGGGTGTTGGAGCAGCCGGGGCTCCCACTCTCCCTCCTGAGAGGAGGACAAGGAGAAGAAGGCAGCTCCCCAGCCTGTTCACCCTTCCTGATGTTTTTTCCTAGTATTCAGCCAGCCCAAAAGGGCCTTTGCTGGATTTTTTCCTATCCCTTCTCAGCGATGCCCTTTGGGCCACCCTATCCCGCCCTCCTGGGGCTGCCAGGGCTCCTCCATCCCTTTGGGACGGGCTCTGGCTGGCAGTCCCTGCTGCTCCCTGCCCAGCCCGGGAGGGCATCATGCTCCTGTCTATTCCATCCCTCCTGGCTCTGCTCGGCAGCTCCTGGCGTGCCAGCGTTACCCCTTTGCCGGGCGCCCGGTGCGGGCACACGAGTGTGAACGGGCGCACACAGGGTGCCTTATGCGGGCGCCGTTCCTCGGCCACACGCTGGGATCTATTAATGTCTCCGGGCGTGAATGCGGCCATTGATGGGGGAGCGGGCGCTACACGCCGCTTCTGCCCCTCCCAGCACCCGCCCCGGCACCGCGGCCTCGGCGCTGCAAGCGCGCTCCGGCGAGTTCCGCGTGGGACGAGCGCATCGGTCCTGCCCTCTTTGCTGCCTGTTTATAGTTCAACGTCTCCAGGAGATTTCCTGCCTCTCTGCCCCCGCACCCTCCCCGTTCCCGCTTTGCACGAGGAAATGAGTGGAAAAATGCTTGCAATCCTCCTCCGAGCCAAGCGCTTTTTCCTCTGGCCGTCACCGTGCCGCTGGGGCCGCCCGGGCACTGGTGCCTGGCTCTGACCCGCGCGGTGCTGAGCGAGAGCCGAGCGTGGCAGCGGAAAGTGGTGTGAGCTCTGTCCTTACCCGCCGTGTTCCCGGCGCTGGGAACGCTGCCACGTCCTTCTGTCTCTGTCCCCTTCCCACTGCTGTGGCCAGAGTACAATATTATTCATCAATATCCACCCCAGCCGTTCCCAGGGGTGCTGGCTCGGTGCTCAGCACCCCGTGGCTTTGCACCCATTGGCTTTTTCCAGAGGGTTTGCTCCCTCTCCATCCTTTCCTGTCCATCGCTAGCTCCTGGGGAGCAGCACTTTGTTGGTACTTCTGTGGCTCAAGGCTGGGTTCCTGATGCCCCGACCCTCCTTCTGACACCTCCTCCACCTGCAGCTCTGTCACGGGGTGCTCACAACTTCCATCACCCCTTGTTGTAGTGACCTTCCACTGATCCAACCCCTCTTTCAACAGCGAGGCTGGACTAGGTGATCTGTAAAGGTTCCTTCCAAAGCATTCCATGATTCTATGATCTCTACCCGTCTGGATTGGCAGCTGCTCCCTGCACTGTGGCTGATGTGGGGGGGGAGTGTGTGTGCACTGAAGGAGCCCTTGGCCTCCCTGCTCACCCCTGGTCTCTGCCTGGTGAAGGGCTCCGTTGCACAAAGCTGTGTGGAGGCTTTCATGCCAACAACAGCCTCTTTGAGAGCCCCTCCCCTCCGGAGGCGAGGGCTGGGATACATGGATGGCTCGCTGAGGGGCTGCAGCGGGGAGCAGAGGCAGCAGGGACGTTGGTGGGAGGACGGTCAGGAGCTTGGGGCTGGGGAAAAAAGGAAGGAGATGTGCATCAAAAGCCTCTTAGACTACGAAAACAATGGGAAAAACTATTTTTTCCCCAATCCTCATATTTTAGGGGCTTGGGCAACCCTCCAATGCCCACCAGTAATTTCAAGAGAAAAGCAGGTTTGTGACATCCCTACAATGGTCTCTCCTGCTTTTCCGGCCATCCACACACCAAATCCCATGACCGCCTGCCCCTCCTTGTGTTGTGTCTGTGCTCCATGCCCAATGTCAAGCCCCTTGCCCAGTGTCCCATCATCTCCATCTCACATTCTGCCTCCTCTCTGCCTCTCCTTCTCTTTCCGTGCTCAGGCTGGTGCTTCCTGACCTCCAGCCCTTTTGCCTCCCCCTTCCCACAAACAAATTCCTACTTCAAGTCCACCTTACAGCTAGTTCTTTCCTCTTATCCCCTCTGTCCCAGACCCTTTATCGTCTTCATCCTCTTGCAGACAGTCTGTGCCTGGTCCTGTCACACACGATGTGGGTCCAGAATCCGGGTTGTAAGACTTGTGCTGTGGGAAGGATCTTCCTCATCCTGTGCTGTCAGAGGAGGAACTACCAAGAAGGAGCAGCACATGGGGATTGTTGGGATAGTCCTACAAGAGAGGCTCTCGGCTCCTCTTGGTGCCCTGTTGCGGGTTGCACCCCTGCTTTCCCCACCGGCTTGGTTTGATGGGCAGGAAGAGCTGGGGACGGCTGAGCGTCCATCCAGAAATTGTCCTGGGGGCTTGTCTTTGGGAGGGACCTGCCCGAGGGACCTTCATGGGTGCTGAGCATGGCAGGGAGGTTGCAGCTGCTCCGTGTCCCTGTCCCAGGGCCACCAACGTGGTGAAGCCGGGCCAGGACAGGCCCCGCAGTTGCTGCTGCCGGTCTGGAAGCAGAGGGAGGGAGACGGCTGAGTGGAGAGGGGGCTGGGGGGCAGCGTCACAGGGACGTGGATGGGGTCTGGGGTCGTGCTGGGTTTCTCCTGTGTCCTGGAGCCCCTTCCCCAGGCTGCAGCCCAGAGCTGGCAACCAGCACAACAGGAGGTGCAATGGGACAGAGCAAGGGGGCAGCGTGGTGGGGTAGGGGACAGAGCAGTGGGGCAGCAGGCAGAGCAAGGGGGCAGCAGGCTGGGCAGTGGACTAGGGGAGAGCAGTGGGGTAGGGGGCAGAGCAGTGGGGCAGGGGGCAGAGCAGTGGGGCAGAGCAAGGGGGCAGCCGGTTGGGCAGTGGGGCAGGAGGTGGGCGGTGGGGCAGGGCAATGGGGCAGCGGGCGGGGGCAAAGGGCGGGGCGGTCCCGGGCGGTGCCGGGGGCGGGGCGGGCGATTCCCGCTGCAGCCCCGCACCTGCGGCGGCAGAGCCACAGCGACAACGGCCGGGGCGGCCGGCAACGACTCCGCACGGAGCCCAGCCCCGCACCCGCACCCGCACCCGCCCCAGCCCGAGGGTCCCGTTCCCCCCACCCATCCCCATCCTCCTCTCCCCGCTCCCAGGACTCCGTGCCCTCCCAGGAATCGCAGTGAGCCAAGGTAGGGCAAATCAGACCTGCGGTCCCACCTGCGGTGGGTGGGTGCGGGGGGAGAGGGAAGGGGGTCCATCGCTCGGGCTCCGGAGGGTGCTGCTCAGCCCACGCTGCCGAAGGAATTTGCGTCTAGCAGACGCTGGTGGGTTGGGTTGTTCGCCGTGAGGTGTCCGTGTGTGCGCAGCCTGTCTGGTGGGTTGTGTGTTGTTTGCCATGGGGTGTCTGCATGTGCAGATGGACACACTGCCATGGGGTGGCTGGTGCCAGGGAGAAGGAGAAGCTCCGTACACAATTCCTGCCATACTGTAGCTGTTCCTGGACCCCCATCATTCCCAGGCTGAGTCAGGGCAGCCCGTGGGGTGAGGGTCCACAGGCTGCTGCCAGTGGAGTTGCTGGGTTTGGTGAGCGAGGCTGCGACCCGCGTGCTGCTGGCAGACCCAGCGCAGAGCGAACGCAGGGTGCGAGTGGACTGGCTGCAGTTCTGGGCTGCCCACATGTTCCCAGGGCTCCTCTCCGCCCCTCCTCCAGCTGGGATTACCGGTGGCTGGAAAAGCAGAGATTTGCCATCTGATCCCAAAAGCCAGTGAGTTCATGGAAAAACTGCGCTGACGTCACGAGGCTTCGGATCAGGCCCTTTTGCTGTAGCAGGGGGGAGACTGGACTGGGCTTTCTGGCTTTGGGCGCCGTGGGCACGTGTTTCCAGTCGGTCATGTCTTTTGGAGACCTTTGTCTTTGGTAGAAACAGTTTGTGTGCGTACGTGGTTTGTCACGTTGTGAACAGTCTGTCAGAGTGCGTTGCCAAGGTGAGAGGCTGTTTTCTCAAGGGCTGTTTGATCATTTCTAACTTAAACACCGGCTCTTTGTGCCTTTGGGTTTGTGGTTTGTGTTCTGGAATGGCTCCTGGGTGCAGAGGGCAGAGGAGCCTCTCCCGCTGAAGACCCTCGCAGGGTGTTGGAGCACATACGGGATGTTATTGGCAGAAGGCTGCATTCTTTTCCATGGGCATACTTGAATTTGTATCAATGGATATGCTTTTTCTGTTTACATTTTAACTGGAACGCCTTTCCAAGAGGCAGTGGTGCTGCTAGAGCAGGCACAGCACCCCTCGCTGCTCTCCGCACGTGTGTGCCAACGGAATCTGCTCCTCACTGTGAGCCAGGCAGGCTCCCCTGAAACCCCCTCAGCCTCTCCAGTCTTGTAGGGAAAAAATAAGCTCCCACCTTTGTCAAAAGCTCATCGGTAATTTCCTTATGTAACAAAACATCCAGTCACAGGGCAGAGCAGGCATCAAACCTGGCTTCTGAGGAGCTGCTCAAGTTTACTTCATGTGCCAGCGCTTCCTCTGAGGAACATTTTTCTAATAAAAAACTGACTGAGCAAATCCAACCATCCTTCTGTTGAGCATTCCTTGTCTGCATTGCCTCAGATGTCCAAACCTGAGCACATGCATGGGACGGGCTGCCAGCAGCTTCCTTGTGCAAGAGAACAATCTGCGCTCGTGCCTTGGGGCACGTCAGTGCTTCCCCTTGGCTTTGAGGCTAATTTCAAAAAGATTTGAATGTTCTCAGAGTCCATTGAAGTGGAGCAGGGGAAGGAAAGGTTGCCCTTTCCCTGAGGGCATCACAGAGGCTGCTGTGTGACTTTGCAGCGAAGGAACAAACCGCCAGCTTGACTGGCACCGAGGGCTGCCTGGTGGTGCTGAGGGCAGGCTGCGGGGGAGACAGGAGAAGAGCTTGGAAAGCCCCGTCTTTGCTCCTCTGGGGAACAGCGTATATAATCACCCAGCAGACAGGAGAACTGAGGCTCCTTACTTAAGCTATTCATTCCCTGAAGAGCCTGGAACAGGGGTTGCAGATGTGCACATGCACCTGGCATGCAGTTAGGAGGGCTTTTCCATTCAGATGGATGTGGGAGTTTAATCCTCCAAACACTGCAGTGTGTGGGCAGCGAGGCTGCGGGGGCAGGAAATGCCTTCTGGTGTGGTCACTGTGGCCCTGGCTGCATGGGGAGCTGGGAGGGTCCTGTGGGACAGCAAGACCTCATCCCCATGCCCAGGCTCATCTCCCCTGCCCAGTGGTGCATCGGGTAACGTGAATGTCTCCTTCCATCTCCAGCAGGTGATGAGGTGCATCACCAGAGCTCCGGGATGGAAGCTGAGCTGGTTTTGTGGGTGTGAGAGGCTTTCAGGGGCAGCATGCCAGCTGCAAAGGCCAGGATGCTCGTGCCCGTGCCAGGTCTGCCGTCCCATTCTGTGCCTGTGCTGGTCTTGGGGCAGTAGTGGCTCTGGTGGGAGACAGCAGCACCCTAACCTGTGGGTGCTGTTGGCATTGCCCAGGCCAGGCTGAGGTGGAACCAAGGCACGTGTGGCAGCAAGGACATCTGCATGCAAACCAGGGCTTCTCATTTCTCATTCTCTCAGTAAATGCAACTATCCTTCCGTTAAGCATTCCTTGTTTGTGTTGCCTCAGAGGAAGGAAAAACTCTCAACTTTCCTTCATCCATATGCTCTTCGCACCCTGCCAGGAGTGTGAAGGAGGTGTTGGGTTGGGTTTAGTGCTGGAAGAAAGGCCGAGTTGGAGATCAGCTGGAGCTTCACTGAGGCTGGAGGAGCCATCCGTTAGCCTTCGTGCCACGCTCCGGAGAGGATCAGCAGTGGCAGTGCACAGCCACATTCCAGCAAGGCTGAGGGTCTTCTGCCCGGTTAATGATTGAGCCACAATAACCCTTCTTGTGTGAGCCTTTCTGAAAGTCACCTCCGGATAATCATATTAACTTTTCCAGGCTGCCGGGGCTGGGTGCAGAAATTTAAAGAGACAGGGTTTTTTCCTATATTTCCAGCAAGAAATTCACTTTCAGGTGCAGGAAGTGAGGGCTGGCCAGTTTTTCTTGTCTCGGTTTGCTTTCTGAGTAGTTTGGTGAGTTATTTGTGCAGTTCTGCACAAGGAGCTATTGGAGGTGCAGCCTCGTGCTGCCCTGCTCCATGCTTGTCCCTGCCCTGTGCTCCCCCAGGAATCACCTGGGATGCTGACCCTGTGCCTGCGGGATGCGGCTCCCGCGGCGTCCCGGGTGTCCAGCCCTATCTCTGGTTGCTCGGCTGTGATGCCTGCAGGTGGGTGTCTCGCTGCCTCGCTGCTCTTCCCAGTTAATCATCGACAGGGTCGCCGTGCCACGTGGGCACACGGGCACCGCGGCCGAGCTGTCGGTCCTGCCAGCCGAAGGATCCCTTATCAGCTCAGGGCACTCGTCACCCAGTGCCAGTTGCAGGCAGAGTGAACGCTGACGGCTGGCCCTGGGAGTGGGCACTGGCAGGCGCAGTGGTGCGGGGAGCCTTCCCCGGGGGCACCGCCGTTCCGTGTCCCACTGTGCAGAGGGGCAGCTGGGGACCGATTCCCAGCAAAACAGGAGCTGGCCAGGGGCGGTGGCAGGCGGGGTGTCACGAGGCTGCGGGACAGTGACACTCAGTGGTGACTCAGGGCACACTTGACATCCTTTCATCAGTGGCGTTGGGCAAGAGCGGGATGGCTGGGCAGCCAGGGCCAGCGTTCAGCTTTGCCTTCCCAGGCAGAGAATTCCCCATGGCCGCTGTATGTCTGCTTGAAGATTTGATGATTCTATGATTTGCTCTTCCTTAACACCTTCTGTGTGGGCATCTCCAGAGGCTGTAGGTACCAACATGCCTACTCGATCACTGGGTTTCCTTGCACAGCTCATATCAGCAGAGCCAGAGGAGCAAGCCTGCTCTCTTGGACCCTGCTTGCCCATTGCAGGAGTGTCCTTCTCCTGCAGAGCTCTCCAGAGCACTCCTTACCCCGATACAGGATGACTGCCAGCTCGTGCAGGCTCTCATTCTGCAGGGATCAGCGCTGTCCAAGCTGGATACATCAATGGACGAGGCAAAAAAAGCATGGACTGAGCAGAAACTGCCTGTGTTCCCGGGACGCAGGCGTGATCTCCTGCTGAACCCTGCACTGGTGCTCCGGATGGACGCTTGCTTTCCAGCCAAGTGGAAGTTGACCCCACTGCTTCCCTTTCCCACGCCCAGGGCCTGCACACACCTCTCCACACACCACAGCTTTTCCACTGCTGCTGCTGCTCTAAAAAAAAAAGGCAACAAGTATTTTAGGCATTTTGCAGCAGCAGCTGAATTGTATCAAACTGCTCCGTGCATCAGAGACTGCAAGCCCTGGGTTTACGCTGTGTAAGGGGCTCGTTCAGGGAGGCATTGTGGTCTGGGGACAAGGGCAGTGGTTTTGTGGATGCAGGGAGCTGGGCTGTGCTCTTGGATTTGCTCTGGGAGAGACTTTGCCTCAGCTCTCTCCTCTGTAGAAGAAGGATAAAAGGATTCCCTTCTCTGCAGGCTCTTTGTATCCTGAGGATACACGGGGATGCTGCCATTGTTGATTTATTGGTCCTGCCCCATTACTGTTCCTCATCAGCAGTCCTGCAGTGCCTGTGCCCACGGCGGTGCCTGTGCCACTGTGCCAGTGTGTTGGTCCAAGGGCTCTCTTGGGATGCTGGATGCTCCACTGCCACAGTGCTGCCCTGAGTCCCCACGAGGGTCCGGGGAAGGCAAGCTCTCCTCTCCCCATCCTTCCCTTTGGAGCCCCCTTGACCAACTGTGTTGAGACAGCTGCCTCTCTGTGTCCTGGGTTTCCTGCATCTCTTCTCTTTTTTATTGCCTCTATTTTGTGAAGGGATCTTGGTATGAAAACAGCATTTGTGCCTCCTAAGCCTCCATCTGTCACTGATGCAGAGCTGCTGGCTTTGTGGGCTGGCATCTCTGGGGGGTGCAGGCTGGCCCGGGATGCATTCCTTTGCCTTTCTCGTTGCTGCTTTCGAGTGGGGTTTTCCACATGGGAATGCTGTCCCTGCTCTGTGTGGGAAGCTCGGGAACAGCATTCCTGGCTGGCAAATGGCAGAGCTCATGTCCTCTGCCTGGTGGCTTTGGGGATGGAGCCTGCATTTCTGCCAATCTAAGAGTGGGTCCCAGGCTGTGAGCAAGTTTTGAGGATCCAGTGCTTTCCTTATCAAAAGGGTGTTTGCGTGCGGCTTATGGAATTTGATACATTTTTGAACAGGACCTGCAAGGACATAGGGACCTCTGGCAGGGAGATTCTTTCCCATTGCCAATCCAGAGCACGGACACCTCGAAATTCCCTGAGGGGCAGAGGTATGCGGGTGGCTGAGTTTGCAGCAGGGACTGAAAGGGTTAAAGCTGCTTTGCAGTGTGATTTTTTTTTTTTTTTTGTCTTCACAAAAAGCCATTTCCTTCGTGTCCAGAGACAGTTTATTTTCTGGGCATTCTTCAGGACGCAGGGAGGTGCCTTTTCTTTAAGGCATTTCCTGTAAGCAAGTTTATATTTGGAGTGGGAGGGTGGAGAGAGGAGGTGGGTGCTGGGGAGGGGTCCCGAGCAGATGACCTCAGCTTTTGGCTCCCTGTCCTGAATTGTTGGAGGTGGGAGCAGTGACCACAGGAGAGCAGCTGCCTCGGGCTCGGAGCTGAGGAGCTGCTGTGTTTGCCTTCCCTCTCATTGATTCTCCCTGCTGAGGAGTGACCTGCTGAGGCACCGTTAGGCCCTTCTCTGATGTCTGTAGGGCTTTTGGATTAGCATTAGGAATTTATAGAGCAGGCAGGTCGATCTTCACCAGAATTCACTGCTAACACCAGTGAAAAGCTGTCTGTCTGTACCCAAGAAGTGGTCAATGCCAAGCAAAGGTGACCAGTCACGCTTTCCACCCTTTAAGACCAACCCTGCCATCACCTTTACGATGACGATGTTAAGTCCTGCTGGACCCTAAATTCTGAGGCTCGTTGTTGACCACCTCCAGTTCTGTTTCCTCCCCTACAATGACTTTGATTGCCATTAAAAACAAAAAACCCACTCAGGCAAGCACAGTGAGTTATAAGATCATTAACATTCACTGTGCTCTAGATGACTGGAGTGCAGAGTTAACCCTTTCCCGTTGGTATTTGATCAGACCTTTATTCTGTGTAAGGTCCTCAGAGCCTGTGGCTGCTGCCGCCCGGCGAGACTTGACGGGCTGTGCTCACCTCCGTGGCAGCAGTGGGCTTGAAGCAATTCTCCCATTGTTCCCCATGGCAATTTTCTTCTCCCCCATCTTGTTTTCTTTTTATTACCGTGATTTCCTAACATCGGAAGAGGCGAGTTATGAAACTGGAGTTATCCAAACACGTCTTGTTTGAAGATAGCGTTTCATCCAGCAGATGCAGCTTCCTGCTCTGTAAATGGTTTTCATTGTTTCGCGTTGGCTCCTGACCTCATCTCTGCCGGGGCCACTGGTAGTGTCACTCAGCTCCAGCAATCCCATGAGTGGTGGTCCTGGCTACAAAATGCTGCTGACCATGAGGTGGAGGGAAGACGCTGGACTGGGAGCACTGGTAGTCTGGTATATCCTCCAAAACCATCTGGGAAGCTCACTGGAAGCTGCCCCTTTGCAGGGTTAAGAAGGCAGCGTGCCTGCCGTGCTGCCTGACTGGGCTCCTGGCAGCAGCCATGAGCATCCTTGCCCTGGTGCAGGGTATTTGCCAAACGTGGCAGAGGAGGCCATGGAGATGACCGAGGGCTGGAGCACCTCTGCTATGAGAACAGGCTGAGAGAGTTGGGGTTGTTCAGCCTGGAGAAGAGAAGGCTCTGGGGAGACCTTAAAACAGCCTCCAATACAGAAAGGGGCTCCAGGAAAGCTGGGGAGGGGCTCTTGATCAGGGAGTGCAGGGACAGGATGAGGGGAAGGGTTTGAAGCCGAAAGAGGGGAGATTGAGATGAGATCTTATGAAGAAATTCTTTATGAGGTTGCCCGGGGAAGTTGTGGCTGCCCCATCCCTGGAGGTGTTGAAGGCCAGGCTGGATGGGGCTTGAGCACCTTGATCCAGTGGGAGGTGTCCCTGCCCATGGCAGGGGAGGTGGTACTGGATGGGCTTTGAGGTCCCTTCCAGCCCCCAAATGGTTCTGTGTTGCTGTGACCTTGGACTTGCTAGGGAGCAGCGCGTGGCCTGCGACTTGAACAGGCTGCGAGTGGCTGAGGGATCAGCAGGGATGTGGAGGCAGGCTGGGACTTGGCTGAAGGTGAATTTTTGGTGCATTGCCTTTCTCCATCAGTGGAGCCTGTTCTGAGAGGAGATGGGTGTGCCCCAACCTCTTCCTTCAGCTCAGGAAGCCATGGCAGGGGTGATGCTGTCCCTGTGGCCAGGGCACAGTGTCCCGCAGCCCGCGCCGGCAGTGCCCGCCTCTCCTGCTCTTCTTCCCTACAGGTTTCCCACCTGATTGAGAAGCAGAGGTTTTTAAAAAGTAATTAATTAATTAATTTTGGCATGAATGGCACGTGTTTTTGTGAATGTCCTTTAGGGGATGTGAAGCTGCAGATGTTTGCTCGTTAACTCGGTTCTGCAGAGCTGCTGCCGGAAGCAGAGCCCGGCACTTGGCAGCCCTCTGCGGTTTGACGTCTTTCCTTCCTGCCCCTCACAACCGTGCAGCCCCCATGCCAGCCTCTCACCCTGCCCTGCTGCCCCTGCCTTGCAGCCCCTGCCCCTGCTGTGCTTTGGGGGCACCTCTCCTGTGGTGGCGGGGACTGAGGTCCCTGGGCAGGTCCTGTGAAAGCAGCCCATGTCTCACATCCCTCCTGCCTTGGTCATGGCCGTCGGTGAAGGCAGAGGTTCGTGGGCTCAGATTGATTGGAATTTGATCAGGTTCCCTGGCATTTTATCTTTTGTCTCAATAGAGAGGTGGGGAATTAACACCCAAGCACCTGCCCATGGTCCGGGATGGGGTCCTGCCTCGTGGAACCCAAAGCCTCTGAGATCTCCACAGATCTCGAGTATCCTTGGCTCCTCTCCGACAGTGCTGGTGCGGCTGGTCACCTGCCCAGCTGCTTCACCTGGGGAGGTTCCTGCTCCTCTGGTGGTTCATGCGCTCCTTGAACCAGAGCTGTGCTGGTCCAGGGCTCCTGGCAGCATGGAGATAGCAGGGGTAAATATAGCTTGATGTTGCACAAGTCTGTGATTTGTGGATTATTGAGGCACTCGTATTTCTTGGCCAGACTCCTAAGCCTGTTGGGGTGTTGAATGAGGCAATAGCAGCTTTGACAGTGCTTTCCCTGTTTTCTAACATGAGCTGCTCCCCCTCGCCCATCTCCAGCTTTGCCTGGGGCTGACTGCAGGCAGGGCTGTGCTGGCCATGGGCAGGAGGGACCGTGGGCTGCCAGCGAGCTCCTGCCTGCCTGACCAGGATGGTGGATCAGTTCCATGGCCCTGTCACAGTGCAGAGCTGCTGGGAAGGGGTGCTGGGGATGTCCTGCCTGCCGCAGAACGGCTGTGAACACATTCTGATTGCTGCCTTGTTATCTCTCTGGCCCAGATGGTTGACACGCGTAACTTACAGCAACGGCTCCTTGTTGAGAGGGGTAAACAGTCACAGCAGGCAGGGCTTGGAAAGAAGGAGAGCAAACAAGGGAAAATGAGCACAGGTAATTTTAGCTCGACCTGTGTGGTGATGCCGGTGGAGTAAATCAGTAACGAAGGTTGTGTCGGAGGGCAGGAAGCCGTGTGCTGGTTATACCCACCTGCTCTGGGATGGCATCCTCTGCCTGGGGTGGGCTGGTGGCTGCGCTGAGACCTGGAGCAACCCCACGGTCCAACAGGGCTGTTCTGGTGGGCTGCCTGGACCAGTGCTTGGCTTAGGACAAAAAAAAAGTGGAAGGGGAAACGTTGTAGGCTGTGTGGAGGAAAAGGAAAGGACAGAAAGGGGTCTGCTCAGCTCCAGCCTCTCTGCTTTGGCAGGCACAGGAGGGAGGAATGGTGTGTGCTGCTTCTGAGGGGTGCAGGGGGGAACTGCTGAGGAGGTCCCGTCCTCCTGCACCGAGTGTTCCCGTGCATCCCTCTCCAGTGCCAGCCCACAGATCCCGGCGTGGGATGGACACAGTTTTGCAGTGGGGTGGGATGAGATGTCGTATCCCACACGTCCCTCTGGAACCGCTCTGGAAAGCTGAGGAGGGCAAAGCTCAGCTCCTCCTGTCCAGCTTGGTGATCTTAGCCTGGAGGCGCCTCATGACTTCTGCAGGCAGGTGGGAACGAAACGCTCAGTGAGCAGCGGGCAGGAGCAGCAGGCACTGGGCACGGCTCGGTGTCACCGTGTGCCTGCGCGTTGGCGCCTGCGGGCCGGGCACGGTGGCGGAGCATGCTCCCCATGTGCACGCAGCTGTCACTCACTCAGCCAAGCACCCCTGCACCCCCGCACCCCAACTTGCATGTTTTCAGATAGACTCAAGATAACTGCTGGCTGGGATGGAGTCAGATGGTGGGTGGTGCGTTGGCTTGTGCTGTTTGCCCTGTGAAGATGCTGATGTTGACCAGGCTGGCTCATGTGCCAGGCCAACCCTTTGCAAAGGGATGGGAGTAGAGATTTTTCACAGCCTGGCATTTCAAAGCATCTCAGCACTTGATTCTTTTACCACCTGTGAAAGCCAGGCATTAATGAAGGGGTTTGAGTCCCTTCAGAAAACATGCGCACGTGAATCAAAAATTAGCAACTTGTAAAAACAGACACAGATGAGTTTCAGGAGGATGTGAGCTGATTGATTTACCACAAATGACGTTAGCCTGCAGCTCTAAGGTAGAAGTTCTCTGAGGCAAAGGTTTCCTCAGAAACATCAACAGACACTCGTGAGGCTGAGGAGCAGTGCTTCCTTGAGGGGATATAAACATTTTGAAGAGCTGTTCTGAAAGATGCAAAGATGACCACACATGTAAAATCCTGCTGGCAAAGCACATGTGTAGGGTACTGGGGTGACCCTGGAGGTCTGAGGGTGGGCAGCCTCTGGAGAGGAGATGGTGCTGCTGAGGTCCCTCATCCTGCAACATGGGATCATGTAGGCTTTGAGCCCAGCCAAGGATGCTTCCTGGCTGGTTTCCCCGAGCAAGCGCTGTGACAGCTTTGGTCTTCCAGCTGTGGCAGAGGTCACTCGGCCATTCTGGAGACAGGGCTCTTCCAAAATGATGGGAGAGCAGGGCTTCACCACCCTGCATGGCCACCGCAGCAGGGGTTTTGTTGGGGAGTTTCCTCCTTGCAGGTGGCTATTCCAGCATGACTGTCCGTAGGACAAAGTTTTCCTACCTTGAGAGTACCGGGTGTGGGCTGGAGCCTCCATCACCCAGTCCCCCTGTGTGAGCCCATCAGTGGGAGGGGAATTTGGCTGCCGTTGGCAGCAGCTCCTCCTCGCTGTGTCCGGCTGCGAGCACAAGTGAGACCATTGTGCTGTCGGGACAATACTCAGCCAGGCAAGAAAACCCCGAGCAGGTCTTGCTGTGACAACTCTTCTGTTACTTATACAGGGGCTTTCAAATGGAAGGAAGCTGGAAAAAGCATGCCTGTTCCTGCCAAGAGGTGCTGCCCTGCCAGTAACTGGCCTCTGTTTGCTGCCGCTGCTCAAACGGTTGGAGCGTTGAATTAGGGCTTCCTGCTGTCTTCTAATCCACGGGCTTCTCCTTGGCCTGACCCCGGGGAGGTCCTTCCTCTGCTCCCGACCTTGCTGTCTGCAGCCACAGCACTGACTCTGATGCATTCGGCATCACAACTTCCCTTGAGCCGGAGTAGCTGTGGGAGGGGGTGTGAGCTCATGTGCCCTCGGGAGGCCGGGAAGTACTTGGTTAATTGACAGGACTGAAGAAGAGTCACTCCAACCATCTCTGAGAAGCAATTCCTATTGCTTACAGCACAGGTCTGGGATTCAGGACTGTCCTCCACTATGGACCAGTCCAGCTCCCTCTGTGGATCCTCAGATCCTCTCTCTGCCGGCTCCTTGGCTGCATCCCACGAGGCTTTGCTCGCGTCAGCTCCTCAGAAAATGCTTCATTATACGTGAAGGACCACGTTTCAGCCTGCGCCCTGGCTGTGGGTGGGTGTGTCTGTGGGAAAGGGATGCAGGACTGGTGGGCTGAGGGGTCTGCGCTGGCTTCCCTGGTGGGAGCAGCAAATGGGATCAAGCCAGGTAAGCAGAAGCTGCCATTCCCATGGTTCAGCTTCTGTCAGGATTCAGCATCTTGACTGTCAGGCCAGCATATGAGTCTATTACATCGCTTGAGGCCAGCTTTTCCATCCTGTTTTGTAATGTTCCCTGACATTCCCCACATTCCTGGCAAGGAGACTTCTGTATTTTTTAAAATGTTCCTTTGTCTCTTTGCAAAGCTGTGACATCCTTTCAGAATGCTTCGCAAAAAAAAGCCCTCTGGCCTGCTCACTCCAGCAGCTCCTTCATACAGAAAAGGAAGCTTTGAGCTTGGGCTCTGGCCCCAGCCCTGTCTCGTTCCAGTGGGAAGAGAAGGGAAAAAAGGGAGAGGAAGGGTCATGGTCTCCAATTTGGCTCAGGTGACCTCCATAAAGCTCAGGTCTGTGCTCTCTGGTTCTACCCTTGTCATGGAACCATAGAATCATAGAATCATTAGGTTGGAATAGACCTCTAAGGTCATGAAGTCCAACTGTCAGCCCAACCCCACCATGAAAAACGGAGCTTCCCTGTGGCTTCACTCTGACCTCCCTGTTTCTATGATGATGATGGGTTCATTGGCTGTGCTTTCATTGCCACAGACAGCGCGGTCTGGAGGGTGCTGGGTTTGGAGGATAACTCTGGAGAAGGTAGAAACCCCCATGGTGGTCCTTGGATTGGTGCCCTGCTTCTAGCACTGGCCTCTTCCATCTCACCTAGCTGGGTGAGAGGAAGCAAGCTGAGGGCTGGGTGAAATGTGTTGCAGGGCTGTATCCATTGGGAAGAAACAAAGTGAAAAAGAAATAACTTGGTGCTCAAGTCCATGGTGTGACCTAGTGGAGAGTTTGGCTTGAATCAGTGCAACTCATTGTCAGCTGCATCAGGATGCATCTGGTGAGCACCTCATCTCTCCTTTGGTCATCCCACAGCCAAGCTTTGGAGAAACCAGGAGAAGACCAGCTGGAGAACCTGAAGCATGGACTAACAAGCCAACCCCAGGTTCCCATGGCACAGGGACCTGGGGTTGGCTTTTTAGTCCCAGAGAGGCAGCAGCTCCCAAGGATACACAGGGAACCCCTGAGATGGGCTGTGCCAGGTTCCCTGTTTCCCACAGGTGATGGGGACAGCAGCACTGGGACCTTCTCTGTGCCCCAGAAGGAGCTGTTGGTTCAGGGATGCTCTCGGCCTCCTTTCCTGGGCAGCATTTCAGTTTGCTCCGGACAAGGGGACGCCTGGCTGCCTCTCCCATGCTTCGGAGTCAGCAAAGGCTCCCTCCTCCCCTCTCTCCCACCTACAGATGTTGGCTGCCTGCAGACCCAGGAGGCAGCTGCTGCTCTTTTGCTGCAGCTGGAAATTACGGTCTGGTTTCCTTCTGTGGCGCCGCAGTTGCATTAATGACAGGAAAGTCCGGCCAGGGATAGTGGTGGAAGAGGCTTTTCCTGGGGAGAACTGGATCAAAATCCCCTTGTCAAGGGGGAGGGTGTGAGGGTGTTGCAGCGGGCAGGATGTATGTGTGGCACTCGCCTGTGCCTCCCCGCATACCTTGCCCTGGCTCGGACCCCATCTCGCTGCTGGCATCTCCTTGTGAAGAGCCTTGGCCACCACCCTCCTGCATCTCCAGCACCTGCAGTGCCAGCTGGGTCTGGTGCTGTGATGTGTGCACAGAAAGGCCTTTTTCTCTCTAAAATATGGTTATTATTTGGTATCCGTTGGCTAAGTGCGCTGCCAGCTTGTGCATAGCAATGCTCTCTTTGCAAAGGGCTTGCTTTCAGCCCTGAGAGGATCAAGGCCTCTCGGGTCAGGGATTTCATTAACCCCCTGTGTCAGAAGAGCCCCGCGGGATCTCTGAGCTGTGTTAGTGGCGCGTGTGCCATGAGCCGGGCGGCAGCCCCAGCCCCCCCGCTAATGCCCCGCTCCCCTGCATCACTGCGGGCTGAGATCACATTTGGAAGCGGCTTTTGAATCCTCCTGCGTTGGTGGAAATTTTACACATGGTCGCTGGTGGCTGGGATGGCCACGGAGCCGCCTCCCCATCCCAAGGCACTCACTCTGGTCAACTGGCCGCCCCTGCTGTCCCGCCTGCTGGGGTTTGCATCCCACTGGATGTTTGCTCACAGATGGATTTACCAGCCTCCTCCTCTCAACTGTCCCCTTCTGCGCTTTGGACCCGAGATCTCCCCTGCTCAGCCAAGGGGATCTCACGGCTCATTCTGTGAACTCTTTCTGCCAAAAGCACGGGCTCAGGGGAGAGTGGTTGCAGTGTTTTTCATTACAGAGGTGAATCCCACATCATCCAGTGCTGCTCGCTTGGTCCATGCTGTCTGAAAAGCTCCAGCAGGTCCTGCCTGGGTGGAGGGAAGGAGCACTCCTGGGGCACGGAGAACCTCTGGTGGATTGAATGCAGACCGTGAACCTGTACAAAATTAGGCTATTAAGTCTAGTAAATTGGCTCGCAAGTGCTCCTGTTCTAATCCCTGAAACATCTTCTTCTGAAGCTTTTAGTTCTCTTGGGTATCTTGAGGGACTGGCAAATCTGTGATCAGTCTGGGCTCTCAGTTTTCCCATCCCTTCTGTCTCCTGCTCCCCCGTGCTGCCCTGGCTGACAACTCCAGCTGTTTGCAAACAGCCAACTGAGAGGAGCACTCAGTTGAGGCTTAGGGTCCGTTGGTTGACTGCTCGCTGTCTGATGGGGAAGAGGGTTTTGCTGGTCTCTGTTGCTTTCCTCCCTCCTGGCTTACGGCAGGGCAGTGCTGCGCGCTCCTGGTCAATCCCAGTTCCAGAGCCTGCTGCCAGAAAAATGCAGGCCTTTGGGAAGTTTCGCACTTGAACATCATCTGGGAGCAGCCCTGAGCAGAAGGACTTGGGGTGGTGGTGAGTGAGAAGTTCAACAGGAGCTGGCAACGTGCGCTCGCAGCCCAGGAAGCCAACCATGTCCTGGGCTACATCCAAAGCAGTGGGACCAGCAGGGGAGGGAGGGGATTCTGCCCCTCTGCTCTGCTCTGCTCTGCTCTGCTCTGGTGAAACCCCACCTGGAGCCCTGTGTTCAGTTCTGAAGTCCTAAGTGCAGGAAGGATCTGGAACTTTTGGTACGAGTCCAGAGGAGGCCATGGAGATGATCCAAGGGCTGAGATGAGATTTTAGGAAGAAATTCTTCATGATGAGGGTGGGGAGGTCGTAGCCCAGGTTGCCCAGAGAAGTGGTGGCTGTTGAAGGAGGTGTTGAAGGCCAGGCTGGATGGGGCTTTGAGCACCCTGATCCAGTGGGAGGTGTCCCTGGCAGGGCAGAAGGGTGGGACTAGATGGGCTTTGAGGTCCTTTCCAACCCAAACCGTTCTGTGATTCTATGATTCTATCATCTCAGTTCCCAGTTTTCCCAGTTCCAATTGAAGGCTGCAGCCCACCTGGCAGGGGTGGGTATCCTGTGCCCAGCCAGGCTCCCTCAGTGTTCCTGGCCGCAGGAAGGGCTGCTCTGGTGGCAGTAAGGGCTCGGCGAGCTGGCAGCGGCTCCGCAGGAGCCTGCGTGCACGCAGAGGACTTTCTCGCGCTCCCCGCCTGCTCCCGCCCCCGCTGCTCGCACAGGCGGGGATGTCCTGTTTGCTGCTAACGAGAAATTAGATGGCTGGGTCAATCCAGGCAGATTTCATTAACTCGGTACAGCTGGCCTGTGTGGAAAAATCAGAGCTGTCCCGTTGAGCGCCTGCGGGAAGGTCCTTGGCCCGCGGATGGAGCTGGGGTGGCCGAGGCGGGGGATCAAGGAGAACGGGGGTCATGCTGATATTCTTTCCTGCATTTAATCCACGGTTCCCAATGAACAAAGCCAGGATTAACAGCTTCTGTCATGGTGAGTCTGCTCGTGTCCCAGCTTTGTGTTTGCATCCTGTCGAAGGCTTCAGCTGGCAAACAGACTTGTGGGGGGAGATGGGAAAGGCTGCAAAATGACCTTTTTTCTTGTCAGGAATGCCTTGAGAACAGCGTTTCCTTTGCAGCGACTCCGTTTGCTTTGGCTTTTACGCAGCAGGGTGAGAGAAGGGTGTGGGGGTGCAGTCTGGTTTGTTGTTAAGCTTTTATTTTTTCTTCTTTTCTTGAAAAACTGACCAGATTTTCCTTTACTTTTTATTTTTCCCTTGCAATGTTCTGTAGCTCCTGCCCTGCTGGGAGTGTTCCGGCCCGTGAGGGGCTGTGTCTCGGTCCATGCAAGCCCTGAGCCCCGTCTGGAGCCAAGGGTGCGGCTGTGCGTGGTTGGAAGGAGAGGGGAAATGCATGTGACAAAGTCCAGGCTGGTTTCAGTCTGTGTGTGGCTTTTCATTCCAGCCCTCTGCTCCTCGCTTAAGATGCAGGAGGCATAATGGTTCCACAGCGTTTTAATATCTGGGCTCGTTTCTCACAGGTTCGGCCAAGCTGGTGAAAGCGCAGTGGCTGCGCAGTGTGCCAGCTCCTCCTGACCCTTAGTTCTTTCCTGATCCCAAGCCAAAATGCCTTTCTGTGAATGTGACCCCCACCTCCTGTGGGGCAGCAGCTGGTGGTGGCCAGGAGCACAGTGGTGCCGGTGCCAGCCGTGCCATGGGGTGTGGCATCGCCTACCGACACTGATGAACCAAAATGCCAGAGGGAAGGAGGGCAGGAAGGGGAGCGGGATGGAAGGAGAGGGCTGTGGGGTGGGAAGGGAGGTGCTGTGAGCAGTGCCTGGGCTGTGCTGGTGGGCACTGGGCACAACGGGTGGGGCTGTGGCTCCTTACTGAGCCCCTGATGCTCCTTTGGGCAAAACCTGCCCCTGCATACACAGACCTGAAATATCATGTGGCTGCTTTTTGAAACCTACGGCTTGGGTTTTTGACTTTACACCTTGGTTTGTAGTTTTCTCCAGCAGGACTGCAGGGAGGTGTTCCTGTAGGGAGCAGGCGGCCGCGCACACCAGGAGCTGCTCCATATGTGACCCTCAAGCAGGGGCCGTTTGCAGGCTGGGGGTTGGAGGACTTGCAGGACTCAGTGGTGTAAAATCCTGAGCTCTGCAGGAGCCTTTCTGACGTGGGATGGTGCTTCACAAGTTAATGATTAGTGCGTGCAGAAGTGCTGAGCACCTTTGCCGTGGGGTGCTGGTGTGCTGCAGGCAGGGTGAGATCAGAGCCCCCTTCAGGGTCTGCAGCCAGGGAGGCAGAAATGAGACAGGTTATTGCAGAGCTGCAGAAGTACTTGTTTCTGGCTTATTTTCGTATTGCAGCCTTTAAAAAGGGAAGCAAAGAGCCCTAAGGCAACCCTTTGTGCCTCTGCTGAAGGTTTAATGCTCCTTTCTTCCTGCGAGGACGCGTTACTGTGCCAGGGCTGTGGCCGTGGGCAGCCATCAGAGCAGCTGTGACAGCTCTGGCTCTGGGCTCACCACCCTGGGGGCTCGCAGGGCTCCCACCGAAGGCCATGGGAGCCCGTGAGTTCTTCAGTGGGAACTGAGAGTGCTTGTAATTCTGTGCAACATGGAAAAAGCTGCAGGAAGACCAGGAGGGAATGCTGCTCTGAGGGGTTCCTATGGTAGCAGCCACTAGTGTTTATTCCAAGTAACTGCGTAAAAGTAGGAGGCAATTCCCTGCTGTATTAAGCTAGGAATTATGTTTTATGCCTGGATTTAGAAGCAGGAGCTGGGGTGGCTCCTGAGCATGCAGTGCAGGGGGGAAATGCAGCAGTTGCATTGACTGGGGATGCGAGTGCATCAGCTGCAGGTGCTGCGTTACGGAGTTGAGGGCTCTCTGCAATGGTGAGAGGTGCTGCTGCTGGTGGCTTGTTTGCAAACCTATGGTCCTTTCGCTATGCTTTGACCTTCCTTGGCCTTCGGCGGTGGCTTGTATTGGGTCTGGCACTGCACATGGTGGAAGTGCTGTGGGAAAGCAGCAGCGGGATGCAGCTCTCTGGGCTTGAACCTCAGGGTGTGCCGGAGGTGGGAGGAGGCTGTGGGTGCATCGTTCTGGTGGTGCTGGGCCCAGCGCTCTTCCCAGCTGTGGAAAAGCAGACTCTTGTTGTTGTCAATGTGAAGGAGTGCTTGATGTGATCCCTTCTCACTGGGGAGGTGCATTCTCAGCCAGTACCTGCAATGGCTGAAGGATGCTGTGCCCTGGAGCTGCCAAAGGTGGGGAGCTGGCTGTCCTTGCAGAGGTGGCGTCTGTGAGTCCAGGCAAAGTGCGTGTGAGAGCCATGGGATGATCAACAGGAAAATGACAGCGCAATTTTAGAAAGGGTGGGATACAGGATGGGCAAGACAGATTAATTTCATTCGGCATCTGAGTAGCTGTTTTCATCTTGACCTGCTGGATCATAAGGAACCTTAAACAGGAGGAGCATGACTCTGCTCTCCTCTTGGTGTAGTAAACAGGCTGCTGCAGAAGGCAGTTACGTGGTCAGGTACCTGTTGAGAAGAAACCACACTGTCTGGTACAACTGTCAGGTGTGTGAGCAGCGCCAGGCTCTTTGTGAACACAGTAACTGTGGTTGGACAGGGCAGGCTGCCCTTTTCCCTGCAAGTAATTGCTCGCTGGCTACAGTTGCAGGGCTGTTGGTGCACGGAAGGGAAAGGCAGGCAGGCATGCAAAGCTCTACCTTTTCATTGCGCAGTTGGATGTCATCCTTTTCTTTCAGCTGTTCAAGGTTGCATGAGATGTCCTGGTGCTCAGTGAAGGGCGGTGACCTGCAGGCAGATCCTGCTGCCACAGTACGGTCACCCCTGCCAGTATCACTTGGTGCTTCAGCCATGCAAGCAACTTCTTGCTAACTCTAATCTTCACTGGGAAGTTTCTCCCTGTCCCCAGCACATGGATGTGCATTTGTAGAGATACAGGTGGCTCAGAAGAGTCACCACCAGCCTGAAAACCAGGAAGAGAATAACAGAACTGGTGCTGAAGAGAGGCAGTACCTTCACCCCAAGTCCAGAACTGGCAGAGGTGAGCCATGGCCGTGTTGGTGCTGACAGAACTTCTTGGGGTGCTGCCTGCGGTGGTCCGAAGCTGGAGGCTCTCTCTCCCCTGAGCTTGCTTTGCCGTTGCCTTCTTCAGACATGGAAACCAAGGTTCCTGCTGCCAGGCTTGCTGCTGGGCTGCCTGGGCACTGGGGGAACGGGTTCCTGCCCTGCCTGTTGTTCTCTGGCTCAGAGCAGCTGCAGAGATGCAGGTGGGGGAGGCAAGGAGGATGGATAGGGGTCTTCACCTTCCTGGCCCTTTGTTTCTGTCCTGTCGATTCCTTTTCCATTCCCATGTTCCCACCAGACATCTGCTCTGCAGCTGCAGCACTCAAACACAGCGTGTTTAACCCCTGAGCTCCTGCAGCGCTCATGCTCCCAGGGGCAGTTGGAGGATGTGTCCTGAGGTGGCCGAAGGTGCTACCAGACTCAGGAGTGGAGATGCCTGTGGGGAGCAGGCATCTACGATGGCCTGTGGGACACCCCTGCAGTGAATGCCTCACACACAGATCTGCTTTGTCCGGTCTGCCAAGCTGCGTGTGACCTAAAACCGCAGAGAGGAGCAGGGAACAGCCACCAGCTCTGGGGGGGGGGCCACATCCTGCTTCCTCCGGCGTGCTCAGCGAGGGGCAGGAGCAGCACTGCCATGCAAAGGGAAGCTGTCACGGCAGTGCCAGAGGGACCCTGTCTTGGTCCATCTCTGCCACCCCACCTCATCCTGCAGCCACGTCCAGTGGACAGTGTGTGCAGCAGCCCAGCCGGTTGCTTCCCTCCAGCAGCTGGTGCATCCCATGCCTCTTGAGCATGGATGGCAGCTCTTAACCGCTGTGTCTGCGTCACCCCGGGAGAGGAAGGGACCCTTTGCTGCTGCAAAAAATCAACATTGGCTTCTCTGGAGGTGAATGTGAGGCTTTGCTGTCTCAGAGGAGCAAATGCTGAATGGAAAGGCATTTCCTCCCCTTTTGAAGAAGGTAAAAAGCATTTGCATTCTGCCAAGCTCTGATGATGCCTCATTCGTTTGGAGCTGCTGTGGCAACTTCAGAGCTGTCTTGCAATCTTTGTTAAAGACAGCAAAGGCTGCAAACATGAATTTAAATTGCTCAAAGTGCTGTTCATGGAAGTGCTGGTGTTCCCCATGAGGACTGGGTGCCAGCCTGCAAGGGCAGAAGCTGCTTTTTGGCTGGGTGTGGTGCAGAGCTGAGCTGTGGCATCGCCTTGGACTTCCCCATGGCCGTGGTCTCAGGCGCGCTGCTGCAGTGCAGAGCACAAGGTTGCACTCGCTTTGGGTGCAAAGGGCTGGGGTTTAACTTATTTTAGAACAGAATCAAAGTGATACGAGGCTACAGTTAGGCTCATGTGCAGGAGAGGAAACCAGAGCTGTCGCATCCAGTTGATAAGCGTGGTTACATGCAAGGCTGGAGCAGGGCCGAGATGCCAGCAGGGCAGTGATAAGGCAGGGGGAGCGCTCTGGGGGTGCTGCTGCAGCGCTGCCCGGGGTGGGCTCCCTGTACCCCTGGAGCACAGCCTGCTCTGTTACCTGGAAACCTTGCTCTGACAGTAGAGCAGCGAAGTGTCCGGCTGCCCGGGGCCCTTCCTTCCTCTCTGCTGTCCTGACCGAGGAGCTGCTGCTCAGCTGTGGTTTCCAGCCTTAGGCACAGGGTGCTGGGCAGGGTGGCTGTGAGCATCTACGGGAGCCTGGTGCTGCCCATGGGCGATGGGGGAGGAAGGGAGGGCAGCTGGGCACGGAGGAGCTTGGAGCAGTGTTAAAAGGTGATGCCCAAGGTGATCCAGGGCTGCAGTGGCTTGGGTCCCCTCACCATAGGGCTGAGAGGTGGCCAGAGGCCTTCTCACCCAAGTTATACCAGCCGTGCTCCGGTACTGACACCCACACACAGGCCCTGGCCACCAGTTTCTGTGTTGCCTGTTAGAGCGTTTTGACCCCCAAATTTTGCCCATGTTCATCTCACACCACACAGCAGCTGTCTGGGATGTGAACAGGATGATGCTGGGCTCTGGTACCCACCAGGGCTGGCAGTGCCATCACAGCCTGTGTGGTGCTGTCCCCAGGGCAGCGATGCCCTTGGGAGCAGGCAGGACATTCTGGGGCTGGAGGTGGCAGAGGCATTTGAACAATTCCTGCTTGGCAACGTAGCAAGGAGCAGTTCCCAAAACTTGTGAGACCTATTTACTGCCTGAAGGTTAATTATGGAAACCCACTGCATCTGGGAGAGCATCCAACTGCGTTTCTCATTCCTGTCTGTGTGCCCTGTCCGTGCTGGCAGCTCTGAAATCTCTGCGGTTTGCTGGATGGTGCTGGGAGCTGGCTGGGCTGGAAGCAGATAACTGGTGTTTATCGGTGCTGGGTGCCAAACCGCTCGTGGACGGGGGATGCCCATGGCTGTGTTGAACGCAGCGTGATTCTCCTGCTCTGAAAGCACGGGTCAGCACGGGCAGCGAGCCCCGGCCCAGCGTGGGAGGCAGTGTGGGAGCTTCTTGTGGGCACCTCTTCCAAGCACGCTGAGAGCAGAGAGGTGCCTTCAGTCAGCACGGAAGGGTCTGGATTTGGCCCTTGGATGTGTTTGAGTGATGCCCAGTTTAGATGGGCAACACTGACTCAGCGAACGCAACACTGGGCGTCACAGCCGGAGTTAATTCCTCTTTAACTGCGTGTCTGCTGGCAATGCCTCAGCCCCAGCACCTTCAGCAGAGCCCCATTCGCATTGCCTGTGGCGTTGTTTCCAGTCCTCACTTTTTGAGGCAGTAAAGGCACCTGCCCCTGGTTTAGAAGATTTTCTCTCATTCCTGTAAGCAGTTGTGCAAGGATTTCTGTTTGCAGACTGGGAAGGGAAGCTGAGCTCCCCTTCTTCATGTTCACTGTTGTGGGCAACAGTGTGTTTTAAGGCTGAATGGAAAGAAAACAGACTGGAAAGACAAGAAAAAAGAGCATTGCCCCCGCTAGTGTGGGAGTGTGACAGCCAGAGCCACAGCTTTCCATGAGGTAACCAGTGGGCGAGTTTCTGTGTGGTTTTCTCTTCACACTCTCTTTGGCCATGGGGGACTTTTTATGGGGAATTTTGGAGATGGCTGTGTGAACTGTCACTTCTCATGCTGAGTTTTTAAGTGGAAATTAGTTCTGAGTTTTAAAGTGGAATTGCAGAGCTGGAGTTCTGGGAAGTGTTTTCCTGCCTGGCATCACGTCTGTTGCCCAGAGCAGTGGTGGCTGCCCCACCCCTGGAGGTGTTCAAGGCCATTTTGGATGGGGCTTTGAGCCCCCTGATCCAGTGGGAGGTGTCCCTGCCCATAGCAGGGGCATGGAATTGGATGATCTTTAAGGTCCCTTCTGACCCAAACCATTCCATGATTCTGTGATTATGTGGCATCTCCCCACAGTGCCCTCCATCCCTGGTCACTTTGCTGATGGAGCTACCCCTCCTAGACCGGCTCGAGGTGTTTCTGGTGGACCATGGTGGCACTGGGGCCACAGCATGTGCCCCTTGTTGGGTACAAGAGATGGGGAAAGTGGCTGTGGATACCTTTTCCTTGGGAAACACCATCCAGCTTCAGCAGCTGCTGGAGAAGGGCTTTGTCTGTTGGGGATTCTCTGGTGGCTCCTAAGTGTCGTGCACCATCTGTGCACCATCTGTGAGCTTCCTCTGAAGTGCAGACCTTTGTGGAAGCGCTGCTGTGTTTTTTTTGTCCAACCTTCACCAGCCGCTCGTTCCTCGGTGAGGAGATGCTGTGGGAGCTGTGCCTTTCACGCTGTTGCCTGCTGACTCGGCGGCAGGGAGTTCAGGGGGGCATGTTTGGGGTCCCCTGAGACTGGGTTTGTTCTGCAGTGGGAAGGCTGGTTTGAGGGATTTATCCCCTTGTTTCTTAGGGAAGCGCTGTGTGTTTATGCTCCTGACTGCCGGTGTCTGCCTGCTCCACCCGCAATACCACTCACATGGGATCATTTCTGATGCCTTTAAACTACAGATCACAAAGATATTAACTTGCTACAAGCTTGTGAAAACCATTTGCTCACTGGAGGAAGCAACGAGCCCCTCTTCCTGGCCCTACTGAGGGGTGAGCGTCCTGTGCCAGGAGCCTTTAGTAGACATCAGAGAATCCACATGTCTTGAGACACAGCCCCGTTGGAAACCCATCTCCATCGCCGCTGCCGGTGGCTTCTCTGCTGGGCTTGGAGCAGCAGGGGGGTTCCAGACAGGGTCTCCAGGGACTTGGGCTGGATTTCCAACAGAGATCTCCATCACCTTGCCCTGGCAGTGAAGCCTGGGAAAGGGTTGGGGACACGGCTCGTGGTGGGTGACCCCGTGCACAGCACCAGTGGCCGTTGCCTGTGTGTTCGGCAGCAGCGTTCGCCTGCCCGGCCTTTCCTGCCCTTCCCTGGGAAAGCACGGCTGTGGGAAGGGCGGGTAAGGAGGAAGCTGGCCGCCCGCTCCCACCGGGACAGGACACTTGGGAACCTTTTCCGTGCCAGCACTTCGATGTGGAGAGGGATTCCGTGGGGATGGACAGAGCCCCCGACCCTTGGTGTGCTCGCGCTGCGTGGGGCTCCGAGGGGACACAGAGGACTCGCTGCAGTGGGCAAAACCTGGGATGAGGCTCTAAAACAGGACGAGGAGAGGTACGGTCCCACTCACCCCCCTGGCAGCCCCCGCGCTGGGAGGAGGCGGTGGAGGGGAAGGAAATGTCGTGCTCTGACTCGGTTTCCACCGGGCGATGGGCGGCTGAGCCGAGTCCTGGTAGGAGCATCCTGCTGCAGCGCTGCCCCCCTACTAGTGTCACGGCGGCCACGCTGGCTGTCACGCAGCTCCTGTGCATCCCTCGATTGGCATCCTGACCATGCTCTTCTACCAGCTGGGCCCTTCTGCTGTCAGAGGTAAGGTTGGCACAGAGCTCTGCTCCAGCTGTCCTTTGTGCCGTGGTGCTCTCTGGGGGACACCAGACACATCCAACCCCAAGGGATGCCAGACCCATCCTGGGGTGGTGGGCTGCTGGGGGCTCAGGGCATCATGGGCAGCAGCAGGTTGGGGGCTTGGTGTTTCTGTTCTTGGCTGGGGCACACCTGAGCTGCAATGGCCCAGTGGCCAGTGACTCCCTTGCGAGCAAAGAAGGAGCAGAGCAGAGTGGGAGGGGGATCTGGCAGGTTCGTTGGGCAGGGGGCTGTGAGGAAGGCCCATCCTTGGACCCTGTATGCCCTGTGGATGTGGGAGGGATCCAGAGCTGTTGTGACCACAGACCATTGACATGGACCATGAATCTTGGTGCCCTCCTGGCTGGATGGTCACAGCCAAGGGGCGCCTTCCCCTGCTGAGGTGCTGGGGTGCATGGGATAGATTTGATGCTCCAGGGGGACCAGGCTGACCAGGTCGGGCTCCAGGGCTGAGGTCTTCACTGGAGTTACTGGTCCTGAGCCTTGTGGGGGTCAGGAGGGGTCAGCCCTGGGTTTCGGCTGGGCTCACGGCACGGTTAAGGGCAGCTGCGCCATTTGGAACTGGATGTGCGTTCTTATTCCAAAACTTCTTCCCAAAACTTCTCAAGTATTTGGGTCCAGGGTCCTTGTTTGGTCCCGTCCTTAACTGAACTACTTGTTTTGAGCACTTTTTTGGCCCCTGCTGTAGCTTTGTAATTGGAAATGCAGCCAGAGCTCTCAGCTGAGGCTGTTGATGGGTGGTGATGAAATTGGGGTGTTTCACTGCAGTCTGGGTGGATCCGTCCTCAGTCCAGTCGGTGCTGGGTGGTGCCTCTGAGAGGAACGGGCGAGACCCTGGAACTGCCGCTGCATTTTCTACACTTGAGGTCAAATATTTGTCACCCTCAGCAGTGTAAATCACAGCTTGACTTGCCTGCACGAGCTTTGGGCTGTTTTCCCTCAAGTTCTCTAAATATGAGAAATTTCCCAGAAAACTGAGCTGGCTGTTGGATGGGCTCATCTCTCTCCAGGGGAGAGATGAAACATGGGTGAGGGGTGAGAACTGGCCAGGAAGGGGGCATGGAAAACCATCAGGGTTTTGGTGCTGGTTGGGCTTAGAAGAAGGGATGGAGAGGTCTGGAGTGGAAGGAGGTGGGAGCAGGCAAGGTTTCTTTGGCAGGTTCCTCTGGAGGATGTTTGCAGAAGTGACCAGCCCTAAGCTTTGATCAGCTCTGAACTAATTATTAAAAACAAAGACCTTCCTCTCTTGCCTGGCAAAGTTCAGTATTTGTTTTAGTGGGTTCAGAAATGGGATGCTGCGTCGGGACGTTAAAATCGTGTTGTGTGGTCCTGTCCCTCCCATCACCTCCTCTTTGCCTTGTGCTAATGGAAGGGCTAAATTGAGCAGTTCTTCTGCTTTGGGCAGAGACCCTCGCTCCGTGCATGGGTATCGCTGGCTCCTGGGTCTGCAGCCGTCATTTCCCCTGCTTTGAGCACATGGAACGGGGGTTCGGGCACTGCTGGAGTGCGGGACCTGGGGAGCAGGCAGCTGCCACTGCGGGGAGCATTGCTGATGCCAAGCGAGATGCCAGCAGTGGCCCAGGTGGCCAAAGAGGCCACCACATCCTGACTTGGATCAGCCATAGTGTGGCCAGCAGGAGCAGGGAGGGGATCGTCCTCCTGCACTTGGTACTGCTGAAGCTGCACCTTGAATCTTGGGTTCCGTTCTGGACCCCTCACTATAAGAAGAACATTGAGGGGCTGGAAAATGTCCAGAGAGGGGAACGGAGCTGGGGAAGGGGCTGGAGAAGAAGGGTTCTGGGAGCAGTGACAGATCTGGGACTGTTTACTCTGCAGAAAAGGAGGCTGAGGGGAGACCTCATTGCTCTCTGCAGCTCCCAGAAAGGTTGTGGTGAGGTGGTTGTTGGTCTCTTCTCCCAAGTAGCAAGTGATAGGACAAGAGGAAATGGACTCAAGCTGTGCCAGGGGAGGTTTAGTTTGGATATCAGGAAAAATGTTGTTACTGGCAGAGTGGTGAAGCAGTGGCAGAAGCTGCCCAGGGCAGTGGGGGAGTCCCCATCTCTGGAGGGCTTCAAAAAAACATATGGCTGTGTCACTTTGGGACAGGGTTTAGAAGGCACAGTGGGGTTAGGCTGGCGGTTGGACTGGATGAGCTGAGAGGTCTTTTCCAGCCTCAATGATTCCATGAATCTGTGATTCTGTGCTCAGGCTGAGTCTTTGCTTTGTTTCAGAAACCGAAGCCAAGAAAGCTTGTGAGTGGCTGCGTGCGGCGGGATTCCCTCAGTATGCCCAGCTGTATGAAGGTGAGAGCTGCCTCCTCCTGCTCATCCCTGCCCTGCCAGGGAGAGGAGAGGAGGGGAGGAGAGGGGAGGAGAGAAGAGGGGAGAGGAGGAGAGGAGAGTTCAAAAATTATGTGATGATGTGTTAAAAGTTCAAGCCTTTGGACTTGGCCGTGGCCTGGAGAGCCAGCCACGTCGTTAACTTTCCTGCATTCCTGAACTTTTCCCCTTCAGGCAGGGCTGCGAGGAGTCCCCCCGACAGTATTGGGACCAAGGGCAGGTGGGCTTTGGAGAACCACCGGCTCCGAGTGTCTCGGGGGCAGTTTGCCGAGGCGGGCGGTGCGGGTAACGCGGTGAGAGAGCACTCCCCGCATCCCTCCCGCATCCCGTCCCGCGGACTCCTGCCCGAGGCGCTGTCTGTGCGCTTGGAGCAGGGTGTGGGCAGAGCGCCCCACAGCCCCGCTCCCACCTGCCGTGCCCGTGGGTGCTTTGCAGAGGGACCCCGCTGCTGGGTCTCGGCCGTGTTTATGACGGGACGTTTAGGACCGTTCAGCCGGGACGCCTCCACCACCCCCCGCAACACCTGGGCGGCAGACACGCTCTCCCCCGACGGCTTTACAGGCTGCCTGGTGGCTTCTGGTTTCTATTTTAGGGGGCTGATTCCAAGCAAGGCCACGTGCGAGGACGGGCTGGATCCCTGCAGGGGACACCCAGCCCCAGGTGTTGGCCCCAGATAGTGCTTCCAGCCGGGGCGGCGAGGAGCGGCTGCTGGGTGCTGGCGTCTAGGAATAAACAAACCCATTTTCCAGCCTCACTGAGCAGAACTTTCCACATCCTCTAGGTGTTTCATTCTGTTTTTCTCCCCAGCTGGCAGGGCTCAGTGTCCCCTTGGTAATTGCACTCAATAGCTTCATTAACAGCTGGGTTTAGATGGTTGAGGTTAATGGTTCAGGTCCTACATAGCTAGTCCCAGCAGAGCTCTCTCCAAGCTCACAGAGATGATCAGGGAACTGGACAGAGGCCCTTGGGCACCTTGCCACCCTCGCCTAACCTACCTGGAAAGAGCAGTTCCCCAAGATTCTGGGCAGGTACCACCTCTGGCTGATCCTCAGCTACTGCCCTGAGGGCAGTGAGATCTCCCTGCGGAGACCCAGCCTATTGCCTTGGAGACATGGAGGGATTGAATGAGATGCTTGATCACCATTATACCTGCACGGCATTCCTGCCCCCCTTAGTGGCTCCTAGCTCTCCCCAGGGGAGCTGAAAGGCTTTCCTAGTCCTGAGGGATCAGTGGGAGAAGGGTGCTGTCAATGAGCAATCAATGCATGTGTGATGTATTGTATGATGGGACACCAGGATCTCTCTCGGGCAGTGCTAGGGAGGTGGCTACTCTACTAAAAACACCGTGAAGTGCTGAGGAGAGAAGCTAAGAGGGTCCCTGTCTCTGCTGCAGTGTGTGTGACCGACACCTGGGAGAGGCAGCCTAGGTTGCAGGTGTGCCCAGCTGGGACAGAGCTGCGCAGGGGTCCCTGCATGGCTGTGTGAAAGCACTGCCAAGGGTTGGTGTTCATTTCTGAATTGGCTCACCTTGATGAGTGCTACAGCCAGGCTGCCACCCCAGCCCAGCAGAAGCCTTTTTGTGGGCTTTAAATGTCCCAGACACACTGGGGTCCCTGGCACAGTGATGGGGTTGTTCATCCTGTGAGAAGGAAGCAGTCAGAGGAGAAGCAAGGGGATCTGCTACGTGACAAGGATCCCCATCTCAGTGTCTGGGCTGCCACAAGCCCTCTCACTCCTGGCCTAGTGGGGCTCGTTTCCACCCTCTCCTCTGCCTGGCTCATCACCCCTACCTCTGTACTTGGCTTGTGCTCTTCACCAGGGCATCCCCAACCCCTGCACACCAGCACCCTCTGTGTCTTGCCCTTGCTCTTTGCTGGCTGCCTTCTGGAGCTGTAGGCAAGCAGTGATCCCCTGGGAACAGTTGCTGCAGAGAGTCCAGGTTGAGTGCTGCAGGCAGAGAGCTGCCTTGTGGTCAGCTTGGTGGGACCATCCGTCTCTGTAGGTTCCCCTCCCACAGCCACAGCTCTCACGGGTGGCACCTCCTGGGGACAATGTGATGCCCCAGCCCTCATGGCTTCTTCTGACTCGTACTCATGGCCCAGAAGCCTCCCTCACCGTTCCCATTCCTTACTCTCACACTTCCCCAGCTCTCTTACCCTCAGCATCTCTCCTCCTCTGGCTCCTCGCAGCATCTCCCTCCTCCCACACTCACCACCATCCCTTGTGCCCAGTGGAACAGTTGGCTCAGAAACAGATGTTGATTTTCCTCTTTCTCTCCTCCTCAGACTCATTGTTCCCTCTCGACATTGGCGCGGTGAAGAAGGACCACAGCTTCCTGGACCAGGACGCCCTCAAATCCCTGTGCAGGTAATGCTCCCTCACGGCCCTTTCCCTCTGCCTGCCCTGCACCCCAGCTGTGGCTCTGAGCTGGCTCAGGTGCTGTCACTCGCTCTGCCAGAGGAGTTTGGATGCTTTAGTCTTCCAACTCGGACAACGTTGCTGGGTGATGCCAGGGAGACGACAGCATTTCTATTGTGAACATCCAGAACTCCTGGAGAACAGAAATGTTTCCCAGGAATAATTCTCTTTGTATGAATTTCGGGCTGTGTTTAAATTCCATGGTTGGGTAGCTCTGTCCTGTAGAGCTCAGTTAGAATGGATAGGTCAGACCTGAATGTAAAACAGCAGAGGGACAAAGAGAGAGCCAGTTCTGCTGTCCCCACTGCCCACTCTCTCCTCTTCCTCCGTTGGCTACTGAGGGTGTGCTTTGCATTGCTTTATTTTGCAAGGATGCTTCATAACCGTCTCTGAGGTGGAAATAGAGTTTGGAAGCTGCATCTCTGCATTGGAGTGAAGAGGTCTCACTTGGTGTTTGGTGTAAGGCAGATGCAGGTCCAAGTGCCTGTGGATGGAATGGTGTCACGGACAGAACGTGGGAGAGGCAGAACACGCAGTGAGGGATTTGCTGAGCACTAGTGCAGTGCAAGGTGCTCTATTGAAGTGGTGTGCTGCTAATTAGTGCTTTGTGCGGGTCATTAGCAGTTGTAGGTGCTCACAGTGGCTGTTCAGGAGCTCTTGGTTTGTGCTGCTGGTTTGCTTTGCGCAGGTGAAGCCAGTGCTGGCAGGTGCCTCCCCTGCCCTGCTCCAAGCAGGGGTTCCTGCCGTCACAAGCGCTCCCTGGCTCCACGTGACATGAGTCATCGCAGTGCCTGGCAACGCAGCCCCACTGTACATCTTCCACCAGGACGTTCTCTCCCTGCTGTAGCAGGGCTGAAAATAGCTCAAGAGACGCCGCCGGGCACAGGGCTGAGGGGAGGCAGCCAGGGGGAACTCACCCATTGCTGCTGGTGTGAGTGAGGGCGAACACCCAAAGCAGAGCCCCCCAGCCCAGCGGCTGTCGGTCGGGCCGTGTGTCCTGCTGGCACACAGTGACTCACGGCTTTCGGGCCACATCAGCGCGCCCATGGCCCCGCGCTGACCTTGCTGACACACGACCATTGCTGTCCCTCCCACGCTGCTGCCAAATGGAACCGAGAATGGATGGGGAAATGATCTGCTTGTAGTTTGCTTTCCCAGCAGAGGCTGCTGTGCCGGGCAGGAGGGGATCCCCTGCGCTGCTTCCTGAGCTACTGGTTCTCTCAGTGGTGGCAGCAGGGCAAGAGGTCTCTGACCTTCCCTCCTGCCTGAGCTTTCATCATCACCTGGCCAGCCGTAGGAGTTTCCAACATCACTTTGCTCTAATAGCCTGCAGCAGGGCATCCCTGCCCGCTCACAGGACCTGTGCAGCTGGGTGGGACACGCTGGGAAGGAATGTCCCCAGTGACAGATGAGCCTAATGCCTGAGAGCCCCTGGCATCCGTGCCGTGAGCGGTGGGAGACAGTGTCCCTTGCTGCTGTGGTTGGGGGAGAGTAAACACAGGGTGCTGGGGAGGCTGCCGGTGTTCAGGTGTGTCGGGAGTGTTCCGGTTCCTGCGTGGAGGGAGTGGAGTGCTGCTCCGAGGGCTATGCTGGCATAACCCCTGCTGGCTCCCAACCGAGTGCTTGTGCCGCTCTGTGCTGGAGCAGTTTCACTCCTTGGCTGCGATGCTGGAGGTGCATGTGAGTGGGTTCTGGGTGGGGGCAAGGTGTGGGGTGCGAGCAGAGATGAAGGGTTGCAGCTTGGGGCGCCGCACTCCCCTGTGAGCAGGCTTGGAGCATCGCTGGTCTCTGCAGCTCCCTCCGATCCCTGGAGCTGCTCCTGCTGGGTGACAGAAACAGAATCCCCAGCTGTATGGCCCCAGGAGGAGTCAGGACTGGGGTAAAGCCTCTTTTGGTGTCTTGCAGGAGGCTGATGACCCTCAACACATGTGCCTCCATGAAGCTGGAAGTCCACTTTCAGCGTAAACAGGTATGTCCTGTGCTTTCAAGGACAGGTGAGGGGTGCAGGGGAAGGTGTGCACCCTAGTGGGGAGCAGCCCTGTGTTCAGCAAAGCCTCCAGCCCTGCCCTGGGCACAGAGCAGCACCGGGGGTGTCTGTTTCACTGTCTCCCAGGATGGACACGGCCCCCAAGGTGCTGAGCTGAATTATAGAATCATAGAATCATTAGGGTTGGGAAAGCCCTCTAAGCTCATCCAGTCCAACTGTCAGCCCAACCCCGCTGTGCCTGCTAATCCATGTCCCAAAGTGCCACGTCTAATTAGCAAGTGCCTGCGTTTGCTTTGTGCCCCTGCACCTCTCCCAGGCTCTGGCAGCGGCAGCAAACTGCAGCACAGGAGTTGTTGGAGCCAGGCTGTGCACAGTCTGCTCAGGACTGTGTGTCCCCAGCCTGCAGCATTGCCTTTGGGGTCCCTGATGAGCCAGGCTCTGAGAGCCCCCGGCAGCCCCTCTGCTCTGCAATGGGAGAAACCAGCCTGTGTGTTACAATGACAATATTGGTGTATCAATAACAAACCCTTTTCTATTCCCCTTAATGCATAACACATTTAAAATGCACACCAGCTTGGTGTTTGCCATATGGAAGTTATTCCATGGGTGCATCCCTGCTTGTTTGCATGGCCTCTTTTTGGGCTTGGGCAGGGGTGCTGCCCTGCACCCCTTGCTGTGCTGCCATGCGTGGGTTTGTGAGGAGGGCATCCCAGCTGCCTGTGGGCTATCCAGAGGGAGCCTGGGAACAGCACCTTCTCTTCCCTAGTGCAGCAGGGCCCTCAAGCATGGCACAATGATGCCTGCTGGCTCCTGGAGCCCTCTGTTGCCAAAGGGTTTAAGGGGCTGTGCAGCAGACTGTGCCCTTTGGTGCTTGTCCGAGGAGAACAGGGCAGGAGGATGTGTCAATCTGCTGTGACTCCAACTGATTGATTGTTCCCTGTTGTTGACCACCTACAGAATGAAGACTCTGAGGAGGAAGACCTGTGTGCCATTAGTGACCGGTGGGCTTTTCAGCGGGACAGCAAGAGGTGGTCGCGGGTGGGGTCCGTTGATGTCCTCTCCCACGGCTCCGAGGTCCTGAACTCCACCATGCGGCTGGCGTCCAGCCGCGAGAGCGTCCTCACGGACCTCAGCACCAACCCGGAGGCTGTATCCCTGCACAGCAGCGGAAGCGCGGGCGGCACGCTGGGCATTAGGGCTGTGTCACCCAACCCTCCATCCCCCATCCGCGCCGACACCGCCATCGCCACCTCCAGCCGCAGCGTGAGCGAGCGCTCCTTGCCAGAGCAGCCCTCAAGCCACGGCGAGAGCTCCAAGGAGAAGCCAAAGAAGCCACGGTCTCGCAGCTTCCTGAAGAGGATCGAGTCCCTCCGAAGGAAGGACAAAGAGAAAGCCAGCCCAGATGACAAAGCGGCCCCACACGGCAGCAGCACGGCCACACCGGGATGGGACTCCCTCAAGACTAATGGGGACCTTGCAGCCCCCAAGGCCAACTCCCCTAAAAGAGGGATATCTGCCTCTTTCCATGGCAAAAAACACTTCTTCTCAGTATCATACAGGACTAACCGCTTGCAAGGCTCAGGTGGGAGCAAGGTGAGCTCTGACGCGAAATGCAGCGGGGTCTACCTGGAGGACTACGAGACAGCCGGCACGGCCAGCAGCGACTGGGCTGCTGCGGAGTGCCAGCACTGGCGGGCGCACCGGGGCGACTGCTTGGTTTACATCCCCCGGGACCACAAACCAGGCACCTTCCCCAAATCCCTCTCCATCGAGAGCTTGTGTCCCTTGGCCGGCAGCTCCCTGACCCACTGGAAGTCGGGGACCGCGCCCGCCGGGCTGGTGGGAGGCAGCAGGGGTGGCAGCAGCAGCAGCGCGGAGGGCTCGTCCTCGCCGCGGGGCTTCGCCTGCCGGCGCCGGCGCGGCTCCTGCAGCTCCCTGGGCAGCCGCATCAGCGTGTACGACAACGTGCCCGAGTTCGGCAGCAGCGAGGATCTCTGCAAGGAGGACGGGGAGGTCACCTACGAGAACCTCGACGACATTCTGCAGCACATGTGGGGGCTACAGCAGAAGGTGGAGCTCTGGTACAAAGCCATCTCCCCTGGCCTGGCTGGGGAGGAGGGGGGCGAGGAGGAGGAAGAGGAGGAGGAATCGGACTCGGGAGGGGAACCCTCCAACCTGCACTTCGAAGAGCGGTCCATGTCGGATGTCGGCACCTCTGCCAGCGACTTTGACAGCACAGGCAACTCCCTGAACGATGCCGAAGAGATCGAGACGCGGGAGCGCCGGGACTCGGGCGTGGGAGCATCGCTCACCAGGCCCTGCAGGTGAGTGCGGGCTGGGGTTGGGGCTGCATCCCCCTCCCCTCTGCGGTGCCTGTGAAGGGCTCGGTGCTGGAGCTGCTGGTGTTCCACTGGCCGGTGGACCACTGCAAGCACGTCCCCATCCCATGAGTGCTTCTGCAGCGGGGAGGCCCGGCCCAGCAGGGGTCTCTGGAGGGATGCTGGCCCGTGCTCTGCAAGCCCTGGCTCGGCACTGCCACCCTTTCCCTGGTGACAGGAGCTGGGTGGAGAGCAGGAGATGCTGATGGACCAGCGCCGTGGTGTGGAGCGGGGCAGGTGCAGCGCGGCGCGAGTGCACTCTGGCGGCTACAGCCGCCACTGCCAGCCCTGCTGCTGCTTCTTGAGCACAGGCTGCCACCTCTCTGCCTGGCATTAAAGGGGCTTTCCTTTACTAATACTAATTTCCTTTACTTCATACTAAATGAAGGAGGTGCTTGCTTCCAATGTACTCATGCTCCCTTGTGCTTTCCCTAAGAAATCTCCAGCCATTGCTGAATTCTGTGACGTTTTTAGCCCTGCTGAAGGGGGATGTGCCTGAAGGCAGGCATAGAAGGAGAAAGAGGGATGGGTTTTTCATTAGCTGGGAATGGCCCTTCTGAGGTTTTGAGGTCTGAGGGGTTTGAGCCCCGGAGCAGCTGGGCAGAAGCCTTCCCAGGGCAGCGTGGACTTGGGAAGGACTTTAGCATGCTCCCAAGAGCACTGCCTCCCTGAGCAGCACTTGCAGCACTGGAGTTGGTGTTGGGATCACTGGGCTCAGCCCGCTGCCACTGTGCCCACATCTCCCCCCAAAGTGGTGGGTGCTGTGAGGTGTGAAAGGCCTGTGGTCTTTAGCACCTCCACCACTGGCCTCTCCCTGCAGAAAGCTGCGCTGGCACAGTTTCCAGAACTCACACCGGCCCAGCCTGAACTCTGCCTCCCTGGAGATCAACCGCCAGTCCTCTGCCCAGCTCAACCTGCTCCAGAAGTGCTCCCTGCTCCATCTCACAGCCATCATGGAGAAGTACTCCGTGCCCCACAAGCAAGCCTGGACGTGGTGAGCTGGAGAGGAGGGGGTCTAGGATGGGTGCAGAGATGATGGAGAGGGAGGGGGCAAAAGCTGAAAGAAAAGCTGGCTTTGTTCTGTGTGGCTGTGAGCTCCTTGCAAGCGTGACCTGGGGGTGATGCCTTCGCTTCTGCCATCGCCTGCATCCAGGAGGGCTGCAGGCATTTGCAGAGCATTAAAAGTGCTGCAGCAACGTATAGAATCATAGAATCATTGAACCATTAAGGTTGGAAAAGACCTCTTAAGTTCATCAAGTCCATCCATCAGATCATCAAGTCCAACTGTCAAGACAGACGTAAGAGAGTGGGACAGTGGTTTCCTTTTATAGTCAAGTATCAAAGCATTTTGGCTTAATAAAAGGTGCTACAGTGCTACAGTTCCTCCTTGAAAGCTGCCGTGTTTATATATTTGTATTTATATACATATGTATACATTCAAATCAGGGCAGAAGTGTGAGTGTGTGTGACCGGGGTCCTGCTCCCCGCTGTGCGGCGGTGCTGGGGGAGCCGTTCGTTGCACTGATGTCTGTCTGTCTCACCCCGCAGGACTGTGCCCAAGTTCATGAAGCGGAGTAAAGTGCCTGACTACAGAGACAAGATGGTCTTCGGGGTGCCACCCATCATCAACGTGCAGCGCACGGGGCAGCCGCTGCCACAGAGCATCCAGCAGGCCATGCGCTACATCCGCAGCCAGTGCCTTGACCAGGTGATGCTGCGACCGTTGGCCGTGGCTGCAGGGTGGCTCCAGGCCTGCTGATGGGCACGAGCGCCAGGGTGTGGGGGAAAAGAGCCAGCTTGTAGGGGGGCTTTTTTTCTCTCCTCTTGTGGTAAAGCGTGAGGTGAGATTGTCTGTGGGAACTCCGCTTCCACTGATGTTTCCTTGGCCATTGCTCACTCGGGCTTCTCCTCTGGGTTGCAGGGAAGGGAGGTCTTTGGGAAAGGGGCTTTCTCTCCTGTGCTATGTCAATCCACCTGGGCTGGTGCCTATTCTGCCCCAAACACCAACCTGCTCTACCTTGCAGGTTGGCATTTTCCGAAAGTCGGGAGTGAAGTCCCGGATTCAAGTGCTCCGGCACATGAACGAAACGAGCCCCGACAACATCAACTATGATGGGCAGTCAGCGTACGACGTGGCTGACCTGCTGAAGCAGTATTTCCGTGACCTGCCGGAGCCCATCTTCACCAGCAAGCTGACAGACACCTTCCTGCAGATCTACCAGTGTGAGTGCTGGGCTGTGGGGGCTCACTGATGCACGGGGTGGGGAACGTCAGGGTGCATCTCTGCATCCCTTTGGACAGAGGTGATGGAGATGGGTGGTGGCCGGTGGGGATGGACCCACTGACCACCAGCTTTGCCTGGTGCCCGCAGTTGTGTCAAAGGAGCAGCGGCTGCAGGCGGTGCAGGCGGCCGTTATCCTCATGCCAGACGAGAACCGGGAGGTGCTGCAGACCCTGCTCTACTTCTTGAGCGACATCGCCTCCGCGGAGGAGAACCAGATGACTGCCGGGAACCTGGCTGTGTGCCTGGCCCCCTCCATCTTCCACCTCAACGTCTCCAAGAAGGAGAGCACCTCGCCAAGGTAAGGGTTGGAGTAGCTCTGGTCTCCCCAGCCTTCCCGCAACCTTCCTTGTCTGTTGTGGGAGGTGGCCACCGGAGCTGGATAAGTCATGGGGGCAACACGGCGCCCTCCCACAGCCCTTGTCGCTCTGCTTTGCTACGGGGGATGTCCCCCCTGCTCTGCGACGCAAAGCAGAGCAATGGGGGGGCTACGGACAGGCAGGATGCCCAGCAATGCCTGCTCCCCGCAGGGTGATCCATAAGAGAGGCACCATGGGGAAGCCTGACCAGAAGGACCTCAGCGAGAACATGGCTGCGACTCAGGGTCTGTCCCACATGATCACCGACTGCAAGAAGCTTTTCCAGGTGGGTGGCTGCGGTGTGTCAGCCTGGCACTGCCCTTCCTGGGCACTGCCAGTGGGACGTGTAGCCTCGCTGGTGCGGTACTGGTTCTGCAGAGTCACTGTGGGGTGAGATAAGGGCACCCGTCCTCCAGTGGGACAGCTGCCACCAGTCGGTCAGCACTGAGAGCGAAGCACAGCTGCATCTTGTGGTGCAGGTTGTGAGCTGCAGGATGCGAGTCCAGAGAGGCTGTGTTCCATCCTTTCCCCATCCCTGGTGGGATGAGGAGTTGGGGTTTTCTAGATGCCATCATAAAGCCCACATAGGATCCCTCTTGCCTTCTTAAGATCTCCATGCTCTTGCCTTCTAGGTCTCCCATGACATCTTGCTCCAGCTGAGCAGCTCCTATATGGCAGCGGATGCTTACCCCCACCCCCTGGCTGACTTCATGTGTCAGGGGGAAAGCAAGGCTTTACACTCCTACTTTGAGCAGAGTGTCCAGAACCTGCTGAAAGAGTCATCGGAGAAATTCAAGGGGTGGCTGAGCACCCCAGGGCCCCTGAACACAGAGCTCTCCTGCAAAAAGGTAAATGCCACTGTGTGGAGGGGGGGGGTTGGGGTCACGTGTGTGGGGTGACCACTGTGAGCTGTGGGTCCTGCGGGCATCTGCCAGCCAGCTAACAACCCCTTGGTGCTTGTTCACTTTGGAGAGCAGGGGATCATCAGACATTTCCCTGGTGAGAGCCAGGGCTGAAGGATGAACAGCTCTGGGGTGGAGGGTGTTCTGCACCCAGCAGTCCTGGCGGAGAACCCATCACCTAGTTAGCAGAAGAGCTGGCTGCCCATTCCCATCCCATCCCTAGCCAGCAGATGCCAGGTGCTGCTCCGTGGTGGTGGGAGCCTCCTGGGGGGTTGGTGCTATGTTGTCCCATGGGACAGCCTGTCTGACCCTTCTCTCGGGCTCTCAGGTTGGGGACGGGCACCCTCTGCGCTTGTGGAAGGTCTCCACGGAGGTCGAGGCCTCTCCCGCTGCAGTGCTGCACCGGGTGCTTCGGGAGCGTCACCTCTGGGACGAGGACCTGCTGCAGAGCAAGGTGGTGGAGGCCCTGGACAAGAACATGGAGGTCTACCACTACGTCACGGACAGCATGGCTCCCCACCCACGCCGGGACTGCGTGGTGCTTCGGTGAGGGCAGGGGAAGACCCCAGCGGGAGGGTTTGGTCCTGGTTTTGGGGAGCCCATCTGGCCCCAGTTCCTCGGGTTGCACGGGCTGCCCCACCTCCTGCTGCCGCTGTGGACCCTGAGGCGTGGGCAGGGGCTGCCCGTGGCTGGGGACAGGAGCTCAGTGGAGCCGCTCTGCCTGCAGGCACTGGCGCGCAGAGCTGCCGCGCGGAGCCTGCCTGCTCGTCTCCATCTCGGTGGATCACGACAAGCTGCCGGCGGAGGGAGGCGTCAAAGCCGTCGTGCTGACCTCCCAGTACCTGATGGAGCCCAGCACCCTGGGCCGCTCCAGAGTGACCCACATCTGCAGAGCTGACCTCAGGTGAGGGGGGCCCTGGGTGCCGCTGCATTGGCCACTGGGGATGCTGGTGGAGCAACAGGAGGTGCTGGTCCCTGGCAGTACAGGCGGGGCTACTGAAGCATAAAATCATTTGGTTGGAAAAGACCTTTGAGATCATTGAGTCCAACCGTACCTGTCCAGCACTGAAACAGATCCCTGGGCACTTCATTTACCAGCCTTTTAAACACCTCCAGGGATGCTTGCGTGGCATGGTGCATGCTCAGAGGGAAGGGGGTTCTGCTCTGGGGCCAGGTTTTAGCTGCCAGATGGTCACAGAAGAAGGAGCCACCAGCTCAGTTGTGCAGTGCTGGCAGTTCCTCTGGAGACTTGGTGCGGCAGCGAGTCGTAGAATGGTTTGGATGGGAAGGGATCTTAAAGCTCATCCCGTTTCAACCCCCCTGCTTTCAGTTCCTTAAAGTGTCAGAAAAAACAGGTTTCCCTGTGGGTCCAGGGTGCGGCACTGGTGTTCTCCTCTCTGTGGAGTGGTGTAAGGGTGGTCTGATGCACTCTGGTTGTCTCTCTGGCTCGTGTGAGCCCAGTTTTGGTCACAGATATTCCCCCATTTTGCTGTGTGTCTGAGGTGAGAGATGCAGTGCTCATTCATCATCTCAATCCACGGAGTTCCTGTCCCCATCATGAAGCACTGTGCTGCTCCCCTTGGGTCCCTTCTGCCCGCTCACCCTTCCCACTGTTCCCTTCAACAGGGGCCGCTCTCCTGAGTGGTACAACAAGGTCTTTGGCCACCTCTGTGCCATGGAGCTGGTGAGGATCCGAGACTCTTTCCCAGTCCTGAGTCCCAACGGTCCCGAGACGAAGATCTGAGGCACCGGGAAGATGCTCATCCTGTCTAACATGGACTTGCCGGTGGATCCAGGCTGGGGCGCTCAGAGGGGAGCAGGGTGCAGGCAGCCGGCCAGGGCGGGGAGGCAGAGGCTGCGTGTGTTTATGGGTGTCCTTTGTCCCTGGGCTGGGCTTTCCCTGTCCCTGTGGCTGCTCCAGCTACCCTGTGCAGCAGGTTGGCTGCTGAGGCGAAGCCATGCAGCCCACTGTCCCCTCAGGATGGGAAGCGAAGGGCTGGGGGTGACCCCGGGAAGGCAGCACTGGAAAGCAGCTGTGTAGGTTGAGCTGGGTCCTCCCGCATGAGTCAGGAGCGGCCGAGGGGTGAGGGTGTGCGGAGCAGAGGGGGAGAGTGCAGGGGTGCGGGAGAAGCGAGGACAGTGCTGTGTCCGTGGGTCACAGCACAGGCAGGAGGTGCAGGGAGGGCAGCGAGGGTTGGATTGGGTGTGGTGTCCCCTGGGAGGCACTGGGAGAACCTGGTGGGTAGTGGAAGAAGTTGGTGTTCTGGGAGGAGAGGGGCTACATCCAGATATCGAGGAATGCTGGAGCACCAGAAGGAATCTGTTGCCATTACCTTTGGTGCCGAATTTCATAGGAGAAGGAAAAAAAACACTGATCCAGTGCCTTGCTCTTACTCAGCTAAAAGCCCTCTCTCGTGCACTTGGTTTCAGCGGGGGCTGGGTGGAGGGTGTTCCAAGGCGAGCCAGTCCCTCAGAACCAGCTGTGTCTTGTCTGGAGGGAGCAGCTGCCCCTGGAGCTGGCTATGGGCTGGGAAGGGGCAGGTTAAAAGGAGGTACCGTGAGAGGGAAGTAGGGACACAGCCAGTCCAGGGTTGGGGTTGCGCTGTGCTGGAGGGCTCGGCAGCTTTGCCAGCACCAGCTGTGCTGCTCCTGGACTGGGAGCTTTGCCCAAGGCAGGGCTGTTCTCATCCCAGCTCCCTGTGCAGCATCTGCTGCCTTTAAGCAGGCAAAGTGTGGCAGCCCAAGCGGGGCCAAGCACGGATCAGCTGCTTGGGGCAGGCTTGGCCCCATCCTGGCCCCTGCAGGAGGTGGGATGGCAGAGGGGGTGCAGGGGTCCTGCATTTGCCCCTCTTAAGAGTGAGAGCTGCCTCCCTAACGCTGCTCCCTGCAGCGTCCATTCCCCATCCCATCCCTTCACTCCACAGAGGAACCCTCGGCCCTGGCCCACGGTACCCAGGAGCTGACTGGGTCTCTGCATTCAGGCAGGGACCCACGTTACCTGACATTGTTCCAAACTGGAAGGCAACACGACCCACACATGGGAGCGACTCCCAGTGTCAGTTTTACTGTAACACATCCTCTGTCTCTCTTTTGGTGAAAGAAAAAGCAGCCCAGCCTGTGCTCTGTGTTTTTATATATATATTTTATATATATAAAAATATAACTAACACTTGGGGGAGTGATTTTTCTCCTAGTATTTTTTTAAACATTTCCTTTTTCTATCTATAAATACCTGTACAGTGGAATATTAATATATAACTCTGGCAGCAGAGCTTGGCGCTGGGTGGTGCTCACTGAGAGACACGGATTTTGTATTTAAGGGACTTTTGTATCATATGTGACTGCAATGGATTGTTTGACTCGGATCGGGGCTGCTCTTCCCATCTGTGTAATTAATAAAGTACTAACGGTTTCTGCTGGCTGCTGAGGACATCTTCAGGATCAGTGCGCGCTGCTGGCTGATCCTCCAGCCCAGAAGCGTCCCAGAGCTGAGCCAGGCGCTTTTTGATGGGGCTGTGGGGCTGGAGGTTGTGGCTGGGGAGCCACGTGTACCCTTGTGCCACTGTAGAGGGTCAAATGCTGCTGGCTGGCAGTGTCACCAGGGTAAAGCTCCTGCGGGAGTGGTGCAGCTCCAGCTGCCTGGTCTGCAAACAGCCCTTCACCTTCTCCTGGAAGGAGGTGGTGGTTATGGTGTAGAGGATGGGGTTCAGGGCGCTGTTGATGGGCAGGATGAAGATGACCACCCAGGAGGTGATGGTGCCTGTGCCAACAAGGACACAATGTTAGGTGGCCGAGGGTTAGCTCACCCACTACAGCCCATGCAGCAGAGGACAATGCTGTTTCTGGGCTCTCCTGGCTGGAAGCAGAGGGGGGTCATGACTGCAGCTTCCTGGGAACACTGTCTGTCTCCTCTTGCAGCCCATGCATGGGTGAAGGGAGCTCCAAACTCAGCAGCACCTCCAGCGAGGGGTCCCTGCCCCAGAGACTTGGGATGAGCAGCAGCCAGCGATGGGCTCTGCTTCAGAGCCTTGTGGGAAATGAGGGGCTCACCTGGTATTTCCACCTGCAGCAAAGAGAGCAGCTTGAGGAGGAAGATGGGTACCCAGCAGAGAGCATCAGTGAAGACAATGAAGAAGAACCGCTTTGCGACGGTGACTTCCCGAGAGCAGATGCCTCTCTCTGCAGTTTTGGATGCAGTGATGTGGATGGAGTAGAACATGCCCGAGTAGGCGAAGACAATGGTGATGAAGGCTGCGAGATTCAAGCCTGGAGAAGAAGAAATCTTGTGCTGAGCATCTCCAAAGTGCAAACCTTGCAGGATGGCAGCACCCCTGTAAGGTTGGACATCCTGCTCACAGTGGCAACACGAGCTCTCTTGGCACCCTGGAGAGAAGGGCTGGGCAGCCCCACTGCCACCAGAGAAACCCATCTTGCCCCACATCATCCCCATCCCAAGTCCTGAGGTGGCCTTACCCAGGTAGATGGTGGCAGAGTAGCCCCGGGCACTGGGCCGCTCGCCCGGGTCAGACTGCAGCGGGAAGCACACCCCGTTCCTCCCGTAGTAGTTCCCAAAGGACTCCTTGCACCACAGAGGGACGGTGCTGAGGGAGAAGCCCAGAAGCCAGATGGCCACCAGCACCGAGATGGTCTGCTTCTTGCCAGCTCTGTGGGGGCTGAACGGGAAAACAATGGAGAAGTATTTCTCCAGGGTCATGTAGGTCAGCAGCAGCACCGACACCTCAGAGGAGAGCATGGCCAGGCTGCCCACCAGCTGGCACTGCAGGCTGCCCATCCAGCCCTGGGCGTGCTTGTTGTACTCGCCCGAGTACTTGAGGTCGAAGGATCCGATGGCAAAGAGGTAGATGCCCATCAGGCCGTCTGCACCTGGGCAGGGAGACAGGGAGAAAAAAAGCACCAGTGGGCAAATGCAGCCCTTTGCATCCATGCCATGGCCATAAAACCATCACAGAAGTGGGCAGCCGTTGGCTTAATGCCTCACCATAGAATAGTGGAATGCTTTGGGTTGGAAGGGACTTTAAAGCCCATCCAGTTCCACTCTCCTGGACACCCCTCCCCCCACCTGCACTGATCAGGGGGCTCAAAGCTCCATCACCTGGCCTTGAACACCTCCAGGGATGGGGCAGCCACCGCTTCTCTGGGCAACCTGGGCCAGGGCCTCCCCACCCTCACAGCAAAACATTTCTCCCTAAGATCTCATCTCAATCTCCCCTCTTTCAGCTCAAAACGGTTCCCCCTCATCCTATCCCTTCACTCCCTGATCAAGAGCCCCTCCTGGAGCCCCTTTCAGTGCTGGAAGGGTGCTATGAAGTATGTTGGAAGGGACATTAAATATCCAGTTCCAATGTGTATGTAGGTATGTATGCAAGGACATACATGTATATACACACGTGTATCTATAGAAGGATGTACATGCGTGTTTATATTAAACTTATTGGAAAGAGCTGCCTGCTGGTGCCTGTGAGCACACACCCGAGGGCAGTGGCCAAGATCCTCCAGGCACCAAAGGATGCCCAGAAACCCCTCTGCCATCAGCACAAGGGGGAAGATGGCAGCGAACAGGTCCCGGCTGCTCTGGGGAGGGCTGGCAGCAGCCAGCCAGGTCCTCCTCATCCGCCCCAGTCCCCTCAGTGCCCCCCCAGCTCACAGCACAGGGACTTGATGGCCATGGTGTGCTGGCTGTTCTCCGTGAGGAGGCAGGACCGCATACAGATGACGAAGAGGTTGCCAAAGCAGGTGAGGCAGGCGATGACCCAGACAAAGACGCGCAGGATGATGTTGGCAAGGAGGTTCTCGAAGGAGGAGATGCCGTCGGTGTTGGGCTTGCAGCTGCGCACGTGGGGCACATAACTGCAGTACTGGAACTTCTTGAAGTAGCTGTGAGGAAAGAGAAGAAAGTTTCCTGACTGCCACTGGGACCAGGGTCAAAGCATGGTCTGACGTGCACAGCCCCCTCCCCCCCCCCAGCTCCTTCCAGCCCCTTGGCTGCATATTTCCATATCTGGGTGGAGAAGACTCCGTGCCTGACTTGCTGAGAGCCTGGGGGCTTGCACAGCCCAAGGGAAGGAAGAGGGGAGGAAGGCTGGGTGGGAGCGGGACAGGGCGATGCCAGCACCCAGGGCCGGGGTCCACAGGGGACAAAGCTGAGCGAGGGGGCTCCCCGTTTGCACAGAACTGCAGCGAGTGCTGAACTCTAAATAAGCAACATCCCAGAGCCTTTGCAAAGCCAGCTGGAGGCACCTCAGTGCTTTTTGGATCATGTACCACACAGCCACGCTTAAATCTGCCACTGTTCGGCCCTGTCAGCCGATAAATAAGGGACTGTTTTCCTCCAGCCCATAATTTTTATAAGCTGACATTTAAAAATCAACCTCTTATTCAAATCCTTCAAGTTCCATTAACAGGGATTCACATTTTTTTCCCCTGTATATTATTTCTGATTAATCTTTTCAAGCCTTATAAAAGCCAACCCATGTAAAGTTAGCAAAACTCTACATTAGAAAATGATGGCAGAACTGCAATGCGAGGCTCATTTCTGCTTAATTATAGATAAAAGGAGAGAAAATGATTGCTTATTAGCAAGCCAGGTAGAAAACGTACCATATTTATAGTGCAAACAGACCAATTATGGAAGAGAAGAGTTGTCTTTCATTACAGGTACTTTAAAATGTGCATCTGGAGTAAATTAATGATGCTTTTTCTCTGACCAAAGGCCCTACACACTTCAGAAGTTCAACCCCCTCTTTGCACCACTTGGGCTCCCGGGTGAGGAACCTGTGGCGCTGCAAACTGCCCCCCTCGCATGTGCAAAGTGCTCCCCTTGCTCTGAGTAAGCCCCCGCCAGGAGACACCCTCTTGCCCCAAGGGAATTTAAACATTATCATCATGTTCAAGGGCTTCCAGGGGGCTGGAATAACGAGTGGGCTCCTTAATGGTGCAGAACTGACCCAGTTTCCCTCCACACAGCACTGGGCACCGGTGCTGGGGAGCAGCTGCTGCCCACTCCACTCACATGTGGGAGAGGTTGGTCAGCTTCTGGAAGGTCAGGTTGTGAATGTTGGGGATCTCCAGCCCTTCCAAGCTCCTGCAGAAGGAAAGCAGTGCAAGGGGAGGCTGTGAGTGACCCTGGGCTGGGTGTGGGGCTGCCACTGGGAGGTCGGGGGGGTGCAGGACTCACAGAGAGCGCAACTGGGGCAGGCTCTCAAACTGGCCAGGCAAGAGCTCCTTCAAGGGGTTGTGGGAAATATTCCTGGGAAGGAGAGAAGTCTTTGGCATTTTTCCCACCTGGAAGCTGGCAGAGTAGCTGAGAGCAAGGGCAAAGGGGTGCCTGTGGATTCTCCCAGCACTCCCCCTGCCCCTGGGATGGGTCCACAGCCCTGAGGCACAGGGTTTGTGGTGGCACCGGGAGGGAGCCTGTCCTGCTGCGGCTCTGGTGAGAGAACAGACCACCCAGCAGGGCTCTCCACCCAACGCACTGCAGGGGTGCAGGGGCTCTGCTGGGACCCCCAGCACTTGCAGAGGGCGGGGGCACCTCTGGGCAGTGCAGCCCTAGTACTCACAGCTGCTGGAGCTGAGCCAGGCCCTTAAACAGAGACGGGGAGAGCTGCTCCAGTCTGTTGGCCGAGAGGTCACTGTGGAGACAGCAGTGCTTGAGGGCACCAAGCCTTGCGCCCAGGGGTGCTGAGCAGCAAGGTGTCCTGGGCAGGGTCCCAGCACAGCCCCTGCCTGCAGGAGAGGGAGTTGGGGCAGCGATGGCTGCAAACCTACAGCTCCACCAGCCTGTTCAGCCTGGAAAACGTCCCCTCCTGGATCCACCTGAGCTTGTTTCTGCGCAGGATCCTGGAGGAGGAAGAAAGGGAGAGAGCATGTGGGTACAATGCAGCCCTGCAAGCTCTTTGGGAACATCATCCCACGTCCACACTGACTGTGGGTGCCAGGGCTCACCCACAGGGTGCACCCAGCCCTGCCCGAATGCACCGAGCCACAACCATCACCTCCACAGCCTAAAGGTCCACTGTTGTGGGGACGGTCTAAGCCAGAGTCCACTCTCGGGTGCAAGGCTCCATCTCACATGAGCCTCCAGCTCAGAGTGGAGGCCTCCAGTAGTGTGGAAGATGAGCAGAGCTGGTTTAAGTCCTCAGAAGCAAAAGCCCAGAATGACCATAAAGGAAAAAGCAGAGCCCTGCAGGATGGCCTGAAGATGCTTAGTGACCCCATGAGTGCCGTGACCCCCGGCCAGTGCTTCCTGCTGGACATTCTCATCAGGAATCCGGGCTCTGCTGAGCTCAGACACAAACCAGAGCAGCCCTCTCCAGGGTGGTCCATGGGGTGGCTGGGCAGGAGGTGGGGCAGCCTGGCCAGGGTGGCCTCCATCTCATCTGCTGCCTCTGCTCACAAAGCTGTCTCCAGTGCTGGTGTCACCAGCGAGGCATGTTTACACTGTCCATCATTCCCGTGTGGACATTCCCATGGTGCTGCCACAACAGCAGCAGGAAACGTTGCTGATTGGAGCCAGTGGGCTTGGCTGGGGAGAAGGAGTGGACAGCAGGGCAGCAGCTCTCCCGCCACGCAAAGGGACTGTGGGCAGCTCTCGCTGGAGAAAAAATGTGGTGGTTTACATTTTGGGGATTTGATGCTACCGAGGCTTCTCCAAGAAAGGCAGGAGGGGGACCAGGGTATTCATGCAGCAATCTTTGGCTGGAAAGTCACAACAGAGCTTTCCAACACACTCATCTTTGGAGCCACTGTCTAGAGGAAGTGTTCAGGGGAGGGCAAAGACTGCTCCCCAGGAAGTGCCATGTAAACTGCGAAGGGGGTCTTCACCCCATCTGCATCTCCACCTCTCCATGGGCCAGTCTGGGGCGGCTCCTCACTGCTGGGCCAGGGACTGCTGACTGTGTACCCGGCTCCTGCACGGGGCAGTGACCAGCACTGAGGTGCTGCTACCACCTTCGGGGCAGGGGTGTGTTCTGCTGAACCTCACAGTGGGGAGAGCAGCTCTTGCCAAGACAAATCCCATCCCAGCCGTGCATCAGCTCCTGCCCACACAAGCCCTGGATTTACTCGCTTACTCTGATCTGGCAGCACTGGGACAAGGTCCCATGACAGATTCCCAACACTCTGGGTAACCACAATTCCCCATCCCTTGGGAGGACAGATGTCTCCCTGTCCTACTTCTGCTCTGCTGCCACCACCCTGTGCCAGCTGGCAGCCTCGTGCTGTGGGTAACATCCGCCATGCACAGCTCCCCTGGGGCTCCAGGGGCTGCACACCTCTCCCTGGGATTTATAGGACCATCATGTGCAGGAAAACCAGATCCTGGGAGAGTCCTGTGCCTTGTCAATGTGCCCACGGCAGGGTGCTCGGAACTGGAGGATCTTTAAGGTCCCTTCCAACTCAGACCTTTCTATGATTCTATGATGTGAATCCTCTGCCTTTACCAGCTCCGGGAGGGCATCTGGTGGAGAGCTCAGTCCCAGAGCCAGGAGGGAACAGGGCAGGAACAGGCTCCAGGCATGAGGGGAGGAAACAGCCAGACACTGTTTGACACATGGAAAGCCAGCTCACAAGTTTTATGGCCTTCCTTAGGGATATTTTTAGAGGACCTGGATGCCAGCGGAAGGGTCTGGGCTAGCTGTGAGCTCTGGTATTCACATATCATGGGAAGATTTTTCCATGCTGTGTCCTGCTGCTACCTCTTATCTGAAGAAGATCCACATTGGATCTTGGCAGCCCCCAGGGCACTGGGACAGGCCCACCAGCTCCCCAACCCAGGGTTAGTCCTGCTTGAGCACAGAGCCCTGCAAAAAAGGCTCTGGGGCCCCTGATTGAGTCCCTAAATAATTCATGAGGCAGGGTGCACTGTTTATGCTGTGGACAAACGTGGGCTGAAGCCATTAAACGTGAGCCAGCAGCGACTTATCCAGCCCAGAATGGTGGGAAACAGCAGACCCAGCCCAGTGCCAGCTACACCCTCCTCCCACCTGGGATGGGACAGGGTCTGCACCGGCAGGTGGGGGTCACGGCTGGGCCCCCGAGGTACTCACAGCACCGTGAAGTCGCGGCACTCCTGGAAGACAGCCCCGTGCACCGCGCGGATCCTGTTCCCTTCCAGCTCCCTGCAGAAAGACAACTGTGGCTGCCACCTCCATGGGCTCTCCCCATCCGTGCTCAGGGGCTGCCCAGCGTGATCCCTCTCCTCCTGCTTGTCCCCACTCCACCCCATCCCTTGTGGGATGCTCCCAAGCCTTTCCACCCCATCTCTGCTCCAGGAGGCTGGCTGGGAGCTGGTGCAGCACTGCAGCAGCCCCCACATTCCCTGCAGACAGGTACTCACAGCCAGCTGAGCTTTGGCATCTCCGTGCAGAGGGACCTATTGGGGAGCTGTGTCAAAGAGTTGTTCAGCAGGTACCTGGCCAGCAGGGAACAAGGACAACGAGGTCACAGCACTGTATGTCTGCACGGGATCCAACCCTGTGCATGGATGTGGTCCTGCTGCTGCACCGTGTGATGTCTCATGAGGACTTTCTGCTGGTCCTCACCTGAGGGGACATCAACCTGGGATGCAGCTCATGTGGTACCCAGGGCGAGCTCTGGGCCAGGGGCACAGCCAGCTCCGAGCAGTGTGCCGTGGCCGTGCTGGCTCCCGCACACCCCAGCAGAGCAGCCATGGCCACGTGAAACCACGGCGCGAGCTCAGCTGCCACCAGCGCAGGCCAAGCCTGGCACACGGGGCTGTCAACAGTGGCATGGAGCTCCAGTCACCAGGCAGCAAAGGTAACGACACGTGGCACACTCAGCAGCTGTGGGAGATGCTCTCCAGTGAGCTGTAACGGGCACGTCACCAGAGGAATGGTGCCCAAGAGCAAAGGGGTCCTGCAGTGACAGCCAGGAAGGGCAGATTTATAGCCCGAGCTCCCTCTGGTGATTCTCCCAGCACTCGTGCAGCGCCGGGGGGCAGAGTGCTCCTCGCTGCACGTTGGTGACCACAGCTTTGGTTTACTCGATTCGCTAACAAAAATGCAGAAGGGCAAACAGAGCACATTCCCGAGCAGAGCGGCGCTGCTGCCTGCAGCGTGGGCACACCTGGCTGAGGGGGTATCCAGCCCCCCAGGGTGCCCTCTACAGCCTCCTCCTCAGGGCCAGGTCTCTGGACACCAAGTGCTACCCAGGTTTTGCAGAGGAGCAAAGCTCCAGGCTCACAGCCCCTTTTCCCCAAGCTCACTGCCAGCCCTGCTGCGCTCCCTCCCTCGTGCTGATGGCTCCCCCATCGCCAGGCAAAGGTTTCCTGACCCCTGCTCACCCCAAACCCAAAGGTCAGGCTTTCACAACCAACTCCAGCAGGGATGGTGCCAGCCTGGGGCAGCCAGCCAGCCAGCAGTGGAAGTGCTCTCCCTGCAGGTGTGGGCCCAGGGAATGCAGCTTAAAGATGGCCAGAGGGAGCGAGTATGTATGTGCTCTCACACACACATGTGTTTTTTCCACTGTGACAGCCAAAACTTCTCCCCTAAGGCTGACTCCAGGTTTCCAATCTGTATTCTGGACCATGGAGAAGGTGTTAAAGTCATCTTACAGTGACTGCAGAGGTTTTTTTACAGTGGTTAAAGCAAATTTTTATCCTATGTATCCATCTGGGAAATGCCTGGACCTTAAAATTCCCTTGGCTTGAGATGAGTTGTTGTGAAACCCCCCAGTGCAGGGGCTAAGGTTTGGGAAAGCTTCGGACCCTGTTTGCAGTCACTGACTCAAGGACAACAATCAGGAACACAAGCCACGGGCACTGCCGCCCCTCCTGCTCATCAGCAAGCACAGTGGCTCTGCTCAGGCCAGGCTCCCCAGGGACCAGCCTGTCCCTGTCCCAAGGATGGACAATTAATGCAGGTGTTGAACAGAGTGTGCTGAGGGCAGGAGATGGCCCAGAGAGGCAGCAGCACCAGCAAAGCCAGCTGGGTTCCCCTGCCATCTCCTGGGAATGGGACAAGGGAGATGCACCATTACCCCGGGAAGGTGAGGAAACCACAGGACCCTTCACTACCCTGTAGGAAGCCTGAAGCTGCCTGGAGAAGGGGTGCAGGAGGTGCCAGACAGATGCCCATCGCAGCAGGGGTCCCCCAAACACCATGGGAGGGCAGCCCCTGCCCCTACTTACAGGAAATACAGCGACTTCAGCCCTGCAAACGTCGAGGGGATGATCCGTGCGATCCTGTTATTGTCCAGCATCCTGGGAGGAAAAGGGGAGAAGTGAGATGAGGGGAGCCAGAGAGGGTGAGTAGGCAGTGAGACTCCCATCAGGGGAATCCTATGCATCCCTTCTTCGCTGTGAGCTTCCATGGATACCCATCCCTGAGGAGGGTTCTGTGCCCTTCTGAAGCTCATTCCCCCACTTTGAATCCTGCCCAGGCAGCCCTGGCTGAAGCACAGACCCAGCTGCAGAGTCTGGATTCCTTCACAAACAGGGTCTGTTGGATTTTTCCTCTTTTCTGCTGTGAGATAAAGATAAATCAGAAACCATTCAGGGAATTCAGAGCTCTGCTTGGTTTCTCAAAAGCCCTCTGACTTGTTAGCACCACGGACCACCCTCTGTGAGCTGCTCATCCTCTGTTTTTGCCCTTTGATTTAAGGAATACCCGAGCTGGTCCCACGCCAAGGAAGAGGAGGGGAGGCAGGGGCTGGGAGCCCTGCCCGCGCTGCTCCTGAAAACACAGGATGGGAATGAACCATCGCGTAAGGTGGCCTTTACAATTTCCTTTCTGTAGTGATACCTTTACAAGCTCTGTGTGTAAAACCACCCACCGCATGGGCCCAGATCAAACAGAGCCTTTGAGAATAACCAGAAGGGAAGGAGAGGAGCTGTACTTTCAATTTAGCCTGTATTTTTCAAGGCAACAGAGCTGCAAAAGTCTGTGTTTAATAGCACACTTCAAGCCTTTCACACACAGAGCTGCACTGCTCCAGCCCAGGAGCAGAGGCTGTGTCTGCACGGAGCCCATCAGCACATCCTGCTGCCGCTGCTGCTCTGGATGGGCAAGGGGAGCACGGAAGGATGAGCCCTGGCAGAGACCAGCCAGCATTTTCAGACAAGAGCAGGTCCACCCTGCACTAAACCTGCCCTCAGAAACAGGGGAGGGAAACTCAAACAGGAGTTTTATAAGAGAGCCTCAGAGAGGCAGAGCGTGCCCTGGTCCCCAGGGCTGGGGGGAAGGTAGGGAGGTGGAGACCCAGCTGGGCATTGCACCCATCCCCACATGGGCGCATTACTACAAGGACCCAAAACCATCATGCCCAATTCCCTCCTGAGGAAATGAAATTATGGTAAATGCAAGGAAGGTTTGGGATCAGCCACATCTTCCAGGGCTGGCAGAGGGACTCACAGCCATTCAAGGCGATGCAGGTCCTTGAAAACCCGGGGCTTCAGCTGTGTGATCCTGTTGTGGCTGAGGAACCTGGAACCAGAGCAGAGGAGGAGAGCGATCATCAGATCGCTGCTGATTAAACCTGGCTTTGTAAAGCTGTCCTTCCTGAGCTGCCCATGGCCCTGGGCTTTGGGTGCCCGTGGTACCATCTCCCTTAGCAGCTCAAACACAGGATCCCTGCTTAGGCTGGAAAATGTGGGCATGGGAACAGGAGGGGAAATGCCTCTGCTCTGCCCCAAGCTCACCCCAAATACATGAAACTCCAGCTCAAAGCGTGCTTGATACAGACTCTTGCAGACAAAGGGCTCACACCTGACCTCGAGCCTCTTGTGTTATGAGCCTTTACGGCAGGGGGAGTAGAGACCCTTGTCCATCCCAGGGCCCCATAACACAGAAACCTTTACTCACAGCATTTTAAGCTGAGAAAGTCCAGCAAAGGCTCTGGGTGAGATTGACCGGATCTTGTTGTTTTGCAAAAACCTAATTAAAAAAACAGCACAGAAAAGAGACCGAAGAAGTGTGTTTGAAGGGATTCTCAGGGTCTGTGCCTGTGGGACACCAGCACTCGGCTCACAGCTCTGGCTGCTGCTTACTCAGCATCACAGGCTGGGTCCCCAGTAGCGCTCAGGGACAGTGGTCCAGGCTGCTCCCCCATGGACTCCTTATCTCAAGCAGCCCTGGAGAGGCTGGTTTCCCTCTCTGCCTCATTTGCTCCATGCAAAAGGGAAGAAGTTGAAAGTACAGATGCCCAGTGGTCACAAGTGGCTGCTGTGAGCTCCTTCTTATTGCTGTACAGAACTGCTGTCCCACCCATGAGGGCAAACATCCCTGCTTCGTTGTGTCCCTCCCTGAGCTCCCCAGTGCAGCAGCCTGGAAAGGCAATGGGCTGAGCAACCAAAGGGCCCACGATTCCCAGAGTGGGACAGATCACCCACCAGGCACCTTGTGCCACCACGCAGCATCCCATCAGAGTGCACTGTCCTGACAGCAGCACACACTTGCTCCTCTGTGCCTGCCCCTCCGCTGCCAACCCTCACACCCACTGCTCTCCCCTCCTGTCACAGAGAGCAGGGTAAGGAAGGTGATACTTACAGCTTCCTCAGGCTCCTGTACCTGGCAAACTCATGGTCCAGCAGAGAATGGATTTTGTTTTTCTTCAGGTCCCTAGTAGAAAAAAACAAAGAAAAAACCTCAACCCCAGGGTCAGCAGACTGGGACAGAGAAAAAGCCCTTATAAAAGGAGAACCATTAAGACCAGACCTCCTCTTATGCAATACAAACAAGATGCAAGGCACCTGCAGTTCCTTAGTGCTACATTGTGAATTGGCCTCCCAATCTGCAAGCATCATTTGCTGCAGGTGAGGTTTTCCACACTCTGCCCTTCCTAGCTTGGTGTGTGTAAAGGTACCCCAGGTCGCAGCCGTGCCGACAGTCTCCGACCTGGGACATCTTGGTGCGAGGCTTGGCCATGAATGCAGGCTCCTCACTCCCCACTCCAGGCAGGATCTGGCCGTTCCCTGCTCAGTGCTGGTGTAGGAGGGTTCAACCAGCAGCTGAAGCTCAGCAGAGAGCACAGAAAGTCCTTTTGACTTCTTCGGATCCAGGCACAAGTAAAAGCCAGGGATTCTATTCCCTTCCCTCTAAGCTTCTTTTCCTGCGCGTTCCCCCTCGAGCCTCTCCCGGGGAAAAGGTGAGCGCACCCGCTGACACTCACATCCTGGTCACGTTGGAGGAGACCCAGGGGACGGTGTCGAGGTCCTGCTCGGTGCAGTCCACGGCCCCTCCCCAGCACCGGCACCGCTCTGGGAGCATCTCCAGCCCTGCGGGCAAACGGAGGAGCTGCGCTGAGGGGGCGCAGGGGGACCCGCGGGGCGCGGAAGGGTCCCCAGCCCCGGGGAGGGTGGCTTACAGCAGGCTTCTCCCTCCTCTTCCACCGCCGTCCCGCGGCTCCCGGCGGCCAGCCTGTCGCCCAGCACCTGCACCCAGCCGCTGACATCCACTGCGGGCAGAGAGCGGAGCATCGTCAGAGGCACCGCGCATCGATGGGGGCGAACCCCGCAGCCCTGGGAGAGGGGGCTGGCTCACACAGAGCCTGAGACCAGGGCTCCAGCCCCACAGCTGTTCCAGGGCGGGACAGAGATTCATCCAGCCCTGTGGGGAGTCTCCAGGCACAGCCACAATCATATTTTCTACCCTCCCTTTCTACCCCCCCACCTCACCCACTTCAGGGATATCCTGAGCCAGACACTGCCTCCAAACCCCTCAGTAAAGCAGCTCCCAGGGAGTATGAATTTGTCCGGTCTCTAAACCATTAACACTCCTGGACTCAGCACCCCTGAGCAGAGAGCTCCACCAAGGCACCATGTATTGTCCACAAAAAAGAGCTCATTTGTATCTTTAAAGGTCATGGAATCATAGAATCATTTTGTTGGAAAAGACCTCTGAGATCATTGAGTCCAACCATACCTATCCACTGCTAAACCATCCCTGAGTACCTTGCCTACCTGGCGCTTAAATTCCTCCAGGGATGGGGACTCCACCACCTCCCCAGGCAGTCTCTGCCAGTACCTGAGAACCCTTTTGGTGAATGAATTTTTCCTGATGTCTGATCTGAACCTGCCCTGGTGCAACTTGAGGCCATTTTCTCTCATCCTATCACTTGTTACATGAGAGCAGAGACCAGCACCCACCTCACTCCAACCTCCTTTCAGGGACACCTCCCGCTGGATCAAGGTGCTCAAAGCCCCACCCAACCTGACCTTGAACGCCTCCAGCGATGGGGCAGCCATGGCTTCTCTGGGCAACTTGTGCCAGGGCCTCCCCACCCTCATGGCCACTGTGTCAGGATGGTGTGTGAGATGCTGGATAATGGAGCAGATCCACGGTTCCTCACCCTTCTCAGGGGAAAAGCAATCTCTGCTCTAATGCACTCATGGCTCTGGATCCTGACATTCCCAGGTCTGGGGTTTTGCCCCCTGAGGACATCCCTCCTTGCGAGTGCTCATTACTTACCGCAGTTCTCCTCGTCGGCTCCGTTGCCGCAGTCGTTCTCCCCGTTGCAGTGCAGGGCCTGGGGCAGGCACACCGAGAGGTTGCCACAGGGAAACTGCCCCAAAGGACACACCTGCCCGTCCTGATGGGAGTGGATTGGAGGAGGCTCTGCACAAGGAAGGGGAGATGCTCAGCGCTGGGGCAGCATCTCCCATCCCTGGGGCAGCATCTCCCATCCCTGGGGCCCTCGCAGATGCTGTGCTTTGGGGTGCTGAGCTCCTGGGGCCACATCCTGCTTTGTGCCCAGCTCTGGTGACTTTTGGAGCAGAGCATGGTTGGGGGGAGCTGAAGGGTGCCTGTGCTGATGCTGAGGACACCATCACCACACTGGTGCCCTGCAAGACTGTGCTCCAACTGGAGCAAGTGTGAGGTGATGGGGTGTTGGAGACCACAGGGGAGGCACGAGCACATCCCAGGGGAAAGGGAAGACCCACAACCCCTGCTTTCGGAGCACTTTTAGCTGGTAAGCTGCTGCCCTTGGAGCCAGGAGACCTGGGCAGAGGCTGTGCTGCTGGGGGGTACGTGGCAATGCAGAGCCCTAACAAACCAGCCACCCCATCCCTGCTCCCCGGCCCCTCAGGCCACCCCCATCCTACAGGCAGAGCCCTGGCTCCCTTTTTGCTGAGCTTTTCCCATCAGAACCATCAAAGATCTCCAGCTGTAGGGCCCTGTTGGTTAATATCCCACTATTATCTGTGGTACAGGCAACTTCAGATCCAGCTGAACTTTTCCACAGCCCCCTTTGATCAGGGCTGGGCAGTCGTCAGGAACTGGGGGAACACGGCTGGGGGGGCCCAGCTCCTCGCTCAGGGTTTGTTCCAGCTGCCGGGCTATTACTGGCTAATGGTGCATGCTGTAATTAAGAGCACTTTGCCTGGCTCCCACGCACACCCCATTAACCACCCCATCGGCAGGCACTGTGGCGCGGGGCGGTGCAGGTGGCTGCTGAGGGCTCCCAATGCATGATGGGCAGCATCGCACCGACCCACGGGTGTCCCATCCACACCGGGGAGTTTCCCCCAGCCAGGTCAGGCCTGGAGCAGAGGAAGTTTTGCACTAGACTAGAAACGCCCCTGCTTTCTGCCTCGCTGGGCACGCACAGCGTACTCTGCCCAAATCCCTGCCCAAATCCCTGTCCAGATACCTCTGCCCGGCCGGGCATCCCCCAGCCTGCCCGGGATGTACTGACACATCTGGGGTGTTTGTTCCAGGGAAAACAAGGACTCCAAACCCACGCAAAACCCCATCAATGTGATTCAAAATGTTCTGAGATTTGGAACAGAGCCTATTGTGGCTCCATAAATCTTTTCCGAAGTTTCAGGCTGGTTTATTAGTCTAAATTTATGCAGGACCCACAGAAGGCAGCGGGAACCCTTCCAGGGCCTCCAGGTCCTTATTGCAGAGAACGTATCCGCATATGGAGCTACGTAAATACTAGGAGAGAGGAATTTATACATGTCCATGTTTATATGTATAAACAGATAGTTTCCATTTTTTTTCAGGAATGATGCACAAGCCACAGATTTCCAGCCAAACAGATGCTTTTCAGCTGCCCCCACAGGACCTTGTCCTGCATCAACCCCACTTGGGGCCAGAGAAACCAGTGACCATGCAGGGCAGAAGGCAGAGACCCAACCTGAGGTGAGAGGAGATGGTGGGATAAAAAAACACAAGAGAGGAAAAGCCTGTGTTTGAGGCAAGGTCAAACACCAAGAAAACAGGTGATTTTTAGATGATACAGCCTGGTCCCTGGCAAAGGTGGGTGGGGTGGTCACGGGTGCTGCGGGACCCTCCTGCTCTGCAGGGCCACCAAAGGAAGTGCAGCCTGTAGAGGCGGCTGAGTGCGGCCAGGGTTGAGCTCAGCATCTGCCTCGACTTTTCACGAGGGCCACCCAGGATTGTAAACGAAGCCCATGCATTGCCAGGATGACCAGACTCCCTTGACCAAACTCCCTGGATGCTCACAGGCTGAATGAAACACAATGGTTCTGTCTTCAAAGGCAACTGGCAGGTTCTGCCAGCAGAGCCCCAGAGGTCCCAGACGTGGCCAGGGCTGATGCATCACCTGTCCCTTTCATCCCTAGCGCCCACATTCTCCACACCATGCTGCATCCCCCCCGTCCCTGCCCAGGACTGCAGCCCCCTTCTCCCGGCACCCAATCCCCCCTGAATTTCCCATACTGTGATGGGCAGAGTTGCACCCAAAAGGGGACTCAAACATTAACTGATCGGAGAGAAACGTTTAACCCCCCTCTCTCCCTCAGGGCAGGCAGGGAGGGAACAGTTTGCGTTGCCATCCACAAAAGTAAACCACAATAAATCAGACTTAAATGCAAACTCCTGCCTTTTCCCCACCCTCTTTCCGAACTGCTAGCAAAACGTGCCACTTTTCAATCTGGTTTCTGTCTGCTGCACTCTCCCCTTCAGACTCTTTGAGCAGCTGCATCTGCACCCAGGCTCGTGCTCTCTTCTCTTATATAAAAGACAGAATCACAATTTGCAGCTTTCCCTGGGTTTAAAGGTAACACAAACACCAAGAAAGCAAACAGTGGGCAGCACCGAGAGCAGCGCTGCCGGGCACACAAACTCTCCTCGCAGGACAGCACTTCTCGTTGGAGCACGGCTGTTCCCAGGCAGCCAGCATCCCTCTGGTGTGTGGCAGGATCAAAACCCAGCTGTAAAAATCTCTGCACACCCCCAAACCCCAGTCAAACAACCTGGTTTCCTCCCCACTTTGGATGCCAGAACCTGCCAAGGCAGCCACTTACGCGTCGCAGCGTAGAACAGCGATGGCAGGAGGATGAGGAGCAGACTCATGTCAGCAGCCACGGCCCTGAAAGGCTCGGACACAGGCAGAGGGAGAAGGGAACGTGGAGGTGCTGCTAGTCCTCTCCTGCTAACGTCCACGAAGGCACTGGTGTCTCCCGGGAGCGCACGCCCCAGGGATGCTACAGGTCATCACGGGTCCCCAGCGAGCCACGCGAGTACCTGCATCGCGGGCAGGGGAGGGCACGGGTGCAGCTGGGCGCATCGGCAGCTCCGTGCAGCCTGCGTGGGGCTCGCACATAAAATCCAGCCAGGGGATGTGTGTGGTGAGGAGAGGAGAGAAGGAAATGAGTCCAGTTCTTCGCCCAGAAAGATGCAGCCCTTCACCTGTGCTCCCCACCACCCTGGGGCCAGCGCGGGGCTGGGCTGTCCCACCTGTCCCACACCGGGTGCACAGCCCAGGGGAGCCCAGGGCCAGTCTGGGGAGGAGGAGGAGGAGAAACAAGAGGAGGAGAAGCAGGAGGAGGATGGATACTTCATCCCCAAGAGGGCCCTCTGCTGGATTTACAGTCAGTACCTGCACCCACTCGAGTCCGGTGGCTGATGGACACGACCCACCTGTGGCATCCGTGGGATCTCTGCCCCATCCCTGTCCCAGCCATCCCGGTGTGGGGATGCAGTCCCAGCGGGGATGAGGCAGACACCAATCCTGAGCCTTCATCCCAGCACCCCGCAGGGGATTCCGACTTGGTGGGCTGGGGTCCAGGTGGGCAGGGGCAGGAGCAGGGGTCTCCCTCTCTCCCCACCGATGCTGTGGTCCCTCTGTCCATAACCCCGTGCTGCAGTGGACTCCCTCCCTGGCCCCACCGTGCACACCCTGCCCCAGGAGCACCTGGGGACTCAGAAGAGAGGAAGGTGAGGGGGTACTGTGCAGCCCACCCTGCACACTGGTCCTCCTGCTGTGGGAGCCTGGCTGGGCCATCGGTGGCTCTGAAGAGCCAGGGACAACTGGTGGCACAGCTGCCAGCCATGGGGCAGCCCTTCCTCAGCTCCTCGCGCTGCACTGAGACCCCCTGAGACCTAGGGGGGTGGGAAACACGGGATGTGGAGCCCCACGGAGGAAACAGTTTCTCAGGCTCAAATTCACCTGAGTCTGGAGGAGGAAGGAGATGAACCTGTGTTTCCCAGCTGGGGTGTGTGAGGGAGGAGAGGTGGTCCCAGGCAGAGAGCAGACCCCTACCATGGCTCGGCTCTCCATGCTTGGCTTCCAGCCCCTCTGAACAGCCATTATGGGTCTCCTTGGAGTCTCCTTCCCTCAGCATTTCAAACACTCGTTACTGGTCCAGAAAATCTGTAAAAATTTAACCCCTCCCCTGCAGCTGGAGAACAAACCCTTACTGAGTTCCCAGGATCTACTGTCCCACTCTCCTCATCCTGAAGTGTGGGGCATTAAAGGACAGACATACCCTCTTTTATTTGCACATTCCTACTAATGCTTTTAAAGATTATCTACAAACTTACCAAAATTCTTGCTGATGCTTCTAAAACAACCACACAACTGCTCCTATCCCTGTTCCTGGTTGTCATCAGTACTCACACCTTTTGTCTCTGTGTTAACGGAAACTCAGCCTCCCATCCAGCTGTGAGCTGGCCCTGCCCTGCGTGCGGTGCAAGGAGGCAGGGAACAGCTTCCAAAAGGACATGATATAAAGTATTTGTGGCTCTATATTAAATTTATTTAAGATCCAAGGGCACTTCGAAGCTAAAAGCCAGATGGGGTGAGGCTGGTGGGGGATGAGGTAATGGAAAAAAGGTAAAACATTTCATTTTTTCAGAGAAGAAAAGAAAATTTCGGTGCCTGCCAACGTCAGCCACTCTGCTGCAGTTTTAAGCACTCACCTTGGCCTCGAGGACTGGATGGGGACTCTGTGTCAGGAGACAAAGCCACTTTTCTGCCCTGATGTTCAAGCTCAGGCATTTGCTGCTGGATGCCAAGGAGCCAGAAGCAGCGACTGCAAAGGCTTTGAACCTGCAGCCAGAGAAAAAAAAAATCAAAGCTCCAAAACTAAAGAGTGTTTCAGGGAGTGACAGCATTTCTGCTGCAGGAGCCTCCATCCCCACGTGAAGCTCCATGCACCACAGTTATAACCCCCACAGCAAACAAGGGGGACGAGGAACCTGCCCTAAGGAGTCTCCTCGTGGCACAGGGGTCTGGGTGGAATTTGGGTGGCTCATAGGCAAAACAGGGAGATCTGGGCAGCAAAGGTGTGAAGGTGCAGGATCAGGACGTTGAAGCTGGACATGGCTGAAGATGATCCATCAGGAATGGGAGCAAGGAAACATCTTGAGGGGTTGCAGCTGGTGCAGAAAAGCATCCCACTTCCCATCACATAGTGCTCCCAGTGCAACCAGGCAGCGGAGCCTACTCCCCTCAGGAAGCCAGGAGGAGCCAAGGGGCACCCACCCTCTCCTATAAACATCCCACATTTCATCACTCTTCACTTCATCAATGTGCTGTTCAAGCACCTCTCTGGAGCTTCTCCACGGCCCATTCCTTGCTCTGGCTCTCGACTGGTGGAAGGAGCAGTGCCTCCTGCCTGCCACCCTCTTGCTGTGCTTTCCTACAACCTCCTGCGCTCTCCGAGGCCTCCAGCTTTCTTCCCCCAGGCTCCTGCAGGCTGTCAGCAACTTTACACCAAGTTTGTATTTCTTAACGTGAGCTTTGTTAACGGGCCAAGGTATTTCTCCTGCCGCCCTTTGGCAGGGATCTTGGTCCAGCTCGTGGGGCCGCGCCTCCCCAGCCCCCCCCCGATGATGCACGCCTTTTGGATGCTTCCCCACGCACGTTAAATCTTTGGGCTGGGAAGCCCAGTAACACGTTAGGATACAGAGCCCCGCGGGGCTTGGGGAGGACTCGTGCAATGGCGTGGCATGGATTTATATCCCAGGGTTTTAAAGCGTAACCTCTTCACGCAGCTCTGCAGTCGTCAGCCTCTGCTCCAGCACCGGACCTTCCTCGCCAGAGCTGCCTGGATAACGTCACTCTGAGCAAATCCAGCCAGCTTTTCCCTCTTACTTTGTTTTCCGCTGGGATATTTCCTTGTGCCAAACCCCTCGGTTCTCACTCAGGCCTGACTTCCCTGGAGCTTTTCCCCATCGTTTCGCTGAGGCTCTGCCGGTGTGCGGGGCCAGGAGCTGCCAGAGAAGGACCATCCCCGCCCACCGGGGGGCGGTGGATGGGTCGATGTAGACCCGCACTCCCCGCGCTGCTCTCGGCCAGGCTCGAGCAGCCTCTGCCTGTGTCACGGCGGTTGATGTGGCTGTTCCGGAACTCAGTCACTTGGATGGGACTGTTACCGGGGCCATTACCGGGTTTGTGCATCCATCTAACAGCGGCCACAGCCTGCTGCCTCGCTCCCAGCCGGGGGAGCGGGGTGCTGAGCTCAGCAGAACAGCTGTGGCTCAGGGTTACGGTATGGAAATGCTCATCAGCTGGAGAAATTTCCTCCAGAGGACAGGGCTGAGGCAGATGTGAAGCCCATCTGCCTTTCCCCAAGTCATCTGCCCACCTTCACGTTCCTGACAAAGAGGCAGCCAGGTCTCTCTTCCCATACAAACCTGAGCACAGCAGAGTCAGTAGCAGCATTGTGCCCAAATGCAGGTGGTCCCAGGCAAAGCTTGGAATCTTCGGAGGTGAACGCAGAGCAGCCTTTGAAACATCCCTGGTCTGTGAGGGCAATGTCTGGTGCTGCCCAGCATCTCCCTCCCTCCTGTACCTACGCCTTTCCAGCCGGCAACAGGCACAGGTTCTGCTCTTGTCTTCGGAGGAGGGACCCTCCAGAGCAGCACCCCGTGTAGGCAGCCCTTCTGCACAGCTGACTTCAGACAGACCCAAAATAACCTGCAGGAATGGGACAATGCTGATGAAATATGAAGGATTAATCAGACCAGGTGGATGTTTGTGGCCAGGCAAGATGCTGGAAGTGTGCAGTTCACAGAATCCCAGCAAGGTGGGGCTGGAAGGGCCCTCTGGTGCTCACCCGATTCAACTCCTTAGGAAAGGAGGGGCAACTCCAGCAGTTGCACAGGAATACATCCAGGCAGGCTTGGATATCTCCGGGTGTCCCCAGGGCCCCTTGTCCTGTTTCTGGGCACCACTGAGCAGGGTCTGCCCTCTCCTCCTGCCCCCTTGCCCTTTGGATATTGATCAGCATTGATAGGATCCCCCCTCAATCTTTTCTCCAGGATGGATAGGCTGAGCTCACCTCAGCCTCTCCTCCTCAGAGAGATCTTCCAGCCCCCTCATCATCTCCACGGCCCCGAATAAAGCCCTGATTAAATCCTGCAGCCCTTGCAGTTCTCTGGACAAAGCCTGTGCCACCCACCCAGTGCACCAGTCACACCAACAGGTACGATAGCTTCAGCATCCCTGCTGAACAAACATCATCTTGTTCAAGGACAAGAAGGAAATCCAGGCATCTTTACTGCCTGACCCTGGGACAGCAGAACTTGTCTGATAAATGTATTCTTTTATGCATAAGAGGAAACACTGAACTCGTGCAGTGCTCCCCACACCACCATCACAACATCAATGTCCTTGATGGGCACAGCCCCTCTCTCCCCTGCACCCAGCCTGGAGAGGGGCTTGTCCCACGCCCTGCAGGACAGTGAGTGGTCCCAGCAGGACTTCAGAGGGTTCAGCCCGCTTGAAACCACAGATGATCCATCTGCAGCTCCTCACCAGGTCTCTATATCTCTCCTCTGTCCTCAGAACCAACCCTCCAGGCAGAAGGGAGCTGGAGAAGAGGGCAAATTGGAGAAAACACAACTTTAACTGGAGATTTAAAAGGTAAAAAAGGAACATGGGCAAAGTTCAGTCCCATTATCAGCTACATTAACAGCGAAAAGGAGCAGGAGGCAGTGAACTGGAAAACACCTTCCTCCAAAAAATTCATTTATTAGCTGGCAGAAGAGGACAGGGAGGAAGAAGGTCGCCAGTTTGAGAGGCTGCCAAGCAGCAAACAAATGGGCAGGAGAAGCTTTTCCCTGCTGAACTCCAAGAAAATGCAGTAATAACGAACAACAGACATTTGTTCAGGATCTTCCCCCTGGACAGGCCATCTACACCCACATTGCCTTGCGCACCTCTCTGCAATGGACTATTTATCACCTCCCAGAAACAACTGTGTGTCAAGTAGGTGGCAATTAGTGACTTCATATGGCACTGCAAAGGGAGAATCGGAGGCAGCATCTGATAGCTCTGAGGAGCAGAGCCGTGTCCCGCCGTTGCTGGGGATGCAGTGGGGCCAGCAGGAAGCTGCTGCCCTCCACGTGGGAATCCCCAGGGAGTTTCACGTTGTTCTACACTTCTCCCGTGCATTATTGCTTTTTATCGTGCTGGAAAATGATATTGCACCAATCTGCCCAAAATCTGGAGGGAAGTGGTCAGACAGGTCCCCACGGGAAGGGGAAGGAACTGGGAACTGGAAGAAGTAGGAGACAAAGTCTTTCTTAGGAGCAAGGGCATGTTTGCCCTCTGCTGCTTAATGAGATTCATACTCCAGGTTTGGCTGACTCACAGCCTTTAATAAACTGCAACCTCAGTGGTGTGAAGAGGTTAGCTGGGTTGGCAGCTCCAGCTGGGGAGAAACACTGCTGGTTCTCCTCTGCAGTCTCAGCTGAGCACTCCTCCTCTCCACCGTTTGCATGCTGCTCCGGATGCGGCCACGCTTCGCTGCTGCTGATCTTGTTCTGTGGGCTGCAAAGCCATTTGAGGTTGAAAACCCCCAGAACTAATGGCAATTTTAGCAATTAGCACCACAAAAGAGCACTGAAGAACATTTCCTTGCTGCAGGAGGGCTGCTGTCTACACATGCTCTGTGAAACAGGGTGAATGCTGGCTCGTGGAAGTCCAATACCCCTCTTACCATGTAGTTCCCATTTCAATACCGGCAGCACCTGAGCAGGGAGGATACAGGGATGCTGGGCTGCTCCGAGCACAGTCTGGGGTCAGGGCAGCAGCTGGGCTGGGATCAGCATCTGCTGTGGGGCAGTCCCTGTGGGAGCACAGCGTTACCCAAGCAGGACAGCCACTGAGAGGCAATTCAGAAGGAGAAAACAGAACTATTACAGGAGTTGGACTCCCCAAAGAAGTAGGAATTTGTAAAGGGAAATGCATGGTTGAAGCTAAAGAGAAACATTAGCTTTACCTGAGTCAGTGTTTGCATTGTAAAACAGCTCTGCCCCCCGATCTCTGACCAGGCTTTACCAGCATTGCCATCGCTGTGCCCAGGCCATGGAGATGGGGAGGAAGCACATAGGGCAGTGCTCCCCTCCCAGAGCTGGGCAGTACATGGCTGCAAGCAACAAAGCCATAAACCTTGATGTGAAACAATTATCCCACTCCTCAATGGTTTAACTGAAAGAAAGGAACAGAACCAGTCTGATCAGAGCCAAGCAGGGGCAGAGGTGGAGCAGCCTGTAACTACTTTGGGCCGTGCAACGGCTGGGAACTGGTGGAACAAATTGCTAAAGCTCTTTAAGCTGGCACACTTGGCAGTTTCTTCCATATTCTGCAGACTTACACGGTTCTTACTGCTGCAGATCACGGCAGAACAAATTACAGGAAAATATCTGGGACTTTGCTTTCCAGTTGTCACGTTGAAAACGTGTGAAATTGCCAGCCTTAAAGCAGACGAGAAGTTTGATGACAACACCTTATCCTGATGTTGGGTTTTAGGCATAAATACCAAGATGTGCTGCTTTTCAGGGTTCAAACCCTCCTCTGCTTTAAGCTTCTTGTGAAGGGCCTTGCAGGAGGATGTTTGGGAAATCCAGATGCTGCGTGGAAATCCAGATTTTCAGGCCCAGGAGAATAGACTCCCTGAAGTCCACCAGGCAGTTCCTGGGGCTGTGATACACTCGGTGTTAAAGAGCATCCTTGGGCATCTGTGCCCTTGGCTGCTTTGGCAGCCTGAGACTCCAGAGCTTTGAATGCCTGAGGAGAGATCATTACATGAAGGTCGCAGCAGAGACCAGGGAGAAGGGGGAAAACTGGGCATCCTTTAACTGCAAGATTGCAAAGGGTGGGCTCTATCTCCCAGCCAAACAAGAGCTGATCCCACTCAGGTGGCCACGTGCCTCTAGCTGAGGATCTGTCCTTCCCCTACAGCCCACCCAGAGGCTGAAATGAAGCTTCTCTCCAGTTTTCTCCATGTTGTTTTCAGCAAAGGCTGGATGTTTTGCCCTCTAACCCACTCTGCTCTTTCTCCAGGGCTCTTGCCGCAAGATGGAACTCTGTAAGAAAGTCTCATGTGCCTTTGGACAGCCAAGAGTGATGGGTGAATCCTCTGTAGGAAAGCCCTGTGTGACACAGGGATGCTCACTCTCCTCTGATGCCCTGGGACTTTTGGTATAAAGTCCTCCTTACAGAAAATCAGCCAGAAGGACCTTCAGTAGCGCTCCTCGAGCACTGCAAAAAGGTCTCCAGGGCTTGGAAAAGGATGGCTGGGGTGAGAAGCAGATCAATTGGTTCCAAGAAATGTTCAAACCTGCCGACTCAGGCAGCAGGGCTGGGGAGCTGCAGCCCTTAGTGGGTGCTGGCAGAGGCTGCTCCAGGGCAGCACCCTGGCTCGTGTCCTGCAACTGCTACTGACGGCTCTGGGGGGACGGGACAGGTACTCTTACTTCAAACAGCCAGGACACCTTGTCTGGCTGGAAATGCACATCCCAGGGACAGACAGGAGATATCCCTCCTTGCCTCTGCTCCCCTAGTACCCCCATTGCCTCTTCATCTGTTTCTTGCTCAGCTGCCCAGGATTTTCACTGTCTAATTCCATCAACCATCAAACCCCTGTTTATCTGTCCTCACCCAATCATCAAAGCCCTGTTTGCCTGTCCCTCCCCAATCATCAAAGCCCTGTGTAAGCTTATCACCTTAATGCTTTTATTTATATAGCCAGAAAAGCCAAACAGCATCACAAATCCCAGCCCTGGCTGTGATCTCTCTATAAAACAAAGCACCTGCCTGGAAAACCTCCTTCTCCCAGAAACAGTCCCCGGCAGCCACAGCTCCCGCTCCGCATGCAGAACCGGTGTTTGCAGTAACAATCAGATGGTGAGCAAACATCATTAGGACTAACTTGCCAATGAGCAGAAATAATTATCAGATAATTGCTTTATGGACAGCCAAGCGGGGAAATTAGGAATAGTATTTTCTCTGTGTTAAACAGGAAAACACAAGTAGGGAAACAGAAGCACGAAAGGACAAAAGGAGCTGTTTGAGGCCACACAAAGGGAGCTGAGGGCAGAAACACCCGGTCTGATTTTATACTCACCAGTCAGTTTAGTTGTCCTTGTGCTGGGGATTGAAACCCCGGCTCTGAGAGCCCCAGTGTTCCCAAGGGTGGGAACTGGAGTCACTGCCAGCTGTGTTTACCTTGCTGCCAAGCCACCAAGCCTCACGCTCTGCCTCTTTCCCTGCCCACAGCACCAACTGGCGCCAAACTACTCCTGGGTCAGGGCTCAGGCATCACATCCCAGGCTGCTCTGAGCAATCCCCTCCAGCCAGCCCCAGGTTCAGTAAAAGAAACCACCCAGCTGTGGGTATTTCAACCACTTAACCCAGGTGCATGTATTTTAACCATTTCACTTGCAGCCCCCATCTTTCTCAAAGCAAGACTGGACTCTTTTTCCCTTCCCCATCCTCTCTTCTGGAAGTTTGGGGCACTGTGGGTAGTGGATTATGCAAATGAGGACATCAGCTTTAATGGTGTTCCAAGATTTTTAGTCAAATTTAATTACCTTCCTTCTTCCCCCTCTCTTTGCCTGTCCCTGATCAAATTAAAACAAACAACCCCCAGCAGAGTGTTTGTGACAGGAATTGTGTTTGAGACTAATTAAAACCTGATGGTCGTCACCGAGATGAGCCTGGCAGACGGTGGCGGCAGGCGGCAGGGAGGGCGCGCGGCACGCTTGGCATGGGATGCTCCCAACGGCAGCTAATTAGCTGCACACCACTGATCCCTCGTAGTGCTGCATCCTCCTGCCCGAGCTGCTGGCCGGTGGGCAGGGAGCTGGAGGGGGACATGTGGGTCTCAATTAGCTTCAGCAATAATTTAATGCACTAATTAATAAACCCACGTGGGCATCTTCTCTAGGATGCTGCTGAGCCTGGCAGGGTGAGGTCTGTGGCAGGGTGAGGAGCTGATGGGCCCTGCCATCTGCTTTTGACCAAGGAGAGCTGGGGAGGCAGCTTGCTTGAACCCCCTGACCACACAGGCACGAGCAGAAGCGGGTCTGTCCCCTTTAGCTCTGCGCTCCTCAGCGCACGGCTGGCCCTGGGCAGCTCTTTCCACCCGAGCCCAGTGTGGGCTCCTCAGTTCTGCCCCAGCTTCCCTTCTGCAAACCTCCAGGTCTGACCTTGGTGAGGAACAGCTCCTGTCGAGGTGTGGTTTACACACCCCTGGCAAAGCACCGCCACGTGCCCTGCGTGCTCTGCTCCCCAGCGCTGCAGTCCTGCTGCCCCCCAGCCAGGCACAGCCTCCCATGGCAGTGACAACTCAGCAGCTCCTGGCCCCGGGGACAAATCACCACGGGGCTGCGCACAGAGCGGCTCAGGGCAGGTTTCGAGCCTGGATCGTGATGTCTCAGCAACCTGCCTCGTGAGTGGCCCGGGGGAGCTCTTAACATCTGCCTGTCATCACATCTGCTAGCAGAGAATTAGGGCAGAAGATTCAGGGGTGTGGTTTGAAGCTCCTGAGCTCTTGCAGGTCAGGCATCTGTCAGGGCCAGGAGCCCTCCCTGTCTCCTTTTCCTCCCCCTGCCTGCTGCCCACCTCCCTCCCTGGAGCCTGGAGGCTGCCTCATCCCTCTGACCGCAGGTGGCACCTTCCCCTTGACCCCAGTCCTTGACCCTGGAGCTGCCTCAGTCGCAGCTCTCTGCTTTTCTCCTCTCCTGGGTGGGGTTTCTGCTTGTGCCAGGCCCAGATCCTCAGGTCTGATGTCTGGGGCATCATCCATCTTCCCTGCCTGCTGCCTGGAAAAGGCTTCTCCTTGGAGCTCTACGGGCAGATAGCAGAGGGTGGTGCTGATCTGCACCCAGCTGGGCTTTCCCCACTGGGGAAGGTCTTCCTCCAGGGTGTGCGAGGGTGGGAGGAGAAGCTCCGTGCTGGGCCAGCTGAAGTGTCTGCTGCCGCCCCACTGCTTCAGTGCGATCCCTTCTCCATGGTCCCCCTTCTCCTTGGTTCCTGAGCATCTTCACACTCTGGTAGCTCTGTCTGGTGGCTCCCTCCTGGTACATCCTGTTTTGCACAACCTCAGAGGCCCCAGCCCCACAGCCTTCAGCAGGCCCCAGCCCAGCCGTGACATCTTCACCTTTAAGAAGATGAGTTAAAACGATTCTGTTGGTGAGTCCACACTGAATTCTTCCCTCTGTGCCTTTTCCTGTGGTAATTTTGGATGGACTGCAAGCCTTCCTCCAGCATATTTCCCTGGCTTCCAGCAATGTCTCTGTACATCTTTTGCATCCCTGCCCTGCCTGTTCACCTGAACTGCTGTTTATTTATTGACCTGAGCGAAGGAGCCAGCACCTTCTGAACTGCAGCAGATTATTTTTCCCCTTGGATGACAATTGCTCTTTCCCCATTTTTCCAGCACCCGTGTGCCCCCAATGCCCACCGGGAGTACGGCCAAAAGGGGTGGACAGACAGACACTACCAGCAGAAGTAGGGCTGTTTGCAGGCTGCAAGGTGATGGGGAGCAAAGCCACACGAGAATCCCCTGTGACCCAGCCCCCCGGCAGCCTTTCCATCCCCAGGGATGTCCTTGTTGTGGCATCAATGAAGTTACTAAATGATTCCTCTTTCGTATTGCTGCAAATCAATGGGTCCTGGTGGTGTCGTATACAAAAGGCTGGTTTCAGTATTTTAGTTGGGAGAGTCCTCAAGGGGAGCCAGGCTCATTAATTAAATACATTTAATCAATCTGGCCTACAAGGGCACTGGTTATTTATTCATCAGAGGCTGCACAGTGCAAACCGGGTGATCTGAAAGGCAGTAAATAAACATGTAAATGAAAAGCTGAGACAGCAGAGCTTACTCATGCCTGGGAGATTTCGGAGCTGGGTCAGATAATGTGGGATCATGGGTTTAATTTAACAAAATCCAATAAAACTGTACCTGCAATGAACAACACCCTGGGGATGGGGAGCAGCGGCAGCCAAGGGCCCTGGCTGGGGCTGCAGGGAGCCCGAACCTTGGGCTGCAGTGAGCCCAGCTCCAAGCAAGCAGGGAGGCATCGGGGAGAGGGGAGCAGCAGCATCGCGCCGTGCCTGGGCTCGTGCCGGGCAGACGAGAGCCGCGGGGATGGGGATCACCGAGCACAGCCTCGGCTTCCTGCAGATTTATCTGCTCGGCTGCCTCCACCGCTGACGAACTTGCAGCCTCCTCTCGCTCGCATGTTCCTGCGATGTTAATTACAATGAGAGCCTTTCAGGAATTAGAGAAGAGGAAGATTTCAGCTGATGGAAGTGAAAACAAAGGAGGGTGGATATGTCGCTTTTCATCTTGTCCTTTCCAGAATTGTTCCCTGCTCTTCCATGGGAGCCAAGTTGGCGGGGAAGCAGGAGAGCTTCCTCCAGGTCTGTAAGCCCTGGTTTTACCATCATTGGGAACTCGAGTAGTTTCAATATTTTCCCAAATGCAAAGACTTGCAAATCAGCGCTGAATAAAACATCGATGTGCGGATTTCCAAGAGCTTGATCCAGTGGGTTTGCTGCATCTTACACTGTGGAGGTCTATATATTCCTTCTCGTGTTTCGTTTTTCACCCACAAGAACATGAATTAACCTGCATTTCTCTGGGACTGCCAGGGAGCATTTCTGAGGCAAAGAAAGGGGGTTCCTGGCAATGCCTTTCCAGCACTCTTTGTGACCTTTAAGCCAGCCCTCGGGATGCTCCTGGCTCAGGCTCCTGCTGGTACTGGGCAGTGTCCCTGACATTCGTGGCTGTCACTGGTGCCGCAGCAAAACACATGGGGGTCATGAGGGGTGTGGGTTTGTGACCACCTGAGGGAACATGATTCAGATGCCTTTGGGTGTGGATCAAGGTCCTCAGGGTGTGGTCAAGATGCTCTTTGAAGTTAGCCAAGTGATTGGTATTTCAGAGCTTTTGGCAATGCCAGCACATGGAGCAGAGATGCTGGGATTGGGATCGGTGCAGGAGGAGGTCAGGAACCTGCACGTGCCCTCAGGAGGAGCAGGGCTGGATGCAGGGCAAGAGGTGGCTTCCCTACAGATGGGAGGAAAATGAGGTGCCACCTTGCCTGGTGTGCCTGTGTGAACAGAGATGCTTTCACACATCCACGGGTGCTGAGGAAGAGATGTCCGGGGTGATTGCACAAGGAAGATGGGGAAAACCTTTCCAGAAAGTGAGCTGAGGAAGAGTGTGACAGGGGAAAAATTGTGTGGAGACTAAGAGAAGAAGCAGCTCAGGTTGGATTGTCTGGATTAGGGGATGAGCTCGTCGAAAGCACAGGAGTATTTGGAGATGAGGTTTTGCTCCCAGCTGAATTTGGCACCCCAGGGTGATGCACAAAGGGAGGGAGCTCCCTTGGAGACAGTAAGGGCAGGGGGATAAGGAGTTGTTGGCAGTGCTGTGGGTGGTCTGAAGAGCCAGACTTTGCAGGGAAAAAGGTAATTCAATGTGCAGATGGGAACTGAGGTTGCTGGAGCGTAGGGAGGGGCACTGGATTAGCCTGTTAATCATAATAAATGAATATGCAAAGCTGAGAACGTTTTTTCCCACCACAGTTCCCTTTCTCCATAAGAACTCTTCTGACTCAGATGCCACCCCACCACTGAACCGTGTTCTCAAAGCCCCCAACACCTGGAGCCTGAAAAACCCTTGCAAAGGGGTGTTTTTCCCAGATTTTGTGGGTTCCCTGCCCACCGAGTACCCCTTGAGGAACAAAAAAAGCCTTTGGGAACTGCTGCTGCAGAGGTGAGCAGCAGGAGAGAAAGGAAAGGTGGGCCCAGCCCCAGCTTCCTCCTTCTCCTGGTGTCCAGGAACAGGCCAAGATCCAAGAGCAGGCCAAGACTAGACCAAGGTCAGGCAGGATGGATGATCTCAGAGCCCGCCCTCTCTCCCCAGCACAGGCCCTCTGGAGTGGCAGCATCACCAAAAGCCACATCCGCAGGCGATCAGGGTCAGGTTGCTGCAGAGCTGGGAAGGGCACTGGTCCCACCTTGGGGGGCTCTGCCTGGGGCTGCAGAGGCCAGACCAGCACGAGCTCCCCCACCTCCACCGGCACCCGCATCCCTCCTGGGCCAGGACGGTTTCTGTGATCCCTGGAGTTTCCCCTCTCATTTTCTTGGGCGTTTGAAATGGAAAACTAATGTAGAGAACATAAACTGTTAAATAGTTTCAACCAGAACGAAAGAGAAGAGTTCAGCTCCAGGTTTTGGCCTGATCTAGTATTTTTCCAGGCTGGTTTCTACCCCCGCATCCCAGACTCCCAATGATTCACAATGACCTCATGACTTTTGAGTTAACACAACTAACTTGGCTGCTAGTTGATGGTTTATTAATACCGGCCTCATTCCCATGAAGATGTGTTCTATGTAGGGAAAGAAAAGGCTTTTATCATGTGTCCCAGGTTTCTGGCCAACCCATGGAGCCTCTGAGCTGGTGTAAGTGCGAAAGGAACAATAAATATATTTTACAGAGTCTTTTCCTCCGAGGATCTCAAAGCACAAACACCCTCTGGGACAGATGCCCGGGCGGGGGATGTGGAGGAGCTGCTCCAGCCGTCGGTGATGTGCAGCAAAGCATGGGCACAGTGCAAACCTGTTCCAGCAGCAAAGTGCAGCAGCTACATCCCATCATGGAGATGAGCAGAACACCTTCCCCAATGCAGCCCATTCCCAAAATATCTGAACAAAAAATCCATACAGTTGGAAATGAAAGCATTTGTCCTTTTGCTGTCTTCGCTAGCTGGAGGAGCAGGCATCCTCTTGGGGGGCTGCATGTGGCAAGACAGATGGGAAGAGTAACTCCAACTGTCAGTCCCGGGGGATGTGCAGAGAAATCAGTATTTGGCATCTGATTTAGCTCTGCTGCCTCCTTGAGCCACCACTGTCCCAGGCACTGAAAGACGCTCGGCCCTCTGAGACATCTAAATTAAACCTTGCGAACAGAGGGCGTGTGATCACCCCTCTGAAATGTCAGCTGGCAGCTCCTAATGAAGATCCAATGAATCTGTGCTCACTGCCTTGAATTTGAATGTCGTCCCCCTCTCCTCTGCAGGTCGGAATTAAACTGGTCTGGGAGAGACGGGCAGCTCTGAAACTCATGGGAGAACCCATGGGAGAACCCACACCCCCAGAGGTGGGGCCAGCGGGCAGGCACAGGCAGGGACAGCGCTCTGGAGAAGGGGAGCTCTTGGGGGCATCCTCTTTCCAAATGGTTGGGCTGCTTTGTTATAGCAGAAATTTCTGTGGTGGGTGCTCAGAGCTGGGAGGCTGAGTTTGGGTGCTCACCCCCAGGTGGAACCACAGCTGGTTTCTTGCCTCTGATGTACCTGATGTATCACACCTGGTGTCAAAAATACTCCCTTTTTTCTTATGTTGGCTGAAGCTTCTATATCCCACCCTGGCTCCTGGCTGCTTCTCACTTTTGTCAGGCTGATTTGGTTTTCCACTGCAAAGCTGCTGTTCATGGGATGAACACCCACTTCCAGGTACAGCCATGACACCTCTCCTTGCAGGAGCAGCATCCAGGAGGGCTGAGTGCATGGCCCAGCCTGCTCCCACCCACCCGTCCCTTGCAGGGTGGGAGCTCATGCCCAGGGAGTCACCCTGACTAAATGCCCAGGGAAGGGGTGCAGTCCTGGGACCCCTGGGACAGCAGAGCCAGCGCTGGCACCAGGGCACAGGTCACAGCCTTCTCAGGAGCTGGGCACAAGCCAAGGGGAGCTCTGGTTAGGGAAATGCTTTGTAGTGGGGCTGGGGACACCTGAGAAGCAGAAACACTCAAGAGGAGGAGGAGGCAGACATTCCTGGAGAATCCACATCTGTAAGGAAACAGAGTGAGGTCCAAGGCAATAATGCATCCCAGATGAGCTGGGAAAGTGCTCTAGCAGAGCATGAGTCACTGTGAGCAAAGGGGAGAGCAACAGCTCTTTGATAAGAGGCACAGCAACTTTGCTTGACTATTTAATCTTCATTTGCTGACCGTGCCAGCTCAGAGCCTTGCACAAGGGACCCCTGGTGATCCCGGTATTCCAAGCCCTCTCTTGGTTGCCGGACTGGTCCTTGTGTCCTTCCTGGCCGTGTGGCCGCGGGGCTCTGTTGCCCACAGGCTCCTGCGAAATGCAACTGCCTGCAGGGCCAGGCCTGGCTGGGGGTGGCTCTGGAGGCCGCCAGAGGGTCCAGATCTCAGTGCAGGTAGGAGCTACCTCACCCCCACTGGCAGCAATAGCTGAAGTTAAAGGATGTGGACTGATGTCTGGTTGGTGTGAGCCCCAAAGCTTACGTCCTTGAAGATGATTATGTCCCCTCCCCAGTCTTCTTCCTTGACTTAATCTTCCCAATGGTTCAGCATTTCCTTCTGATCCTCTCATAACTTTTCTCCAGCCTTCTCCCATGTCTTTCTCAATTAGCCCTGCCCTAAACCTAAAGTGTCTCCAGGGAAAAGTGGAGCAGAACCTGTATTCCATGTGTCTTAGAAATGCCCCTGCTCTCTGGGCACCTCAGAGCATGTTTGGCTTTCTCTCTCAGGGGGGCGTGGTGGACTCTTGCTCAGCTTGAAGTCCACTGCAATTCCAGAGCTTGCCTTCCCAATTCCCCTCCTGTTCCTGTGTATTTGATTATTCCTAAGGGCAGAACTTTGAACTGTGCTTCACTTTTCCCCCAAGACCATTTCTCCTATTTCTCAAGATCATTTCAAATTCAAATCCTATCCCTGTGTCCTTCTTGCTCCATCACATATGCAAAACAAATAGGCAGCCTTTCATTCCATCAACAGAGCCATTAATGAATGCATGAGCCCAGAGCCAAGCCTTCTGAAATCCTGCTCTGTGCGTGCTTGCAGCCTGTCAGGAACGCTGGAGAACTTCTCCATTAGTGCACATTTCAGGCAGGGAGCACCCAGTTCATAATCATTTCAGTTTTTCTCTCCCTTGCTTACGATTGTGCCATGAGAGACAACATCAAAAGGTACTGAAGACAAAATATAGGACAACTCCTGCTTCTCTCCATTCATACAGCTGTTGCTCTATCATGAAAAGAAATATGAGATTGGTTTGACATGATTTTTTTTCTGGAGAAATTCATCTTGACTGCTTTCCTTGCCTCGTTGTCTCCTCAGCACTTCCACGCTGCGGGGAGGCTGTGTCCCGCTGGCCAATGTGCACCCACCCAGCTCTGAGCACTCTGTTTTGCCATTGTAGGGTGCCAAAATCTGCAGAAATTCCCTCAGGATAGCTGGCCAGGACCCTGAAACTGCTTGCACACTGGAGGGCTAACTTCATTAAAACTAGTGGGTAGAGAGATCTAAAGGGGCCGAGGAGCCCTGCCGTTCTGTGCAGCATGGTCCCTCGTGGGGTGCCCCCAGGCACCAATCCAGTGTGGGAACTGGGCGTTACACAGAGCCGTGCCTGGGGTGCTGCAGCTGCAAAGGCCTCCACCTCTGCGGGCACGTGTGGGGCTGTGTGTGGGTCCTGCTGTGGGTCCATGCCTGGACCCACTCATGGATCTGGCTGTGGGCTCATCTATGGATCCCAGCGTGGGTCTGCCCATGGATCCGTGCCTGGGGCCGTGCATGCATCCATCTCTGTATCCCTGTCTGGATCCCTGACTGTACCGTGCATGAATGCTGGTGCGAGTCCATCCCTGTATCCGTGTGTGTATCTGTGCGTGGGTGCAGGCACGGGTCCATGCACAGGTCAATCCCTGTATCCATCCCTGGGTCCATCCCTGCCCGTACCGGTGCGCGGAGCGGGCACTGCCGCACGGGGGCAGACAGAGACCGCGGGAGCTGCTGCTCAAGCCGGCGAGTCCTGCCGGGAATCTCCTCATGGAGATCCCGGCTCTTGCAGCTCAGCAGAAGAGGATGGAGAGGAGGGGGATCCGCTCTGCGGGAGGGTCTGGGGGCTCCCCCGAGAGCAATGACCTCATTTGTAAAGTGAGTTCTGAAATGGAATCGATACGGGGCTAAAAGGGGAAAACCCACTGAATATGGATGGGCTCCTGACTGGAGTTGTGATGGGATGAGCTCAGTACTTGATGGGACAGAGGGGAGGCAGAGAGAGAGGACAAGGGCCCAGCAGGGCAGGAGGGCAGGAATGGGTGCAGGGACAAGGCCACACCAGGACCAGGGTACCAAACTGCATTCCCACTTCCTTCCTTCCCAGAGCTGGAGCCAGGCCATGGGATGACCATCATTGCAGGTTCACCAGGGCTGACCTCTCCAAAGCTCAAGCCCGTAGGTGCTGCCTGGGTTCGATGCCTGCTGCTGCCAAGAGGCCCCCTTCAAAAGCCGTTTTGCTCCTGTCTCACGTTTCCCAGCCTCTCTCCCTCTGTCCCTGCTGTCTGTGCCACTGGAGACTTCAGTGTGACAGCAGGATCTTTGTTTTGGGGGCATGGAGCTGGCGCCCGCCCCACCTGCAGCCACCATCCTCGCCTGGGATGCACTGCAGTTGCCTGGGTGATGGTTATGATGGGATGAACAGAGGGAAATGGTGATGATGCCAGCTGGGAAAGGGCTCAATGACTTTTATTTCATGTTTATTGAAACACAAATTACCATAAGAAACAGCCTCCTCGTGTGCAAACAAGGGAAACGGAGACCCTTTGGGCTGGATGGGCGCTCTCCAGGCTCAGTATCCAGGATTTCAGCAAACAGCCCTGACCTACTCTTTGAGCTGAGATGTGGGTTTTCCATGGCAATGTCTCTTTACACTGGGAGGCAGATAACAGGGGGTTTGGGAAGACTTGTCTGGCAAGCGTGGTGCGGAGGTGATGGCCACAGCAGGATGCTCTGGCTCTGCAGAGCACGTTCCCAACTCTGGGATGCCCACACCAGAATGGCTCAGGAGGCCAGGAAGGAGATGGTGACCCTGAAAGCTCTGAAACCAAAGAGTAGGTGTTTTACAGCTGGCTGGACTCCAGCTCCTCTGCCTTTGTATCCCAGCTGAGGCAATGCCAATCTCCTAAGCTGGCTTTGGCATCATCCGGTAGGAACAGATTAGGGTAAAATGCACTTGTGTGGGGTTTCTCCCACGTCCTCTCTGTTTTGATGCAAAGGCAAACCACAGCAACCTGCTTCAGGTCCTCTGGAGTAGTTACTGCAAATGAGTTTAGGGAAGAGCAGGTACCCCGGGGAGGAATTTCCATCTATAGCTACAAGAATCCACCACGGGCTCCTTCTCCCCATATGTTCCACTGAAGCCCAGTGGCAGCAGGGATGGTCTCCAGCAGGAACTGTGGTCTAGGAGTGAGGAAGTTCTGACAGGGGTAATTTTAGACTCGCTCGCAGATGGAATTGCATTCACTGATTTTCAAAACCAGGAGGGACCGTAGATAATTATCTCATCTCATCTGCAAGGAGGGGGGAGCTGCTCCAAGTGGAAAGACCAGTGGAAAAATTAGCCAAGAGCTGCTGATTAGTGCAGCGTCTTCCCACGTGCCCCGTTCTGCCTGAGTCCAACTGCCATCAGGCCATCCCGCCGAGGGTGAAATGAAGAAACCCTCAAGGAAACTCAGAGTGGCTGCAGGAAATTCCTGGAACTTTCTGCAGCAGGAAATGAAGGCGGAGAAGGTTGAGCAGCAGCGAGGGGCTGGGACGGTCACCCAGGGAGCATCCTCAGGCTGAGGGCATGAAGAGAAGGTGATCATCCACAGCTGGTGAGAGAGGAGGAAAATATTTCCTTCTAAGAAAAGGGGTAAGATCTCTACACTCACCCATAAAATCCCTGCTCAGATAATTCCCTGATGAGAGGAGAAATTTGCTGCTGGTTTCCAACGTGAATCATTTACAGATGAAATTATCAGTCCTTTATGTTTCCCCCAGCTGGAAGAGAGAAGACATCCATCAAGAAACTGAGGCAGAGGCCAGAAGCCATGATTATGCACTTTTTCCCCGTGCCCCGCTTTGCAAGTCTTTTTCCCCAGCATCCCCAACTCAGCTGCTCTCTCCCTTCCCCCCATCCCGCTGTCCCAATGGATGGATGAGCTTGGAAGTGGCTCCAGCCTACCCCAAGACATGTCCTGGGCACCCACTGCTGGAGATGTCCAGCTCTTCCAGCCCCTCTGCCCCATCACAGACCTCTGGGGAGGAGAGATGGGCCTGTCCTGGCAGGGGGCGCAGGAGGAGGAGGGCAGCTTCCCACCACACTGCGGGAGGACGCGGCGTCTGCCCTTGGGAGCCTGTTCCGAGCTGAGCGTCCCCCTCTCCCCTCTGCTCTCCTCATCAGTGAGGAACACATGCACAAAGGGCCACCGCAATGAAATATATATTTATAACAATCATAATTATTATTCTTTCACCAATTTTCTCTTCTGTGGATGGAGCCTGGCAGAGACTACAGAGCAGGCAAAACTGCAAAAGCAGAAAGTAATGGTGCCCCTAGGACGAATAAAAAGCGCACTTCAAACCAGCAGATGCTGCTGAAAGCCCCAGCGCAGGAAATATCTGCAGAATGAATCGGGGCTTTCATGGAGCTTGGTGTGCAGGTTTTATAAGAAAGTTTCACCAGCCCTGGAGGGGAAGAGAAATGAGGACTGGGGGCTGGCATCTCGGGGCTGGGGGCTGGCTGGCACTTTGGGGTGTGGGTGCCAGTGTGGGATGGCACCCCCAGGTGATTCATGGGTCTGGGTGAGGCCTGATATGAAACACAGGTGGTTCCTGCTCACCAGGTGCCCAGAGTGGCCAGGCAGGAGCCAGTGCCTCAGTGAAACCCGAGAAAGAGCCAAGGGATTGCATTGCACCCAGGGGTTCTGCACCACCGGCTCTCAGCGGGTATAGGGGGGCTCAGCCCCAGGGAAAGAGGGGGAGGGCTCTTAGAGGAGGAAGAGACAAGATCTAAGGAGGAGGAAACAATGCAGCATCCTCGGTGAGAAACAGGAGGTCCCTGCCCCATGCTTCTCCTTGCACTTCCAGGCTCCATCTGTGCCCACACCTCAAGCCCTGCCTCTGCCTCTGGTTTGGGGAGTCCTGGGCAGCAACCCAGGAGATGGGACAAACCAGGGTGTTCGTGCAGGACTGAGGGTGTCACTGACCATGCACAGCCCTGACAGCTGCTGCTGCCAGGCGAAGTACAGAAACGAGGAAAGCAATGTTCCTCTTCCAAAAAGCCTTCAAACTCTGCTGGGAAGAGCTCAGGCAACCCAGGCACAGCTGGAACAAAGGCATTCCTGCGTGTGCTGCTGGGGTTTGGCACGTGTCTTGTAGTTCCAGGTTTTTTTTTTTTTATAGTACGTCATAAAATAATGTTCTATATTCTATATATTTTTATGTCTGGCAGGAGAGCAGTAGAGGGCAGGGAATGGTGGAAGGCTGGCCAGCAGAAGGAAGGCTGTCAGAAAGGAGTCTCCAGAGGAGCAGCTCGCAGTGGGCAGGTACCCTGGGACCGGGGTGTCTGGTCCAGCATGGAGTGGGGCAGGACTGTCAGGGTGGTGGGATGAAGCATCCAGATGTTCGCAAGAGGTGTGGGTCAGGGAGCTGTGAGCCCAAAACAGATCTGAGGGGGAAGGAGGGGAGGCTGAAGTAGGGGTACCGCTCCCATTGCCTTTGCCCAGGGAATGTGCAAGTCATGGAACGGTTTGGCTTGGAAGGGACCTTAAAGCCCATCCAGTTCCACCCCCCTGCCGTGGGCAGGGACACCTCCCACTGGATCAAAGCCGCATCCAACCTGGCCTTGAACACCTCTAGGGATGGGGCAGCCACCACTTCTCTGGGTAACCTGGGCCAGGGCATCCCCACCCTCACAGGAAAATATTTTTCCCTAAGATCTCATCTCAATCTCCCCTCTTTCAACTTCAAACCACCCCTCTCATCCCATCCCTGCACTCCCTGATCAAGATCCCCTCCCCAGCTTTTCTGGAGCCCCTGTCAGTACTGGAAGGCTGCTCTAAGGTCTCCCCAGAACCAACGGGATATCCCTGTGTTGCGGGCAAGGAAAAGAGTCTCCCCGCCTGCTGCAAGACCAAGGTCACCTGAGGTCTTTTTCATCCCCTTGCTGGATGCTTCATTGTTAACAGCAAGGAGCAGGTGGAGGTGTGAAGCGATGTAACAAATGGCCTTCAGCTTGGCTCTCGGCTCCCCACAGGTCTCACTGCTGCTGCGTTTGCGCAGGGCTGGCCGGGCACCACGCGAAGGCGTCTGGGACACAGACAAGCCCTCAGCTTCAGTCCGAGGCGCAGGTGGGTGAACTTCCCCAGAGGGCTGCTTCTTCTCACCAGTGACAGGGTGAGGGAACATAGAGCCATTGGTGGCACAGGACCTGGAAACGGACAACCAGGGAGCAGAATGTTTCTGGGATTCGAAGAGCAAGGGGTTCTGCTGAGATAATCCAGAATGTGTGGACCCAGGTCACATCTTCCCCACTTCCCCAGTGTCCTCATGCTTCCATTTGCCATCTAACTGGTAGCAGCATCCCAGGACCTGTTCTGTGTTCCCAGTGAAGGCACCGAGAGGTTCTGGGGTTCAGCCAGGCAGAGCCTCCTGCCGTTATGGGCAGGGCATGGTACGGAGCCGGTGCCAAACTGGAACCCAGCCCTTGGCTTCAGGATGGGGCTCATTAGGTGCTTAATTTTTAAGATGTTCACTAACTTTATGGATTCTTTTCTGGCCAAGTGTGGAAACTTGCCCGTGGTCTCTGCTGGCGTCTGTGGGCTGGGGCTGCCGGGTGGGAGCGTGTCGGGACCCGCGTCGCTGTGGGTGGTTGGGTGGGAAGGCGCATGGGAGCTGCAGCGACCGGAGCCGCCCGCGCGCGCCGGGCGTGTTCCTGCAGCCCTTCGCGGGCGATCCCGGTGGGAGCCCAGGTGAGGGGTTCTTTTTAGTCCCTGCCCCTGGGGCAGCTCCAAACCTTTGATTTCAGAGGCTTGTCAGGACACTTCAGCAGCCTCCACAAGGTGTGTGTAAACACAATGATTAAAAAAGTGGTTCCAGGGGCTGTGCTGAGGCTAAAAATGGCACCGAGGTAGCCCAGGGAGGGCGAGAGGTGCCACATCAGCAAATATATTCCTTTTTAATTCCAGAAGGAGCTACCAGCACTGGGTAAGGGGTCACAACTTGAGAAGACTGGGGGAAGACATAACCCCCAGGAGAAGGCAGGAGAGGAGAATGTATGGCTGGAGGCTCAGTGGAAGATGCTTGGACTGTTGAGCAAGGAAGGAAGGAGCAATTTTTAGATAAACCAATAGGACTGCCTAGACAACCACACGGTTTATTAGTGGGAAAGTTGGCGAATGTTGGAGGGAAGGTGTTACGAAGGTCATTTATTACGGCCAGCTCTGCAGAACAGCACCTACTGCTCCGCACAGCATGCGGCTGCGGCCGGAGCAGCACCAGGGCTCCCTCCCTCCACTTCCCACAGGTCGTGTAATGGCTCATGGGTTTTCTTCCAGTAAAAGAGCAAGAAAGATCACTTCTTCTTCCCTCCTTTCTTTGCTGTTTCTCATCTTTTTCTCTCCACATCAGACGTGCCTTTCATTTTGGAATGTAAAAGGTGCTAACGTTGAGTCACAACCAGGGGAGCTTGGCAGGGGCTGTCAGAGAGAGGAGGGGGATTTTGGCTGCTGAGCTGAGCTGGGTCCAGCATGGGTGGATGTTGAACTGGCCCTTTTGCTGTGCTTATGATGCATTGGTTTCTCCTCGGGTATCTTGCAGCAAAGGGTCCCACCAAAGGTTCTCAGTGAAGTTCAGGTTAATGTACTCCTTGCTCCAGACCAGGGCTCATCAGACCTGTGTGAGCGATGTGCAACTTCAGACCCTGCTCTGGTCCCTCCTCAGACTTGGTCTGCCCCACTTGTCTCCCTTTCTCGGACTGTATTTATCTTTCAGCCTTTGAGGAGGAGCAGGAGAGCATTGGTGGTGTTTGCTGAGGACACAGCAGTGGCACAAAGCAAGCAGGAGCCCTCTCAAAGCCGGTGGGAGGAGAAAGAGATCTTCCTCTGAGCACTCAGGGTATTCCTCTCCGTTCCCCGAACAGATAGGCCATGGCCATAAGTTAATATTCCTCTGGCGTGGTGCCCTGCCCGGGGAGGGTGGCAGGCTCCTGCATTTAATAACTTATTTATCTTTCCTTATTGCAGGAATGATGACAGTTTTCATTATTAAGCTGCTAGGTAATAGTCTAGCCTTTGGTGGGAGCTGAATCATCATCCCCTCTTTGCTGACAATTTGATTCAATTACCCGGGAGAGGTGTGACGGGAAGGAGGCCGAGCAGTGCCCATCGCTGCCGCAGCCAGGGGCGTGAGGATGCTGGGGTGGGCAGAGACAGCTCTGTCTGTACTATGCAAGGCCTGGGCTCTCCATCGGTGGCCGGGGTGGTGCCTGTCCCCCAGCGATGCTCTCTAACCTCCACCTGACTCCCAGTTGTTCCCACAATGCGACAGAAGCCCACCCCAAGGAGCCCACTTGTCCCTCACCATGGGGCTCTCAGGAGCAGTGGACCATGAGAGCATCAAGAACAGGGGGTGGGGAGCGTGGGCACTGGGCTCAGCGCGGGGCGCGGTGCAGTTGGTGGCAGGGACACGGGAGAGGGCTCTGCAGCTTCTGCCTGGCCTTCAAAACAGCTTTCTCCTCCCCTGCCCTAAGGGATTTAGAATCCACCAGCCCAGAGTGGTGCCTTGTGTGGGTGCTGTGGTGCTGGGGGGAGCCGCAGAGCGCCTGGTGAAGCACTGCCTGCCCCGCTCTGCCCAGAGGTGGCTGCGGCGGAGCGGCCATCGCAGCAGCCAGCGGTGGGAGCTCTGAGCAGGAGGCAGCACCAGGCACCTGATGGGCAAAATGAGGAGAAACCAGAGAGAAACTGGCTGTGACCTATCGGAGCTTCAGTGCCTGCGACACAGTGCAGAGAAGGAGCTCTGCGGCTGCTGCTCGTGGATGCAGTGAGCTGGCAGTAATGATATATGCAATCAATTAAATATGACCAATTTTTAATTAGATGTATAAACACGCCTAAAGTTAAATGAGGTCTCTTTATAGAGAAAGAATGCAGCGTGGTACCATATTAAATGAGAAACTCATGCACTTCCCAAATGTGAGCTTCCCAGATTCACACGTGGATTTGCATTTGGAAACCAACCTCTCGCCTTCCACTTGGCTCAAGTGGCTTCCAGCGGTCAGGGGTTTCTGGGTGTGGGTACTGGGGCTCTTCCAGTGGCTGCATCCCCGGGATCTCCTCCAGGAGCCTCAGCACAGTTAGGATAGGTCCCGGTGTTTGGCCAACTCCCTGCTCAGCCCAGCTCCACTTCAAACGACGCTTCGCAGCCCTTCTGTGCCCTCCTCCAGCAGAGCAGGGGCCTCTGCAGATGGACCCACTCTCAGCTGGGGTGCTTCTATTGCCCTCCCAGATGCACACCTTGTTAGAATGGTGCCTACAGAGGAAAAGAAACTCGGAACCAGTTTCTAATTATGCCTTGTTTGCTTTCATTTAGAGCTAATTCAGCCCCCACAAAAGTTATTCTCCATAATAAAAGAAATATATATTTAAAAGAACACCCAGATGCATGGCTTCATTAAAAACATTAGAATGCCGGCATGCAGTAGTGCCTATTTCCACCTTTCCCCCTCTGATTAAAAACTATTTGCATTTCAAAACAAACCATCATTAATTTGGACCAAATGTTACTAGGGCTCTTCTTTCTAGTCAGGATAATTAAGCATGTGGCATGGTGGTAAAGGACTCCTTTCTCCTACAAAGACTCAGATCTGCTTCTTCTCCTGGGCTGAGGTGGTGGCTCAGAGGGATGCAGAGCCCAGGTTTCAGATCAACTCATGGCACTGATGCCCCATGAACCAGGCATCTGTGGCTCAGAGATGGAAAGCAGGGTGGTTCTCCCCCTGCTGCCTGCCAGGACAAGGGCTGAGTGTGGCTTTGGTACCCAGAGAAAGCGTTTCCTGAAGGTGAAGCCTACGCTGAGCCTGCACATCAAGAATTAAGGACAAGAAATGCCCCAAGGAAGATTTTAGACCCAACCTGTAATGATTCCTGCACAGACTCGGAGATCTGGCTGACAGCAGTGGTATTTTGTGCAGGCACAGGGATCTGCCAGCACAAGCTGCAGGCCACGGTAGTTTGAGAAGAATAAAAAAGCCCCAGGAAATCCAGAGCTTATTTGCAGGAAACCCAAACACTTGAAAGAATGGAAAGTCACCGCTGAAGGTGAACGATCTTCCACCCGCCCTTGCCTGTGCACCACTCCCTCCCTCTCTCTGTTTTGCTAAAGCCTTGGAGGATGGGACCTGGGGAACTCTAGTTGCCTCCATACCTGACCCCAGAGCAGAGCACAGCCCCTGGCCCCAGGTCAGCTTTTGCTCTTCCCCTGCACTGCTCTGGTTTCTCTGTGCTGGGCCAGGCAGTGCCCACAGAACATCCTGCCTGAGCATCCTGCATCCTGCAGCCCCCCCAGTCCTGGGCCAAGGTGACAGGTGAACATGTCTGAGAAGTGATGGTCCACCAAGGATCAGACCCTCTGAATGAGGAGCAGATGCTGTCAGGGTGGAGCTCAGTGGCAGAGGGAACAGCTACTGGTTTGAATCCTTGGCCAAGACCTGCAGGCACCCACCAGCCCGAGGCACAAGGGACTGCCCTGCTCCCATCAGGGTCCCCCACAGCAGCTCCAGCATGAGTTTTCCAGGGGATATTGGCCAAAATTCCTCTCAAATAACATTCCAGAGATATTTACAAGATATATACAGAAAATAAATACACAAAAAGAGAATTTATTAAAAATAATAAAACTGAGGAGCTGCGGAACTCCTCGCCTGCCCTCTGACACCACGGGTGCTGCCCAGGGACCAACACTGGTCTGGGGTAGGGGCAGCCTTGCAGGGGTTTTGGGAGCAGAGTGGAGCAGGAGCAGCCCTCCAGAGGTTTGGGGAGCAGAATGGAGCCATTAGTTTTTACCACTCCTCATGGCATTGGCACAGCTTCATCATTGTCTCTCTGGAGCAGGACTTGGGGCTCAGAGAAGTCATCCTCCTTGAGGTCACAGTGATGCAGTTTGCTCCCCTGTTGCAGCTCAGGCCTCTCTGGATCACCCATCCCCAGCACCCACTGCTGCTGTGCCTATCAACGATGCTGTGCTTGCATCGGAAGTGCTGCGTGAAGAGGAGAAGAAAAGCAGACTATTAATTAACAGCAAATGTACAGTTAATGGGGCTTTCTTCCCTTCCTGAACAATTTCTCAACATGATTTCATTGAAATTTAGCTGATGGGGCGCTAAATGCAGCTGCTCCGTCCTGCTCTGTTTTTTTTCTGCCCTGGCTAGAACAGAAAGCTGATATTGCAGCCTCGGATCGGGGATTAACTGCACGCTTTGGGGATGGAGACAGTGGGAGTGAATAAGTTAGTGCTCCTGCCCCTGCCAGAACCAAGAAGATATAGGGGCTGTAAGTAAAGGGGTTACAATACACAAACCTGACATAATACTCACCCCTTCCTTTATCCATGCTCCTTTACTGCCTGTGAGTTCATTTAAATACAGAGCAGGAATTCCTGTTGGGCCAGTTTAGGGCCTGTAATAAAGCCAAGCGGAGGGAGGAAGGCCAAACTGGTTATTGGTGATGCCGTTACTGGATACATCACGCTGTTACCGAGCGCACTCAGCAGACCCCTGGAACGGCCCTTCTCCACAAAAAACCTTTGAAAAAAATAAGGTTGTTAAACTTTTTAGTGTTTTTTAAGATTGCTCTTACATAGAAAGAGGGAAAACAGCTGTTTATGGCTTTAAAGGCTCGGTCTTTTCCTTAGAAGTCACATTGCTTTTGGAATTTAAAGGTACAGAGAAAGGCTGACTGTAACCCAGAAAACTGTCGGATGTTTCAGAGCGCTCAGCTGCTCTGTTGAACAAACTCCACTGTGGAGCACAGGCTCCATGTCAAGCACTCCCTCTCTGTCCCCTCAGAGTCACATGCTGGTGCCTCACTGAGTCAAAGCCAGGAGGTGCTCCTGAATCTCTGCCTCCTGCACACCACAAACTCAGGGCAGCTATGTTTTTGGAGATGATAGCGGAGTTCATTCCAAAGTCCAGTGCTCTCCATCATCTGGAACTCCAGAGCTCATGGGAGGTGCCCTCCTCGGAAGCAGGTGGGGCAGAGGATGTGCCAGCGCTCTCGCTGGGTCAGCTGGATGCCCTGAGAGGGAGATGCATCACAAGCTGTAAGCTCTCTGCAACCCCCAGAAGCCCAGTTCTCCCTGGAAACCCTCTGGTCCCTCCAACTGCCTGTGTTCCCAAAGAGTCAGAAAGCTGCCAACCAGCAGAAACGTTTAGTTCTCAGCACTCATTGTTATTTTCTGCTTTACGCTCTTGTCTCGCATCCCCAGAGGAGACTGGAAGTGGCCTACAAGGATCATCTGCTCCAGCAGCCCGACCACTTCAGGGCTGACTGAAAGTCAAACCATGTTATTAGGGGCTTTGCCCAAATGCCTCTCAGTGACAGGCTCAGGGTATCGGCCGCCTCTCCGGGAATCCTGTTCCAGAGACACAGGGTGGGATCTGCAGGCCAGCGAGACAGCGATGGACAAACAGGATCCAGCTGCCAGAGGAGCAAATCCCGGAGCCTCACAACTTTCCCATCCAGCCATGAAACAATCTGCTGATTTTATTGAAACCAGATCACTGCCTTCATCCCGCGGTCGCTGCCGCAGCCGGTTTGTCACGTCCAGCGGCCCCCGGGAGCTGCCAGGGGCAGCAGAGGTGCAGGCTGGCCATGCTCCCCTGCTGCAGCCCTGCCCACGCTCACAACACCAGCACTTATGTTTCCAAAAAAAGGTGGACCAAGGCATTGCCAAGACCTGGAGGGGCTGGCTTAGAGCCCACATGGCTCCCATGAAGTCCTGCCCACTGTGATTTTACCCTTTGGCTTGCCCTTGCCCCTTTAATATTCCAGTAAGTCCTTTCCTCTTACACCTCTCCTGATGCCTTATTTGCTGTCATCTCCTTACCCTGGTGGTGCGGGGAGCAGGAAAGTGCCCAAGGCTCAGTCCCTGCATGATGCCCATGTGCCAGCTTCCTAAACCTGGTGGGGACAAAAGGCTTCAGCCTGCAAGTCTTGACCTGCCCCCAGTCCAGGCTTTGCTCGCAGCTGTGGTTCCTGTAACCAGGAAGGGCTGTGGGTCACAGTAGATCAGCCACCACAACGCTGCAGCCTGGATCCTCCAAGGGAGCCCAGGTTTATCCCAGAGGTCACAGCTGAGATGGGTCCGCAATGAGTTCATGAACAAAAGGAAGCAAACCTGCTGTATTAAGCTTGGAAATACTTCTCTCTGTTGTGGTGGCACCCAGGGTCATGGCTGGTGATGAGCAACCCTGGGCTGAGAGCACAAACAGGTGGAATCGAATTTCCATGGGTGATGCTGCAAAGATTTTGGTCACATAGAAATCAATCCAGTGACAAATTACCAAAGAGGTAAAGAGGGACATTAGAGGTTCATCACGGAGTCTTAATGATTCCCACCAGGTCATGGATGTTGCAGCACCCTTGGTGGTGTTCCTGGAGAGTCTTAACATAAAAGATACAATTTGTTTTCAAGATTCACAAATCCAGCCTTGTGACTAAGCCCTGGTGAGCTTGGGGAAGGGTGAGAGGGTCCAGGGGTCTTTGCTGGGGTCCCTGAGGTGGCTCCATTTCCTGCAGGGATGGAGGGAGGGCCACAACTGGATAAAACCGTCCATCAGTGACAGAGTCTCCTCCAATGCTCTGCATGGGGCACAGAGCAGACTCTGGAGGAAGGTCCCTTCACTTAAAGATCACCCCTGGATGCCCGTTTTGCAGAGACTTGATTGCCCTTAGAGGGGAGAAACTGACAATAAAAATTGAAAGAGAGAGTGTGAAACCAGCTGGCCTGGAGGGGAGGGAGCGAACCACGGCCATCTGAGATGGCAGAGCACTTATGCTTCTGTTTCAAAATATTACTGAAAGGGTGGGGCTTTTGTTCCATAACATTAATCACAGAGTGATAAATTATACAAAGGCAAGATGGGATTTTGCCCAAATGCTCTGAAGCCCAGAGCTGCATCACAATGAGCAGGGCCTGTCCTTTACAGTCCCAGTGACTCCTTCAGTTGGGTCACTTTACAGCCCTGCACTGAGGGTCTTTACCACTGTGGTGCAAAACCCCTTCAGCTGCCATAGGGAGGGCTGAGCTGCCCTTCCTCACTCTGTGCTGATCCATGGAAACATGAACAGCAGCAAATGTGGCTTTGACTGAGTCAGGAAATTTAAAATGAAGAAATATGAGAAATCAAGCACTTCCCTGCCTGGTTGTCCTTGCTCCGGAGAGACCAAGCTTGGATGCAGGTGAAGGAGCAGGAACTATGGGTCAGGGGGTTGCAGCGGGGCCCTCTGAGTGGTGAGGAGCACCGGGGTGCTGGCTCCCAGTGCAGGGACAGGTGGGGGTCTCACGCCACCCCAGGGGGTCCCACCTTAGGCACCCCACAATGGCAGATCAGGAGCTGCCTGGTCACCTGCCTGGGTGGGTGTGCAAAGGGTGCTCTGATGGAGACACCAGGGCTTCATTCTGCAATCTTCAATCTGCAGTCCTGGGGAATGAAAGCATCAGCCCATGAGGGTTGCTAAGGAACCTGTGCTGGCACCCAACTCACCCAAACCAAACAGGCCTTCGATCCTTGCAAATCAACAGCACCTTCAAATATCGCCCTTGAGCCTCCAGCCCTGGTTGCACAGTAAATGTTTGGTGAAGGGCAGGGGGGACCATGGGGTGGGGGCTGTGGGGAACCTCAGCCTGCTCCCTGCTCCAGGCAGATTCCACTGGAAAGGCACCTCCTCTGTGGGGACACCTGAGGTTTGCTCCTTCGGCTTTCTTTGTTTGTGAATCTTTCTCTCTGGTAGATTCAGGGCAGGGCAAGGACCCACAGGAGACTGCAGGACACCCAGGTCATCCCTGTCCTCGCAAAGAATGCGCCCAGGCCCACTGTAATAACACTCCTCCCAGGATAAGGGCTTAATCCCGGCTGCTTCTTGCCATCCAGGAAAATATCCCGAATGTTTTAACAAGGCAGTGCGTTATCTGCCTCCCTCCCCCCCCAGCTCAGAGAACCCATTCCCAAATTATCACGGGGATATAAGTGGAGCAATAACCCAGGCTGACAGGCGGAGCTCAAGGACCAGTTGGCTGCAGGCAGTTAAAGAACTATTTTGGGCACTTTCTTCCCCAAAGTTTAATTATTTTTTTTTGAAACAGAGAAAATTATCAAAACCCAGAGCTAGCGGATTTCAACAAAGTGTTTTGATGAATAATGTGCTATAATGGGCCAAAAGAAGATAGGGAGTTTATCTCATCCCGCTGCACATCACATTTCATGCTTGCATCCGCTTGTTCCCAGCCTTCCTGCCTGGGCTGTGATTGGAGAGTCTGGTTTCTTTCACAAACTGCTTCGACTGCTCCAAAATGGGATATTTCGAGGGTTCTAGAGAAAAGGGTTTTTTTTTCCTCCCATCTGTGCCATTTTGTCAAGAGGCTCCTGCAGAAAGATGAGGACAATCAACTTGTGAAGTTGGGAAATTGTCTCAAAATGCAAATATCGTTCCCCATCCCCATTTTCAATCCCAGTTCAGTGCAGGTCACTGAGGTGAAGAGGCAAACACAGCCCCAGGTATCCACATCTTCCCAGACACCTGAGCTGCTTTGGGAACAGACTTTCCTACATATTTATTAAGATCATCTCTCCTTGGTATTTTGGGTGGAAAACCAAGTGCAAACTGAATGAATGCCTGATCACTAAATCCTCTCCCCTATTTATCTTTCATTTTGTGTTTGTATACATGAAAAAAAGCCCACAAACCCTTAAACCCATCTTTTCTCTGATGTCTGGAAAGAAGAATTAAAAAAGCAGCGAGGGAAGCGTGTGGGTCTGTTTGTGGGGCCGGTCCCTGCTCCCCAGCGCCGGTGCCGAGGCCGCCCCAGAGCAGGAGCGGTGCCTGTGCTGCCTGCTCAGCCGCAGACCCCTGCCCCCTCGGGCCGTGCTGCCATGTGTTTCCATTTATAAATTAATTAAATTTCATATCAGATCCACTTGAGGATTTTGTGCGCTCGCTGCCTCTTGAGGAAGATGTCCCAAGGCACCGGCTGCTTGGAAGCATCCAGCTTCTCACCCTCAGTGCAGAGTGCACCCTCAGGAATGCAGAGAGGGAAAAAACCCAGTTTAGACCTGCAGTCTCCACCAGCCTTTAGCTACTGCATCCTTTTGGTGACCAGATTAATGGAAGGGGCTACTTGAAAACTACATGGAGTGTGACATAGGCAGCGTGGCCCCTCTCTAAGCTGGATTATCAGCATCTTGCTGGGCACAGAGCTCTCCTGGGGGCAGCCTGGGTGAGCCCATGCATCGCTGCCACAGGCTGCCAGGCAAGCACTGCAGACCCTGACCTTCATGAGTGGAGCATCCTCGAGGAGCTCTGTCCCATTCACGGCAGCGTGCAAGGATGCTTCTGCCCTTCTGGGGCTCCCCCCAGCACCCTGGCTGCGGCCATAGGCAGGGGCAGAGAGCAGAGTTGGTTTGCATGCAGGAGATATTTATTGGTGCTTGTCAGGCTGATGGGCTGCTGAGAGGTCAGGGAAAAGCTCCTCCACTCCAGTCTCCCAGGGAAAACAGTCACCACCAGGTCCTGGCTGGCCACCTTGACTCAGTGCAGCCTGGCCTTGGAGCACAGTCCTGCCTGTAGCTCTGGTGTGGTCTGGGCAGCGCCAACATCAGTTATAAAATAGTGGTGGTCAGGAGGGCGATGCTGGGGAGGCTGCTCTGCTCTGGGCCTCAGCTTGGCTTGGTGTGTGAATTGTGTAGGGAGGGTGGAGGAGCTTCTGCCCTTCCACGTGAGTTCGGCAGAGTTTTCCTCTGGGGACAAAACAAACTGCCACCCTGGCTCTTACTTGCTCATCTCTTCCTGGGAGCAAGAGTGTGATAAGAGGTTAGAAATGAGACCGTGAAATGGGATGCTTTGATATGAGAGCCCTGTGAGGCACACAGTGCTGGTGCTGGGTGCTCAGCACGTAACCAGGCTGCTCCAGAAGCAGGGGAGGAAAAAAATACTTGAAATAAAATCCCAAATCAATTAAGCAGCCAGACACATTTGCTCCAGGAGCATTTGTTCAAAAGCCATAAGTAATGTACTTCCCCTGACTTTTGTGATCAATGCTACTTACCCACATGCACTCCAATTAATAAAACCTTTGTTCACTTGGCCCTGGTCCATGCTGGCTTTTTAGCATCATAGATCCTCCAGAGAAGGCCAGGTCACCCCAGCAACCTGTGCCAGAGCAGCCTGCATGCTTTGCAGGTCTTTGCTGAGAGCAGAAGCAATGGAGAGACTTTCTCCTGGCCATGTTAGCCCCAGGAGAGCCCACATGCCTGGACATGGGGTGCCCATCAGTGGAAGTGCACCCAAAAACGCTGCCTGGCTAAGTCCAGAGAGGGGTAAGGGAAGTGGTTCCTCCACCATGGGGACAGAGCCCAGTGTGTTAGCTTTCAGGATGGGAAGGCACGAGCAGGGTCCCGTGAGGGCTGGAGTGGGTGACTGGTGTCAGCAGCTCAGTCCCTCTGGTTTCACCCCAGGGTGAGGGGGTCTGCAGTCCCTTGGATGACAGCATGGGGATCACAGAATCATGAAATGATTTGAGTTCAAAGGGACCTCAAATCCAATCCAGTTCCATCCCTTGCCACGTGCGAGGACTCCTCCCACTGGATCAGGGCCCCATCCCTGGAGGTGTTCAAGGCCAGGTTGGATGGGGCAGCCACTACTTCTCTGGGCAACCTGGGCCAGGGCCTCCCCACCCTCACAGCAAAACATTTCTTCCTAAGATCTCATCTCAATCTCCCCTCTTTCAGCTTCAAACCGTTCCCCCTCATCCTGTCCCTGCAGTCCCTGATCAAGAGCCCCTCCCCAGCCTTCCTGGAGCCCTTTCAGTACTGGGAGGCTGCTCTAAGATCTCCCTGGAACCTTCTCTTCTCCAAGCTGAACAGTCCCAGCTGTCTCAGCCTCTCCTCAGATGAGAGGTGCTCCAGCCACTATGGGCTGGTGGGGGCTGCTTTGTGCCCCTGCTCTGGGTGGGCAGAGCCCCATAACGAGCGCTGCCGGTCCTGCAGCGAGCGCCGCGTCCAGAGCAGGGTGGGCCTGCCCTGCCTCTGCAAGTGTCCCACTTGTGCTTCTTGGAGCAGGTGTTTTGCTTGAAATGCTTTCATTCGTGGAAGTGCCTGAACTTGTGCACACACAGACACATTCCCAGGTGGAAGAGTGCGGTGTGTAAACGGCTCTCAAAGAGAGAAGCATCTCCCCATCACTTTGTATACACAGGCAGCTACCCCGTGGGAGAGCAAATGGGCTGTAACATCTCCTAGATAGTGAACACGTCTGATTCCTCCTCTCCCTCAGGAAGAGAACCAGATGCTTTTAAATCTGGGGATTTGAATGTCTAGTGCCATTCTGACTTGTTTTTCTTTGTGCAGCCTCTAAGACCTCAGAGGTTTATTTCATCCCGGTGCCAGGGTCACTCCCCTGCTGATGAAGGACATTTCCAGCCATTTGGGGCTCCATGAACCCCTTCTCATCTGTGTCAGCAACTTCCCTGCATCTCCCCATGGCAGCATCCATGCCCCTGGCCACACCACCCCAGCGCTCAAGGCCTCCCGTGGCAAAGCTTGACCCTCTGTGGAGACACGAGGAATTTGCCGAGACGAGGGGTCCAAGAAGTGATTCACAGCCCAAGAGGTGCCCCAAGGTTGAGGAGCTCTTAACCTCCCCTCCAAAGCCTGGAGCCGCGCTGCTGCCCGTTTCTCTAATCTACGGACAAAGAAGCAGCAGCAGCATCGTCTGGGGAATAAGGGAGATTTATTTTGAGCTAACATGAATGCTGTTTTGCAGCACTGGGATGTTTAACCTTGGCCAGGAGGAATGATCTTTCTATTGTAGAGCAGATAATTAATCGTTGTAAACCCCCCGAGAGATCAGATGAGCGGAGGGCACCTCCGAGGCAAAAAGTCCCAGATTTACAGAGTGCCTTGAGCCACTTCCACCGCCCCCGGCCGAGACAGCCGCATCCAGCTGGGTGTGGAGTGGGCAACTTAAAGCAGATTGCAGAGTCCCAGGGCCAGCTCCAAGCCACCGCATCAAAAGTGCCCCACAGTATTGTGCGATGTGCCCTGGTAACGGCTCATCTTCCCCCTCTGCCGCTGAACTCTCTCCTGTCCCCAATAACTGCAGCAGGGTCCAATACCCCACGTCCTGCGGCTTTTCGTGGGGAAGAGCGGTGCATCCTCTCCCCTGGGACACCCAGTGGCGTGGCAGGGGGTCCCCAGGAGGGTGGCTCTGCTGACTGAGGAGGCAGTGGGTCCCGGTCTGCGGCTGCAGGGCAGGAGAGGGCAGCGGGTGCAGCACCCTCTGTGCTGGTGGCTCCCTCTCCTCACCTGCCTCATTGAACCACATTTCTGGCTGTTGCAGGACAAATCAGCTTTGCGTGTGAATCTGTCTGCAGCGAGAAGTCAGCGAGGTTCCCTAAGTGTGCCTTTCGTGTATTTTTAATAAAGGTCGCTCTGTGTTTACCGGCAAAGGCGATCGATATCAGTTCATTATTTATAAAGGACCCCACCAGTCTGTAATGACCTGCACACAGCAAGTTTCATTCGCTGCCTCTTCAATCCGTTGGAGGCTCCAGTCACCTCCTGCTCTGCCCAGCCTGAGGGTTGCTTGATTTTAAGGCATCTCCTCCTCCCTTTCTGCCTGGGATGGGGCTGACAGAAGCCCACGGCTCTGCCGAGGGGCCAGGCTGCTGCAGCACGGCTGCTCTGGCCAGGCACCACCACGCTCCCCAGGGTAGCTCCTCAGGATCAGGCTGGGGTAATCCCTGGGGATTACACTGGGGTTGTTCCTTGGGATCAGGCTGGGGTAGTTCCTAGGGATTAGACTATGGTTGTTTCTTCAGATCAGGCTGGGGTAGTTCCTCAGGATCAGGCTGGGGTAGTTCCTCAGGATCAGACTGGGATAGTTCCTTGGGTTTAGACCGGGGGAGTTCCTCAGGATTAAGCTGGAGCAGTTTCTTGGAATCAGGCTGGGGTAGTTCCTCAGGACCAGGCTGGGGTGGTTCCTCAGGGTCAGATGTAGTTCCTTGGGATTAAGATGGGGAAATTCCTTAGGGCCTGGAGTGCCCCCTCCCCGGGCAGCGTGTGCTGTGCTGATCAGTCAGGGGCGGGTGCCAGTGATGGGCTGGTTTTGGTGCAGGTGAGGGTGCTAGTGCAGAGCCCAGGCAATGATTGCCCCTTGTTCCAGACACAACCCCATCACCCTGACATTCCCGCCCTACTTTCCACTCAGAGCAAAGTAGCATCCACGGCTGTGTGAAAATCTGTGCTTGCTGTGACGAGGGGAGAGAGAGGGGTAAAAGAGAGAGACTAATGCCTTAATAAATTTGATTTCAGAGCAAATGAGATGGCTGCTGGGCCGTGGTGTGTCTGAGTTAACCTGGTTTTACATTACTGACTGAGATGGGAAAAGATGACTATTTTTAGGCTTTTAATAACAGTGGAAGAAAAGAAAGAAGAAGTAGTAAATAATGGGGCCTGGGTAGGACTGGGGTGAGCTGTGAGGGCACTTCTGGACCTGCTCTCCCTGGGTCAACCCCCATCCAAAGTCCAGCCAGAGGAGTCCAGGCACCCTGGGTCTCCAGCTGGTGCCTCTCTCAGGGGAGGGCTTGGGATGTGTCTCGGGGCTGGTGGGGACACTGAAGTGTCAGGAGGTCTCCAGCCCACGAGAGTGCACTCGAGGCTCATGCAGGGACTTGAGCTCAGGGGTGGCCCAGAGCCTCTCTTGCTGCAGTGTCACCATTCCTGTTGGACGCAGAGGATGCAGGGGTACAACATCCTGCCCATCCTCCGCTGCCTTCCCATCGCAGCGGGCCCATGGGTGGGCTGTCCCCCTCCTCTGTCCCTCCTGACTCTGGCCCCCACCCCTCTTTGCAGCAAAGTAGCTGCTGGGACAGTGGAGAGCCCCAGGATGGAGCTGTCAGAGAGGAACAGCTCAGAAAGGGTGAGGGGTGCCCAGGGAGGCAAAGCCTTGCAGCGAGCTCCTGATGCAGCACCATTTGCTGGAGAAACCTCCCTGCCTTTGCCCTCCTGTAAATGAGCTGGAGATAATCAGAGGAGTTTCACATCTGGCTGCAGTGTGTGGTCACCTCCTGCTCAAACAGCCCCTGTGACAGTGGGTCCCAGCCCCGGTGCTCTCCTTTGGGGCCAGCAAAGAGGCTGAAGGGGAGATGTTTTCACTTCTACCAAGACTCTTAACACCAGGGACAGCTTCTCCCTGCTTTGGCACATCCTCAGCACTGGGGAACTGTGGGGACTTGTGAGCAGCTCTCTCCTGGCCAGAGCCAGCCCTAGGTTTGGGGCGCAGGTTCCTTCTGAATTTTAGTGGTTCTGTACCAATTTGAAGGATAAAATAAAACAGGAGAGAGGAGAGCAAAACACATGACCATATCAAGTGGGAAGAAATGAACCAATTCTCTTCAAAACACAGGGAAGGAGTGTTTCATCTGCCTCTTTTTCCCATGAAGAATAAGGAGAAGCCAAGGCAAATCCCACAGACATGTTGAGGTTGCTGAATTTACCTTTTCCTCAGGATAAATTTGTGCGAGAAGGGGAGGTGAGCGGAGCAGCGCAGGGCCAGGGGCTGTGGGTCGGGGGCTGCCGGGAGCCTGAGGCCAATTTACTGTGAGTTTATTGACCTGAAACTGGGAATCCAAAAGAAAGAGAAATTTCAAATAGGTGTTCTAGCAAGGTTCATTTTTACTGCGGGGAGCTGCACGAGATCATGGCAGTCGGGATCCACCACCCTGATGATGTCAAATCTGTAACCATGAGCGCATCCTGCTGATGGGGTTTGAGATCATAGAGCAAGTAGGGAGCTGGCTGGAGTTACCGTCTGTGGGAAGGAGCTCGGGTGATGACCCTAAACATCAATTTGAAATAATCAGCTCTCTTTCTCTTCTGAAAACAAAGCCCTGGGAGGTTTGCAATGGGGAGGCGGATTAACAGCCCAGAACTGCGTGTCGGGCCAAACATACAGCTGTGTCTGAGGAAAAGGCCAAGATGACAAGAAGCGACTGAGACTGGGTTTTCCGAAGAGCCCTCAGACCTGCTGGAGATGCTCAGGGATGGATTTTGGGTCCCCATGAGGGCAGCAGCCAGCATGGGCTGCAGCATGGCTGGACCACCCGGCATTCCCTGCCAGGAGAGGGAACATTCAGCTCCTCGGGACCAAGCTGGCCATTTCAATCACTCTGGGTCCTTTTCCAGTTGGATTTTGGCAGGATGAACACCAATAGCAGCCTGGGAAATGCTTCCTGTACACGGCATCGGGGTCTGAGCATTAGCAGAGGGCTGGAAGGCAAAAAGCTGCAGGATAAGTCAGGCAAGTGTTACAGAAACAGAGAGTTTCTGATAAAATATTCAGCCCAAGCTGCCTTCGAACCTGCTGTTAATCCCTCCTTGGCCAAGCCTGTGATTGCATTTCCCAAATACCAATGTAAGAATGTATTTGCACAGCATAAACCTGATCCATATCAACATTTTCCCCTTTGCACTTTGGTCCCATTTCCCCAGGACTCGAGGATTGAAAAGTTCACGCTTGTGAAGGATTTGTCACCAGGCTGGCCAAATCCCCCTCTCTTTGTCTGCTGGCCCTTGCCTTTGGCCCAGGAGCCTCCAGGCTCTCTTCTGTGGGACCTTCTCCCTCCCTCGCCTCTTCCTCCAAGCAGGAGATTTTTACAAAGGCACGAGCAACAATTTACAGCTCTATTGTGTGCTGGTTTTCTTTGCTGCAAAACACTCCTCTGGGCTCAGATCCATCAGATATCACTTACCCCTTCACCACTGGGCTGTGAGACACCAGCAGCTCCAGGAACGCCTGTGACCAAGCTGCTGTGATCCTTCTTTCCGCCTCACTCCTGCGCATCTTCCTCAAGCCTGCTTTCCTTAATTAAGACTGAAAAATAGCAATCATTAAAAACTGTTCTTCATTAAAATGTGCTCTCTTTCTGCTGTCCCTCTCATCTGTTGGCACTGCAGCCAATTACTCTGTTCTGCCTGAAGAACCCCTGCAGGTCCCCCTCCCCCAGACCCCCCCGGCCGGGTCCTCTCCCCACAGCAAGGCACCACAAGGCACTGGGACCCGCCCAGCTCCAAACAAACACCAAAATGGGGTGAAAGGAAGAATGGGCAGCCTGGCACAATGGGGAAATGACCAGCAGACAGCTGAGGTGGGCTTTGCTAAACACCCCCGCCCGTCTTTCTGGTTCCAATTTAATACCAGTCTTGGCTAGAGAGTAAAACCCTTCCCAGGAAGGTGGGTTGGAGGGATGGCAATAAAAAGAAAAAGGAAAGGATGTACAGCTGTCTTCTGTGCCCTGGAAACTGTCCAGGCTGGTAAGAGGTAGGCACTCCCAAAGGCCTGAGAGACATCCCAGAGCTGGCACCGCTGGGACCCTTCCCAGCTCCTGATGGCTCCGTGCCGCCCTTGGCCAGCTCTTAATTTGAGATGAATGGATGCAGCTCTTGCTGGTGACACTCATCCATGAGACTGTGTTACAAAACAGTAATAATAATAGTAGTAGTAATAATAATAATAATAGGAATAATACAATGGAGCTTCCCTAATTTGCACTAAATGACTGTGAGGCCCGTTGTGAGTTAATGAAGTCTCTGGCTTAGCAACTGAAGGAGCAAATCCATTTTGCGTAGCTGGGGTAATTCATCACCAGATGCACTTTGTTCGCCCGTTCTGACAACTGCAGTTTGTTTTTTGTTATTGATGCTCTCTCATAATGCCCCAGCAAATACTCTGGTCTGAGTTTTGTAGCAGCAGTGAGCACCCTGCAGTGTGAAGCTGGAGAAAGGCTCTTTGCAGTAGGCTGATCCCCCAGCAGGGCCTTAGGGATGTCCAGAGCAGTGGAGCCTGGGACATTGCTGCCCATGGAATGCCGTGGAAGAGGAGGTGGTGGCTGAGACCCTCAGAGCCTGGCGCTCGTGCTGGGCACAGAGCACTCCAACACCAGGGACACCAGTGACAGGTCTGGGGTGCACCTGGCAGAAGGTGCTCACTGCCCCTCCTTGTCTCTGCAACACTGAGCAGGTGTTTTGTGGACAACTATTCTCCTGCAAGGCACAAATTGCCATTTTCCTCTCTCCAGTCTCTCTTTCCGTGGCTTCCTCCTGCCCACGGGTACCCAGGATCCATCCCTCCCTCCTCTGCTCCCCTGCCAGAGGTATTTTGCAAACACAAATGCATTAACAAGCTGGCAAGAGCCCCCATGAATATTTCATGTTTAACATGCCCTGGTTTCCTCCTGTTTAATGGATGCTCTCCCCATTATGTCTCCGCTTGTTTGAGCAGGATACCTTTCAGTGGAACATAAAAGCCGCTCCCCGGTGAGGTGGAGAGGAAACCACTTAGCTGGGTGATTCAATAGCCCCAGCCACAGACGGGTCCAGCCGCCCACCCTGGCGTGCTCGGCAGATTGGGTTTCCCCTAACAGCTCTTCTTTCCCTCTCTCAGCCCTTTTTCCTTTTTTCCCACACTGGATTTTGCTGACACGTGTGCCCGGAAAGCCCCACGCTTCACCCAGGTGCTTTCAGGCTGTGGTTTGGCATGGGACAGCAAATGAGACCAGAAACCAGAGTTGTGGGCAGTGAGAAATGCCCCAGGTGATACAAGGAGGAGGGAAATTGCCAGGGTGGTTGGTATCCAATGCCCACTTCCCTCCAGTTGATGCCTGGGTGTGGGGGACAGGATGAGGGACCCTGGTACGGTGCAGGTAGGCGGAGGTGTAGGGTTGTCCCTCCTGCCAAAGCACCAGGGAAGAGCAATGCCCAAAACACAGGAGCTGGAACAGTCCTGGGAATGGTGGGATCTCTTACACAGAGAGGTGATGGGGCAGATCTGGAGAGAGATTGCAGGCAGGAACTTGAATGAGGGGCTCTGCAAGCTCGAAACTGGTTTAGTGGCTTGGGCAGTGAAGAAAAAAGGCCAGTCCCCAATTCATAGAATCATGGTGTCATTAAGGTTGGAAAAGCCCTCTCAGCTCAACTAGTGCAACTGTCAGCCCAACCCCACTGTGCCCACTAAACCAATGTCCCAAAATGTCGCATCCACATGGTTTCTGAACCCCTCCAGGAATGGAGACTCCACCACTGCCCTGGGCAGCCTCTGCCAGGGCTTCATCGCTCCCTCAGTAAAGAAATTTTTCCTGATATCCAGTCTAAATCTCCCCTGGTGCAACTTGAGGCCATTTCCTCTCATCCTATCATTTGTTACTTGGGAGAAGAGCCCAGCACCCACCTCATTCCAACCTCCTTTCAGGAGCTGTGGAGAGCGATGAGGTCTCTCCTCTGCCTCCTCTTCTCCAGACTGAACAGCTCCAGGTCCCAGAAAGATGCTGTCCTGCAGATTTTTTGGACATCGTTCCCTTGGCCCCTCTTGCCCTTAGGAACATCTCCTCTGGCTCAGCTCTTCCTGGGGAGTGTGTGGGTTGGAGGTGCCACCATCAGCAAGAGTCATTGCTGACCAGCTGGGACGTGACACCAGTCTGGCAGCCAACAGGCATTGTTGGAGCAATCCCAGGCTCTGCAAAATTGATGCGAGAGGATGTGTTGGCTGCAATAAAGGACAAGAAGCAAGGCAAGAAAATTAATTAATGTGACAGAAGGTTTTAAACTTTAAGCACAGGGGCTGCCTGTGCAGTAGTGGGACAGAGTCCAGTGGGCCCCAGCTCCTTGTTGTCCCAGTGCTGAGCTGCTATGGAGCAGCCCCAGAGCCCATGTGTGCATGATGCCCAGAGACAGGGAGGGGGTGCAGCAGGCAGGGGGGGTGTTGGAGGACCCTGAACCCAACAGAGTGTCTGCATGGGGTCCCATGGCATCGCCCTGGGGGCTGTGCTGAGCCGCTGCTGCTCCGGAGCCCAGTGGTTGCTCCACATCTCAGTGAGCCCCGTTGCATGGCCAGAGCTGCCCACTGGTCTGTGTGGAGAGGCGTGGGAGGGGGAAACTGAAGTGCTGCCATTGCAGGAGGTGCATCAGGACCCCCATATTGGGTTCCTACTTCAGTCACAAAAGCAGGGGTCTGGAATTTAAGTGTGCAGCTTCATCTTTCGACAGCAAGCCTGGATGCTCAAAGGTTTGCCTCCCAAGTGCCCATCCAAGCTCTGGCAAAGGAAGCCATGCTCCCTGAGATGTCCAACACCCTTTAGTCCCTGGAGCTTCCCCAGCTGGAGATGCTTCAGGTGGGGTGGAGGGACCTCAGCGGGAGCTGCTGCTGGAAAGACTTGGTCTTAAGGAATCAAAAAGTGAAAAAGGAATCGATCCAGGTTTAATGAAAAGTTACATTTCACTTGCAGGGAAATATTTGTTTTGTTCTGGAGCATTAGTTTTTAAAAAGTAGGATTGAAGGGCGTTTTAAAAGCAAAGGATTTCGAGAGAAAAATCGACATATTTCATTGTTGAAATGTCAAAGGGAGGTTCTGAATCTGGAAAAAAAGAAACTGTAATTTAAAGATCTGAGTGTGAGCAAAATAAATACAGAAAGTGCTGAGCTGCTGCGGTTGGCTGAGAAAAGCTTTTCCTCAAGCACAGCGATTTCCCATCCCAGAGGCTCCATCAGCAACTCAAGAGCTGCAGCCCAAGTGCTGCGTGACCCCCAGTCCCAGGGTGTGTCCGGTTCCGGTGGGTAAGCAGAGCCTGGAGAGCCCTGGTCCTGCCCCAGCCATGATGCTCCATCCCACAGCCGGGCACGGGATGAGCCCTCCGGCACCCGCAGGGACTGGGATGGGCGGTGGGCAGGGACTGAGCAGGACGGCAATGACAATTAGCACTCGCGCTTGATACAATTATAAACTCCATGAGTAGCAATGAAAACAAAGCCCCAGCCAAGAGCGTGTTCCTGCCAAGCCGCCACGGAGGGGCTTGGGCTGGAATTGGATCTCCTCGGTGACGGGGTGTTGATAGACCCCATTTATGTGTGTACACGAGGTGAGGGCTGCGGACAACCTGCGCCAACCGGGACCACAGCGGGATTGGTCCGGGGTCTCCCCAGCTCAGCCACAACAGCCCAGGCACGAGGATCCAGTAGTGCTGGCAAGTCCCAAGGTGAGTATTTGTGCTGGAGAGCTGGACTCCAGCACGGCCACTACCAGCAGCTGCTGGGGAGAGCAGCACACTGCAGCGGCGCTCGGTTCTTCCATTTCACCACTCCTGCTCCCAAACCTTCCTCATCCTCTGAGCTTCACAGGCACCGGGTGTCCCCAAACGTAGTGCTGTGGTGTCCCAAAACACGGCACTGTGGCACACAACCCAGGCATCCAGCTGCGCCGGCGCTGGCTGGGATGCAGCATGTCCTGGCTGCACCTATTGCAGCTCTGAAACGTCGCTGCTGCAGGTCTGGGCTTCTCTGGGAAATCTCTGAGAAAACACCCATGAAGGCTCTTTAAACAACCAGGAGTGCAGGATCAAACCCTTCATGCAAAGCAGCACACGTGGGACCTCTCCAGGCTGGAGACAGTTCAGGGTCCCTTGCAAAGGGCCCATCTTGTGGCGCATTTTCAAGCACGTGTCCCCAAACAGGAGTGAAGCTCATCCTCTTGGGAATGATGGGGATGTTCCTGGCTGGAGGAGCTGGGCACAGGCTGGGAGGGGACACCCACGCCCTGAAGACCTTTGGGGCAATGGGTCCTGGCTGTCCACAGGACCTGCTGATGGACATTGCTTGTGGGTCCCCAGAGCCAAAGCACTAGTGTGATGCCAGTGGAGACATCCTGCTGTCATCCAGCCCAGCCCCAAATGAGCCACCTGCCTGGAGGAGGCATGAGGACGGGAAGAAACAGGCTCCTTGGCGCCCAGATCCCAGTCTGGAGCTGCTCTCAGATGAGGGTGGTGCAGCACCAGGATCCCGGCCCGGCCCTGGTTATTTTGGGAGCAGAGAGAGAAGGCAATCCCCCAGCTCACTCTCTCACCGGTCACCTCTTGGCTCAGATTATTGACAGCCAGACTTTGGGGCCTCTCTTTGCCCCCCTTCCTGCCCCTGCTTCCCTTCCATGCCTGTTCCCCCTCCCAATCCTTTCCTTTCACATGCAGGGTTTTAATCTAATTTTCTCAATGCAAATCTTAACAGGGAGAAACCTTGAAATCAAATCTACAGAAGTCTCCTTTCACAGTTCAGAGATTTGATTAAATTGCAAGCTTTGTTAATATTTGGTGCGACGAGGGAGGGAGAGAGGGGAGGTGGGGAGGGAAGAGGGGAGAGGAGCAGGATCTGTCGGAGGGGCGGCCGGAGCCTTTTCAAACAATCTGTTTACCCCTGCAGCTAAGGAGCCCATTAGCAAGCGTTCTCGTTTCTAATTTCCCAGCGTGCCGTGTCCCGCAGACCTCGCTGTGTTTATTTGGAGAAGCAGAACAAAATTGTTTGTATAATTAGATCTGCTACAAGGGCTGCCCTTGAAGGGTCCCCAGCAGGAAGCTTTCCATCGCAAAGCCCCCCCGGCACCGCAGCCCCCAGCCCACAGCATGGCCAGGGCGATCCCACCGGGATGGGCTGCGGAGCCTCCCTGGGGTGCACTGTGGCCCCTGCTTGCCCCCGGTGACACCGTGTGAGCTGCTGCCAGGGCTTTCCGGAGAGATGGAGCCAAAGGCTGTGCAGCTGCTCCCATCCCTGCCTGCCAAGACAGGTGGGCAGCGGTGCCAAGGGCAGGACAGGGCTCGTGTGAAATGGCCACCAGCCGCCCATCTCCAGTAGCCCCAGCAACCAGCTCCTTGGCCACCAGTCACCCACCTCCAGTAGCCCCGGCATCCAGGTCCTTGGCCACCAGATCTATTTACATTTCATTATTCCAATAGTATTTTGCTGAAAAAGGTATTTCTTCTGTTGCTGTCAAAAGTTTCAGTGTGTTTTTTGGTAACTGAAGGGAAGTACTTGAACACCTCTATTTTTAGAAAAGGTTTGGCATAAGAAATGGTTTGTAAAAGTGTTTATGAAGAACTACTTCACTGAAAAAAAAGAAATACAAACTTTTTCTTGAAAAATATTGATTTAAATGATAAAAATAAAACATTTTGCTTCTCTGTGGTGTAGAAAAACCCTGGCCTCCTGAGCCCAGTGTGACAGCTCTCCTGGGGCTGCCACAAACCTTCCCAAGCTGCAGGGCCACTGCTGGCCCCTTGGGATTCTGCAAAGTGGGGATGGGGATGCTGAGAGTATGGGAGAGGAGGCAGGTGGGCAGGGTTCCTCCCAGCACCATCTCCTCTTCCTCTGGAAATGTCACCAGCCACCCTGCTAGAGGGTTCGCTGCTGAAAAAAAGAGGCTTTTGTAAATATTACTGCAGAAAGGCACAACGCTGTGCACAGCAGGTTTGCCATGTGGTTCTGCCAAGATGTTGGTTACCCTCATCGGGATCCACCCTGGATGGGGGCAGAGCAAAGCCCAGTGGAGCTGCCCGGGAGATGCTCTGCCTGCCTTTGGCACCTTTAGCCACATCAGCTCCCATTGCCCATGCTCAATACAAAGGATCAGCAGGCTCAGAGCAGATGGTTCCCTGTGGTGTTATCAGCACTCAGACACTCCAAATGTGCCATTTCCAAAGGGATCTTCCCTGCTTCCGTGGCCAGCAGCACCTGCTGTGTCCTGGTGTGCTCCCTGGCAGAGCTACAGGGTTCTCCAGGGACTCCTGGAGCTCATCCTGCCTGGTGGCTCAGGAGCATCATGCATGGGAACCACCTTCACCAGGGCTGCTGGTGGGGCTGGGGCTGCTGGGGACCCCAAAGCACTGAGCACCGTGAGGTCAGGGGATGCAATGGGGGAGCAAGAGCCCTTCCTGAGCAAACCTCCTCTCCCCTTTTCCTCCCTTGAGATGGGTGGAAAGCAGAGGCCACGTGAGCGATTTAATGGAGCAGAACTTGGCTTTAATCTGTTCCCATAAATGTTTACGATCCCCTAATTATTAACATTTAATGCCGTATTAATTCATTGATGGGCTTTCATTTTTGTTTTTTAATGGCTCGGCAGTTTCTGCTCTCCCCGTTTGCTCTTTTGTTCTTGAAAGGAAGAAGAGGCAGCAGCAGGCAGTGAGCTGTGACGGGATGGGATGGCTCTGCCTCCTCCACTCCTCTGCCAGGGATGAAGGCCCTGGGAGGCCACGACCACTCTTCCTCACACTGGAGACAAGAGTTGGGAGAGGGGAGGGACCCACAGCTGTGGTGAGGGTCCCCTAGCCCAGGATCCCCCCTACTGGGTGCAAAATGGAATTGGAAATTCTTGCAAGCTTCGGGCTGAGCTGATGACATGGTGGGAATTGCAGAAAGGGAATTTTGGGGGCAAACCCTTGGGATAGAGAGCACTCATGGTTTTGTAAATGCTGTTTATTTGAAGTGTCCTGCTGAAATGCTTCCAGTACTGCCCAGCTCCCGCCGTCCCCCACCCATTGCTCCGCTGGCTAAGATGTTTATTTAAGTGTCCTGAAAACTTTATCTGGAAATCAGTTCCCTTCTCTTCCCCTTGTCCGCCTTTCCACTTTCTTTTCCTCCCATTCATCACTTTGAAAAATGACCCGTTTTCTCTCCCTCGCTGGATGCCTCCTCCTCCTCCTCCTCCTGCACTGGGCAGCTCCCTGACAGCGAGGGCCGCCTGCTAATTGATGATGCTGCTCAGGAGAAGTCACAACTACATCCCAGGGAGCACGAGGTGACAGATGGTCCTTCTCACCGCGGGACACTCTGCGGTCCCTGGGGCATCTCTGTGGTGCCAGCAGAGCAGGGCAGCCCGGGAGGGCAGAGTGACCTGTCCTGTCCTGCCCATCCCATGGGACCCCTGTGATGGAGGAAAGATGAGAGATGGGCTTGGAGAAGGCCCTGGTGTGGGGTTTCTCTCCCCTGGGCTGGGGTGCTGGTTTTTGCTGAGCATCCTCTCACCTGGGCGGCTGCTCCAGCTTCCCATGTTGTGCGAACGTGCCAGAAATAAACTCCAATTAATTAAGACCAAGCCCTGAAACAACCACTTGTCCCCTTCCCAATCCCATTTAGGAAATATAAACACACACAGTTATTTCAGGCTGGCGTGCGAATACACACGCTGTCTGTGTTTCCATGACTCACGTCATCTGCACCCAGAAGCCCCCTTCCCTGTACCCTTTCCCACCTCCATCTGCTCCCCACATTTGGGGCCTGGCCAGCGAAACCAGGGACAAAACAGCAGAAAAAAAAGGAGCGAAAGATGGGAAAATGTACAAAAGCTGTGGAAAAATGTGTGGTGGGAGTTGGAAATGTCATTTTCCATTTAGGGCTCTGTCACCTCAGTGCATAAACCCATATCTGGAAAGCTGGGATTAACAGCTCCATGTGCTGGAGGACACGTGAGGGAGGGCAGCGAAGCCCTGGCAGCGCTTCGTGTCCAGCCAAGCCTTCTTGTCCTTGTGGCTGGCTCCAAAGGGAGGAGGCTGCCTGCTCACATCCAGCTCCTCCACAAAGAGCCCAGGTATTAGTTTTCTCAGAGAAGAACAAACATGCCTCTCCCCAGCCCTCTCAGCTCTCTCCTCCCTGTACTCCCTGGACTGTTCCAGAGAACCATCTGCAATTCTGCACTAAACCTCTCTTCCAGGCACGTGTGCATCGTGGCGTTGGCTGTAACCGCATCCTGCACAGCACCCGGGGAGGATGGGTACCAGGGCTGTTTCATTCCCATGTTCAGGCTCCTAAACGGTGAAAAAAACCCAGAGACTGAAGGCATTATTCTTAAAAAGCTGTGAAAATCATCCTGAGAATCAGTTCTGCACTTCAAAGGGAGCAGAGCCGGAGCGTTGGGGTATGGGCTGCTGTGGGAGCACGGTGAGCAGCTCAGATGAACGGGTGACTGGGATGGGGGCTGGGAGCAAGGACCGGGGGACCAGAGTCCCTGGAATGCGGGGAGAGCTCCTGCAGCACAGCAGGCACGGGTGCAGGCAGGTTCAAGTGCAGTCGTGCCCGACCCAGGGCTGGGTGGCAGAGGGAGCTTTCCTCTCCTTCCTCCCTGCCCTCCGGCAGCTCCCATCCATCAGCAGTTGGTTCTGGAAAAGAGCCTCCCTGCGGCCGGGCGCTCCTGGGACTTTCAGTAAACAGCAGCCTTCACGATGCGGGGCAGTGTCAGATCCTGCCAGAGATACCCCGTGTTTGGAATTGGTTTCCTTCCCCTTGATCATTCTTTGATTCTTTAACTGCAATTTTCCTGCAGTTTTTCTTGGTGTCAGCAATTAATCTATTGCTCCTAATAAGGAAACATTAGTTTCCTTGGGAGGAAAGTCAATCAGTTGTGTCAGATGCAATCTGGGCAGCAGCACACATGGGATGTGAGGGGCTGGTGGCCCAGAGGCTTTGCTGGGCACACAGGGGCGATGCCCATGGAACCCCATGAGCATGGAAACTGCTTGTGGATGGATGTGACCACGTAGGTTATGACTTGGTGTTATCACGCAGAGGGATTTTAGGAGTGCAGACAGCTGCAGACACCTGAGAGCCATTACATTTATGTATTCTTGTAGCTATACATGAGACAGGCCCTTACAGGCAGGAAAGTTTCAGGGACTGCTAGTGGCCACTCTTGCTCCCTGCAGAAGGACACCCCAGGGTGCAGGGAAGGTCTCTGCAGTGTTTGGGCCTGTTCAGCTGTTTTCTTCACAATTAAAAGAAAATAATTGTAATTGCTCTTAGGCAAACTTTTATGCGGGGCGGCAGGGAACTCTCTGTTTTTTCTGACCCACCCCTGCTGCTCCTACCCCAGTGATCAGTGAGGACAGCCACAGATACAGGAGGAGAAGACCTCTTGGTGGCCCAGCCCATCCACCCTGGAGAGGCTCAGCCATCCCCCTTTGCCATCTAGCAGATACAGCAATGCCTGTGCCATCCACACCTTTTCTCTCTTCCTTTCTTGTCTCAGCTACTGTCATCTTTGGCTGGTTTTATCTCCCTTGGGATACCTTTGTTGTCCAGCTCTGAATTGCCTATGGACTCTCCATCTGTCCCAGGTTGTGGGGGAGGCAGAGCTGGGGCTGTTTGCAGAGATGGGATCTGAAGTGCTCCTGGCAGGGAAGGACTTCCCTTGCCTCCTTCCTGACAACTCCTGGAGAGGTAAATTAGTCCAGCACAGTCCACAGAACCTAACCTGGGCTCTGTCATTTTGCCTCTGCTGAAGGCTGTAAGATGAAAGAGAAGCTCAGTCTATGGCAGGATGCAAAGGAAGGCTGGGTCTAGGAGAGTGTGGTGCTTAGGGACTCAGAGCGTGAAGAGAATGAGCTCAGTTACAGAGAAGCTCTGGAAATCAAAGCTCAGTCTTTGCTTGGGCAATGAACAGAAGAATCCCCATCTCTGGGCTGCTCACAGAGGAGCACCAGTAAAAGACCCGAGTCTGCCCCACACCAGAAAAGTCACCGTGCACGTGGTGGGCACGCAGCAAGAGCTCAGGAGGGCAATGCCAGCCTTACCCTCCCTAGACAGGGCACAGTTCCAGTGCCAAGGTCTCAGGAAGGGCCGGAGCACTGGGAGGATGGAGCACAGAAAGCCAGCGTGGGTGGGCTGGCTGGTGCCAGCTCCCCAGCATCCCTGCCAGCCCCGGCAGTGCCGTTCCACCAGGCACAGATGCAGCCACTCGACGCCTGACGCCTGGCTCCTTCAGTCCCCTCGCTGGAAAATGCTGATCCCAAGTTTGATACCAAGTCAGCTTTAATGGGAAGATTATTTGCAAGTCTTTTCCTGGCAGCAACAACAGCAGCAGCAGTAGCACCAACAACAGTCTCTCTGCAAAGAGCTGAAGAGCTGCCAGGCGGATTTTCAAGTGAAAAGATGGCAATAAAAGGAAATTCGCCATCGCACAGCCCCCTCCCCCCCTCCCCCCCCCCCCCCATCCCACCCAGCAGCTGCAGCAAATCCTGGTGCTTTTGTGTTTTATCTTTGCAGAGCTCTGTGCCCGTTTCTCCTACCCCGAGTCCACCACCTCTTAATTGCCTTTCAGAGCCGCGGCAGAGGGAGGGCTGGCAGCTGGGATCGCTTCTCCGAGCCGCACTCCAGCACGTGGCTGGGGAGTGAGATGGGATGGGCACGAGAGCCACGGAGGATGGAGCAGCTTGGAGCAAACCCAGCTACCACGGGGTTTAGATCCCTTTTCCCTTGGTACATGAAATGCTCTGCCTTTGCTTTATTGTTGGGGTAGACGTATTCTCATCTCCAGCACAGGGCTTCCATCGAACAGCATCTCTTTGCCTGCACCTCTTATAGGGAGGCTGGTGGGGAAGCAGGAGGATGTTGTCTGCTCTCCCAGACCACTCGTGGAGGCACACGAGACGTTTGCTGGGGAGGGCAAGGGTAGGGAGGAATGGGAATGGAAAGGACCTGGCCAGCTGCTGTTCGGGCTCTTCCCGTCCTTGGGAAAGGGTTTTTTTTCCCCAGTGAAACCCATAAAAGCACAAATCTCTTTGAGAAACCGTGCAGTGTGGCCTCCAATGCCACACACCGGTGGGACAGGGCAGCTGGGAATTTCCTTTGGTTTGAGGGAGCTGCCCCTCGCTGTGCTGGGGTGTGAGCTGAGCCACCCTTCTGAGCTTAGGGTCCAGCCCCTGTCTTTTTTTTTGTGGCATAAAACTGAAGCAAAGCTGTCTGGAGAGCATTTAGGAAGATGGAAATATGTAAGTGTTAACAGAAAATGCTTTCTACACAGGATAGAATAACCTGAAGGGCTGGGTGTGCAGGTGAGATGGGGAACCCAGTGGGAGTGGTAGGGGAATTGGGGCTTGCAGGGGTGAGGGAGAACCCACCAAGGAGGAGGCACAGATGATGTGGAAGGGCAAAACAGCATTATCCCAGCAAATTCCATTATTTTATCTTTCATTTTTGTTTTGAATAAAGTGTGCTGGAAATTTGCTTTTCAGAAATGCTGAAGCATTGGTGAGAACTGGACACATTTTAACATTCCCCTATCAAAAAATACTAGTTTTGCCTCAACCATTTGGCCATTGCTGCCTCCTGACCCTGTCTCTGCAGAGCTGGGGGTACCAGCAAGGTGCTGCTCAGCAAAGACCCGAGCCTGTGATATGGGGTTTGCTGTGCTCTTGCTGAGTCACCTGGTACTGGAGGCTGCAAAGGACTGATTGTACAGGGGCACTGGTGGGGTCCCCAGACCTGCCATCCCTCTGTCACAGGTTATTTTCTGCTCAGCCAGGATATCACAGTGCTGCTACCAGCTGCAGGAGGCTGAGCAGCTCCTGCCTGTGTTCTGGCACAGTGTGCAGGTGCATCTCCTGGGATGTTGGCTGGGATGGCCAGGCTGAAATCGAGGTGATTCTCTGAAGAAAGATGGAGAGTGGACCCAGTTCAAATGAAAGCACTTATGGTCGTGAACCTGGCAAACAGCATTTGGAGCTCTATAGCAAAAACAAAACAGACCCAGACGGCACATATTTTCTCTCCTTTGAAAGGAAAAACACAAAGTTAAAGGATTTAAACCTTTTTTTTTTTTTAGAGGAATTAAAACAAAAATTCACATCTGGAATGACAACTCCTAACCCTACCCCGTACCCCCCAAATTAATCAGGTCCTGTAATGGAAATGCTGACAGACTCATAACTCCAACCTTTCAAACACAGCTCTGGGATTAAACTGCCCCTGTGAAGCCCTCGAAGCAGTGCTCGAGCAGCAGCATTTTGCAGGCACTACAGGCAATGCAGCAGAGCAGCACGGTCGCTGGTGATGGGAGCTTGTCCCCTCTGCATGCCCAGGGTCACTGTCTGCTCCTTCTCCAGCACAGGCTGCTTCTGCCCATGTACAGCAGCCTCCTGGCTGCTGCACCCACCCCACAGGTGTCCAGGCACCTCTGCACCCTTCTGTCCTGCACAGCTCTGCTCACACGGGAGCTGTGTCCCCTCTCCCCAGGTGCAGGCAGCAGACACGGGCGCTGTGCTGGTCCCCACACTGTACCCACCCGTTCTGCCCTTGTCCCTGGGAGAGCGAGAGACCCCATCACACTGCACAGCCTCGCCATGAGCTGCTGTGCTGGGCCTTTCAGACAATCCCCGTGAGCAGGGCTCAGTGCACGCTGGCTGCACTAAACCTGACATGTTCTTTCCCTTCAAAGCTGCTGGGCCCTTGCAATTGTTTAAACTTTAGTAGCATTAGTGTACAAGCTGTAAAAATAGAGCCTGATGCCAGGAGACCCATCTAACACGTCTTTGAACTCAGTGTCAGCCTGCGGCAGCTGCAGGTCTCTCCCTTCACTGCCTCCCTGGTGCAGCTCAGTCCTTGGGTATGGGGAGCAGGGGGCTCAGTGCCGAGGTAGGAGGTGTCAGGATGGGGACACGGGTTCAGCGGGCTGAAGAAAGTTGGTTGCATGGATGCTCCAGCAAACAGCTTGGCTTTCACCGTGCCAAGAGCCCCGCACCCCTGTGACAGCTTTTCTGGGGTGCTGACCCCACCACAGACGGGAACTTCTGTCAAGTGAGAGGAAGGGGTGATGGACAGAGGCTCGGGTTTTGTCTCTCTCCCTGGAACAGGCTCCAGACTGTGTTGGCAGCACCTCCTGCATCTGCGGTGGGGCCTCTGGGGTGATGGCCACTGCGAGTGTCTTGGAGGGCCGGGCTCACGGGGAATATGGGCCCCTGGCCACGGGATGAGCACGGGGCAGGGTAGGGACATGGGGCTGCGTGGCTGCTGCAGGTGCCAGGAGCGCCGGTCCCGCAGCGAGGCGGTGTGGGAAGCGCCTGGGCAGCAGCCGTCGCACCCCATGCGCTCATCTCTCGGGTGGAACAAACCCCCCTCTTCGCAGCCGGCTGAGGTGGGGACGGGGATGTGCTGCTCAGCTCCCACCTGCTCCTCGACAGCGGGGGCTGCGCCGGCCCGGTAACAGTATCGCCCGCGGCTGCCCGGGGGGCGCCGCAAGCCCCGAGCAGCCCCCGGGCCCCAGCGAGCGCCGCCGCCGGCGGGAGGGGCTGCGGATGGCCAGCTCTATTGTTTTCCCACCTGTCCGAGCTACAAAGGGCCAAATGGATTTTTCATGAAACGTTATTAAAAAATGAAAAGGGTTTGGCTTCCGGGCCCGGGCCCCGTTTGCCAAATCAGCCCCAGGCGAAGTTTTATGACTAAGTATGCAATAAAACCCTTTGAAAGAGGGGCTTATAAGCGGAGTCTCCGTAGACCCTCTCCCCTCAAGGGCAGCACATGGTGGATTGCAATGCGTTCATATCCTGCTCCGCACTCTTCTGGAGGCATTTTTCCATGACAGGGACAAAATTTCCCCCTGGACAGATGCGCTTCTCCCTGCACTTCCCACTCTCCCTCCGCTGCAGCCTCCTGCTGGAGGGGTCGTGGTGGGCTGGCAGGTAGAGACCCTTCCTCTCCAGGGGACCATGGCTGGGGAGAGCATTACAGGACTGGGGGCAGAGGGACAGAGCTCCAGACATGTGCCAGGACAGCCCAGCTCCCACCCAGTGCTGTGTGCGTGGGAAAGGTGCTGGTGTTCCCTGGAGCTGGCTGGGATGGTGCCCTGGAGCGTCAGCCCTGTGTGAGCAAGACAATGTGCCAGCCTCCGGGACTCTGAAGGCTTTATCTGTGGGCTGGGAGAGTGTAAAGCTCCCGACAGTTTGGTAAGGTCCTCAGGGAGTGAACTTGGGCAGGGCCAGCTGAATAATTCATTGCTGTCAGTGTCAGATGTGCTCCCCACAAACACACCCCATCTGCACAGGCTTTCTGGTGCAGATCTTTGCTTTGAATCATTTGTAAATAATGTTCTCATTATTTTGCTAGCTCTAATTAGGACAAAGGGGGAAGAAATTAAGTATTTAGGCTGACTCCCAGGGAAACTTCACAGTTCAGAGCAGCTCTACAGACTTCAGAGCAGTATCCTAAGGGAGTGAAGGAAGCCCTGAGCCATTTAAATTTAGACTGGAGGAAGCCCTGGGGGTTGATGCACAGGCCTGTGCTGGCTCGTGGAGGGTAGGGGGGGAGATGAAAAGACCTTTTTCATTTCTCTCCGTGGCATCGCAGTGACGGAGTAGAGGGCAGATTGCAGATTTCCCTTCCCTGCAATATGTGACTCCTCGGGCTGGAATCTCGGGCTCTGCTCCTTTGTGCTCAGGGTTTAAATTGGCGTTTAACAAGATCACTTCTGCAGAGTAATGAGACATCGCTTTAGTGCTGCAAATACCAACCTGCGGTTAAAAACTGCACGTGTCAACTGATGGCTTTGTTTCCACAGTTGTCTTGTTCGACGTCAATCTCCTGGCTAAGCAAGCCTTGCGAGCAGGGAGTGCGAGCGTGAGGGATGTAAGTGCAAGCGAGTGGGTTATGTGCGTTAGCTGAACTTAATTACAGCAGGAGAATGACAGGAGCTCATGTCGGACAACAGGCGGGAGCGAAGCCCAAAGGAGCTACTGAACAAACCCCCGGGTGAAGGCTGGGAGGCTACAAAGTGGGGACTCAGCCCTGAAATCCCGTGGGGCTCCCCAGGGGCCTGACTGGGCCAAGCCAAGGCACAGTTTGCTCCTCAAAGCTGGCCACATGAACTTCATCAGGGCTGGCTTTTGCATAATGTCTAAGGTGAGGTGAGGCTTCTCCCTCACCTGCAGAAGCAATCAGATATCAGATGGCAGAAGTAATTGTGGAAGTATAAAAGCCCAGTGCCTGGAAGAGAATGGGATCTGGGAGCAGAAACGGAGCAAACCCCAGGGTGCTAACACGCTGGCTCTTGGTGCAGCTTGGACCTTGTCGGGTGAGTGGAAAGGCCAATGAGATGCTGATATATGGGTCTGCCTTTCTCATTCAAGCCACATTTCAACAGACGCCCTCTTAGCACCGTGTCATGTCACAGCTGAGTGCTGGGGGTGCTGGAGGTACTGGGGATGGAGAGAGAGGACAAGGTAGGAGTGCAGGGCAAGGCAGCGGAGGGGCTGCAGCCCCCCACTGGTGTCTCTGTGCTGCAGACAGCACGGTCAGTGCTCGTGGGTCCTGGGCTGGGACCTACAGAGGGTGCTGTGTGCCGGCAGACAGGCAGCCCCACACTGCCACCTCCGGGAATGCCCCCCAGGGGTCCCTGTGGTGTGACCCCACCACAGTGCTGCACCCCGGCAGGCGCGGGGCTGGGGCAGGCCATGTGTCCGGGCTCTCCACAACGCCCTATTGAAAGCAAGCTCCTGTTTATCCAACAGCAACAAACCCACCCCAACCTGCAAGCCTTGCAGGCCTTGCATGGGGGGGCCATAGAATGGGAGGGCAGTGCTGTCCCATCAAGCACCCCTGGCCCTTCTGTTTCCCCCCTGGAAACCCTCTAATGACCTTGTTATGAGGTCAGAGCTCTACGCCTGCTCACAAATATATCTCATTTTTCATTTTTGCCACTGCCACCCCCTTGTGGGAGACCTCATGCTCCTCGAGCAACCACTCAGCACTCGCATCTGTGATGGGGACATGAGAAAATGTTTTGAGAAGCAGCAGCAGAAAAGACTTCATTTCTCTAACCTGAAAAATACGTGGAAAGAAATTATTGTGCTATGATCAGACTGGCAGGGGATGGCAATTCTGCTTCTCAACAACTTCAAGAGCTTGAAATTGATTGTTTTTTCTGCTGAAAATAAAATCTGACCTCCTGTAAGGCCTTGCAAAATGGGCTGGTGTTGAAACATCCACTGCCAGATTAGAAGAACTGGGTTTTGATTTGTGAGCATCTGCCTCCCTCTGTCTGTTCGGAGACGATTGCAGAGTCCTTGACCCAGCCTGTTGAAAACACCATGAAAATCAATGCTGCTCCAGGAGAGTCCTCACTTCTGATGCAATCCTGTGTTTAGACAAAAATAGACTTGATCAAGAAATGCTCCCACCTCTTCATCCTGGGTTCTCCAACACTGCTGAGGCGACTAACAGGCTGCAGGACAACAGGGATGCGACACCCCATCCTAAAGGGCAAAAGGATGATTTTTGTGTCCCCATGCTTGGGCAGACGGGAGGGACAGGGCTCTGCAGGGATCACCAGGGGGGCTGCCAGCAGGGACACGGACACGGGGAGCCCCTGTGTGAGTGGAGGTGCTGGCCAGGCTGGTGTGAGGGCTCCCTGGGGGGCACCGCTCCCCCTGGGGATTCGAGTTCACGCAGGCTCTGCTTTCCTGGGTGGATGTTTGGATGCAGCTCCTGTATGATTAGAGGCTGGGAAAAGGAGATGAAAACTTGCATGCAACCCCTCTGCTGCACAAAGAGCTCGGAGCTCAGCATCCTTGAAACACCTGTGCCAGTGTGCAGAGGTGCTGGCACGTGTGCCCACTGCTGACAGCACTCTGTGCTCCCCAGGGACCAGCTGTGACAAAGACCAACCACCACCACCCTTGGCAGTGACCCCGCGGTCCTTCGCTCCCATCAGAGGATATGGCACAAGCGGGTTGGGGCGATGGCAGGGACGGGTGAAGGTGTGAAGCTGGTGACACTGGTGGGGTTGGATGGGGAGAAAGCAGCCAGTTCTGGAGGATCTGTGAGGACTTGCTTTGAAGGGAAAGTGCTCTGTGCAGAGAACTTGGGCTAAAAGCAGCCAGCAGCCCTGCAGCCCTGGCAGACCATGCAGGGGGAGAGGAGGCAACTCCAAAAGAGGGTTGGGTAATTTCCCCCTTCTCGTGCCCCTGAGGGGGTGCAGGGGTGGGGACATATGGGTCTGGCCATGCTGCAGTGCTCTGTGAGCCACGGGAGAAGGGAAGCGAGTGTTTGGAATTGTTTGGTGCAAAAAGGAATGAGCTGAAGACAATGTCAAGCTCTGTAAATATTTATCAGATGAATGAGAGCAGAGGTTTGAAACGTTAGACAGCTGAGAAATGGCTGTTTTAATAATTCTCCTGATAAATTAAAACTCAGGGCAGGGGGGTGGGGAGAGGGTCAGGGGAGGAGGGGAGTTGTTTAGAGATTCGGGGCTTGAGAAGCCATCCTGCATGGGGCTGCATCGAGCCTGGGCCTTCACCCCAGTTTATGCCACTCCTGATGCTCAGCTCTCCTCATTTCCTCAATTAAACATGTAAAGCTCTGGGCAGGGAATGCCCAAAGTCGTGGTGCTGGGGCTTGGCAGGTGAGCACAGGGGAAGCAAAACTTCAAGTAGTTTGCTTTCAAAAGTGTTTGCAAGTTTGGAGCCTGCACGTAGAGTTGATTAATTGCTTGGGATCTTGGAAGGCTTGTTGTTTTTTTTTTTTAAATAGTGTTATTTTAAACAAAACTTTGCAGTTCCCCTTTAAAGGAGACATCTGGGCTCAATGTGGCAAGCAGGGAAGAGGCAGGGAGAGCAGAGATGCTCACAGGGAGAGGCGTGCGCGGGACAAATGCCATCGCTATGGGGCAGCTCTCCTCTGTGCCAAGCTGGTGTCCGTTAGCACGGCTCAGACCGGAGCACGGGGCACACCCGTCCTCCCGGCTGCGGCTGCATCGCCCGGGGGCCAGGGGCTCCTTGGGACCTGCTGGAGTCTTGGCCCCCGTTTTGCTGCAGGGAGGTGAGCTGAGGTGCGGTCCTGCTTCTCTCTGTACTCCAGGTGAGAAGAGATAAAACCCCGTAGCAACAGTTGTGCTATGGAATCACCATGAACACTCGTATTACTGCTAACAGGAGGAAGATACTGGAGAGATAAACCTTCCTGCCTCAGCTCCCAAAGCATCCTCTGACCCCCTGGAGCTGGGTAGAAAGGGCTCATCGGTGCAGGTTGCCCCTTTGATGCTCTTTATGGGACATCTCCAGCCTTTCCTGCAGCATCTGGTAGCGGGCATTGGGAGGGACAGGGGTTCACACTACGGCAGTTCTTAGGCTCCCATGTTATCTGGGCTTTGAGGCAAGTTGAAGCACGGCTGAGACAGAGGAATAAAGCAAGGCTTTTTTTATTTATTTGTCTTTTAATGCTCTGCCATATTCACCTTTCAGGAAATTCCCGTCTGCCTCCAAGTGGCCAGCTTCTTCCTTGGGCTCTGCACGCCGGCTCCACATGGTTTCATTTTCCTCACCAGCAATAATAAATCTATTAGTGAAAGCGTCTGCTGGAGGTGTCTGCTCCCCGATAGCAAAGCCTCCCTCGCCCACGCAGGATGTCCGTGTCAGCAGCTTACAAATCCTGCTCCCGCTCCAGCCCGGGAGCCGAGGGGCTGGGCTCGGGGGGCCCAGGACGGGGCTGCTTTCCCTGCTGGCATGTTCGGATGCATTGGCAAAGGGGGAAGCCTCCTCCAATTAAATTTATTAACAGCCCGATCCGCTCTGCCCGGGCTGCTGGGAGCTCCTCCTGCAGCCACTGTGGGATGGGGGACAGGGCAATGCCCTCGTTTGGGCACTGCGGGAGCAAGCTGGGACCCCCAGAACAGCAGCCAGAAGCTTTCTTGGGAATCAAAGCTAATTGCCTAACTTGTAGCTTCAGCTGCAAGGTCTCCGAGCCAGCTTTGCCCAGGCACGGGCCTGGGAAGCAGAAAACATTGCCGAGTACTCCTCGCCTTGGCTACTTCTCAGCTCTGACAGTGAGAAAAGGGTATTTTTAGTTAATTCAAAGCTGCGATTAACTCATGAGCCCGTGACTCTGAGAGATTGCACTTTAATAAAGCTGATAAAGGAAAGCTTTCTGATAAGAATCACTAATTTAAAATGCAACACAATTGTTTTCTCTCCCTCCCTGCGGTGCCCCAGGCTTAGGTGTAGCCTGAGAGCGCCTAAGGGCCAAGACAGCTAAGGCAACAAGTGGGGTTGTTGGGTTTTTCCCTGGCCTGCGGTTTGCTCTGAGGCTGGCAGGTGCTCTGAACTGAGGCTCTGGCTTAAAAAAGGACTCCCTGGATTTGTGGAGAACATGGTTTTACTTTATTCATACAGATCTTGCTGGCATCTCATGGAATGGTTCCGGCTGCGCTCAGCGTTGAGTCTGGATGTCCTGACACAGCAAGGTAAATGCTTTTCACATGCCAAGCAGAGACTGGAAATCTTTGGACTGCGCAACCCCCACCTCTTGCTCCCCCTCCTCCCCTGCCTCCAGCAAAGGCAACTCAGGATTTTTGGGGCTGGCATTGCATTTTCTGCATCAGCAGGGCTTTGCTGGGGCAGCAGGGTGGACCTGTGGCAGGGCCAAGGCCTTCTCAACAAAGCAGGACATGGATTCCTCCTGGCTACACAGAGCCCACTGCTCAGTGACACAGCCCTGGCTGCCTTCATCCCCTCCTACTCCTCTTCCTCCTCCCAGCTGCATGATGCTTTCCTTATCATTATCAACAACTCCCTGAAAGGAGGTTGCAGCAAGGTGGGGTTGGTCTCCTCCCCCAAGTGACAGGCCATAGGACGAGGGGAAATGGCCTCAAGTTGCACCAAGGGGGGTTCAGATCAGACATCAGGAAAAACTTCTTCACCAAAAGGGTTCTCAGGCACTGGCAGAGGCTGCCCGGGGAGGTGGTGGGGTCCCCATCCCTGGAAGGGTTTAAAGGACAGGTAGATGAGGTGCTCAGGGATGGTTTAGCAGTGGATAGGTACAGTTGGACTCAATGACCTCAAAAGGCTTTTCCAACCAAATGATTCTATGAGTCCTCCCAATCAATGCTCTTTTCTCTGGGCTCTCCCAGCTGTCCCCATTTCCAAATCCAAGTCTCCGCCAGGATGCTCGCGGAGGGCTGACTTTACAAACCAGCCCCTGGTGTTCTCCTTCCCTCTGCTCTGTGTTTTTATCCACCTTGTATAACCAGAGTGCTCTTCTGGGGAAAGAAGCTATTTTTGTTTCACTTTTGTACTAACCTGAGAGCGTTTTTGCTGGCGCAAAACAAATTCCGCATGGAAGATAATGAACATGGCAAAGAGCTGTGCCGAGAACTACACACACACCAAAGGAATGAGGCCATTGCCCTGAAGACATCTCAGTGCAGGAAGATGTTACCCAACTAGAAAAAACATCATCAGCAGTTTATAAAGGCGTTTGTCCTGCCTTGTGGCAGGAAAGTGAAGGAAAGAACCATGACTTAGGGGGATTATTTTAACCACTCCTCTGGATACAGAGCATCATAGACAGGATTTAGCAACCCTGCTCCATACAGACAAACCCAACACACAACTCAAAGTCTCCTAAGACCCCTGGTTCCGTGGCCCTCCAGTGCTGCTGGATGGGTGGTGGTGATGAGCAGAACCGTTGTTCCTGGAGACGATGAGTCCTGCTGTCCCCGTCCCCACTGCTGCACCTGCAGAAAGATAAGCAGCAGACAGGAGAAATCATTTTCTAACAGCACAAATCAATGTTTATTATAATGAAAAGCAGAGATTGATATCAGGAAGGGTGATAATAATAATAAAAAAACAAGTCTAAACTTATTTGTATGTATGGTCCGGGATGAGAAAAAATCCCCAAACACAGCCTTTGTTGATTCTTTTGCTTTGTAGAAGAAGATTCCTCTGATATTCTCACTGAGATTTTCCAAGGCACCCTGCTGAGGTTTTGATGTTCAACTTGCTTCAGGAATGCTGAGCATGAAATCTAAACATTGCTTCTGGTGGCAGCGGATGGAGACACAGAGTGTGGGGCACAGAGGGGCCCGTTCCGTGCTGCGGGGCGGGCGGGAGCGCCTGGATGAGAAGCAGCAGCACGGGAACTGAGGAGACACGGAGCTGTGGGGGTCTTCGGGTAGGGCAGAGCATCAGCCAGATCCCCATTCCACACTGCGTTTGAAGTTGTCTTTTTTTTATATTAGGATTGCAAAATCAGAGGCCCAAGTCCTGGGCTCTGCTACCGGCTCTGCTGCTGACCTGCTGGGAAGGACTGTCCTGAGGTGGCAGGAGCCCATCAGCAAGAGGATGGTGGGAGAGAGGGAGGGAGGTAGGAATGAGGAGGGGAGCAGCTTCTTTCCCCAGCTTGTGCCTGGTGTCCCTTCCTTGGGCCGAGGGCGCCTGGGAATGATGTTTGGCTTTCAAAGCAGTCAAAGCATAAAGCCAGGCTGTTTTCATGTCAAGATCCACAAGAGCAAGGCCTGGGATTCTTCTGCTTTGGGCTGGCTTGATGGCTTGCGCTCAGGTCTTGCCAATATGTGAACAGCAGGCACCATCACCCAGCTCTTATGTTCAGTGGACCCTTCCCAGAGCCAGCTCTGGCAGAGCACTTTCCTGAATCCAGATGTGGTGAGGCAAAAGGGCTGCTGGTGGAGAACAGTTTTGGAGAGGGGTTCCCAGTCAGTGGACAGAATCCCCCCAAAGCCTAAGAGAACATCAGAAACCTGAGCATCCTCTCACCAGTGGTGGCTTCTTGAGTGCCACTTCTCTAACTACACCTTCAGAATACACATTTAAAGCAGAATTATGTGAAATCAAGTGCTTTAGTACATCCGAGGCTTCTTATAGAGTGGATATGAGGGAGCATGTGTAGAGCTTTGTTTGGTGAGCTATGGAAAGCTCTGAGATGTGAGGGTGAAGGCAAGACCCTGTGTGAGAACAGGCAATGCTGTAAAACCAACCTCTGTACAGGAGGCAGCAGTTCTCTGGGAAGTCCTTTGGGGAGGATGAGGAAACTCAGAGGCAGAAGCAACGAGGCAGCTCTCAGGATGGTGTTGTGGGAATGGGTCTGAGAGGGTGCTTGGACAAGTCATTGTCAGTGTCCAGGTTCCCTGAGCTCCCCAAAATCCTGCTCTTTGCAGTAGTGAGGGAGAGCAGACACCAATCAGGAAGCAGGTACCTGCTTAATAAGGTGAGCATTAGCGAGAGTGGAAAGCTTTCTGATCGATCAATAAGTTGAATTGATTCATTGAACCTCCACGATTCTTGTCTGTAGCAGCAGCCACTCACTGACTGACTCTTCGGGTACTGTACCTGGGTCTCTTCTGGTCTGTGTGCAGTGACACACCTGCTGGCTCCCATTTCCAGCCTTACGTCTACTCACCTGGCCATGCCCAGCCTTGCCACAGGATCACAGAACCATTTTGGTTGCAGAAGACCTTTTATGATCATCAAGTCCAACTGTAAAACTACCACTGCCAACTGCACAACTAAACCATGTCCCTAAGTGCCATATCCACACGGCTTGTAAATCCCTCCAGGGATGGGATTCCAGCACTGCCCCGAGCATCTTACCAGTGCTCCAGAAAATAAAACAAACAGGATTTTGGCATCAGGAACCTCTCAGCTGATCAAGGCTGGCTTTGGGTCTAACTCCTGGAGCACTTTGATGAATGCCACTCTCAGATGACACAATTAGCCTTCCTCCAAGTCATTCCCACATCTTCCCATCACTGTGCTCCTTCAACTCCAAGGTGAGGGAGTTCCCACCGTCCCCTCAGTCCCAGCTTCTCTCCTCTCTGGATTTCCTGAACTTACTGCCTGGAACTTCACTTCACAGCAGCATTTCCTCCTTTGCATATTCCATCCCTGTTCAATTTACTCTTCTGAAATGCTTTAAAGCTCAAAACTTTGCACCTTCAAAGAACTCAAATCTTTCCTCACTTCCTCAAAGATTAAATTCAGCTTTAAACACCTGCAGTAACTTTCTTCAATTACTGTATTCCTGCTCAGTAACTTCTCAGGATTAAAAGTTCCCCTGCCTTTTGCTTGACAATATCTTGCATTGAGCCGGGCCCTCTCTCCGCCGGCAGAGGCGGCTGAAAGCTTCATAAAGTCAGGTTAATCTGATTAAAAACCTGCCGTGTGAGGAGAAGGGTATTACATTGTCTCGCAAGGATCCCAGCATCGCTTACAAGGGGAAATGGTTATTTTCCTGCAATCCTGAAGTGGATCTGAAAGTCAAACGCTTTATTCCTGCTCACGTATCATCACTTAAGTGCCAATTTTTGCTCTTCATCTCGTAAGTCTCAGCTTCCCCCAGACCAGGCAGGATTGTGTCAGAGGGTAAATGGTTCAAGACTGAGGGGGCCGATCCAAAGGCTTCTGCACCAGATGTTGGTAGAAGAAGGTGTGCAGCACATCAGCATCATGACACCGCCTCCTCCAGGTGCTCTTCAGGGAAGCACTGGCATTTATGCTCATTACAAAAGGCAGTGCCTGTGATCTGTATCAGACACAGCTTTATTGAGTTAGAAATGTCTACCGTTACGTGGTTCTTTCTTGATGTCATTGCATGTGTCCCATTCCCTGTGCCCCTCTAGGCTGGCTGCAAGTCCCACAGCATCCAGATCTGCAGCAAACCCGAGTGGGGGCTTGAAAATCCAGCACTTCCTAAACCACTGTTTGTTTCCCCAGTAACAGCAGTGGCTGCCAAGCCCTGCCCTGAGGAATGGGGGACCGTGAAGTGAACCCTTGGTGCCACGCTCATGGCTGCCCACTCCCTGCCCACAGGGAAAGACCCTCCCTGGTACTGGGAGGCTTCCCAGCAGGGTGCAAGGCACAGCTGAAGGATGCGGTCAGAGCAAGGATCTGCTTTGGAGCATGGCTCTCTGGCAAGAAATGGAAAGGGGATGAAGAGGAGATGGAAAAGGTGATGAAGAGGAGATGGAAAAGGTGATGAAGAAGAGATGGAAAAGGAGATGAAGAAGAGATGGAAAAGGAGATGAAGAAGAGATGGAAAAGCAGATGAAGAAGACTGCCCATGGTAATAAAATCCAAAGGACCAGAGCAGACAGACTTGCAGTGCCTGGAGCATGCACAAACGTGGAGGGTCACCCATGTGGGCCAAAGACTTCTTCCCCCACTGACTATGATGAGGCCAGGCCAGGGTCTTGGTACCAGCAGGGCAAGGACGCAGGGTGGGCCCAGGCCCTGGCTCACCTGCTCCGGCCTAGAGCCTGCTGGACAGCAGAGATGGTGACTTCTTGCTTTCACAGCAGGGAATCTGAAGCACACAGTATTTGTCTTCTCCATCCAGGCCCTGAAAGAGACCTGGAATTAACTGATTTATACTTGCAGAGACAGCGAGACAATAGCATTGACTGACAAATCACTGGTTTCTCTCCCTCTATTTTTAATTTCTGCAGAGTTAATCCAGTGTTCAGTGAACTTTCCCACAGGATGAACCACTGAGTCTTCTGGGTTGGCTCATCTGGGCTCTGTGAAGATGGACTCCATGCTGGTTTCTGGTGGAGGAAGGGTGAAATTTATATTATGCCAGTGAGCTGGTTCTCTTATCGGCGTTTTCTACTCAGTGTCTAATGAACTAATGAAATATGCAACAATTCAGCTACAGAACAGGCCACACTTTTAAATTAGCACTAATTAGAGATAATTATCTTGGCTGGTTTGATGTTTCTATGTAATGAGCCCTGGTTTTCTTTTGTTAAGTGTTGGTGTGGTCAAATATATGAAACACCATGCTGAATTTCCACAAGTGGCTTTTATTCCTGATTATTTTGACATCTCCAAGAGCTCAGCTCTTCCTTTTGATGCCATTTTATTTGTCTGCCTTGTGGATGCCACTGTTTGATGGCGAGCAGGGATGTAATATAAGCCCCAGGTAAAAGCACTGCAATCCCTGCAGCTCCTGCATTTCCATCTCCTGTTCTTGCTCCCCCAAAATGCAGCACTGGGGAGGGGGCAGGGCCGACACTGCTTCTGGCAGTTGCTGCTTCAGCATCAGTGAGCCATGGCACGGGGGGACAAAACGTCCCCTCTACCCTTCCCTGTCTCCATCCTCTTCCCCATCCCCTTCCCCAGCAGGACTGAGTGCAACCCAAGGGCAGCCTGGCAGAGTGGGATGCAGCAACTGGCAAGATCACTGCACGATTCACCCTCCAAATACGAATGTACCAAGGACTCCTGGAGCTTCCTCAAGGACTCTCATTCTTGTAGGTGATGTAGCCTCCTCACCGCCAGCTGCCATCGCTCCAATGCACTCTCTTCTGTCTGTCTGTCTGTCTGCTGTCTCCAAATACCCCATCACCACGTGCTGGTGCTGCTGTCTGTACAGTTACACAGCACCACGCTGTCTCTACATCTCTCACTGTTTTTTTCTAAAGCACCCAACGCTGAGGTATCAAAGCCATCGGCCACACACAGCCAGATTACCTTTCCTGTCCTGTAATCAGAAATTTACCATGGATCCTTCATTTCTGAAGGGAACTTTAACAGTCTAGCTGGTGACAAGCTGCCAGGGCAGAATGCTGGAATGCAAGATATAATTACACACCCCTCTGTCGCAGAGCAAGGCACCCATCCCTCCTGCTCCTCCTCTCTGCACTCCCATAACTGGGGGAGCTGCAGGACCTGGGGAGTTGTGTGGGACTCTGGGCAGGACAATCTGGCATCGTGAAACCACCTCACCACCCCTGGGCTGCTGCCTGCACCCTGCCAAATTATTCTGTCAGTGCCTGTTTTATAGGCCCGAAACGGGAAGAAGCAAAAGGTGGTCTTCGCGTTTTGTTAGTGGGGAATAAGTTCGAGTCATAAAATAACTCGTAACTATTCCCCACTAACAAAACGGTGCATCAGCCTCCCGGGTCCTCACGGTATGGACAAGTCGAGGTTCAGCCAGGGCTGTTGTTTCCCTCCCCATCCCGGCACGGAGCGAGCAACAAACGCCGCGTGCTTTCCCTTCGCTTAATTGGAGCGATGCCCTGCGGTCCCCTGGCACCCGGCGGTGGCAGCCAGCCAAGGTAATTATGGCTGCACGGTCCTCTCCGAGTCCCCAAAGAGTCTTTACAACTCATCGGGTAACGGCCATAGTTCAAGAGAGCGCGGTCTTCGGGGAGCTGGTGCAATTACGGAGATGCTTAAGCCCTCTCTGGCCACGCTTCCCCAAGTCGATAGGAGGGCTGGGGGTGGCAGCTCCCTGCTCCTGTGTGTTGCCCGCACAGGGATGGACATAACCCACCCACGCGGATGTCCCAGCCCACCCCAGGGCAGCACAATGGGAGGCAGGGGAGCTGCTGACACCTCCAGAGCATCAGCAGGGCATCCCGGGAGGACTTTGGGCTGGGGAAGGAGTGGAGAGGAGGGGCTCAGCCATCCAACACCTCCCCCCTTTATTAACAGCAAATATTTTCCTTTCCCATTTATTATGATTAACACTTAGAGGTTGTGTTGGATCAAGTACTGGCTTCTGCTCAACATTTCTACAGACACACACATCCATCCTTCTATTCCACACACGTCAAGATCTTTCCCCACATGTATTTCTCAGACTCTGGCCCCAGCATGGGAAATAACTTGTTCCCATCGGGAGGAAAAAAACACAATAAAAAGAGGAAAAGAGAGGAAAAAAAGAAAAAGAAAGGAAGATCACCAGCCCTGGTTCTACGTCGATCCAGTCTATGGGAGGGGGTCATTCCGTAGGAGCTCCACCTGGAGTTTCTCCATGGCTGTTCTCTATCCTTCTGTTTTAATAGCTACAAGGCTTCTGTGGCCCAGAAGACATTCAGTGGCTCTCTAACGCCAGAAGTGTGAGACAGATAAGGCCAAGAGAGCCGCGGCCCTCTGTCCTTATCTCTGGGTGCTAAGTGCCCACTCCGGGAGTTTCCTGCTCTTTTAATCCATCCTTTGTCCCAGGGGTTTAAAGGCTGATAGGGCCCTCAGGGTCCCTGTTCTGCCCATGAGCTCCTACACACCCACCTTTGGAAGAGGCTCCTCTCTCCAGCTGAGTTTCCAGCAGGGATAGATCTCAAAGGATAAAGGAAACCCACTTTGTTCAAAAAAATGTAGCTAAAACCTGGTGCAATCATAAGATGATGGCTCGGGTGATGAGCTCGGCTGGGGACAGGACACCAATCTTCAGTTTCTTACAGAACACGAGCTTTACCTTGCAGTGAGCCCCCAAAGAGTGAGTGATTTCCATAGACACCTTCTCCCCAGCTCTTCATGGCCTCTGCCAGCTCTTCCCTGCCACCCGAGCAGCCCTTCACTGCCCTGCTGGGGCAGCTGGCTGGGCAGAGCAGGGCTCCAGAAACCACCTGCCTGCTTTTCCCTTCCAGATCAAAGGTACAAGTGTCACCTGCAGCCGTAACCAGCAACAAATCTGCGCCGGTTTGTGTACAGAACGGCTGTCTTGTACCAGCAGACACCGCTGCTGCTGTCAGCGCCGTGGCCCCTTGTCGGGATTTGCATTTCAGAAGGAGCCCGCAGCCGTACGATGTCGCACATCTCCTCGGCTCATCACATTTGCATCCAGCTCACAGCAAGGAGCGTCAGCCTCATCCCTGCCTGCCTGGGTCTGGTTGTATTGGGCTTGTTTGTCCCCTCGCGTGCTGTGTTGGTGCCTTGCAGTTCCCTCGCGCCGCCTCCCGGCTCTGCACCATCGAGTAGCCAGGCAAAGTGACCCCTCCATGGCCTTGGATTTAACTGATAGCAGGCGATAGGAACCAAATGTGGTGCAGTGCCTTTATCTCGGGGCCTGCAGGTCCCATTTCAAGGCTGGCAAAGCAATAACCGATGCTGAGCCATGAAAATCCATCACAGAGTTTTAGCGAAGGAAAATAATCAAAGAGCAAACTTAGGGATGTGTCTTTCCTTGTCTTCTTGCTTCTTCCACGAGGGAAGATTTCTAGAAGCTTTAGTGCCACCAGAAAAAGTCCCCCCTGCCCAGCTGCCCCAGCAGCTCCCTATTCAGGCTGAGCATCCTGCCTGGCACTGCGTGCTCACCCAGCCTTGGTGGTGCCAGGACAGTGGCTGCGGGTCCAAGGATCACTCTCTCTGCATTAGGGCTCTGGAAACAAACCTGCACTCAGAAAAGAAAAATTGGCAAGTCTCCTGCTTTTAATTAACAAGCCTTTGGCTCACCACATCCCCCCCTTGCACACGCTCCTTGCTGCATCCATCCCTGATTGCTTGGCACATTGTCTCCTAACCAAGGAGTGGTTAGATGTTGTGGAAGGAGAGGGAGTAGTTTCCTCGGGTGTCTGTACCTCGAACAGAAGCCTTTCCTTTGAGTTGGGCCATCCAGGAGAACAATCTCGCTCCCCCAGCCGTGCCTCAAGCAGCACAGCAATGCTACCCAGCGGTTTCCTTTGGCATCAAAGTCGAGAGCGTGCCCGTCACCCGGAGCTAACAGCATCACAGCAGCACAGATATTCGCCTCTCGCAGAGTGATAGGAAGTGGAATTGATTGCAAGAGAGCAGACACCGAGACTCTCATTAACTTCTGCCAGCACCTGAGCGCCTGACAGACACTTGCCTTTCTGGATTATCTTCTGCACATTTCCAGCCAGTGACCCTGGGCCCGCTCCAGCCCCTGTTTACTTAATAACACGTGGTGTTCCCGGAGCTGCGGCTCAGCCCCATCTGCCCCAGGCTCCCACCCGAGCATCCAGCCCTGGAGCACATCCGAGCGGTGCTGAGCACTGGGGATCGCTGTGTCGGGCCTCCCACCTGTCTCCCCCATGCCCCGCTATCCAATAGCGCAGGGGAAGAGGATGCTCTTTCTCCCCTCAGGAAACGTTTCCCTCTGAGCAGCTGGAAAAGCCGCAGCATCGGCAGCCTGAGCTCAGCTGTCCTGGTGATGATGATGTTGGGCTGAATTTGCACACAGCTGGTGGAGACTCTCTAAGGCATGACCTTTTCGGACACGCCGGAGAGTCTGATGTTATGAAGTAACAGATAAAACGCCCGCAGACCCCAGTGCACACCAGCAGCCGCCCCTTGTGCACGAACCCTGTACAACACAGCAAGCCTGCCAAGTGCTGCAACACAGGGGAAGGGTGTGAGGATCGGCCCCCGACTGCCAGTCCAGCTTCCCACCTTTGAGACTGGGCCCCATGGCCATTTATACAGCGCCCAAACCCGGTGTTCCTCCGCCCAGGACTCTCCCGACTGGCTGTGAGTGGATGCATCCTTTCAAGCTGCCCCACAGCACGGGCAGGCTGTGAGGCTGGAGCTGAGGGCTACAAAATGAGAGAGGCAGGTTTAAAGCATGGAGGAGGCGGCAGAAGCAGAGAAAGACAAGGGGAGCAGGGGCCTGTTTTGCACAAAGACGTCACTGGATTCTCAGGGAAGAGCACGGCAAAGCTTCAGCCCCAGCACGGGGCAGTGAGCGAGGTCTTTTCCGGCTCTGCTTCACAGTTCCCTCCTGCCTCGTCCCGAGCCTGGTAACATAACCTTTGGGGAACGTGGCAGGTACTCTTTAATCTCACCCTCTGATAGCTTTGCTGACAAGAAGCTTTTTTCCTCAAAACCTTTTGTCTTGCCTTTTGTTCCTGGTCGGGTTTGATTTCCCTCTCTCCACTGCCAGAGCCGCTCCAGGCTCCTCTCCTCCTGCCCTGTCACAGCAGCTTTTAAGCAGAGCAGTGGCAGGTTAACCTCGTTAAGAGCCTCACCTCCCTCCTCTCTCCAGCTCTGAACTCCTCTGAAGCCAGGTTATGATTCCAGGGCACTTTTGAAAGGCGAACCGGTACAGCCTGTGAAGAAGAAGAAGAAGAAGAAGATGCTCTGTGCAGCCAGCACATCCCTCTAGGCATGAAACTCCCAAAGCTGCTGCTGCAGAAGGCAGAGCATCTGCACCCATGATGAACATCTTTTCACCCACCTTCCCTTTGGCTGCACCAGAGGGACCAGCTTGGAAATAGGAGAATTGCTCCACTTTTCATTGCTGTTTCCCCCCTTTCATTCCCTACACACACTACTGTTGTTAACTCGGCAAAGAAACAACCCTCCCCTGGAAGTGACACTCTCCTGCCTACAAGAAAAAGCTGTGCTGGCGATGGAGCTGCCCACAAAACCACCTGGAGTGCCCAGGGAGGGCAGCAAGTGTGCGGGGAGGGAGCTCCAGGCAGAGCAGAGGAGCCGAGCCTGCAGGTGCTGTGCCTACCTGTGCTGGTGGCCCCGTGGGTCAGGAGCAGGATGCACTGGAAGAGGAAGAAAGCAAAAGAAGAAGAATGTGCTGGAATAACCTAAGAGGGCAATGGGACTTCATTATCCTAACCTAGAGGTGCCTGCTTTTAAGAAAAAAAAAAAAAGCACCAATTTAGTATCTTTGAAACAATAGCAGAGAGCAGACACAGCAAGTATGTTCCTCACCCCTCGCTCACATCTGTCTCAGATCGTCCTGCTAATGTCAAATTACTACAAAATCCTTTAATTCCCTGCCAGAGCTTTCAAACAAAATTCTGTTTAAACCACAGGCGAGCCAGCTCCACAGCCTCGGACTAAGTAGGTGAGGGAGCAACAAGAACAGAAAAAGGAAGGTCAGGCCACGTTTCACAAGGCACACAAACTCCTGCCCAGCAGGAAGGAAGATGGGGAGACAGTTCCCTCTGTGGAATCACTCCCACACCTGCTCAAGCCCCTGCAGCTCTGGGGGCAAAGGACGTGGGAGCACATGGGGAATAGATGGTGATGAGCCCATTTCCCTTCTTCTCCACAGCACAGCACCTGCTGGGCACCAGCCAGAGCTCAGGGGAACAGCCCAGATGCTACACAGCTCCTCCAGCATGGTGATTTGGGGTCAAAGCTGTGATTCTCCTGCCCAGGCTGACTTAGTCAGACCTTGCAGCCCCAGCTTCCCTCCTATCCAGCAACCACAGCATCTGTCTGGGTCTCCCTTTTCCCAGGGCCCTGCTCTTCACCCACTCACTCATAAGTGGTCCCAGCTGGTCCCAGGCATGTCTCAGCAGGAGGTTTTAATCTCCTAATTGGCACGTCCCAATGGAAAACTGTTCAGAAAGATACTGGTGCTCTCAGGAGGTTCTTCTCCCATGAAACCCTTTGCAGTGCTGCATGTGTTGGTGGTGTTACCTTGTGCAGTGCAGACCAAGCTGTCTCTGTCCTTGCTACAAAGGCTGGTCCAGGGGAGAAGCAGGGCCTGCATCGCTGGGGAGTGGAGGATGCAAAAGGCTGCCATGAGGGGCAGAGCGATGGTGAGCAGGGAAAAAAGGATTCTGATCTGACCTGCAGGTAAAACAAATCTGCAGCAATGCTGAGGACAGAGCTGGGGGGGCAGGAACTGAGATGAGGTGGGGTCCGGTGGAGTTAGTGTCCAGATGTTCTCATGGTCCACCAGGGTGGCTGAGAAGCAGAACACAAACCAGGGAAATTACGAAGCTTTGGCAGCAAATGCACCTGCAGAAACATTCCCCTGATCCCTGTGCTTTCTCATCTATCAGGGAGCAGAAGCAAAGGCTGAAAAATATAGGGGGGCTCAAAGCTCTTGTTATTCAGCATCGCTGAGTAGAGTAAATTTACATTGATTTATGCCTGTGAAAGACCTGCCTGGAGAGGAAAAGCTGTGCTTTCTCTTTCTGGACAAGAACAAATGGAAGAAAAGCACAACCAGAAAAGCTGGGGTGGAACAACCAATTCAGCAAAGATCTCCCCCTCATCCTCCCCATTGTGCTCTGGACATGGAGTCCCTTGGAAGAGCCACCCCTTGCTATCCTCACAGCAGCAGCTCGGGGCTCTGCAAGCAAAGAGCCCCCTTCCCTTGTCAGACCCCACGTCCCTTCCTATATCTGGGATCTGAAGCTTAAATAAATATGCGACTATGTAAATAAATACGAAGTGTGTAGCTTGAGAGGCAGGTTAATGGCTGGGGAAGCCAGGCTTGACCTTGGTGACATTTCAAATTAGTTCTGCTGTGCTGGGCTGGTGCTCTGAAGGGATTTGTGCTTGGGCAGGATGTGGAAAGAAACATTGAACTTCATCATGTGAAGAGGCTCTCTGGAGCTTCCTTCCTCCTGGGGAGAGACCTCCACCTCCTCCAGCATCCCAGGGTGAACATCCAAGCTGAGGAGGTGCTGGGAAAGGTGGACGGCTCAGAGGGGGATGGTGGGAAGATGGGCAGCTTGGAGGTGGACTCACGGGAGGAGATGGTGGGAAGGTGGGCAGCTCAGAGGTGGGCACACACGTTGCTCTTACCCTAATTTATCTGCCAGGAATGTGGGGACCAGCAGGCCGGGAGCACGCGCAGAGCATCACCCTGGAACACCTGCCCTGGTGCAGCCGGATCCTCTCCTGCTCCAGGTGGGTCACTCAGACTTTGGGGCAAGTGTGTCACATATTCCCACATGTCCATATGTAGAGATCTGCTCACATGCACGTCTGGAACACATACATATGCATGCACAGAGATAAAATTCATTAGAAAGGGGCAGGGAATATATTACTAATGCTTAATACATGCCCTGCAAAGCAAGTAGATGGTAGAAAAGAATACATTATGAGAACAAAAGAGGTCGTTTGTACAGGTCTAGCTCAGCCCTCCTGTGAGCGTGTGTCACGGTGCAGGTTTTAATTACCTGAACCCATGCTGGCCTTCCCGCAGGATCGTGCCTCTGACACGGGAGCAGCCTTCTGCCTTCTGCCAGGGCAGCCGTCGGCTCTCAGGCTTCACGCATACTAATTCCTCCATGAACTGATATGACAATAGTTAACGTGGAGGAATGGCTGGACTGTTTTGACTGGAATTTTCCTATGGGAGTTCAGCCACAGCAAGCACCTAACACAGGGAGTTTCGGTGCAGGAGAGGCTGCTATATTTATGAGCTGCTGCCTGGTGCGGCTGCCTTACTCTCTGGCTGGATGCTTTTGGTCACCAGGATGCTCTACAGTGCCAGGAGGACCCCTGTGAGGGGCCCTGCACGCCTAGCTGGGGCTGCTGGCTCTGCCTGGGAGGACTGGGCATGGCTGTGCCCTCCACAGCCTGGCCCTGACAGGCACCTGTTGGGCTAATGAGGATGCTGGAATGAGCATGAAGCCAGATGGCATCACCACGATCACCCAGTGAGCGCTGACCTGGGCAAATGAACCTATATTTAACAGCCATAGCCTGCCCATTGCTGGCGTGTCCTGCTCCCCTTCACAACCTTTCTTGAGCCTTGACATTTTTGTTTCCCTTCCTTATTAAGAGTCTCTCACGAGGGCCTGGAGAAACATGGTAGGTGCTGTTTCTCCGGCATCATCCCAACATAGAGCCATCCCTCCAACCTGCTGGCAGCAGTAACCACGCTGGGAGAATTGGATGGGGGTGGGATCCCCTCCCAGTCACCATCAGCCCTGGGACTGCTGGAGATGGGGATACATGGCAGCAATTTCCCAGCCCTGTCCATCTGCCCCAGTGGCTCCAGAGAAGAGAGCACCTGCAGACAGCTCTGGCCTTTTTGGATGGCTTTTGGTGCAAGTGAGGATGCAGGAGCTGGCACTGGTTGTGCTGCATTCATCCCATGCAGAAGGATTGCTTGGAGCATCGCACCCACTCCTGGAGGGGTCTGCACCACCGCTCTCACGTGCCCAGTGATGGAGGGTGAGAAGGGGAGAGATGAGGCTCTTTGCTCACTTCCACAGGAGAAAAACGTTCTGCGTGTTTGGAATGGCCACGCAGGAGGATGCTGCAGGACCTCAGGGTGTGCAGGGGAACGGGCTCCCAAGGTTTTCAGCCCCTGCTGAGGACTGGGAAGATGTGTTTGGATAATTTTGGCTGGTGGAGTGACTCAGCCTCCTGACAACCCTCTGAGACCTTTGCCACTCCACCTAAACAGGGATTATTTCATCCTCTCCGAATGGCTTAAGCACTAATAAAAGGCATTAAAAATTAATTTTCCATGCTGTCTGTTGGTGTTCCTTCCATCCCTGGAACGCGCTCAACAAGCAGAACTGATAAGCAAAACCCAGACAACGTCCTCCATGCTAATGCCCCCCGCACAGACGTGCCCCCCCCGGCGTGGCGCTCATCAGCGGCACGGCTGTGCAATCATTAATGGTCACTCTTTCTCCCTTTCCTGGAGGGAAAAAAAAAGGGCAGATTTTTTTGGCAGCTTGGTGATTTGTTCCGGGTGTCAGGGCTGCTTCTCTCCCTCCTCCTGTCAAACAACATATGCAAGGGGAATTTACACACATGCACACAGGCATCGCTGTAGACAGCATCCTCTGCCATCCAACAAGACTCTTTTCCATCCTCTGATGGCCAGGAGGGAGGATTCTGGGCTGCAGGAGGGAGGGGAAGGCAAAGGAGCAGGCACTGGAGCTGCAGAGGATCCGATGGGGGCTGTCACCCAGCTGGGCTCAGCGGCTCAGCTTGGCTTACGTAGGGTTTATTAGGGCTGATGGCAACTCCTCCTTTGGGTCAGGAACTGTCCCAAAAGGCCATTTTCATCCCTTCTGCTGGGTGACAGGGTCTTGGCTGGTGCCTTTATCAGTGTGCAGGCAGCTGTTGTCAGCCAGAGTGTGGGGCTGGAGACCCCCAGGCCACTGCAGTTGCAGTCAAGGGGGCTGCACAAACACCTGCATTTGCCAAGGCACGGAGAGAGGCTTTAGGATTTCTGATCTGTGATGGAAACAGGGAAGGAGTTGAAATCCTCCCTTGCAGCCCCTCTGCCAGACCAGCCCTGCGGGGTCTGGAGCAAAGCGTCCCTGCCCACACCAGTCTGTGCCCAGCAAGCGGCAATGGGGTGAGCTGGGCAGGGTCCCCTCCTCCCGCTCGGTGCCCACAAGGGGTCACCCAGGTGTGGGACATTCACCCTGGCCAGGGAGCAGGATTTCTCCCAAATCAGCCCTGGCTGACACTGCTAGTGCTGGCTGGCATTTGGGATCCATCATAGAGTCATGGAATGATGTGAGTTGGAAGGAACCTTAAAGTTCATCCAGTTTCAACGCCCTGCCATGGACAGGGACACCTCAGACTGGATCTCCATGCCCAGCTCAGGGCAGGGTACAAAAGAGGGAAATCTGGTGGAGGGACCACCAGAGAAGAGAATCATAGAATTGCCTTGTTGGAAGAGACCTTTGAGATCACCGAGTACCAGCCGTACCTGTCCACTGCTAAACCATGTCTCTCAGAAACTCCTCTGCCAGTCTTTTAAGCCCCTCCAGGGATGGGGACTCCACCCCCTCCCAGGGCAGCCTCTGCCAGTTCCTGAGAACCCATTCAGTGAAGAAATTTTTCCTGATGTCCAATCTGAACGTGCCCTGGTGCAACTTGAGGCCATTTCCTTCTGTTCTATCGCCTGTCACTTGGGAGAAGAGACCAACACCCACCTCACCACAGCCTCCTTTCAGGCAGCTGTAGACAGTGATGAGGTTTCTCCTCAGCCTCTTCTTCTCTAAGCTAAAATATCTGGACCCCAATGTGTCCCTGCAAACCAGCGTGGGGTCCTACTTAACTCCCTGCCCACAGAGCGCCCCGTGCTGGTGAGGGGACAGAGCCCATCCACGGGGCCACCGGCGCTGCCCTCCCCGCGGGGACCGGGACACCAGCCCGGGAAAGGCGCCAGCGCCCCGTTCCCAGCCGGCATCGCTGCTGCGCCTGCCTCAGTCGCCTCGGATCCACCCAATTACAGCTAATTAGCTTTTCTGCCATAAAACCCTAAGGAGACAATGGAAAAAAGCCTCCTGCCTTTGACAGTAATGAAGTTAAATAGATATTTATTTATCCTTTTATTAGACAAACCAATTATAATTTTACGCTTGAAATAGCTAATTTTTAAATGTGATGTCGAAGCATATGTATATCCCAACGTAATATATAGCCAGACCTGGCCTATAACAATCCTGCCTCATTAACAGCACGGCCAAGTTAGTATTTAAATATACTCTAATGCACCCATTCATAAAATGATAATTAAAAATACGCTGAAATGCAGCTATTAGGGCAGAGATCCTGGTTATTTATAGGCCCTGTTTTCAGTTTCAAATGATAAAATCCTCGGTAATTGCTTGGACTGGTGAAGTTTTGCTTCCCCTGGTGCTCTGACCCTCTGTGGCTGGGAAAGTAGGGGCTGGCATTTCCCATCGAGCCCACCACCCATTCGGGCAACCGCGGGAGGGCTGGGATGCACCCGCTCCCGGGCTGAGCCGGCAAGTCCTCCTGCCCCTGGCCCACCACTGAAGCACCCACATGCTTCCCTCCCTCTGCCAGATGAGCAATGTCCATCTGGTGTCTCCCAAATGTTTGGGCAGGAAGAGCAGGAGGAGGAGGAAAGCTGTTGCAGACTGCAAACCCGGGGAGTGGGGCTCATGAAGGAACCACCGGAGAGGATCCTGTGGGTGCACCCGGGTGCCTCTGCCTCAGAAATGAGAGAAATGATAATTAAGCCACCCCAATCCCAACTATTTGTAAAAGCCTAATTGGATGCTGGAGGCGCCTGGTAACGAGGGGGTTTGGATTTCTTTTAAGAGTGCAGTGTGAGTGTTTCCCACCCGCAGGAGCTTGCCCGTGGCTCTGCTCCCCAGCCCTGTGGGGTCCCTGTGCTCTGCAGCATCCCTCACCCAGCAGTGCCTGCCTCTCTGCTGGGGCAGCGGGCAGCACCCTGGCATGGGCAGCAGATCCCAAATGTCCTGTTCCAGGCAGGCTCACTGCCCAATCCTGCCATGTGGGATGGGGACTCTCCAGGATGCTGAATGCACTCTCAGTAGGAGCCAGGTTAAATCCACAGGGCATCACGGGCAGGTTGGGATGTGCAGTCCCTGTGCAGGGATGGAGGAGCCCAGACTGATGCCGTTTCCCCATGTGCAGATGGTGATGCCCTGCCTGGTCTCACTCTCTGACATAAGAAGCACCCCAGTGTTAAGCAGCCCCTTCCCAACAAACAACTCCACCTCCACGCAGCTCTCCTGTGATGGTTTACATGGAGTGAATTTTCTGGGGCTCAGCCTGGCCTGCAGCTCCCAGGGCTCCCCACTTCTCTTTGCCCCATGGGAAACAGGAGGTTCAGGTCCATCCCTGCCATCACTTGTCCTGCACAACTCATGCTCTCGCACAGGTTCCCAGCACTCACTGGTAACCGTGGCCCCATCACCCGCCTCCTCCCCAGCTGGAGTGGGCTCTGGTTTCCCGCTGCCTTTCCCTGCCATCTGGACGTGGGGTCGGGTGGCTGGAGACCATCTGACTTCCCAGCCAAATGCTGGATACCGGAGACCAGAGAGGGACTTCTAAAATCTGAATTTCACTGGCTCTGGCGCTCCAGAGAGGGCAGTTCAGTGCTCAGAACTCAGTTCTGGCTCCGGGCAGGATCTACCACAGCGCTGAGCGACCCCGCGGCGCTCGCAGACATCTGGCCCGGCCGCAGGAGCCCCAGAGCCCCGGCCCCAGCCCGGCACGCGGGGCCGGCGCTGCTGATCCCGCCTGGTCCTCTGGCTCTTCATCAACTCCATCCTTCCCACAGGAGCGGGGGCCTCCTGCACACATGTCTGGAGGCAGGCAAGAGTGGTTGGGGAAATGAGAAATTTGCCTCAAAATGTGATTTCAGCTGCCTCACACCTAGTCAGGATTTTCAGCTTATTTTGCTGAATATTTCTTGTCAGAGACATTTTGCTCCAGGGCCAGAGGTGCAGAACGGCCCACAACAAGTTGGCAGCTTTGCATCGCACAGCCCAAGGGCTGGGGTGTAGGATACCATTCCCAAGAATGGAGGAGACCTTTTCCCAGCCCATCCTCTTTGTCTTATGGGAGTGGAGCTTTGCAAGGTGATGGCTGAGTTTTGGTAGGCCAAGGGCAATTCTTTGCAAGTCCTAGTGCATAAATCTTCATACCACCTCGTTGGGTCTAGCCCTTTCCTCTGCCAGGTCTCTTGTTTGTGTTTCACTTCCCACCACCTCTGTGCACAGGGACTCTTGAAAACGCACGCTCTTACCCCAGTCTCTTAGCACAGTCCTCTGGGCATCAATCTGGATGCTTGGCCACACATGGGACCCCGCTGTGTGTGGGGGGTCGAGGTGACCTGGGGCAGCAGTGGAGCTGCAGAGGGATCTGGTGCAGCTCTTCCTTGCAAGAGCATTGTCCTACAGCTGGGTCTGGGCTCTGCAGGATGGGGCTGCTGGCACAGAAAGGTGTTTTTGGGTGCCATTCCTGCTATGCATCCCTGTTGGGCTACACAGCAGCCTCTGCCCTCTCCCCCAAAGCCACTGAGAAGGAGATGGGAAGAGGCTTTCCAAAGGGAGAGGCTTTCCAAGGACAGCCATCTGCCAGCAGGAGGGCATGGCAGAACAGGACGTCTGCTGGAGTTGGAGGTGCTGTGGGGATCTTGGAGCTATGGGAGCCTGGAGCTGCCTTGCCAGCCCCAGGGCAGGCCCCTGGCTGGCCCATGACCCTGACAGCTCAACAGCCCCCAGCTCTCAGGGCTGCAAGGTGTCACTCCAGGCAGCCAGAGGACCAGGGAGCTCAACACTCTCGAATACTCAGGATGTTTTATATCTCCCATCTGCTTCTCTGCCACCACTGCCATCTGACTCCATCCCAGTCTGGATACTTCCTTTGGGATGTCTTTCTTCTCCACCCAGCTCAGAGGCTTCTGCACATGTGGACCTCTGGCTTCTGCTGCTGGAAAGTTCAAATTGCCAGAGGCCAAGGGCTCAACTCCACGCTGTGGCTGCCCTTTGCAAGGGGCAAGTGCTGTTTTCTACCCCCTCACTGCTTTCTGCCCCGACTGTCTCTGCATAATTCCCCCCCCCCCCCCCCGAAAACCCATGCAGAATGCCCAGGGGTTTTGCAGCTCCTCAGCTCCTCCTGCTTTCAGCTTTGTCACTTTACCTTCATTAAACTGAGCTGTTTCAGGTCAGTCCTCATGGAGCACAAGTGAAGAAAAACTTTAGGACCCAAAAGAAGAGCAAAACAGGAGCTGATAGGTTGGGAGGTGATGGGTGTCACAGCTTGACCACACTGTGCCGCCGCTTGTCTCCTTCAGCCCAGCCTGGTCTAGGTTTGTGCGTGGCAGATGTGAGTCTGTGTCCACCTTGCAGTGCCAACGCAGCTTGCAGACTGATGGATCCAAAGCAAAAGGGCTCCCAGGCTGGGTGCAGCCAAGATGAGGATTAGAGCAGCTCTGGAGCTAATTTGCAGTCACTTGCTGAAAGGATGTGCCACAACGAACTGATGAGGAATGAGCCAGAACCCATTAAATCCTCCGCTACGCGTGCTCAGCTGAGCATGCGCCCTGCCTGCATCTGGCCAGCTCCAAAGCCTCTGGGTCCAAAAAAACCCTGGCCTCATTTCCTCCCAGGATGCTGCACTGGAAAGCAGAGTCTCACCCCAGAGTCCCTCATCAGTCGTGTCCCTCCTGTCCCTGCACAGCAGAGGGAGAGGGACACCTTCCCCCTGTCCCACAGTGTGTGGGTCTTCGTCATCCTGTGGGACTCCCAGAACACCCCTGTGCTGGCTTCCTGCTGGAGCAGCCCTGACACCCTGGTGATGGCTGTAGCACCTTTTGGGGACACTGCAGGCTGGGGGGTTGCTTGCTGGTTTAGCTGGGCTCTGCGGGAATACGAGAGGAACACTGTGGGGCTGCATCTCTGGGGGCTGAGGGTCACCCCAGTGACAGAGGGAGGTGACATCCTCCCACCACTCTGCTCCAAACAGGACTGCGTCAATTCAGATGCCGCAAGCAAGGGAAGCTCTGGGCTGGGTCTCTGCCTTTTCCCAGCCCCCAGCAAGTGGCAGGGGAGATGACAGCCCCCCTTAGCCCCCTCGCCATGTCCCTCTGGGGAAGGGGCTGCCACCCACCAGCAGACACTGGATGGCACTCGCACGCCTTGGCACAGAGGCCGCTCTCTGGAGCAAAGCAAGGGGAGGAGGGAATGGATTTACCCCAAACACCGGATTATAGCAACCTCCACACCCCTCCTTGCAACTGGGGGAGCACCGGGAATGCTGCCAGCAGCCCCGTGGCTCAGCCAGCCCCACCGTCACCCTGCACTGCCCACGCAGCATCATCCCCACGGGCACCGCTCGCCTCCGTGCCAGAGCCTCCAGCCGGCTGGATTCCCCTCTGCCCAGCAGCGGTCCCCACACCTGGTGAACTCAGTGGGAATTACAACACATCATTTATTAAAGGGTTGCTGTCAAGGTTGACAAGCCCCCAAATTAAGTAGCTTAAAAATTCCATTAGCTGAGGTCTTTCTGGTGCCATGTCCTATCTCACTTTTGTTTATCAACCTTCACGGCTCTGAATATCTGGTAGCTGCTCAGCTGTGTCCGTATGGTGGAGAGACGTGAGGGGGAGGGCGGGGGAGGCGGGGGAAGGGAAAAGTTCACCAACACGCAGCACGTACAAGGACCTCTCCATAAATGTACTCTGGAAGCCGCTCACACCAGCCTGTGAAAACGTGGGCCCCACGTTTACAGGTATTTAGCACGGCAGCTGCAGGAGAGTAAAATCTTCCTTAGGGAGCAGGGAAGGAGAGAGCGCTGGCTTGGGTTTTAGGTCTCTGAAACTCAAGCTGTGATCCAGACCCCTGGTGTCCCTGCCCAGGTACGGTGTCCTGTGCCCCTCTACTCACAGGCTGTGGCTGCTGCTCCGGAGGTGAAGTGGGCAGGAAACAATTCTGCATTTGGGTCAAGGAAGATGTGCCCGGGAGGTGCAGGTGTGGGCTAAGCAAGGGGATATGGACACCTTGTTTCACCTCACACAATGCCCGGGTACCAGCTGGGAAAGACGCTGTGCTGCTGCTCAGCCCCTCCCAGCTCCTCCAGCTCCATGCTCCCTCCTCTCTGGGTTGCAGAGGGCTGACATGCACAGGACACAGCAATGAAAGGTAACAGTCTTCCTACAGCACCTCTACAGACCAGGCTTCCCACCACTTCTAGCTCAGGGGCCGGCTTTTGCAGTGCAGGAATACAATAGAAGCTGGGGCAACAAATATGGGAGCAGCTCTGGCAGTGATTGTGAGGTGCAGTCACCGGGATGGTGTTGCACGTGGGTCCTCATCAACACGTGGGCTTCCATCAACAGATCCTTACCCATCTCTGACTTGCTGAGGCTGCAGGGCTGGAAACAACAGGGTGTGTGACACACAGGCACAACCGCCTGCGAGGTGAGGGGGGTGGGATGGGCTGCAAAGCAGCCACAGGGGTGCAGCCAGTTTGCTCACACTCAGCATTACCCACTGGGTCCTCTGGAAGCAACTTTCACAGCGCACACGCGAAAATGGTGCTGGTTTGCACCCCCCAGTGTGGTTCAGAATGCCCCTTTGCCGCATGCCCTGCAGAAACGCTGCCTTCTGACCTGCAAAAGGCTCCGCTGCCTTCACTGACATTTTCCAGTGAGATGGGGCTGAGAATGCTGCTGGAGGAGCCGTGTGCACGTACCAGTGCCACCTGCTCGGGAAATGCAGCGGGGACAAATGGCTGGTGCTCCTCTCTCCCCCTGGACTGGAACACAGCCTCCATCCAGAGGCAGGAGGTGACGGAGGGAGGGAAGGAAGCCTCTCCAAGAGTGCAGCTGCCCGAGATCAGGCGTGTCCGGTCCCTCCAGGTGACCTCATCACGGGCAGCTCGAGGAGATGGCAGCGACCTCCCCAAAAGGGGAGAAAACAGAGAAACTGCAGCCTACTTTGTTCAAGCAACCAGCCCCGCCCGCAGCTCCAAGCCTCAACCTTAATCTGTCTGCAGAGCTGAAACTCCTTCCAGGGCTGAGCAATTAGGGGGACGCTGTCCTGAGGCGGTGTCGCGCAGTCCCGCAAGCGACCTCATAGGCGGGGGGAGGAGCGCTGCGCTCCGCGGCTGCTCCTCGGCGCAGAGATGCTCCAGCGCGCTTGAAATAATCAGCACAGGTCCCTGACCCGCAGCGCTGCAGCTGCGGCGACGGCGAGCTCGGTCCCTCTGCTTCTTGGTGACAGCAGTGAGGAGCACTCAGAGAGGGGAACGACACAGATGACTCTTGGAAACACCTGAAATGTCATTCGAAAGATTATTCTCCTGAAATCCCAGCCTGATTTGCAAGTCAAGGAGAATGGGAAATATCAGGAGAATCAACCAAACTTCAGCAGACATCTCCAAAACTCCATTTATTTTTAACAACTGAGTGTTGCACCTTTCTCTGCTCCACGAACAGAGCAGCTCCATGAACACGGAGCAGCCTGTCCCATTAACAGCCTGGCTGTGCCGGTCCCTTGGGCTTCCTCGGAGCAGGGTTACTCACGGGCATGGGTGTTCATTAAAGAACGGGACTGAGACCCACCATCCCCGTCAGTGCCGCACGCTGGAAGTCCCGTCAGATCGGAGTAACTTCCCAAACCAAGCGAAGATGTCAAACACCTCCATACAAACCTGCCACATTGTCAGTGTTTGCACACTGCTGGTGCAGATGTGGCGGTGTCGGCGTGGAGGAGTGTGTTGGTGCTTTACAGTTTGCATGTGTGCAGGGACAGGCAAATCCACACACAAAAGCCTCCCCTCACTCTCTTGTTTCTGTGACCAATTACTGGGTGTGAAGGGAATGAGGAATCTGTACGATATATCTAGAAAAAGCAAACTGCTCCGTTCTGGCAGGAAGGAACCCGGCTATTTTTAAGTTCAGGGACGACGCACACAGCCAGATAAAATATTCAGCCTTGTGCAAATGAAAACAGGAGGAGAATGGAAACATCCCAACTCTGTCTGTCCCTTGGGTTCTCTCCCTCTCCCTAGGTGCTCCCAGAGTTCCTGCTGCAGACCCGTGACCCCCGCCTGGAGCTGTGGGGGTGCAGAAGCTCCGACTGCCAGCCTCACGCCAAACACTGACGGCTAAATATGTGCCAGGCCAGCTCTAGGAAACGCCTGAGAAACCCAGTGACCCAAATACTCCCACCCAGAACTCGTCCCTGGCTGAGCAGAGCGATAACGAGATGAAGCAGTGGATGAATGGCTGGCAACCACCCCACTGGAGAAGCGATGCTGCCGGCCAAGAAGATGAGCAAAGGGCTCAATATGCCCCACGAACAGTAGGTTTGGTAACGTGGTGAGGGGAGAGCACCCTGCATCCACCCAGCCTGTCACCCCGGGGTCCCTGGCACCCCTGGCGTGTGGGGGACGTGGGCGGTGCGGGGCTCGTGGCCCGTGGCTCGGAAGCGATGACTCCTGACAAGCGCACGGCAGGAGCAGAGCAGCGCGAAAGCGACCTCATCACCGCCGATCATGTCAGCGTGGGGAGCAGGACCCCCACCGCTGACCTACTTACTGCTTAAAGGAGCAGCGAGGGGCTGCGGGAGCTCTGTAGCCTCGGGACCAGCTGAGGCAGGAGGCTGTACTGCCCGGGATGCCGGGGAAGGCACCGGCGTAGCATCCCCACACCGCGATGGTAAAACTCCGTGAGTGTCAGCTTTTGCTAACACGCAGTGTTTTTTTCCCTCCCCTCCATCTCCAGACCATTGTAAGTGATGCTGCTGAGCACAACAAAACAAACAGATGCTCTTTGCATTTCCTTCCAGTAAGAACAGCAACTGTTGTTACTCCTGTTTGCCCCAGCGCTGCTGCAGCCGCACAGAGAGCGGCGCCTTGTTCTGCCGGGCAACGGGGGGAAGGACGGCGAGGACATTTTTATGATCCAAGGGGATCCCTTTGTGCTCTTGGCCACTCGATGGGAGCACGAGGGGTAAACAAAACACAAAAGTATTTCCTGTGCAAACACAGGATCGGGTGGCTGCTGGGAACCTGCGTGGACTTTATTTCAACTGAACAGCCCTAGTGCTGCCCTGCTGTGAACAAACCAAACCAATTCTGGTTTAATTACACTCGAAGGGAAGTGGATTGAAGCATTTTTTAATATGAGGTTGTGTGCAGTTATTGCTCTCGATCTATTTTTTCCCTTTGAATAAAAAAAAAACAAACAGGAGACCAGTATTCCTGTTTTTCCCTTACAATGTGATTGTATTGGATTAAAATGAATGGTTTTGCTATGAATGTCCCCATACAACAATTAGAATGCCTCAAAGAAATATTTTGAGAGGGTCAAAACTGTTTGATCAGGACCCGCTTTGCCCTGTTGCTGGGATCCAGTGCCTGGTGCTGGAGAAGCCACGGTCACAGTGCCCTGGGTGTCCTTGCACACAGAAACCCCCAAACATCCCTGTCTGTGCACAGTTTCTCGTTGGAAATATTTTCCTTTTGCATGGAAAAATGCTGCTGCCCCAGTGCTTTCCTGTGCCGGGCTGGGATGTGCAGGCATTGCCCGCTCTGCCCAGCAGGGCCTGGGGATGGAGACAGCTGCTCTTGCTCCATTGTATTGAACAATTTGGAATTATTTTTTATGCAGAATTATTTTATTCCTCATCTGTACAACCACTTGCCTTTGCTGCTCATTTTGCCCTGACAGTTTTAAAACAAAACCCCTAATTAAATAAAACCAGGAAGCAAATAACACTGAGGTTTTTTGAGCAAGTTGTCTGTCTCCTTTTTTTCCTGGGAGACCATTTGCAAAATGAAAGCATTTAAGCTATCTGAGACGTGATTACCATGAAATGAATAGGAGAAATAAGAAACAACAGTGCAGTGCAAAAGCACTACCAAAAATACCTGAGATTAAAAATGAGCTTTAATCTTGGTTCTCGTTTTGTACAGAGCCCGAAAGGCTGTGGGGGTACACACAGAGCAAGGGGATGGAGAAGTTCAAATTGTCCGAGAAGTGCCTGGTGTTAAAGATGATAAACTATAGAGAAATGTCCAGAAGAAAATGATGCAGTTGGTTATAAAAAGAGGGACAACGGAGAGAACGTGGCAAGGGACAACGTGCTGTAGCAGCCCCAGCCCCACTCTCTGCCACTGTCAGCAGCTCCCCCAGCCCTGCCCTTCCCCGGCCCCCAGCAGTGTTGGGGTCTTCACTCCCAGCAGCTTGGTGGAGATGCTGATTCCTAGTGAATAACAGCACTAAACAGTCCAGATTTTCTTCCCTGCCTTCCCCGCTCCACCAAGGGCCTGGATCTTCTTCCGTGTTTCTTTCAGGAATGGCAAAATGGTTTGGATTCTTGGGTCAAAGGTTGCTTGACTTGGTTAAACATCTGTAGGCATCACTGTAAGTATTGGTGGCAACGTGTGAGTGTCCTTCACCATGTGAAGTTAGCACACACTTTAATGCTCAGCTGGTATTTGTAAATACGTTGTGTTTTAAATGAGCACAACAAACGATGCACTCACAGCAAATGTTATAACGATTTGTCATAAAATGTGGCGTCTTGGCATTACAAAAGAGGAAAGTATTAACTTAAGGCTACGGGTAAATGTCATCCAGGTGCTGTCAGCATTATCCAAACAGCCAGTCCCAACGGCTGCAGCTGCAGGGCCAGCAGTGGCTGTTCCAGCTCAGGCTCCATGGTGATGTGGGGACCTCGGGGTTCCCCCAGGCAGGTCCTGCCCTGCCTGTTGCCTCCATCCCTCCCTCCTGCCCCACTGCCCCACATGCCTGCACAGGCTGTGCTCCCAGGGCCAAGGCCAGCCCAACCCTTTGCAGCAGCCAGGCTTGGGCTCTGCCAGCTGCAGCGACACCAGGATGTGTAAATACTGACCTTGATGTGAGGCACAACCAGCTTTCTCCTTCACCTCCCTTCTCTGTAGAGAAACACCTTACCTCTGGAGATGGAGCAATATTATTTAGCTCAGCTAAACAGAAGCAGCAGAGTGAGCCAGCGATTAATGAAACAGGGCTCCGGTGTGCTGCCAACTCCATTTTGGCTTTCCTTGAAATCACACTAACTCAGGGAGAAATTGTTTTTCCAGTTCTAAACGTTTCATCGCTGTTGCTACCAACATGCTCATCCCGTGTTTATGTTCGTATCCCACTCATGCAATTAGTGTGCAGATTAAATAGCTTTCCAGGATGCTGTCCATCACCCTGGCTTCTGGCTGTGGCTGCAGGGACCCGCGCACAGAAAAATATTCACATGCCAGTGCACCACGACGGGGTGTTGGGTGGGTGCTGGCTGTGTGCTGGATGGGTGCTGGCTGTGTGCTGGATGGGTGTTGGATGCATGTTGGATGGATGCTGGGTGTGTGCTGGATAGGTGCTGGGTGCATGCTGGATGGGTGCTTGGGTGTATGTTGGATGCGTGCTGGGTGTGTGCGGGCAGCTGGCATACCCAGGCACAAGCACACCCACAAACACAGGCCAGGGGGAAGCAGTGCCGTCTCCCTGTGCAGTTGACCTGGATGATCTTAGAGGTCTTTTCCAAATTTAATGATTCTCCGATTCCCTGCATAGCTCACAGGGTTCCTTTTCTTTTCTGGGTGATGCTGAGTCCCGATTCAGGGCCGGGAAGCGAGCGTGGTGCAGGCGGGAGAGCCCGGCTGGCTGCGTGCTGGGCGCAGCTGAGCGCCCCAGTTCCTTTGTCTCCCTTCCCCTTGGCTCAGGGCGTTTCACATCCCTATTGACAACGTGTTTGGGACATTCAGACATTGAAGTGACAGTGGCATTTCCATGACCCGAAACCAGAGCCTCCGCCGGCGCGGGCTTTGAAGACCTTAGCTGTCCATAATCATGAGTTCGACTTTATCAGGCTTTTAAAGAGCAGATGATGGGAACAGTTAGTGACAAAGTGTTTCTGCAGCGCACGATCCGTCCTGGCAGGGCTCAGCTCCCCGAGTCCGTGGAATTCACAATATTCATTAGGAGTTGGGAAAAAAAAATGTGTTTCCTTTGGAACAATGTAAGTTCTGAAAGGAAACCTTTCTCACGCGTGTGCCTGGAGCGCCAACTCCGGCAGCGGGGAAGCAATTAAAACCTTTCCAGGCCATTAGTGGGTGCGTTCGTTAGAGCTGCTGCTGCTGGGCGAGCGGCTGCCCCAGACGCTGCTTTGGGAAACACAATGTCAGGACCTGTTCCGTGTGCACTTGGCACCTTTCTTCTCCTCAGCTGCCAAAGTGGGCGCGGAGGAGATGCCAGTCAGTGTGGCTTTTTGCAGAGGGCTCGTCACAGGGACAGTACTGTGTGTGACAGCAGCGAGCCTTGTTGAGCCTCTGCTGCGTCAAGGAGATTGGGACTGGCAGAGAACAGGGATCCCATTGTCCCAGAGCTGCTCTGACTGCACCATGGCTTGGTTATGGCACGGTGCATCATTGTCCATGCCACTGCATGGGGTACCACAGCATGCGTTGGGGGATTATGCTGTGCCACACCATGTAGGACTGCACCGTGCCATGCTCTGGCACACCATGGGGCACCACAGCAGGTGGGACCATGCCACCATACCACGAGACACCACTCCACAGGACATGGGACCACACCATGCCATTCTATGGTACACCTCGTGGTATCTGCTCAAAGCATAGGGCACGTTGTCACGTGGCTGGGATTGATCTCCTTTCTTGCTAAGTGTTCCAGCCACAGCCACATCCCCTGAGCCATCACCCACGCTCCATCCCAGGCCATGGGCAGGGCTGCAGGCCATAGGGACCAATAATCTCCTGCTCCACTCTGTGGCTCTGCAGAGCCCTTCGGAGGACCTGCTGGTACGTTCTGGGTTGTTCCCTACCTGCCAGGTCTTTCTTCCCCTTGCCATCCCCAGGTTTTGGAGGTACAGCAGGTGATGGCTACTGGGGACCTTGCAGGCAGTGGTGACACCTAAAAGGCCTCCAGCGATGCTGCCAGTGCGGTTTGATGGGGAGGGACAAGCCAGGGAGGTGTTTGGTGGGCACCTCGTCACCATCCCTGTCATGATGCTGCCCCACTCATGGAGCCTGGGAGCCCAGAAGTACTGCTGGGAAGGGAGAGGCCAGCGCTCACCAGGAGCTTACAGGAACTTTCTGGTGCCTCTCAGAGATGCTCTATAAACAGTGGCAGCCCAGGTCCACTCATCAGGATTAAGTATAAACAGCTCTGCCATGGTAGCAAGGAGCCTCGTTCCCAGGAGTGATTGCAGCTCTGCCTGGGATGTTTAGGCTCTTCCTGTGGTGTCCACGGGCTGCTGGTGCTGCCTGCAAACACACCGAGCATCCCAACAACTCCCACGGCTGCAGCCCAGCCCGGGTGCCAGTCAGGAGCGCAATGGGCAGAGCTCATTGCCCTCCTGGGGCTGTGTCCAGCGCGGAGCCCCAGGATGCCAGGGCAGGAATGTGTTTCTCCAGTGGATGCTGTTGCCTGCAGTGCAGCTGCCCTGGGGCTGCCCACAGGTACTATGAACAATCTGCTGTGGCACAGCCCATAGGACACTTTGGCCTCTTCATCACCTCGTTTCTTCTACTCCATTAATCCAGGATTCCTCTACAATTAAGTATAAATTGGTTTTAATCCAAACGTGCTCCATTAATGCCCGCTGCCACTGTTTGGACCCACAGCAAGCACTGGACTGTGCACAGGGCAAGGCTCAGCACCACCTCACAGCTCCTCTCCGTGGGCTCTTGAAGGAACGAGGGCAGAGAAGAACGAAGTGGTGGCACAGAGCGGCTGCAGAGATGGGGATCGCGGGGCTGCTGGGTCAGCGTGGAGGAGCCGCGGTGTTCCATGCCCTGCATGTACGTAGGGCAAGCTCGGGCAATTAATGCAAAGCTGTTTTCATGGTGGACTGATATTTGTCTACTTGACCTCTGGCAAGATTTCAAAGTTTCTGTCCTGATGTGAAAGAAATAAAGCTGTTCATACAGAGGAGAAGGGGTTTTGTGCAGAGCACAAGCACAAAGGCATATGTACCACCCATCGCGAGGCCCAGAGGTGGGTGCAGGCAGCTCCCCTGCCTCTGCCCAGAGCCTCTCAGGGGGTGGCCGCCAGGGAAGGGGTTAATTTGACCAGTTCTCATGGGGTTTTGGAAAGTTCCTTTTTTCCAGGAGGCTGCTTGACACACACTGACAGCGGCCTTTCAGCTGAGCACAAAGGCAGTGCTCTTGCCTTGCCCTCTCCATCTCTCCCATCTGAGCCAGCAAGCAGCTATAATCTCACTAGCAGAGGCTTTTACTGCTGTCACTTCGAGCCTCCTTTGCCATGTGAGTGGCTCAGATCTCCAGCAATGTAAAAAAGCTAATGAACGAGTAATAAACAAGCGTAACCAAGCAGAAAGCCTGCACGCAATAACATCTGAGCCAGCGCGGCTGTTAGGCGAGGCTTGGAGACACCACCAACAACCAGATATGTAATTAAAGAAAGTCTGATCTTCTTTGGTATCCAGAGATAAAATGGGGGGGAGGGGGCATGCATGGAGGTGGCAGGAAGGGGGAAGCCATGGTGGAAACCAAAATAGAGAGAAAGAGGAAAGAGCAGAGAGGAGAAGGGAGTGTGGTTGGAGACTGCACTGCCTGAGCAGGAGAAAGGGAGTACAGGATTCCTGCAGGGTTTGTTCCCCTCCCTCTTTCTGAGAGGAGGAGAAAACCTAGAGGAGCATCCTTCTAGGTGAATCGAGGTGGTTGAGGAGGTGTGGGAAGTGTTCATGCTCGCTGCAAGCACACAGTGTCCCTGGGGTCCAGGTCCCTGGCACTTCTCTCCCCCCTCCAACAGCAGCTCCTGATCCAGTGAAGCTTGGCCAGCAGGTACCACCACCCCGGCACCACCTGCACAGCAGTGGCCTGGTTCCCTGGGCTCTGGCTCCTCGTCTTGCTGAACCAATCACTGCCAGGGACCAGCTGCAAGGCACCACAGCAATCATTCATATTTTCCCCTGGCATGTTAAAAAAAAAAAGAGAAGAAATGCTGTTTTTTAAAACAAAGATAAATAAGGAAAAAGAAAAGCCAAGCCCGCTAAAGTCATCTTCTCCCTGGCTGTTAATAACAATTACTCATCAGAGCCTTCAGGGGTCAAGGACCATCACAGAATGAGGGCTGTCCCTGTCACCTTGCCCTCATCTCCTGAGCCAGCCTGCGCCTCGGCTGTGCCCTCAGTGCCCATCTGTGCGGCAGAGCATGGAGAGCAGAGGGACAGACAGGCACCCCCACACCCGGCATCCCTGCACCCTCAAAGAGTGCGAGGGAGTCCTAAATCCACCTGGAATATTTTAGTGATGGTGGATCAATATTATTCAAAATAGCAGCTCCAGCCACTGGTAATTACCTCCTAGTTTTCCTTTGTGCTGATATTAAAATGCATAGCCAGTGTGACAGATGAAGTGAAACTCCGGGAGATGTTATGAGAGATGACAACCTGGTACCTTTGGATGAAGTCACAGGGCACCATTTTTTTCCTCCTAATTTCCACAGTTTAAAAAAGAACAAAATCACTGTCTCCCCTGGTGAAAAGTCGTCAGAAAAGTAAATTAACAGCATCAAAGATTAAAAAAAAATAGCCCTACATAAAAGTGATTGGTCAATTTGAAAAGACTTGGGAAGGGAGCCAAGGTCCTGCTGCAGCAGGGCTTGCCACTTCAAATAGCCAGGATGGGCCTTTGAAGACGATCATTGAAAGCAAAGCACTTACTTAAGTGTTTGAAATTAGGCCGATGATTAAGCCCCTTGCTAAACAGAGGCCTCAAAAGTTAAATTGCCCCCTAACTAGGCAGAAAACCCCTCTCTGGGACAGGTAGGGTTTTCTCTCCCTCTGCAGGATGCACCCCAACCCCGTGCTGGGAAGACTCCGTCCCTTTTCACCTCTATTCCCATTTGCTCCCTAATTGACTCTTTAGATCAAATTTTATTATCAGCTTCCTTAAGCCCCACATTATCTTCATCAGGAGTAATTTTTAGGATGAATTATCTTGCCTACAAGTGCTGCCACTCCTGTTCCAGTGGTGAACATCTGTAAAACAGCTGTCAGGTGACATGGGGAAGACGCATTGCAATGGGTGTTTACTGAGGGGTTTAATAAAATCAGCTTAATGTGTAAGTAGGAGAGTAGGAGCAGGAGTGTGTTCCTGCGAGCTCTGTTATTTGAACCTGAAAACATCTATCAGAGTCTCAAACAAAAGGAGACAAAGAATATATTGCATTTGTTATTTCTTCTCCAGATTGATTTATCATTGTCACGTCTGTTCCTGCCTTCCCTCTGCATTCCTGTCCCTTGGCAATACTGTAATATCTTTTATTATAGTACATTATATAATACAGTCTATTGCTGTGAATATTGGTATTCCAAGACCAGACTTCTTTATTCAGACAATCAAGGAGCTCTCCAGCTTGAGTTACTTTGAGGCAGAACTCGGCAGAGTCAGCTGTGCTTTGTCCACTGCAGTGGGCTTATGGGAAACAAAAAACCCTTGTGGTTTCAAAGGTCCTAAGCTGTGCTTTACGCTCCAGCCACGTGGCTGTAGATGCTCTGCAGCTGACTTCAAAAAGGAAGAGGAAATAGCAATATTTCTACTGAAAATAGGTTTTCAGGGGCTGATTCCTGGTGGTGGACCTGGAGGTTCTGGGGGCTTTTGTCCTGCTTTCTCTCACTGCTGGTGGACATGAGCACCCGACGTGGGCTGCGGGGCCGGAGGAGCTGAGGTCCTGTCAGGAATGCTACTCTCCTGTGGGAGCAGAGCCTCGCATGAACCTGCCTCTCCATCCCTGGGCTCTGCTCTGGGTATATTTAGCACAAAATGAGACACTCCAGCTTTTCAATTTCCTGAGTAAAAATAGTCTGGCCAGCACTTCCTTGACGTCCTCACGCAGTGAGCGATGTGTCTGTCTGCAGCCGTCCTGCAGCTGGGCCTGGAGAGTGAGGAGAGCTTTCTGTGCCACGTTCAGATAATCTGCTGCCACCCATGTAATGCTGTGATTAAGAGCTGAAGCCCTGAGAAGGTGGGAAGTGAATTAGCTTGGGTTCTCAGTGAACATCTCATGCTCACATCGTGAGTCACTGTGCATCCCGGTGTCCCGTGGCCGATAGCTGTACTGGCCAAAGCACCCTGCCAGAACCCCCTCCTGAGGAGGAAAACAAGCGAAAAAGACACAAGCAATAAACATGAGAAGGGCCCCTTTGTCAGATTCCTTGTGTTTGGGTGTTTAAAATCACAGACTGATCAGTAGGCTTCCAGGATTGCGCTGCAGGCTTTGAACATCCATCGCTTTGAAATATTTACTTTTACTTGAAAAGCCCGAGCTGGTATTTGTGAATACACTGTGGCACAGCTCCCTGGGAAAGAGATGGTTCCCTCGTGCACCGGGACAGTAACAGCAAAGGAATTACAACTGGTTTCTAGGCTGGAGTCTGTATACAGAGACCTTCTCTGCTGCTTTGATCCCAAGCATTGTCTGTAGCTTCCCGAGTGCCACTGCAGTAGTTACAGATATTGGTGACTTGAACAGTGGATACACAAGGATAACAGTTTTGGAGTCTGTTTGGAGTCTACGTACTGTTTTTAAGTCATCCCGGATGGTAAATGGCCAGAAAGGCTGGCGAGGAGAAAGGACTGGCCAGGCACACAGTAATTCATTGCCACTAAGCGGTGTAGTAGCCAAAGGTATTAAAAGGTTTCCAGAAGGGATTAGATGCCTTCTTTGAAGGCAGGTCCAACAGGGGTTATTAAGCAATTCCAGAAGTATAAACCATGGCCTGGCAGAACGTGGGAGGATACACAAGGGATAAAATCCCTCTCTCTGTGACTTATTTCTTGTGCTCTTCCTTGAGAAGCCCCATCTGGCTGTGCCTGGGAACGTCACTGCTGCTCTCAATGCACTTTGGTTGGGCCCCGTGTTGTTGTTTCACAGCAGTAACATCAACAAAGGGTCTGTGTCGAGGGGGCAGGCGGGGTGCGGGCACGGGGAGATGGGAACGGACGAGCACCGGGCACCCTGCGGAGAGCGGCCACGGGGCCAGGGCATCGCTGCGGTGAGGAAGGGTGCTGCAGGTAGGCAGGGGGGATGAGACCTGTGCCCACCTGGGGATGTGGCAGCAGCAGCAGCTCTCCCCGCTCCCATGCCCAAAAGGCGGGGTGGGGACATCTGCAGTGGCTCCCGGGCACTGCCTGTCCGAGTCTCATCGGCTTTCCTGGTCTGACCCTCGGAGGGCTCTGGAGTGCTGCTGTGAGACCAGGGAGTTTACGTTCTGTAGTAACACCAGGGAAGGGGGAATAGAGGAAAAAGGTTTTCGAATGTCAACAAAAAAATTATCTTGTGCAAATAAACAGAATAGATGGATTATCCCGAATTGTTTGTTCAGGGAATTGCTGGAATGCCTGCCCATTGCTGATGCTCCCCAAAGCTGGCGGGGGCCTGGGCTTGCTTTCTGTGGGGAGCTGGCTCCAGCCCTCCTTGCTATTTTCCTAGGGCTCATGGAGAAATCTGCCTCCAGAGCGTTTTCCCAGGCTCTGGTCTGGTCTGGTCACATGAAAGATGGTGACGTGCTAAAGCAAGTGGGGAGGCTTCAGTCCTTCACGTCCTACCTGCCCTGTGGGTGGACAACACAACACAGACCCCCAGTCTCCCCGTTACCCAGCCTCCTATCTTTGGCCTTCACTGAATTCCTTCTCTGTGGATAAAAGCTTAGATCAGAGCAAGGTCTAGCCAGGCTGCACAAAGACATGCAAAAGACTAAGAGCTAAATACAAATGTAATCCATATAGTCTTCCACCAGAGGATCTCCAAGCACTTTCCAGAGTCATTAAACACTGCAGTCATCAACAGAGGTTTGGTGAGGACACCTATGGCTTTGCCTGAGGGCACGTCAGACCCCCAGAACTCAGGGTGGTCCAGCCTTTGTATTTGGGGAGCCTTTTGTGATGTCAGGATGCCCAGGGCGATGTGGGAGAGCTGGAGATCTGTGTGGTGGAGTTTACAGTTGGACTCAATGATCTTAAAGGTCTTTTCCAACTGAAATGATTCTATGATTCTGTGAGCCGTGCTGGGAGATGCCAGGTTGTGGCTCCATCATCTGTTTTCAGCCATCCCTGTCCTGGCTGGACCTCTTCTCAGAAAGCATTTCACATCATGCAGCCAACTCTCCAACACTGAAACTTTCCCTCTGCACCCATCATCCTTCTGCCACTTCAGAGTGAGCGGGACAGAAAGCCTGTCCTTGAGCTTAAGGCTGGATTTCAGCCTGGGTTAGGCTCCAGGTTGAAGCTTTGGCAAGCAGAGGAGGAACACGTATCCTCAGGTCCATCTCCAGCTCCTGCTGAGTGTTTTATGGGGAGGAGACATCACAGCCAGTCCCTGTTTCTGGCCTGGGCCACCCGAATCGGGAGCTGCGCACACCCAGAGACGCTGCTCACCCTGCACACGGGTGCTGTAGTAGCCTGCAGGCAGCAGGAAAGAGCAGATCCCCCAGGGCCCTTGGCTTTGATTTAATATCTAGAAAGGACACATTTGTGGCACTCCAGTGCACGCAGGCAGACACACGTGGCAACGGAAGGGTGAGAAGCTGCAGGTCCCTGCTCTGTTGGCACAGCTGGGGAAGCACAGGGCAGGGCTGTGGCATCATTGAAGTGGAGAAGACCAGCAAAGCAGCCCCAGCTCGGTTGTTTTTTGTGACATCATGGCTTCCTCTGGCTTTTCTCACAGTTTCCCTCTGTTGTATTTAATAGACTTAATGGATCACACAGCACTGTAACAACAACAGACCTTCAATGTTTTTATTAAAGCCATCTACAAAAACCCTCTGTGCTGCAGCTTTCCTGCAGGGTGACTTCTGAGATGCTGTTTGCATTAAGGACAATTGCAGAGAACAAAGACAGAACAAACAAACAACTGGAAGGAGGAAAGAGGAGCAGTGGTGGAGCTGCTTGGGGAAAGGGGTGAAGCGGGGCTGGCACACACCTTCAGCCACATCCCACTGCCCACGTTTGACTGCACTCCTGTAACACAGCCCAGCATGTGGGGCAGCACCGGGTCCTCCTTGCAAAGAAAAGCTGATTTCATTAGCTGTGATGTCAGAACCGCCAGCTCTGGCCTCCCAGTGAGATCACAGCAGTGAAATGCCATTTTTATACTTGTCGGGTGTGACTTATTTGCTATATCCATTAAAGCTGTAAGTGATGCAGAGGGAAGGAGCTTTTCCCCACTCAGGAACAGCCTGGTGCATGCCTCGCCATTTGATGTATGTCACCACCCAGCCAGCGCTGTGTTATTGGTTATTAAACATTCATAACTGTAGTGCTGCAAAGCAGGTTGGTGAGTGGTTGTGCTGGGGAAGGCACAAAAATACAGGAGCAGTAGTCTTTGTTTCACAGGTGGTTGTCACCTCCCTTCATTCATGTGCTGGGATGGAGCGTGAGCTCCAGGTAAAACATCTCTGCAGCCCCCAGCGATGCAGCCTCTGTGTGGGACCGGCTACCACAGCAACGTGGGTGAAATGAGAGTGGGACGTTTGCCTCTGCGGCCGCAGGGCTGTTCCTGAGCGCAGGCAGCGGGGCAGTGCCTGGAGCAGCCATAGAGGCAGTTTGGGAAGCCCAACAGCCATTGGATCAGTGACCTGGCAGAGTGAGACCGAAGAGGTGTGGTGCCACAGTCACTCTTGCTGCTCGGGCTGATGGTGGAATTGGGACAGAGGGACCCCTCGATAAAACTTCCAGGTGTGGCTGTGAATGGGGAAGTTTGGCCTGGTTTACTTTTGAAGGGAAGCTTTACCCATCTAAAATTTACCTTTCTGCTGGGAGGACCAGTGTGTTGTAGTTCTCAAGGTTCTCCCAGGGGTTCTGTGCCATTCTTTTGGCTATCACAGCCCACACTGGCCGTGGAGTGGGCGACAGGAGCAGGGAATATCTCAGCCACTGAGAAACCATCAAAGACCCCTCCATCCTACACTGCAAAAAAAAAAGCTTCGCCAGAGAAGATCTACTGGATCTAACAGGAGATGGGAGCCACGTCCGAGAACCAGATCCCTTGACATGCTGCTGGGCTCTAGGGTGGCTGGAAGGGGCTTTAAGCCCATACATTCTTGGTTCTGTCATACCAAGGAAAGAGATGGGATTTCTCCAGCACAGCACAGCCCCTTCTGCCTGGCTTGGAGGATGCTCTGAGGCCGAGCTATGCAGGGGCTGTGGGGCACAGCAAGAGGGGTGCCAGGCAGCTTCCTGTGCTTACGCTTGCGCTTTGCCTGCAGTGCCAGCATCCCTCTCTGTTTGCTGAAAGACTCTCAGCTTTCCTTCTGCTTCTTTGATCCTATTTCTTTCCCAAAACTGATACCTGGACACTTCACTTTGTGGATGCTCAAAGTTTAAAAGGTCTGGAAAGGCACTTCTGTTTCTGCCGGATCTTGGGGCTGCAGCTGTCATCAGACTCCTGCCCGCTGTCCCCACACTAACAAGTCTCCTGCAGGCTTGGGGTGGAGAAAGTAAGGCACAAATAGGAATTTCTTTGAAGGGGATATTTCAGTTTTTAACTGCAGCTTTAAAACTTCCTTCCAAATCCCAGGGAACCTGACCCTACCGGTCCCATCCATCAGCACCCACAACTCCAGCTCTGAAGTTTACTCTTCCGTCCTTGCCACCATCCCAAGTAGCCTGATGATGGATGAAGTCTTTCAGTCTTGCAGGTATTTTGGTTTTGAGAGCAGCCTGGCCAACCAGGGTCTACCACAGGACATCAGAGGTTGTCGTCTCTGTTGTGGGAGGAAGGGAACATGACAAACATGCTGGTTAATTAATACCTAACAAGCCAGTCTTTCATTTACTCTGGAGCTATTAGAGGCACCTACACTACACCTGCCTGTAAGATCATGAAGGAGAAAAGAGCGCTGAGCAGGAGCAGCTTCTCAGGTTGCCCAGAGTCGTGGCTGCCCCATCCTTGGAGGTGTTCAAGACCAGGCTGGATGGGGTCTTGAGCACCCTGATCCAGTGGGAGGTGTCCCTGACATGGCAGGGGGGTGGAACTTAATGAGCTTTAAGTTCTCTTCCAACCCAAACCATTCCATGATTCTATGATCTCTGTACCATCCCAGGTGGCTGAAGGATGTTTCTGAGAGTCCAGGCTTAAAGCACATATTGCAGGCTGGTGTCTTGGTCTTTATTTCCCTGAGGACCCTCTTTCCATCTCATTACCTTGTGTCTGAACCCTTCTTTGTGTGCAAGCTCTCAAACACCAAGGAGCCCTTCTCAAAGGGTTGGCGGACTTGGGCAAAACTCTCAGATTTATGTCACTCTGACACTTGCTTGGCTAAAGCACCTAGAGAAGACCATCCTACCTGCCCTGCCAGAGCTGTTCACTAAACCCTAAATCAAAAGGGACTGCTCCTGGCCTCCCCTTTTCCTACAACAAATCGCAAACCATTTCCATTTGTCCGTAGCCAGCACGCTGTTCCCCTTAATGCGCTAAGCTTCCCAACATGATGTTTAGCACATGTTCTTTCGCACTGCCCCCCTCTGCTCAAAGGCTGCCTTATAGTTTGCAAATGGGATGAAACCACTGTGCGGCCCCGCGCCTTGGCTCCGCTCCCGCCGCACTCTGCGGATGCCAGAACATTTGCTGCACCTTCCAAGTCATTATGTATGTTCAAAAGCCTGCCAGAAAGGCTCCGAGGATAAAGGCAAGCAAAAAAGAAAAACCAGAAACCACCCAACCCCCCCCCAACGCATGTGGAGAAGCAGGAGGGTAACTGAGGCATGTCCGCCATGGAGCGCTGCCCGCCGGGCTCTCGCCTGCAGCTCGCCCTCGCAAAGCCTGCATGAGGTGGGTCTCCTACATTTGCCTTCTGGGGAACAACAGGCGAGGGAGGAGAGCTCAGGGAGGAGAGCTCCATCCCCCCGTGGGTTTGTCTGGGATGGCTGCCACCATCAACAAACCTAAAGCACTGGTGAGATGCTCAGAGGGATCTGTCGGGGCAGGATTGGAAACGTGAAGATGTGGGCTCAGACACTGGGAGCCTTATCTTGGTGATCGGAAAGTGCTTCAGAAGAGTTAATGAGCGAGGATACAAAGAGCTGTGGTTGTCTGTGTAAACAAGGAACCGCAGCCACCAGAAAAGATCAAAGATGGGATATTCACCAAAAGCCACAAACCTTCACCACTTGGGCTGAAGGAAGAGTCTGGTGCTTGCACCAGGCTGTGAGCGAGTGCTGAGACACCTCCTGAGGGCACAGAAGACAGGACCTTGTCCCATCACCCTCACAGCTCTGCTCCCTGGTTACTGAGGGGGCAGCAGGGCCTGCTGCTGCCTCTGGGCATCAGAGCAGAGCTGCTTGGGTGGCAGAGAACAGCACAGGGCAGAGGAGGGAGTGAGGAGCCTGCGTGTGTCTGCAGCGCGGTTCAGCCTCTCCGGGTGTGAGAGAGTAGGAAGGTGAGACAGGCTGCAAGGAAGGGGACAAGTGGAGAGAGGAGATAATCAGCAGACCAAGAGTATCCACACTTCTGCCGACATAACCAACTCTCTGAAAATAATTTGTTGGTGTTTTCTCAGCTGCCACCATCAGGAGAGGCTGTGTGCTCATTGGGGAGCTCCTCTCCTGCTCTCACAGCCAACCGAACATCTCTGCCCATACTTGTACCTCCCTCCCTTTTTGTCTCTTCCCTCCATGCTCTGCAGATGCAGTATTTCTGGAAGCAGTCCTTAGCGATGGGCACAGAGACTGATTTCCAGCCTGGGCTTTTCTGCTGAAGTCAGGAGTGGTGTCTGCGTGACACTGCCTGTGGGGTCATCTGCCTGGCAGGAGCTGGACCGATGCTCCCACTGCAGCTGCCGAACGCCAGCGATCCCCAGCCACTCCTCGCCTGAGGTCTTGGACTTCTCCCAGTGACCTGGAGCCATTTGCCGTGTTCCTGCAGAAGACCCAGATTTTAATGCCAGCTGAGCAGCTGATAAATGTTCTGTGACATTTCAGAGCCAGAATAGATCATGCTGTTCAAACCTCTACTTTCAGAGAGCATTCAAATAATACCTTTTCAGTCTAAGGGAACTTTATTTGCTTTAAAGGTTTTATGATAATTTCCAGCCGAGGCCATCAGACAGCCAATCCGCTTCCGGCTGCCCCAGCCCAGGGTGTCCTGCAGGCCAGCGCTCCCTTTTTCTCCGCAGGGTGTCCTCCACCATCCCCATCTCTTCTGCATTCACAGCTTCCCTGGGTCTTCAAAATCCTCCCAACACAGAAGCAGCTATTCTGGTTGCTACCCAGTCCTTTCTGCATGCACACGAGCCTCCACAGCATCTGCCAGTCCCACTGTCTCTGTGCCACAGAGGAAAAAAAAAAAATAGAGCTGAAAGCCTGATTGAATTAGTTAATTGGCATAAACTGCAAAACTTCTCTGCTGAGATTATGCCATCTTATTTAACAAGACAATTCCCTTAGCCTCAAAGTTTAAGGGAAAGACCCCAGACATCTAATGAGCTTCACAAAAGGCCTACAAGGTAATAGAACTGGGCTCAGCTACGCTGACTGGAAAAACTAACTTTAGAATCAAGTTTTCTGCAGGAAAAAAAATGGTTTGAGATCTAGAGATGCTCACGTGGATCCAGCACCACAGGAGGGGGAACCAGCTGAGATGACACCTGCAAAAGGGTTAGACCTCAACACCAGAAGTCTCCCGATGGAGATCACCTCCTGGCTCTCATTGTTCTCCAGGACAGCAGGAGGAATCAGGCTTATAGAATCATGGAATGGTTTGGGTTGGAAGGGACATCAAAGCCCATCCGGTTCCAAAACCCCTGCCACGGGCAGGGACACCTCCCACCAGATCAGGGTGCTCAGCATCATTCAACCTGGCCTTGAACACCTCCAGGGATGGGGCAGCCACCACTTGTCTGGGCAACCCTCTGAGCAAGCCCTGAAAACGTGGCACTGAGAGGAGGAGAAGGGCTGAGTATTTCTGTCATTGGATCAGGTAATGTTCATGCTGCAGGAGTGTCCTGAAGGCAACCAGTTCACCTCACCCAGCTCAGGCCTTGGCAAGGTCCCTCCCATTCCAGACATGGAGAAGGCAGATTTCCCTGATGTGCTGCAAGGCTTCTCATTCCTGTGACTTGTCCTCACATCAAGGACTTTGCAATCCACACCCTGGAAACACCATCACTTTGCTGTGATGGACTCTGACTCACGAATCTCCTCATTTGTAAGGGAGGCCATGGCCTGAGGTCCCCCACAGACACCCAGGTACCAGCTCCCGCTCCACTTTTTTTGCCCTCATTTGGCAGCAAATCTTTCTGCACATTTATTTTTCATGCAGTGCCTCAAAGCTTTGCCCCAGGAGAGGACACAGCAACCCTTCCTCTCGCAAAACATCACATCCTGTCCTGTCAAGGACTAATTCTTCACATCACCCAAGGTGCAAGCATCCATTGTCCTCCCCCCCCTTTCCTAGTAGCTACACATTTCATACACTAGCATTCCTGAGGCAGGGAGATGGGTGAGGGTCTGGATTTGTGCTCTGCCTCAGGCTGTGATCATGTTGCCTGTTGGGAACTGGATGCTTGTGTTGGCAGGAGACGACTGCGTCCCCTTTCACCACGACTTGTTACCCAGGCTGAGTGTTTGCCTGGAAATGAACACCCACAGGGGATCCTCTCCCTGGGAACCAGCCAGCGAGACCCCATGGACCTGCCTCCCGGGGCAGTGCTGGAGTGGGGATGAGGACCCAGCATGGTGAAGTGGTTCTGGGGCTGCCTTGCACCCGTGGCATCACGAGACCGTGGAAGCAGCGCCGGGACAGATCCTTCGCACGCGGTAGTGGCATCTGCAGGGATGAGCATCCTCATTCCTGCTCTGCACACCAACTACTGTTCATCTCTGGAGGCAACAGATGATGGTGCTGTCCCAGGAACAAACCTTCAAGAAGGATAGGAGTGACCCTGAGGAGCTGCAGCACCTCGGGGGACAGCGGCACAGGAGCATTTCACCCCCCAGCATGCTCCCTCACCCCCACGGGGCACATCACCCCAGGGCCTCTCCCAGAGCCTGCTCTTCTGGCTTTCCCTCAGATATACAAATTCATTTTTATGAAGTATGATTATGAAAATATATTCTCCCCCCAAAGCTCTGAAGCACAGAAAAGAGGCTGTTAAACGCTGAAATATTTACTTTGCTTTTTCAGATTGGAAGCCAGCAGTGAGCAGCATTCAGCTCCACTAAAATGAAAGCACTCCTGCATATGGTCTTGGCTTAAAGGCAAGCTCCCTTTCTGCTCTGTCCCACACAATAAGTTCCAATTAGTGAGAAATACCACTGGAACACCAGCCTTTCTTTGTTTAAAAATAAACAATTTATCACTGCTGATAAGAATTTAAAAACAAATAAACAGTGGTTGCTACTTGCAGAAACCCTACAAATTAAGGGCACTATGTGTAGTCGTAAAAGAGGCAGAAATTGATCACAATATGCTTTCAGAGCTGTGCAGAGGTTCAGACTAATGCTGCTGGATGAAGAAGGCTTTCTTGAAGCCAGCATGGGTTCTGCCTCCCATCTGGCAGACGCTGCCTTCTTCTTTACCCCAAGTCCTCACAGTTCATTTTTCAAACCTCTTGAGCAACTTATCTTTCAGTATCTCCCTTCAGAGACTCCCATATATCAGGCTAATTCTAGGTTGCCACCCCACTGAGAGGATTTTGCAGCTCAAGCCTGGTGGTGTCACGGTCTGGTGAATGGCACAGAGTGGCCAAGTCTTGGGTGGCAGATGTCACACATAGGAAAAGTGTGTGCTTTTAAAGGAAAAAAAAAAGCAGGGTTTGGATGAGTGAAGCTGAGTCAAGGGGCCACAAGACAAGTCTGCAAAACCCTGTGAGAGGAAGGGAAAGCCAACATTTTCTTCTTCACTCACAGACTGGGAAATTTTGGGGTTCCTCAGGAAGGGACATCGTAGGAGACACGAGCCATGCTGCAGATTTGCTCAGAGGGAGCCCCGAATGGGACTCCTGCAGTGATGGGGAAAATAGTGCAGAAGAGGCAGTAGAAATGCTTCTGGTGTTGTGGGCATCACACTTATCTGGATCCTGCCAGTAAACCCAGGACTGAGGCTGTGCTGGGATGGAGGGGATAGGGAAGAGCAAAAGACATCTGGAGTTGGAAGGATGAGAGAAGCTGAAGCCCTAGAGGGTCCCCATGCTGCCTCACAGTGATTCCTTAACTAAAGCATTTAGGCTCCTGCTGGTTTTGGTTTTTTCCCACCTCAAACAGACTCAGTGACCAAGATTTTACATCATCTTCCCAACACCATTTCACTGAACCCAGGCCTTTCTGCAGGAAGACATTAACTCCTTTTAAGTTTACTTTGGAAGGGTGAAAGGAACATTTTGGTGACCTGGCTGACAGGAAGGACATTAATTTTTATAACTATATTTTTTTGTATATCTCATGATCACTCTTAACATCAGAGCATCTCCCAAACAGAACTCGGAAAGGAGAAGGAAGTGTGGGATTCCCACATGCCCAGCAACAAAGTCACAAGAAACCCCCTAGGGTCCCACAACAGGGACAAAGACAACTTATCATTGCAGAGGAGGGCTTTTAGCCTTGTGCCTAAGGACTGCCAAGTTCTGCCTGTTTTCCATCACTGACCTGCTGTGTGCAGCATCACTGCAGCCCCAGGTGCCACTCAGCCCTGTCTCCACATCCGTGGCTGGGACTGTTCATGGTGCTCACCCAGTCCAGGTTGGCTGCTCTGTGCCCAAGTGCAGGAGTCAGGATTCATATCACATCCACAGAAATGAAGATTTCTCCCCTCTCCTGGTGGGCCTGGAGCAGGTGTTGTCACTCACAAACAAAAGCATCATCTCCTCCCAAGTGAGCAGGGTAGAACCACAGCCCCTGCCTCTGAAATACCTGCTGGCAGCCCCGGCTCATCAGAGAGCACAAGGAGCAGCTGTGGAGGGGCGGGCAGGGGGAGAGACTAAAACCAAAGTCAAAATAAACCCACCTGGAGAGAAAAGTAGGAAAAAACCCACAGAGCTGAAAGGCAGATAAAGTACAGAAAGAGAGAGTTACCAGGAGATTTTTAAATACAAAGCAAGAGCCAGCCCAGAAGGAATGTACACAGAATGCATGAAAAATCTCTTCTCCTCCTCTGACAAAGAGCATTTTCCACAACCTCAGTTCCAGCGCCTGGTGCCTGTGCCTTCCCTCTCTTGTGGTGGGGGGAGGGAGGCAGAGGGCAGGGCTCCAGGCATGCCAGCTATTGATGTCTTTTCCAAAGGCGCCACAAGCTTTCTTCACTGCTTAAAACCCCAAATCAAATTTCAGAGCTTCACCCATCACATCCTCAGTCAAAGGGAAAACAAAACCAGGCCCCCCAGGAGGATCCGACCCGCAGCCTGGCCCCTCCAAACCAGCACCTCCCCGTGCTCCCCCCTGCTGGGGGCATTCCTAGGCTGCCCACAGCAGGGTTTGGTCCCAGAGACAACTGGGGTTTGGCCCCATCAGGGGCTACATCGTCTCTCACAGTCTGGCAGGGATGGGCAAAATTCCCACTGCTGCAGCCCAGGCTGAGGCCTGAGCCAGTGATGGAATCTGTGGCCAAAGGGTAAAAACCTGCCCTCTGACCTCACAGCGAGCATCACCCAACTCATTCCCAGTAAGAAGAGCGAAACTCTTTGTTTCTACCTATTTTACCACGTCTGAGGGTGCTGGGCGGCCAGAGGAGCACTTGGTGAGACACCAGGAGCAGATGTGAGGCCAAATCCTGCTTTGTACAGGGCTCCCAAGCATCCTGGTATTCCCTGAGCTATCCGTATACTCTAGATGGTAAATAATTCTGTCTGTATGCTGAGCTGCCAGGAGCCAGGGAGGATTTCAGAGCTTTTCACTAATTTAACTTCTCGTGAGGTGGGTCCTGGTGCCTTGAGCTGGATTCTTGGAGCGAGCATGGCTGGTGCAACTCGCTGCTTCCCTGGGCAGCTGGCTTTCCAGCCGAGTCACCTCGGGCATGTCCTCCAGCTGGGGGGCTTTGCTTCAAAGTCTGAGGTTAAAGAGATAAAGATAACCTGGAGATTTGGGCATCTGAGAACTGAGAGCTTTGTTGCACTTACCACAGGATTTCAGAGCGCTGCAGCTCAGCCTGGGCACTGCAAACACGTTTTCCAGTTGCTCTCAGTGTGAGCAAGTGCCAGTGAGCAAGTTTTAGGGAAATGAGACTGCGAATTACAGATTACTGTTACAAAGCTGTGTGCCTTGTGCACTGCAGAGCGGGTGATCTTAGGGGTCAGCTCCAAGGGGGGTACAGGATCCCTGAAGCCAACCAGGTTTGATTCCTTCCTGTCCCCTGCACTTGTGCTGGTGTCCCATCATCCACTCAGTTTTTCCACGCTGATTCGTGGTGCTGCCACTTCCCATCTCACCTCTGCGTAGGAAAACCCCAATTCCACTACTCAAGGTGGGCCATAACTACAGATGATTTTCTAAGCAGCGCTATCGTGTTGATAACAGTCCTAATCCATCTCTTCGGTGCTCAACTTCCAGCATCCAACTCCCTTAAAATTCCCTTAAAGCCACTCATAGGCATGGAGCTGATGCCATCTTCCCATTGTCTGACAATGCAAAGACTTAAAAGCTGCTTTTCTGTAACTTTTCAGCAAAAAAAGTGGATTTTTAATAGCAATATGATAATGCTTCCAGGTTTCAAAGGCAGGAGACATGAATGATTTCTTTTCCTAAAGAATTAAACCCAATGATAATGCAATATTTCCTTCAGAAGCAAGAGCTCCCTCTTAGCCAAAAGGACAGAGAATGACATGGGCTCCAAAGTAACCGCAAGCGATCAGACCTGCCAAAAGGCAGAGCACTTCTGCAAAGTGGGTTTTCACTTAATCCCGTTGTATTTGCAGCAGCTCAGGGGATGCTCCAGCTGGAAGCACAGGCATTCAGGCGATGCGGGGGTAGCAGGGTGCATTTTTACTTGCCAGAATGCCATTACTATAAAAGGAAAATCCCAATTAGTTGAAAGTTACAAATTTCTAAAAGGCAACCTATTGGCACAGGCTGAGAGGGGGCGCGGTACCAATTATTAATGATGCCCCCTCTCTGTGCTTACATCAGAGATGCTGCAGGGAGGAGCTGCCCAGAGGCAGCGTGGGAGCAGGGCTTTTCTCCCCTGAGGGCCCGTGGGGCTGGCAGCATTGCAGCGCTCACTCCAGCCGCCTCCCACCTCCAGACCTGCCGTGCCATTTCTCTGCGGGATGCTCACGCGGAGAACCAAGCGGCTGTGGGAACCCCAACCTAGGATGGGGCTCCTCAGGGAAAGGGTGTGGGTTTGCCTGTTCCTTCCCTGGGGCAACAGCGGGTCCCCAAGAGTGTGTGCTCAAAGCTTTGATCATCTACATGTGGTGAGTGGTGCCAAGCAGAAGGATGGGAGGACCCAAGCTCTCCCTTCACACTCATCACAGCTGAGCAGAAGCAACAGCAATCTCACCGACCTCATCTCCTCATCCTGGGAGCTGCTCCTTAGGGAGACACTCTCAAAGTGGCTGTGAGGGACACCAAGCTCACAGAGATGCCTGGTTTGGATGACCTGGGCAGAAACAGATTTTCATAGTCCTGTGCAGATGGTGACGAGGTGTCACACCAGCCAGTTGCCAGGTCTCAGCGGTTTCTGCCAAAAGAGAGGGAAAGGTTGTTTCTGGGCAGCAAGGCCTGCACTGAGCATCCTCCTTCCTGAGGAAGGGTTGAGGAAGCTGGGAATATGCAGAAGATGTCTCACTGAAGGGCCTGGGGACAGCAAGGTGGGTACTGAGAGCCAACAAACACAGTGTGAAGACCTGGGTGGGATAGGAGACTTGACATGATATAAACAACCTGGTAGCCTTCAGCAGCAATGTTTTGGTTTGCACGTCAAGCAGGCAGCAACCACAAAGTGGAAGGTGGCTCAGTCCCCTCCATGCACCCTGCAGCCACTGCCCCAAGCTGCATGTTCTGTCCACTTTGCTGAGCAAAGCCCTTGGAGGAGAGCCCACCAGACTGGATGGGTGATGCTACAGGGCTCGGGTGGCTGGGTGAGGCCAGGGCCACCGCACGGGGCTGCTCCGTGTGCTGCTAAACCTGCACAGCACACACTGAACTGATAAGGACAAAACCTGTTGCCTGTGAGCCAGAGTTACCTCTGCAGGCTGTGATGGATGTAAAACGTTTAAGTCAGAACACAGCAGCCGCAGAATAGCAGGCCAGCCGAGCACTCTTCAATCCACTTTATTGATTTATTCCCTTCCCTCCTGTCCCTAATGCTCCTCTCAGCTCTACGTGGCTCAATGCAGCACAAATTAACAGAGCCCACAAAAGCCCTCTGAAGCCATTCCCCTGATTAACAGGTCTGTAGTGCTGAAAGATATCTTCATTTTAATAACCTGGCACTAAATGGATTACAGCCATGGAACCGCACTCACGTCACTCCCCAAAGGGAGCAATGGCAGAGATTTTTATGTGTCATAGGAATTGCCAAAGATGGGGACAAATGACTCAAATAAGAAACAAAAAGAGGAAAGAGGAAAGTTAGCGAAGGAAGGACAAAACGCTGCAGGGTCTCACTGGAGATGTGGTTGAGGCCTGGGGGTGCTGAGGGATTGGCCATGGACCCGGCTGCCTGCTGTGCCAGGAGCAGGCTCAGGGGCACCACCCGCTGCCCCGGCTGCCCATGGCCCTGCTTCTGGAACAAACACGTTTGCTGGCAGCAGCAGGGCAAAGGCACACGACTCTGGGCACAGCCCCAGCACTTACACAACTTCTTGTTGCAGTGTCATTGGAGTCTTCTTTTTCTTTCTGCCCACGGCAAAGCTGTCACTGCTGGGGGGACCCCGGGGCGCTTGCATTTAAGCTGAGGTTTCTCTAAGCATTGAGCACGAGTCCTGCCTGCAGATACCCCAGCTCCTGCCCACAGATTTGGGCATCATCTGGACAGCCTGAATGTAAGCCAGGCTGGGAGCAGAGCAAAAGTGGGAGGGGAACGCAGTGAGCAAGTGTCCAGCTCCCGGGTCATTGCAAATCTCCATTTTCAGAGTTTCATCAGGACTAAAAACCAAAGTAACACGAGGATTTGTTCAGGATGAAAACTCTCCCTATGCAAAAGGTCTGGGCATTATTCAGAGACCTGGAAGCTGGGCCTGCCAAGCACTTGACCCAAGGGTTTAATGGCTTATTGGGCCTGGCTGAATCTACCCCATCTCCCCAGGAATATGCACAGGCGGCTTTAAGGGTTGGACTCGATCCTTTTGGGTCCCTTCCAACTCGGGTAATTCTATGATTCTCTGACTCTTTGTGCTTCGGAGAAACGATGGGGATGGGGAGCGACTCTTCCTCCCAGCTGGCCCATGTGCCTGAGGCTGCCATGGTTGCTGCTGCTGTTTTCTCCTCAATGGCCACAATGTCACCTCAGATAACCCCTGGCTGACGGAAGGGGAGGGGAAGCTCCGGAGCCAGCCAGCGAGATAAAGATGGACGGATTATAAGGTGTTTATGCTTTTGCAAAATTAAAGTCTTGAAGGCGAGACAGGTTTACATTGGCAAAGAATTAATGGCTTGATGTAGCACAAGGGGACAGCAAGAGCAGAGAGAGGGGCCATCTATCAGCATGCACTGATGGCATAAAGGAAAGAGATGCAGGCATAAATCAGGACCTGTGCAGGAAATAAGCAGGATGGATGACAGGCAGTAGCTGGTGATCTGTTATTCCCTTAGCGCGCCAGGAGATGCAGCAAATGTGCCTGGGTACTTCTAGACCTCATTTCAGCAACTTCATAGTGGGTATCTCTGGGCTGGATGAAACCTTCCCTGCACTTAGGAACAGCCAGGTCCCAAGGACAGGGGCAGCAGAGCAGCTCTGTGCATTCCCACACGCCCTGCAAGGATGTTGAGTAGGCTGGGACACCCATCCAAGGCAGAGAGGGAGCTGGCTGCATCACCCCCCTCTCTGGAGGTGTCTGTGCCCAGGTACCCTCCCTACAACTTTAAAGGAAAGGAGCCCAAACTGGAGCATCCCAGGCAGAGGCACTGTGCTTCCCTTGCACAGTGGCTAGGCAGATCAGGGGATGCTCAGGCTAAAGCTGCCATGAAAGGACCCTTCTGCAAAGGACCTCTCATTGTGGCCCAACATTGTGGCACATTCATCTTTTGGCACCTTTGCATGGCATCCCCTCCCTGCTGTGCTGTTCCTCACTCAGGCATTGCTTTAGCGACACTGGCACTCTCCTAAGGGAGGTGAAACAGAAACCAGACAGCTCCATGGCCTTAGACTCATCTCTAGTTTGCAGCTCCTTGGTCTGAAGATGTTTGGCCCAGTTTTATCTGGTTATTCTCCAGACCTCCCCAGTGCAGCCTCTTGTGCTGCTCCACACTTCAAAGGGAAATGAGACCTTACACATTTAATTGAAGCCAATTTCCTCCCTGTTGTCGGGTTTGTGAGGGGGGATTAATGGGGGCCAAGCCTCAGTCCCCTGGAGACACCCAAACATTTCAACACACGGGGCAACCCTGGAAGGGTGGAAAACATGCTATGGGGAGCTGGAGGTGACTGGGGCTGATCAGGAGCAGCTGAGATACATAAATCTCCCAAACCATCAAGACCTGCTGCCTCCCTGCTCTCCCCCCCTTTATTTAAGCTATGTTTTTTGAAAGCAACCTGAAGCAATTAAACTCTCTTTCATCAGATGTCCTGCCTTCAATTTACCTCCTGCTTAGCAATATCACAGGGAAGGGAAGGACGTGGGAGGCTCCTGCAGTCCTGCACAGGGCTGGCTGGCATGTGGCACAGAGATAGCCCAGCCAGTCCCACCACCCTGGCCCATCCCTGCAGCCTCCATCACCTCTGGCAGCAGCCTTGCCCATGGGTCACCTCATGGCTCTGGAGGGGGAAGCTGATGGTGAGAAAGCTGGAGAGGTGTCCTTCAAGTTGGGGTGGCCTTTGTGCAAAGCAAGGCTGGCGCAGCACGGAGGGGAAAAAAGGGAAAATGCAGAGGGCATTTAACAGGATGGGGAGACACCAGTGGAGGGGGCGATCACTGGGGACACTGGTGACGGACAAGGGTGAAGCTCCCGTGAAGCTTCTTGGTCCATTTTAAGACCCTTCCCACTTGGGTCTGTCAGACACGGTCCCACCATCTCCCCTCACCCTGCCTGGGTGCTTGTCCATGCCGTTCCCAGAGGATGAAGAAAGGCTTTTGCTGGGAGGGACGAGGGTGTCTGCAGGATGTTGTGACAGGAGGGGATTCTGATCCCTCTCCCCATCAGCCATGCCATGGGCCCAGCTGCTCCCAGGAGGACAGGGAACATCACAGCTGTGTGAACTTACTGCAATGCTCAACCCTTCCCTGCCTGTGATAAAGCAGACCCGGTGATAGATTACACATTGGCCAGAAAAGCTGTGAGATGGGGGTTTGTTTGGACAGTTTTAGTGTCACTTCGAGGCTCCCTGAGAGCCAGCTTCTGTCAACAACCAGCAAAGCAGTCCCTGCAGGGACCTGGCCTCTTCTTCCAGAGGTCCCATCCTGGTGGCGGCCGTGTTGAAGATTCCCTTCTGGCTGAGGAGGAATTTCTGCTGAGTTTTCCCATCCACTGATGCACCCTTGTCCCAGAGCTCTCTTGCTGACAAGCACCGGGATGCAACTGGTCCAAACAGCTGTCCCTGATCCTCACTGCTGCCTTGCCCAGATGAGGGAGACAAATCAGTCCAAGTGTGGCAGATCTGGGACTACTCTGAAGGCATTTGGGTCCCTCAGAGTCACCTCCCTGCTGTCACACAGGCAGCGAGTCCTGCTCTGCAGCGGCCACCCCACGTCCTGGGAAGGATGCAGGGCTGGCTGGGGCTGCAGGGCTTGAACTCCTCAGGCAGAGCACCCCCCCCTTTTAATTTTACTGTGCAGCCTGAGCCTAAACCCATCCCCTGCTGCGAGCCTGAAGCCCACAAACATTAACCCTCCAGCAATAAAACATGACTCGGGGTTTAACAACCACACAGCGAACCACAGCGATCCTAAACACCGCACCAAAATTCCCAGGCTGGGGACTGTGACTGGCATTAATTAGTTCTTCCTCTGACAACTTTTTTTGGTGCCACCAGGTGGTAACGAGGTGCATCTCCACGATGTAACCAGGACCTGGCTGTCCCAAATGCCACCAGTCCTGGACAACTGCTCCAAAGCAACTGGTGGGTGGAAAAGAAATTGCCATGTGTTGGGGTTTCCATCTCCAGGGAAGGGTGGTGGGGCGTAAATCCTCCCTGGAGTATTGCACAGCGATGGGGGAGGACTTGTTTTGAAGGATGGAGGGATCTTATCCTGCCACCAAATGTCAGTTTTCTCCAGTGGTCCTTGGAGATAAAGGGCTCGTGCAGAGCCCTGCCTTCTCCGACTGCTCTACTGGTGGAGCCATGTCATGACCATGACCATCCCCAAAACAGGGACCTGTGGGAATCCTGGAATGCAGGGACACCAGGAGGACCTGGGACATGGCAGACTCTCTACTCTGGAAACCCTGAGTCTGCTCCCCCAAGCAGGGGAGGGGGGAGGAAGCTGGAGGTGGGGAAGGGCAGGAATGACCTCAGCGATAAACACTCCATGATAAAGGTCCTTTCTGGGCTTTTCAGCAGCCCTTATTGCCCACAGGAGAGTTGAGCTGCATAGAGCGCTTTTCATACGCTACATCCTGCCCGTCCTCCTGCCCGCGCCGGCTCTGCCACTGCCCCTCCATCTCTCATCAGCCACACGGGCCTGGCTTTATTTTTTCAGGGTGGAAGAAAGTGAAAAACCTTTGATGCCAGGAAGTGACAGAGAATATTTTCTGCTCCTGAAATAAAAGATAAACTTTTCCAAGCGTCCCCTCTTCTCCTGCAGCCCCACCTGCCTCGTCCCTCGCCTCACCAGTCTCCCCCCGCTCCCCACCTCCAGGACCAGGTGAACTCCTCAGCAGAGCCAGTTGTCATCTTTTCAACACCTCGTTTTTCCTCCGCTCCCAGAGCACAGGGAGCGACTCTTCCTGTTTACACACCTCCGGCTCTGGGCCGGGAGGTGAAACAAACCCAGCTTTCATTCAGCAGAGGAGACCGTGGGAGAAGGAGCAGCCCCGGCCGTGGTGCCCACCACGTCGCCTCTCCCATCCACGTGCCCATCTGGGATGGCCAAGATACTCCTGTCCAGGGGCCTCTCCCTGTGCCAGGATCCAGCTCTCACTCCAGGTGATCTCCCTCCTCCTCAGGGAGATGAGACAGAAGCTCGAGGTGGCTCCTGGACATCCCCCACTGTGGCTGCCCATGGTGGCACCTTCCTGGGCAGCACAGCCACAGCACAGTGTCCCATCCCTGCTACCACACAGCAGAGCAGGTTGCAAAGCCGAGTTTTACTAAGAGGACACCTGGAGCCGTTTTGAGGCGCGCAGGCTGCTGGCAGCCACCGGCCTGACCTCTCTGCACTGTTTCCACTGCAGTTTATTAACACTGGGCCCATCGCAGCACACACCAGGGAAGGGGGAAACAACCCCACTCCTCTGCAGCTGCCGCCTATCAGAACTTTTAATTGGAAAGAAAAACTCTCCCACCCCTCTCCTCCTGTAATGGGAATGTCTCTATCCAAAGGTTTCTCCTCTGGGCTGTGCTCCGAGGAGTTTCACAACTGCTTTGTGTTTGCAAAGATGCCTGGATGGAGCCTCCCCTGCGCCAGCAGCCCCGAGACAACCGTGTGTGCACGTGGGGACATGGCCTGTGCCAAAGCCTGTGTTTTCTGCTGGTCTTGTGCCCAAGAATGAGCCCTGCCCCAGGTCCTTGGTGTCTCCTGAGCTCCAGCGAAGCACTGCACAGACTCACACCAGGCTGAAGCACGAGTGGTTAAATGGATTTATTCACTCCATCACCCAAAAATGCAGGACTTGGATCCTGCTGGGAGCCTCACTGCAGCACACAGGGTTGGTGTGGGGGACCTGCAGATGGACAGCCTTCATATATACCTTTCCATGCAAAAGACATCACCAGGTGTTGCTGGTGGATGCGGGAGCATGGAGACACCTGGAGCAGTGGGCACCATCAGGACATGCTGGGGTGGAAAGGAAACCAAGTAGGCTCCAGGATATGCCTCTAAATTCCAGAACACCATCAGGAATGACCTGACACCACCCCTGGGTCCTCTGCTGGTGCTGAGCATCACTCCTCTGCCCTGCTCCCTGGGGCCATGCAGCCGGGAGCGGGCAGGTTCTGTCACGGCTGCTGCCTGATGCTCCTTTATTCATATATCATCAAAGTCACATCTCCTCAGATGTGACAGAAAACACACAGATGAGGGAAAGAAGTAAAGTTTGCTGAGCAGGGCGGGATTTGTGTGCTACTTGGGGGACTGTGTCCTACTTTCTAGTGTTTCTTTTCCTCCCTGACAATACTCCAAGGGCAAAGCCTCGGAGGACGCCCAGCCCTTGACCTTCTTAGGCGAGCAGAGCTTGCTCAGCCACAGCCTCCCCGACGGACCCCAGGCTGGCATCTGAATTAAGGATGTTGATTGCACTCAGATTCTAATTTACTCATCTCACTACTAGGAAGTCATCAGAAAAGGCGTTTTAAAATCATTCAGGGAAAACTCAGAGCATAAAATTTTAATTGCCACCTTGTGAAATAAAGTTCTTCTGGGCTGGCCGAGCCTAACTGCTTTGTCAGGGGTGGGTGTGGATGTGCTCCTCACTGGCTCTGTGGCCATGGGCAGCGGTGGGCGGACAGGAGGATGGAGTCGGTGGATGATCGGCTGCTGTAGGTGTCGTAGGACTTTGATCTCAACGGGCAGTGTAGAGAAAACATTTTACCTCTGACACTAGCAGTGTCACAGGTCTAGACACTCTGGGCACTCATCTCCCATCATAGCTCAAACTTTCACCCCTTTAACAAAACCCTTCTGCTATTTACAGTAGATGCAACCCTCACCTCTGGAGCATGATTGAATTATTCATTGTGACTTGTTTAATAGAATAATTCTGCTTGGTTTCAGACTGAAAATTGCCTATGAACACCTTTCAGTTATGGTGATGTAATTCAAAACACAGAATTAAAACTTCTGGGCCTGTGGACGGTCCCTGAGCAATGTGAACATCGCCTGCTCTGCCTGGGCACACACACACCAGCCACCGGGCACAGCTTCTGCCCCTCACTTGGGGCTCCTCCCAGGCTCTGCCTACCCCAGCGTGCATCAGCATCACCCTCTGTGGGCTCCACGTGGTGACCTGCGTGGGTTATGGTGCTCTCCTACAAGGGCAGTCCAGACCTTGAAAGCCTTTTTCCTTACTTCCCTCCCTTTTCATAATGAAATCAAATTATGCTTTGTGCAAGTATGCTCTTATATTTGTGGATAAAGTCTGACATTTGGTTTAGATTAGCTAAGGCAGGGGTTTCAGGCAGGCACCCAGTAAGGTTTTTTAGCCCAGCCCCTGCTCAACATCAGTTCAAGCCCTGCCCATGATGCTCCTTGTCTTGCCAGCTCCATCCTATGCCAGGGCAAACTGTGCAAAGAGGTTCTTCTCGCTCCTTTGGCTGGTGGATAGTGTGGCTTGAGTGAGCAACATCTCCATCCTCTGCCCATAGGGCTTCCCACACTTGGATCTCATTCCTCCAACAGCTGCTACAAGCTGCCGACTTCAGAAGCTGGGCTGAACAGGAATAATTATTTCTGCTGCAGCCAAAACTCCATTAGACCTTTGGTTTGGCTTTGAATATTCTTATTAAACATCACAAAACTGAGGTTAGTGGAAAGAACAACCCAAAGCCAACTCGACCATCAGGGCAGGCCATACCTGTGCAGCCCAGCAGCACCCCCAGAGCAAGCGCCCGATGCCGGCAGGCACAGCCCTGCATTCCAGCCCTGGCAGCCTCCGGAGTCGCCTGCTGCTGGGCTGTAAAGCTAAAATACAAATATTATGTGTGCAAGTGGAAGGCAGAAAAACAAATTCAGTTGGCATTCTCATCATGTGGAGCCCCTGTGCTGTGAGCTCCTGGCGCTGAAGGGGATAAACCTGGGAGCATCCCGAGCTCACTTTTCCCTTGTTGATCTGTTTGATAATGAGTGTGCTAACGTCGCTGCTCGCCTGCAGCAGAAGCAGCAGCAACCTACCTGCCAAACCGACCTGAGATGAGGATGAGTCTGTCCTTACCTCCCTCCCTCTAAACCCACCGAGATCTCAGATACCTCTGTGGAAGGGGCGAGGGAGAGGTCCCTGCCCTGGCCGCCCTCCCCATTCCTCCGGGCGGAGACACCGAACACGGTGCCACCTCTTGGCGTACATCCTCTTGAAAACATCATTCCATTAACTCTTTAACTTTTCCCGCTGGCTCCATGAACACACACAATGGGATGATAAAAATCCTTACAAAAGTGCATCCTCTCCAGAGCCATTTGGCTTTTTCTGCAAACAAAAGGCCACGGCTTGTTTGAAAGGCTGGGAGCAGAACTGAGGGGGACCCCATTAGAAATGCCCAGCAGTGAATTGAGTGCTGCCAGTCCACAGGCACAATTCACATTAGCTCCTCTGTGCCAGCAAGGAGCTACCGAGGTCTCTGCCTTCGTATTTGTACCACGCTGCTCCGGGCACGGTGCTGTAGATGAGAACCCGTTTGTGTTTGAAACACCCCCAGCTCCCTAAACCCCGGAGCAGGGGGAGAACCTGCCCTTCCTAGCTCTTCCAGGCAAAGCAATCCCTTTCTCCCTGTCCTTCCCAAGGTGCCAGTCAGCTCTCCAAGGAACCAAAAGGGTGACAAAGCCATAAATTTATCTTGCTCCATTTGACCCAGCAGTGATGTTGTCTTCTTCGAGAGCAGCAGTAGCAAAGGGAATTAAAGCTCACCGATGTCCCCATGTCCACGAGCCTCCAATCTACTGTACAAATAACCCCAGTGTGTGGCTTTCATGTCCTCATCTGCCTGGAATTAGTACTAATTCCAAAACGAAAGTAGGTTGCCATCCGCTTTGCTGCTCCCTGGGCCTCAGAGTGGACCATCAATCTCCATCTGAAATCACGCCCCTTGCACGCTGGCGGCCCGGCGCAGAGGGGCCAAATGAAAAACTGAGGTGTATTTTCTAGGTGAATCTTGCTTTGTTTGTTCTGAAGTCCTGGCCGAGAGCGTGTGCCTGCTGATGGCAGCAAAGGGACGGTGCATAAGTCATCTCTGTTTTCAAAAATATAGAGATGTTCAAGGGAAATGTTTATAAAAAGAGAGTTTTGAACAACTGAAGTCAAGTAGGGAAGAGAGAAAAGCCCCTCATCTGTGCAAGAGTGGTCTCAGACTTGGAGAAGAGCCTGGATAAATTACCCCACAAGTGCAAAATAATTGCAGTTTGAGGACAGTGACCTGACCCTGCACAGGGGGTGACACAGCCCTGACACTGTCAGAGCTCGAGGTGCTGTGGATTTGGCCCCACAAGGAGGTGAGAAGCATTTCTGGATGGGGAAAGCATATGGTGGGGGCTGGGAGATGGCCCAATCTCCTGGACCCTGGGAGCATTCCTGCCGGATTTATTTTGATACATGGGATTAGGAACAACCTAAGTCCTACCGCAGGATTCCATATTAACTAGAAGGCAAAGATGACTCAAAGGCACCTTTCCCTCTCTCCTGAGAGCCTGTGCTCACTGCAGCTTGTTCACACCCAAAAGCACAGCCCAGAATTAGCTAAAACTCACTGGGGGCTGTATTTTAAAGAAAGCCAAGTAAATCCGTACCACATACATTTTGAATGTTTTCTAAACCCCTCTCTCCCCCTGTACAATTGTCAGCACATCTTCATTACTCGGTGGATGGTGCTGAGAAGACAGATCAGGTGGGCAAGTAGACCCTCCCCAGCCTCCTTCCTCTTCCACAACAGCACAAGTCTGTGACTGGAAATCAGAAAATTACTCTTCCTTCTCCCCCATCCTTCCTCTGAGCAAGCTCCTGGCCTTCTACAATTATTTATCTGCTGGGAAGAGGCAAATCAAACATCATTAAGGCAAGCCGAGCAGCCTAGAGCCAGGTGCTGGCTGTCAGGATTGCACTTTGCCAGGCGGTTCAGACGTGCTCTCCTTTCCCTCGGATCCGCCAAGCGCCCTGCGAGCGCCCCTCAGTATCAGCTGAGCAACGTGGCAATTAAGGTACCCTTGGGCTAGCGTGTGAGTGTGCCTGGGACTGTATTGATCCTCAGCCACTGCAGTGTGCAGAGTCTATAATGGCCTCAAATGAGACATCCCAGCCAGGGAAGCAGGATCTTCAAGCATCTGATGGATCAATAGCTTTCATAAACCAGACTGAAAAATAGGGGAGAGTAATAATGGTCACAGCAATGCTGGGCTACACTTACAGAAGAAAAACAATTTGAGGAGGACCAAACAGCAACATTGATCATGCCACTATTTTCCCATTTTTATCTTTCTTTCCAAAAGTGTCCGGCTGACTCCAGACTTTACAAACCTTTATTTAAGCTGCCAGGCAATTAGAGGCTGCATGGAGTATGGCTGCTCTCTAAGTTGTGAGTGTGCTTGTGCTATTTAGAGGGAACCCTCATTTTAATTAGATAAATGGCGTGGGCAGTCCCATTCTCCCTCCTCTCCTGCACGGACAAACCCTTGTGTTGTGAGGGGGAAGCGTAGATCTCATCCACATGGTCCATGGTCCGTGGGAAGAAGGGCAGAGGTGCTTTCCTCTCATGTTGCAACATCAGTGACAAAGGGTCCGGATGCTGCTTGGTGAGGAAACTCAGGACCCAGCCCCAAAAGCATCCCCTGGATCAGAAGGGGGACTCATTTCAGAGCGATTTTAACACCTTGCAAAATCTGCCCTGGAGAAGGAGGCTGGGCACCAGCATGTGCCCCACGGACACGTGGCAATGCTGATGCTCTAGAGAGTCTGCAAAACCAAAAGTGATGTGGAGCCAGGGAGCCCCAGAGGGAAGAGGGATGCGTGGGGAATGCTGCTGGTGGGGCTCTGCTCCTCGTCCTTGTGCCTTAAGAACAGCCTCAAAGTTTGCTGCCGTTCCCTCACTGCGAGAACTGGTTGGCAGAGCTGATTTTCAGGCTCGACCACGCAGCCATCCGTGCAGAGGCGCGCTCAGGCACGTCGAGGAGTTCTCAGGGGCTGGGCTGGGGCCCGGGGGCTGCTGCTTGGGTTCTGCATCTGGGCGGCTGCTGGGGAGCGCTGAGCGCCTGCCACGGCCACCTGGAAGAAGCATGTGTGGTGCTTAGGAGTAAGCACGAGCTGCTCTCGGCGGTGCCTGGGCAGGTGATATCGCTTTGGATATAGCTGACTAATTTTTTTTTTGTTTTCAGTGATCTGATCTGCAGCTGTTGACAAATTTTGCAAAACATCATGAGAACTGGGGTTTTCTGCAGGATGCACCAAGGAATGCCCAAAACCTGGGGCTATAACAGAGTCTGTTAGGCCTATCAAGAAGTCAATAAAGTTTATTGAGTCTTTGAGCTGTCGGTGTCTGTCTGATCCTTCATCAAGACCTACAACAGAACTACCAGGGAAAACACATTTGCTGGGCAGAGGCAGATGGTGAAATAATGCAGGATGCCAAATCCCAGGGCAAAGCTGGCAGTACAGGTGAGTGAGGAGGAGGTGACCTCTTCGAAAGCTGGGTTAAATCCAGGAAATTTTAGATTTAAAAGGAGCAATTTGCAGAAATTGTCAGGAAAGTTACTGTAAGGGTAAAAACAATCAAAGCAGAACACAGCTCCACAGTTCAGGAGAGATTTATCTGCCATCTAAAGAAGAATGATGTCTTGTCATGGTTACTGACAGATTTGCTCAGTGTTGAGTACTGGAGAGATGCCCTGAGACTGCAAATCCTGAAAGCCCAGAGAGACTCCATCAAGAGAGGAGATCTCCTGGGTGTACCAGCTCCAGCCCCTTTCATGTCGTGTACAGGTGTGGGAGCTCTCTGCATTTTAATGAATTTCTGTTAATTTCTCCCCCATTCCTGTGGAATCTGAGAAGAGAGGTAAAGTTGAAGATGGACAAAACCAATCCCAAATCCCACGCGAATCCTCACATGGTGTTTACCTGGACTTGGGGCCCTGCACTAGTTCATCCCATTGGAGTGGTGTGGGCACACGGCTGCCCTGGTGTCACTGCTCCGAGCCTCCCTACGGCAGGATCACAGCAGCAGAGCTCTCCTGAGCAAAATTCCTCATCAGCCTCCTCAGAGCTCTTTCAAGCTGGGACAATCCCAGAAGTTCAGTCCTTGGAGTTCTACCCAGGCAAACAAACCTATGCAACATCTCCTCTTCCCTCCATTACCTCAAACTCATCCACGCCATGGAGCCACAGGGAAAAAAAGTGCCCATCTGTTTGGAGTTTTCTTTGAGAAGATAAAGAAACCAAACTTCTTGGACAGCCTCTCCCATGCCTGTTACTCATCCGCTGATCCCTCTGCAGCCTTGGCACAGGGAGCAGATCAATAATGATTTTTAAGAAAGCCAGAGTCCGGGAGAGAGTCTGCTTTACAATTATCCTTCAGTTACATAGGTAATTTTAACCAGGATTAGCTGATCCTGTAAAGTAATTGAAGCCAGGAGGTCTGGGGCTGCTGCACTGTTATTATCACCATATGCCATTGGAAAAACAATGGGTGACGGCTGTCTTTTAAAGTGGTTTTCAAACCCCTCTAATTCAGCCTTTCCAGGTATGAAGGGAGAGCGAAATTTGACAGGCAGAGAGGGGGGAAGCGAATGTAGAGGGGAATGAACAGAAAAACAAAATAGATCAAGATGGACAAAAGGGATGGGCGGAGAGAGGATGGCTCTCCATGAGGAAAGGCTCTGCTTCACAGGCTGAGCTCCTGCACGGAAAGCTGAGGGACCTCTTTTCTCAGCCTGGTCCCCATGCACTGTTAATAACTGTTTCTTCCAGAAGGGCAACACTCATTATCTCTGCCTTTGGATGAAGACAGCCCCCCTGCAGCTGAAATGATGGGAACCCCCTACCCTCACTGTCTAATGGTACTTCACAAGTGCCACAGCTGCAGTTGGGATTCCCAGCCCAGCTGGCATCCCCAGCCTTTGCCGCGGGCTCTCTGCCAGCTCACAAAATAAAGGAGCCTTCAGTGGGTCTCCGAGAAGCCGTGTCCATGGTCCCGCAGGGCAGCAGGAGGCCGAGCCTGCCCCACGTGCCGCCACCCGGCCAGCGCCCATCCCCAGGGAGCTCCCTGCAGTGAGCACCAGCTTGGCCAGGAGGTGCCTTAATTGCTTGGAGGGGCTTTATCTCCTTTGAGAAATCACCGGATTCCCCAAGTGAGGGTCAGTGTTGCCCCAGGAGAGCCACGGCTGATGTGCGATGGTAGCACCGAGGAAAAACATGGGGAGAATCCAGAGCCTCTTCTGGCAGCGTCCATGCACAGCGGTGTGGCCAACCTGGTCCCTGCTCTGGCCATGCAGAGCCATTCTTGGGCACAATTACCCCGTAAGATTTCACATCTGACCAGAACAGATGCATTTTCTGTTGATGGCTCAGATATTTGGGGTTTTAATGCCCAAATTGTCCACCTGCAGGTACTGCTTGGGTGACATCACTGCCGTATGGAGGGTGGATTATTTGAAGTGCCCTCTGCCATGAGGTGCAACAGCAGGACCAAGGCCCTATTCTCATTACTTAAAATCCTTTATATTGGACTGAAACATTTGGTTTGTCCAACAAAAATAAAGGAATATGTTTTTAGGACAGGCCAAGCACAGTGGAAGCCGTTACTCGCCTCAGATCTGGGGGACATTCTCGTATAATCAGATTATGGCGATTCCCTCTCAGGTCCAGACTTGATCCTGAACTACATGTCAAGGTCCCTTTACCTCCCCGAAAGCGGGGTTAAAAACCCAAAACACAATCAAGGACAAAATACAATAAGAAAGAATTGCTTCTGCTGGAATTATAAACAGCAGCGATTGCTGTGATTTCGCAGTAATCAGGGCCAGGCCAGGCCCTGTCTGTTGTTATTATCTCTCCTGCTAATCCCCAATGTGTTTCCTATTTCTGCTCTTCTGGGTTTCCAGCAGAGCAGCCTGTGTGAGCCCGTGGCTGGACCCGTGTGCTGGAGCCCTCCTACCTATGCCAGGACACTCTGCTGGCTCTGGGGCTCGGGCGAAGGACGGTGGAGGGGCTGTCACCTCTGCGGGCATCGGGATGTGCCCACTCAGAGCATCCCATGCCCCTGCATCCCAAGCACAGGAGCTGGATGCCTATCAGCAGCACCACGTCCTAAACCCCTGAGCTAGGAATATAGAGAGAAAGGGCTGTCCCTTCAAGCCTCACCAATGTGTTGGGTGGATCAGCTCTCCCATGTCTCCCAGGGCTTCTCGTATCTTTGGGTTTTTAGGGCTGGAGGGGGTTGACTGTGTCCCTCTCGGACATGGGGATGACTGAGGAGCTATAAGGCAACTTTCCTCACCAGCACAGATGAGAGGAACAGGACCATCCTCAGCTGTCCTCTCCTCATAGTTGTGTTTAAACAAGGTCAGAGGGAATGAGGGACTCTTCAGGAAAACCATTAGGGGGATTTGTTTCGTCATAAAAAATTACTTTTTTCCAGCACAAAACCATTTGTCATGGAAAAAAAAAAGAAAAATTATTCCTGAAAGATAAAGGAGAGGTGATATCTGGTTTTGGTCTGGCAAGAGCCCTGCTGTCCTCTTGCTCCCCTGGCATAGCTTTTAATTGCCCCGTACCATCAGGAAAACAGCTCTACTACCTTCCCAGTACCATCTCCATGGTGGGAGCAGCATCCCAGTGGGAACAAGGGTGTCCCCATAGCAGTACAGGTGACAGACGTGGCCGCTGTCACCTTGGCCCTGCCTGGTGCAGGTGCCTCCCAGGGCACAGAGCTGGCTCTTGCATTGCCAGCACAGGTCCGTGCTCATCCCTGAGAAGATCCACCACTCCTACCCACTCGGCTCATCCCTACGCCAATGTTTATTTGGCCAAAACATGGTCTGGCAGTTCCAATTTTCATTATTCACTGGTTGTTATTGTTTCCCCTAAAAAGGTTCAGCTCATCTGCCCAGGGAGCAGAGGCGGCATGGTGGGACCCGGCACGCACCATCGGCACGCACGCTGCATCCGCCTGGGATCGCCTTCTCCTGGGAGAAGCCCCGGGGAGGTCTGTGCGCGGCGGCTTCCCCGCACAGCACCGGCGGAACACGTGGCAGGGAGCTGAGGCTGAACTGAGCAGCTGGGGCCGACTTGTGTTTACACAGAAAAATGTGCAAATCATCACGGATGCCTGGAAACCAGGAGGGATCACCCAGACATTCAGGACAGGCTGGGACTGGCACTGGGATGCATGGGAGCAGGATTGGTGATGCTGGCGGCAGCGGCTCGCAGTGCTGCTGAGCTGTGCTCGCAGCACGGACCCATCTCCTGGGTCTTCAGTTTTGTTCCTGACTTGGGAAAAAAAACGAGTGACAAAGATACTGGAGTCAGTTGGGAAGAAGAAGCAACTCTCTGTGTTCTTCTCTCATGGCAGGACAGAAAAGCAGTGGTGCAGGGTCACCTGTGCAGGCAGGGAAGGAGCCAACAGATGCTGAAGCTCAAAGCTGGCCACCCTGGCAGCAAGGGCAACGCTGGTGGGAGAAAGGAAAGGGAAGGGATGGGTCAGAGGTGTGAAGTGGGGCAAAGCAGCACCTTTAAAAAGCCCACAGAGAGGTTTACGGCATCCCAGCCTGGGGCAGACACCGACCAGGGACCTGCCTGTGTTATTGTCTGGAGCAACTGATCCAGAAGGTTCTGTACACCTGAGTGGGATCCAGCTGGATCCTGGCTGGTGTTTATTTGACTCAGGGTTTATTGCTGTCTGCTGGCCAGCAGGGCCAGGTAACCACCCCGTTTCCAAATCCTTAACCAGCCCAAACAGCTGTCACTTTGCCAATGGACTGAACATCCCCGCCCAGACCTCATATCCAGGAGCTCCTGATGCAACTTGAGCCGGGGCCAGGACCAGCCTTCCTTCAAAAGAGCAACCCCCCCCCCCCGCCCCGTGCCCCGGGAAAGGCATTTCCAGAGGACTTCTCCTTTTTCTAAGGACACTGGTGCTTCTACGCTGGCAGCTGTGCTGACAACCCTCTGGTTGTCCTTGCGGGTTCGGCTCCGCGGTTGCCGGGGCAGGGCCCTGCTCACTGTCGCGCTGCGGTAAATCCCGATGAGCTGCAGTCGCTTTGGACACGGTGCTCCAGATTTACAGCTGCGTTCGGGAGAGTAGATCACGACCTGCCCTCTCCAGAGCAGCGCCTTTCCACAGCTCAGCAACTTACGGTTTCCTTTGAAATGGTCCAGTGAAAAGCCCTAGACAAGCATTTCTGCTGGATGTTTTAGTGCCTAGCTCAAAGCAATTCCTGCTCCTTGTGTTTAAAGCTCTGTCTCCCCCCTGCCTTTGTCTTCTAGTGCAGAGTAGAAGGAGCAAAAGAGCCAAGTGGGATGAAGGAGAAGGTGTGGGGAGAAAAGAGCCAGGGTCAGCCATGGGTACCAGTTCAGAGGGATGTGGCACCTGCCCACTCAGCTCCAGGGCCAGCAGGATTGGTGCTTGGAGGGACACGAGCACTGCAGGGATATTTCTGATGGCATTGGGTGACCGTCCACCTCCTGGCTCATTGCCCAGCCAGGGCCCAGCAGGGCAGCAGAGGCCACTGAGCAGCCAAAGCACCATCTTTCAGAGGTGAAGCTGAGTTTATGGCCACTGTGGTTATGTATGAGTCCATGGCAATGTGTTGTATCCAACCTCCTAATTCCATTCTGCTTTAGGACATATTCTTCTCTTCCTCTTCCAAATAATTTCAAGGGGTTGCAGAGATGTCCCTGACAGTGTCAGACCTAACCCAAAGAGTGCTCTGTGTTGCAGAGGGAGCGGTCCTGCTTGGCTGTGCTCAGCAAGCCTACATCAATTGCTCACAGCTTGTGTGCCTGCAGGTTCTTTCCCTTACTCACCAAAGCATGAGAGGGAAAATCTGTGCGACTGTAGCTGAATTTAAAAGTTAAACTGCACTGTCCAGTTTTGTTTCCTGTTGTGGCTGCTGTGGCTGCACCAGGAAAAGTGCACTTGGAAAGAAGAAGGAGGCAGAGGCTGGGCAATGCGCTGAGCCCTGACACATCTGTTGGCCAGCCGTGCTTCTCCACCTCTTCCTATTACGATTATTTTTATCCACCTTGCATGCTTTGCAAGGCAATCAAAGCAGTCAGAACTCTTATGGGACGCTGATTAATTGAGCTCAGATACAGTATTTCTCCAATCTCACTTCTGGAGTCCTCACAGAGAATTGAGCAAGGAGCGAGGGATGGAAACTGTGCTGACATCCAATTATTCACTTCCAATGACTCGGAAAATGAGGGGTCTGAATACAGAATCCCACCTCCTCACTGGAGCTTCTTTGCACAAGTCAAAGCCGGGGAGCACTGTACCCACAAAGCCAGAGCCACGTGTCCTTCTGCAAATTCTGAGAGCAAAGGAGCCATTCAGCCTGTTTATCCTGACTTCTGGTTGTTTTATTTTTTCCTCCTCGCTCAATAAGGTCAGCATTACCCAGAAGGAAAAGGTCTTTCAGTTTGTAAAATACTCTTTCTGCTCACTTATTCTCCTTCCCTCAACGATACTTTTCCCAACAGTCAAATCTCCTTCCAGTCCTCCTGATCAGAGGTGTTGAGTTCATCTAAATTTGGAGCAGGAGGGCTATTTCCACCACCCACCAGTGCTCCCAGCACGGCTCCTGGGGCTGCACATGGAACACTCACAGCTCTCTGCGGGCAGTCAGTCCATAGAGAAAAACAAAAAAATGGATCAGATAAACTGAAGGATCAGATGAATTGGAGGAAAGTGAGATACATTCACTGGCAAAGTGTGAGCAATGTCCTCGGCAGAATTCTTTGAGTAAGCTATTCATCATGGATTATTCATTCATCTTGGCTAGTTATGAGGAAAGATAGCATGAAGCTGAAAACGTTCCAGTGCCACTTATTTATTTAAGGGATGTTCTCCTCTGCAGGTTCAAAGCACTCAAGAAATGGCATTTATCCCACTTTCCTCGGGCAAGTCCACGGCACTGCATGTGGGCAGGAACAGGGAAAACCTATGCTGGTGATGAGGCTGAATTCCCTTTCATCGAGTTTCACCACCTTTATTCATAACTCTACTGCTTTTGGTCCATTCCAAACTATATTTCTTCCTCTTCAGTGTTTACACCCTTCGGATATTCCTAGACAGCTATTATGTTCCCCATTAGTCTTCTCTTAACCTAGCAGTAAGTATTTACTTCTTTTAATCTTTCCCCATCAGCCAGTCCCTCCTGCCCCTTCATCATTGGTGCTGTTCTTCTCTGAATTCCCCCCGATTTGTCTACATCACTCTTGTTTATGATTCTGAGATCTCATTTAGCATTCGATTTCTGCCAAAAACAAAATTGAGCTTGATTGTTTTCACTGATGACTGAAGGAGACATGAATTGTTGCTTGGAAAACAGTCCTTGAGACAGCAATATATGAGAGAGAAAAAAACCCGGCAGCTCCATCAGGCAGACAAATACAGAGATAATATCACGTAGGCCAGCTTTGGCTAGATTGGATCTCAGAAGAGCCGCTGGTACGTGATGACAGTAATAGCCACCACTATTAGAGTGTTTAGCTTTTAAACAGAAATGTGAGTTATAACTCAGACCCCGGCATAAATCACGGGGCCATGAAAATCTCACAAGCACACACGAGCACAATAAACCAATATGAAATCCCTTGTCCTTGGTGAAAGTAGCAGAATTGCAACTTCCTTTGTACAGGGAACAGCATCAGTTCGAGTCGGATGCAGCAGTTTGGTTGCAGACACATCGTTGGGACCTGCAGGGGGGACATGGGGATCTTGTTAGAGAGGGAAGTGCCATGGTTGGAGAAGAAAGTGTCAAGGGCAAAGTCAGACTCCAGAAAGATCTCAATGAAAATGAAAACATCCAGCCTGGCTACCCCTGAGAGGAGCACTGGGACGTGCAGTCACTGTCCACACTTCCCAGAGCTGAGGATGGGAATGGGTTAGGAGCCATGGGGTGGTGCTGCAGGTTCCTCATCACTTCTGACCATCAGGCTACCTTATCTGAATCTCCAAATGCTGATTTAGGGACCTGGTTTTGATAACCTGGCCTATCAAATGCTGATGCATGACTTCAGCCTGTAAATCCTTTACGAAATCTCTTTCTGTGTCCCCTGGGCTTCCTTCGGCTGCTGCTGGGACAGCGCTGCTGCTACTCACACTTGCAACACCTGTGCTGTGCCACCCCAGACTCAGCTGGGACCTCTCTTTCCATCCACCCACTCAGCACCCAGAGCAAGAGCCCCTTTGCTCTGCATGCGTGGGCCAAAAAGCACGGCTCCACCAGCTCTTCTCGGGGAATTTGCTTCCTCTGGGCCACGGAGGGTTGGTTTGCACCCACTGCAGGAGAAGATGAGCCTGGGACAGCAATGCTCTTAAAACCTGCAGTTTCAGGACACAGATGCACTGCAGGGTATCCACCCCGGGGGGTGACAGCATGTGGGGACTGGCAGAGGGCAGCGACCCATCCTGCATCCCTGCAGGACGAGGACCTGGGGCTGCAGAGCAGCCACCGCAAGACATGGGCTGCCAGCTGGGAATGCCAGCCCCACATGGAGCACACAATAATCCCCTAGATTCGAATAAACCCACAAATTAAACAAGGAGGCAGGGGCTGGTTTCCCCTGGGAAGAGCCTACCTTCCAGTGAGACCCTGCAAAGAATATACTGTATCTCAGGGGGATTTCCATTTAAATGCTCTTTGGCAAAATGCCCTTAAAAAGCTGCTGACGCCTGGTGGAAAGCTTTGAAAAACATGCTAATTAATTAGAAACAATGCAGCATCTCTTTGGGTTATAGGAGTCCCTATGTTTCCCTCCCTTGCATTCCCCCATCACCACCAGAGGCATTTGCATGAGAAGGGCAGCTTTGTTTCCCCGGACTCTCATCTGCTCTTCCTGCTGCTTATTCCTCCACCTGAAGTCAGGCTCCAGTGTATGGGACCCCCCAAGGCATCTCCACAGCAACCCCCCCCCAACTCCTGCCCCAGCCGTGGAGCAGAGGCAACCAGGGCACCCAGGGAAGAGCCAGTCTGACAGCTCTGAGCAGGGCTGGGGACAGTGGGTATGTGTAAGCCCCACGACTGAGACCAATTAGGGAAGGGGAATTCATTAACATAATTACTATGCACTGCAAGTGCTGCAGTAGCATCCCAAAGCTGCCATCAGGATCAGGTATCCTGAATGCTGGGAATATATAAAATTGCTGTAAAACATGGTCCTTGCTCCTGTGAATTCCCCTTTACATCCTAAAAGATGAGGTGTTCCAGTGAGGGTCGAGAATCCCCTTATTCTGCTTTGCTGTTGGGGGCTGTGAGCCCAAGGACTGTGTTAAAATCTGAGTGTGTGCTCCAAAAATGACCACCTGCACCATGAAAAAAAAACAAACCGGGACATTTCTTGGGGTTTAATTACTACGGGTTTTTTGTCTTGCTGCTGCAAATGGGGGCAGGGGGAGATGGCGGGATCTCATCACTGATTGCAGGCAACAGCGACCTTTGGGTGTTGAAATATCACTGAACTTCCCCCTCAGGCAGGAAAAGTAATGCTGAAAGTGTCAAAAAGTAACTTTGGGTGCTCTTGCAAGGACTAATTATCCGTCCTAATGAAGGGAGCAGGGAGGAGAAGGTGACACCTGTATAAATGTAACAGAAATACCTGTAAAGCAAACTAATCTAGGGTGGCCATGCCCCAGTGATCCCTCTGCACGCTGGTGTCAAGCCCTTCTCTGCTCCAGGTGCTGGAGAGTGTCTGCTGCTCCATGAGTCACCATCCGAAACCTAAATAATTCATTGGGATAGGGATGTGCAGAGAGATTCCGAGTTTGCTCGGGAGCAGTTGGGTATTTTTGATTGCTCAGGGGGACAGCAATGAAGTGATGAAAGAGGAGGATTGTCCTAGATGGAGAGAGCGGCCTGGCTGAGCAGCACCACTGGGACATGAGCGTTCCCACGGAGCCAGGGGAAGGCAAGTAAACAGACACAGCCACTACAAGCTGACAACAAAGCAGGGGGATGGCAGCAGCTACAGTCCCCGAGCTGGCATCCATCAACCAGCCTTGGCAGAAACTTCCCTGCTGCAGGTGTGGGGATGTGTGTGTCTGCGTCCAGGGCGCTGGGATGTGCCCGAGACATTCGGGACCTGGGTCAGGAGAGGTTTGAAGAGGAAACAACCCCATGAATGCTTCCTTCCCCAAGCCTAAATTCCTCCTTTTTCCTAGAGAGGCAAGACCAACATGGCTCTTTGCATTGCTTTGCATCTGAACAAGGGATTAAACGTCCACGCTGACTCTATGTGCGCTGGAATGCTTCCAGAAAGTCAGCATATTTGCTCTCCCTCTCCCTTTAAATGCTTTGGCTTCCTGCAGGAAAATGAAATCCATTAACAAGTTCCACCCCTGCTCCGAATTCAAGAGTAGAACTGTCAATGCTTTAGGAAGGAGCTAAATGGGGGGATTTCCATAACAATCAACAGCTACAGCATTAATCTATAGTCATATTAACCTGGGATGACAAGGACACGTCTGTCTGTTCTCTCTAATGTAATCTAGCATTATGCTCCGACTCCATTGAAGTCTGCTTTGTACCCTGCGTTTGGCTCTGATCAGCTAATCTCTTGGCTTTAAGCACGGCTTAGAAAAGAGACAGGGGATACAGACAGAGACAAGTGATTAATATGCGTGTGCGTGTGTGCTTAGCATGTGTCTGCTGCTACTGCATGCGTGAGCGCGTGCGCGCGCTGTGGGCTCTGGGGCTGCGCGCGTGCGCACGGAGAGCGCCGTGTGGAATGGGCTGGTGCTCACCTTGTGCCTTTGCGAGGTGTCAAAATGCATCCAGCAGGGAGAGAGAAACAGGCAGAGATTCCGGTGTGAGGATCAGGGCTCTGGGAGCGAAAGTGTGGATGGGTAGGTCTCCAGGGAGGCCTTAGAGCAGCCTTCCAGTACCCGAAAGGAGCTACAGGAAAGCTGAGGAAGGGCTTTTTACAAGGGCAAGTAATGATAGGATGAGGAAGAAAGGCTTTAAATTGGAAGGGAAAAGATTTAAATTGGTCTCTAGGAAGAAATTCTTCACAATGAGGGTGGAGAGGCCCTGGCACAGGCTGCCCAGAGAAGTGCTGGCTGCCTCATCCTTGGAGTTGTTCAAAGCCAGGTCGGATGGGGCTTTGAGACCACTGATCCAGTGGGAAGCAAAACTGGATGGGTTTTGAGATCCCTTCCAACTCAAACCATTCTATGGTTCTATGAGGCTCACACATGTCTGGTGTCTGTGAACACGGTTTGCATGTGTCTCCAGTCCTCCCCATCCCATGGCAGCGTGCAGTTCCCACACTGGTGGGGAAGGCATTTTGCTTTCTGTCCCTGCAGATGCTCCTGTGCCAGATCCCTGCCAGCAGTGCCGGTGACGAACCCCGTAGTGCCAGGGCAGCTCGGTGGGATGGCCAAGGTGGCTACCCCTCTAGTGCTCTACAGCAGCTGCCAGCACAGCCTTTGCAGGATGTGCAGCCCCCACTGTCCCTTCTTTTTCTCTCATTTTGCTTTATTAATCTTCCTTGAAGAGGCATCTTCTCCGAGCGCGTAAGACACCCTGAGCCTGCTCTGGGATTAGCAGGCAGCCACAGAGCTGCAGCCATGCACCGGGATGCCCTGCACCAAACGAGCTTATGGGGTCAGTCGCATTCCCAGTGCTGATTCCAGCTGCCTCAGAAGGTGCCGTGATATCAGCTCCCACCTTCTGCAGGAGATTGTTCCCAGGCAGGGATTAGAGCCTCTCCAGCTCTCTGTGCCATCCACAGGCGCTTGCTTTGTCACCTTTCCTTTTTTATCATTAGGGAGCAGGGAGCAGATTGCTCCATGGCAAACTCATCCCATGCACTCCCTGAGGGGGCTGGTTACAGCTTCCCTGCTCCTGCAGCCGCTGGGAGCCAGAGGCCCCACCCACCCCTGGGAGAGAAATCCCACACGATTTCTGCAGGTTTGCCGGGCAGACCCGAGCTGGGTGGGGAGCGGTGGCTGTTAACGTGCTCCCCAGGCTCCTGGCAGATTTCTGTCCTGCCCAGATCACCTTGACTTGTTTCAGGTTTGAAGAGCTCCAACAAGCCACGTCCCAGCTCTGCTTTTCTTTGTTCCGTCCCTGAGCAAAGCAGAGCAAGGCTGGGCCACAGCAACAGCCTGGCAGGGTGGGAGCTGGGGATGCTTCTCCCACAGCCAGACACTGATAAATTTTCTGTTACCACCATCCTCACAGCCCAGCTTTCCGAGCCCAAAAGTGCCATTTCAATCGTTCTGGGTATTCCTGCAAAAGGAAAGCTGGGGGTGGGAGTGCAAATTAAGAGGGTGCAAGGATTCAGAAGACTCAGGCATTGCAAAATGTGTTCTTCCACTCCTAGGATGGACAAACTCCCCACAGACCTGTGCTGCCATTCCCATTGCCCCCCATTTCCTTGCACCCCCACTCCTCACATCCAGCCCTTACTGGTCCCTCATTTCTGTCCCTCTCTCTTAAAAATTATTCTGATCCAGTCCATGGTTTCTATGTTCCTGTTCTGTCATGTTCTAAAGGGGGTGGAAATCGGAAACTCTGATCCACCAGGATCTTTGCACAGAAACTTTACAGGCTGGAACAATTAATAATCCATTAAAACCTTTGTCTGTGTGCATCTTATTGTGCCACAATCTTATTGAAGCCACTCAGTGAAACAATCTCTCTGCCAGGATTCAAGTGTGGTTAATCAACTAACAAGCTTATAAATACAATATCTACAGCAACACGTTGCCCTCTGAGGACTCTGCAGCTGAAGGGTCGCAAACCACTTCAGAAAATGTCAAATTATCTGTGGCTCTTGCCACTTCATGGGTCAGTGAAGTGGCCACTCTCCTTCCTCCAGCCAGGAAACTGGGAGAGACCATGATGGCTGGAGATGTGCCATTGAAAGCCTTCCTCCTCCAAGCTCTGAGCATCCTGGCTGCAAGGTGGGATGGAGGACACCATGCCCAGTTCACTGCGGGCAGATGGGGAGGGCAGCCTGCCCGGACAGGGAGGATGCTCCGGGGCAACACAGTGGCACGAGGTGGATTTAATGGGGCAGAGCTCTGCCTAGAAACCAGGAAAATTTCACCTACTTTGAGGTTAGAGGTGACTCTTGGGTCTTGGAAAGTTGCTTCTGCATCTGCTGGGTGAACAAATTCTGGGAAAGTGGTGTTTTGAGGGGAGCAGGTGGAGGCATGAGACCTTTGAGGATATGTTTAATGACAGATATTTTCTCTCAGTTGTATTTAAGCCGTAATTACAGAAGCCATAAAGTTATTTATTTCCTGGTGATTAATGATGAGCCAAGGAGAAAACTTTCTCATCAACGTTGTTCTGAGTTTCAATTACTTTTTTCAGTGATGTTTATGTTTTCCATGCACATGTGTAAACGCACTCTGCCTCTCCAGCACCTTTTGCTGTTCGTGTGAGGATGGAGAAGGTCAGGAGACAAAGCCACAGAAGCTGAAGAGCTCAGGCTGAGATCAGAGCTGACGAAGAACACAATATTTAATTGCAAGGGTGGATGAAGGAGCCATTAATTGCCCATCAGCCAAGCTTTGAGCTTTCATTGCTGGTTTTTAATCGTGTCTCTACTTGACCTTGCTGCACCAATCTACTTATGGCCTTCATGTGCCCATGGACTGCTTTCCTGCCCTGGCTGGCACGTGGGTGAATGTGTCCCACGATGGGGAAGGGCTGCTGGAAATTGGGCTCATCTCACATGCCTGTGTTGCACAGAAATGGCCATGAGCTCCTTCAAAGCTCTGGGGTGCTTGAACAAGGACAAGAGAGACAAAAAGACCCAGACAGCATCCTCGGACTTAGGATCTCCAGCCTTAAACTTCTTCTGTGTGTTTTTGCCACAAACTTCCCAGCCTCTGCAGCAGTCAGAGAGCAGCAAAGATAAAAGCATCCATCAGCTTGAAGAGGCTTGATCAGATAAGCATCTCGCTTTCAATGAGCAGATAAATGTACAAGCATGGATGAACTTATCTCCGGAGGATTTGAGCGAGCCTGGCCTGAGCCTGGGCACACAGAGGTCTCTTGGAGAAGCTTGCATGGGCTGTCCCTCAGTGTTCCATGCAGATGAACCGCTGCAAACCATCTTCCCTTGTGCTGCACTGTCTTTCCCACCCCTTACCCCTTGACAAGGGTGTCACAGCCCTGTTCTGACTGTCGCCTCCCTCTTCTTTTCCACCAGTGCTCTAAAAAGGCAAAAGCCGTGTTTAGGAGAGAGAGAGAGAGAACTGCAGTGCTGATATCATTTGTGTCCTTCATTGTTTGGAGCTGCTCGGTCTGAGACTTCATCAGCCAGAAGCAGAGCTGGTCCTTTGGCAGAAGGGGCTGCAACCCTGAATCTGTCTCCTTTTGAAAGCTGCTGGTGAAAAAAGAAATCCCTCAAATGCTTCCTTTTGCTCTGCACAACAGCAGAGGGGACACCTTGGTGTGGTGAGGGCTGGGTAAGACCCCAGCCAGGCCAAAGGAATGCAGCATGGACAGAGAGGGAAAACCCAAGCATTCCCCTGTGCGCACCTGCGCTCCAGCCCTGGCAGAGCCACCATCCCTCACCTCCACACCAGCTCCTTCAGGGATTCTGTGCCGGGGCAGGTTTTGCTGACTGTACAAATGAGCAAATAAAATGAACATTAACAACTTCAGTGCAGTTACTGCAGTTTCCTGCCCCAGATAATTACCAGGCTTTGAGCGTGGCCATGGTTCTTTGCAGTGTTTATACAGCAGAGAAGGTGAGTGGCACCGCACCGTCAAAATTATTGCCAGGACATAAAAATGTCTTCAGCTATTAAAGCAGTAACAATTCTATTTCTGTCTGCAGTTCTGCCCAGGTTGGAGGGAAGGCTTTGGGGTTTAGCACCCCGAGTCACCTTTCACGCGTGGTTCAGCCCTGAGCCCCGGGGACAGTGACTCCCATCCGGTTCCCAGGGCTGGAGCACATGGAGGTGCCTGCTGGAGCCTGGAACAGATTTGCTGACTCTGGGAACGTTTTGTGTCGATGTTTCAGCTCTGTTCACTAATGAGGGAAGAAACACTTCTCCCTGCACCACTCTCCCCCTGTTGCCAGGCCAGGTGTAGACATGATTTATTGCATTGTTTAGTCATTATTCTCAGTTACCCAATTATGTTTTTTAAAGTTAAAAAATGCAAGAACTTCGTTGTGGCAGCATCTGGGGATTCTGCAGCATCTGGAAGTTGGTAAGGAAAAAAAAAACCCAGAGGAAACCAAGAACAGCACCACCAGCAGCTTCTTGTGTGCTACCTTCCAGCGTATCTCCCTGCCGGATCGCAGCCGGGGGGTGACAGTGCTACCCTTGCCTTGACCCCGTGCGTTTCCCCCGTGGGTGCTGGAGCCCAGGCTGAGGATCTGGTGCATTTGGTCCTGCTTAGCACAAAGCTGCTGCTATTGCATAAAGCTGGAATAATCCCCAGGGGGATTTCAGCACAGATATCTCCACGGCGCTGCTGACTCTGACACTTCCCAACGCAAACTTTTCCGACTCTGCCATACTGAGGTGCAGACACTGAGTTTTACCTGCAGGGATGGCTGAAGACAGTAGAGCCTCCAGCTTCCCCCTGTTCTCCATTGCTTTGCAGAGTTCCCAAAGGAGGATGATCTGGGAAAGCCGTGCTGTAAACTCAATCCTTGAGCTGTCGGCTCCTGGAAGGCTCAGATCCTTGTGGACCTTCCAACTTCAGATATTCTATGACTCGGATTCTAGGAGGTGACCATATCATGAGAACAGCATCCTTCCTCCAAGTTATTCTCATCCTTGGTTGAAATGAGGTCTCTGAGATCTCGCAGGCTGGGCTGGAAGGGATTAGCAGTCCCCACGGGCAGCAGCTCTACAAACCTGTTCCTTTGCTCTTTGTGTGCCAGGGCTGCACCACGGAGCCTGCCATGCTGTCAGGAACTCCTGGCCTGGGTCTGCCTCTGAGGACCTGGCTGAGGGCCTCAAAATTTTTTCCAAAGATACTTAAATTCCAAAGCTAAAACAACTACTATGTCCATGGTTAGTTAAACAGGGAATTGCAGCCGGGTTTTCCGACTCCTGCATATCCTGATCCCAAATCCAAAGAACCAGTTATATCCCTACGTGCCTCCCACCCTAGCTACAACCAGTGGGTTCTCACCAGGATGCAAGTGCCTTGTCCCGCTGTGCTGGGGATGCCTGGAGGACCAGCTCGGAGTGGTCACTGCAGAGGGTTTCTCCCATGGTAAAAGGACCAGGAACTCTGGGTCAGCTTGCATGGAAGGTGGATTTAGAGAACAGAGGAACACAGATCTCTGAAGTCTGCCTGACTTGGTTACTCCCAGCTAGCAATGGTAAGGGTGCTGGAGCTTACTTCAGATCCCCATTTCTTATTAAAATCCAGCAGAGAAAGGAATGAATAAAGCAAGTGTGCATAGCAGATCAGAGGCTGACACCAGCGTTCCAGAGGTGCCCAAAGGCCCAGTTCTTGCACCTCAGCTCCTGCAGCAGTGGCTGAGCATCACCTTGGCTCACTCACAGATGTTTTGGCCACCCAGAGCTGCCTTCTTCAGCCTGCAACACCCTTGCACAGCCCAACTGGTAAGGAAATCCCTGCATCCTGCTTTAAAAAGCAGCTGAATTCATCAAAGATGCAGAGGCAATGGTGAGACAGTCTGGAGGGGAGAATGGAAGTGATCTTCTCCTGTTTGTGGTTCTGCCTCTGCTCCCTCCATCTGAAGAACGTTGCGCTCTTGCTGCTCAGGCATTCTGTGGGTGCAGGATTATTTTTGCCTGCTTGCTGATGCACAGATTCTTCCCTGCCTGTTTCCAGGTCAGGTCCCAGCGCACGCTGGAGCTTCCCACCCCTTCCCTGCACTTTCATCTTCTCAGCCCAGTCCCTGCTGCTTCCTCTTCTGATTCTTTCCCCCTTGACTCCTTCTCAGCATGATGGCAAACACTGAGAGGGCTGCAAGGGGAGCAGGAGACTTGGCCGGCTCCCACCACCTCTGCTACCTTCTCTGAGACCCCCACATTAACCAGCATTCAGGAAACATGGGATGCCTCTAAGGCAAGGAGATTTCGACAGGGTTCCCTGCCAGCAGGAGGCTCTGGTTAAATGGTATCTTAGATAAACATGTTTGGGGTAGCATGGAAATGGGGGGTTTATTCCCATTCTGTGCTTCCCCTAGCTCTCAGCACGCTCTGCTTCCCCTGTCATCACCCTGGTGAGCTGAAAATGTCACCCCTGCCACTGAAAACACATGTGCCTGCAGAGTCAAATGAAGCACCTAATTAGGAGGGAAAAAAAAGATGTTTTTTCCTGCCTAACCACATCATCCCCCAGCTCTCGGCAATTGATCAGCTCTGTCGATATGTGCAGAGACCAGTGGCTTGGTTCACAGCCTCTTTACAATTGTAAATGGGCTAAAACTAACTAAAAGGCCCCTAAATCATCTAAATTAAGGCTCTGAGGACAGTGCAGAGCCACAGTCTCATAGAAAATAGTCATAATACCACAGCTTTTTTTCAGCCTGGATGCTGAGTTTCAGCAGGGATCCATTTCTGGGGGAAAGGGAGTTGGGTCTGGGGAGCTGCAGGGATCTCCTTGGATGCTTTACCCTCAGCTACAGAGGCTGCTGAAAGCTTGAGCTGGGTCCAGCGTTGTCCTTGTCACACTCAGACTGGCAGGAATCTCCCGGCCTTGTCACATTTGCTGAACCACAAGAAGATCCTTCTCCTGCCTGAGCTTCTCCGCCTGCCTGTGCCTACCACTGGTGGTTCCAATAGAGCTGGGATTTTCTCCTGGTGCCTTGGGCAGCCTTTGCTCTGCAGAGGGTGAAATCCTCTTGAAATACTCGAAGCCAACCAGCAGCTTTGTGCAGCTCCCCCCAGGCAACCAGGGATTGAGCTGGTGAGCACCAGGTCACACAGGGGGAGAGGAGAAACGGCAGAACAATGAACTCTGCGAATGGTCCTTGGAGACTCAACCATCAGGACATCCTGCCCTGAGAACCATAGCCAGCAGCCTCCCTCTGCCTTCCAGCATCCCAGACCCATCCCTGCTCTGGCACTGAGGTGAGGAGTAATTTCCAGAGGCAGCAGCAAATGTCAAACCCAACCCTCCTCTAAAGGAGTGTTTATTTCCCCTCCTTTTGTGAGGGCCAAGCTGTGCCCACGGCTGCACGGTCACACAGACTTCATGCACAGCAGCAGAAACGCTGACCCTGAACTGAAAATATTCCCATCCACACAATCCTCAGCTCCCCCAAGGAACCAGTGCAGCCATTTCCTAGTCACTCTTCAATTACCTTATTACTCCTGCAAGAGCTGGAATTCTGTCCTTTCAGGAGCGTTGGCCAATCCTCATCCTGAGGAAGAATCCTAAGGGGGTTCTCAGTACCAGGCATTTTCCCTCAATTTGGTAATTCTTTGCTAGTGGGGGTTCTTTCAGGTGCTATTTATGCAGGAACAAAAATGTTCACTATGCCAATCACTGAGATGAGAGATAAAATATTACCTAGGAAACACAGATTTTGCAGTGACATGGACGTTCAAGCTCACATTTCTACAGAGAAGAGGGTGCTCACGCAGGGACTGTGCGCACCTAACGGGCACGGAGGTGGCAACACCTCGGAAACCAATTTCTCCTGCCTTTGCTCAGTGAGACGAGTGTCTGCACAGAGTGCCAGCTCACAAACCAAAGACAATTTAAATACCTCTGGCTTTGACTGCTTTTTTTGCTTAATTTGTAATAGAGGGTTTGATTTGTTACGTACTGAGCCACTGAGCAGGCAGAACCGCAGGAGATGTGGTTGCCCTGGAGGTCTCCAGGCTGGGAAGAGCCTCTGTGGGCAGATGGAGGGAGGCACGGGGGGACCCAGGTTTTGCAGTTGCCCAAGAAGTGAGAAAAGCAAGACGTTGCTTAAGGGAGTGGTGAAATTAAATCCAGCAAAAGTAAATTAGGAATGGATGTCAGGGAAAAAAAATCCTTCTGATGATTCTTCTTGAGCTGGAATCGGTCCCCAAAAGTGTCGGGGACAGTGTGTGTCACAGGGAACAATTTAACAGTGGCTTCAGGCTTGGCTGGTTAAAGCTGAGAAACCCTGTACCATTTGCAATCTCAAATCTCTTAGGAAAAAGGAGGGATGTTTGGGGTGTTCTGGGGTCGCTCCTTGCCTGCCCAACTCAGCTTGGCTTGGCTCAGCTCATCTCAGCTCAGCTCAGTGCAGCCCAGGGATGCTCAGAAGCAGCAGCAGGAGCAGAGATCTCTCATACCATGAGATACCAAAGCTACTGGGGAGGCATCCCTAGCACACAGCCCTCTCTGAATCCCAGCATCCAGCCAAACCTACTCAAATCTCATCATCTGTAAGGTGCTGCTGCTTGGCGTTTCAGGCTCCCAGCACCACAGCTGCCATTCAGGAAGGGGGACTCAGGCTTGTTTGCTGACAGTGGTAACACAGCAGTTCTGCTCAAGGGGGCACGAGATACCTTTTGCCAGGATGAATGGACAGGTAGACTTGTAAGGGACTTTTCCCCTTTGTTTCTGCTGATTTAACCGAGTTTTTAAAGCCTCTTCCCTGCAGTGTGGCTGCAGCAGAGCAGCCCCGAGAGTCTGGCCACAGCCCCAGGCCAAGGGAAGGCTCTGCCTGCATCAACTGAGCTGAGACATCACTGCCTTCTCCAGCTTTCCTTAGGCTTGTCCCCCACCCCTTCTGGTTTCAAGGAAATAGAGGTGAGCAAAAGAGAAATGCTTTACAAAAAAAGAGCAAGACATGAGGTGGGAGGTTAAATAGACTTCAGTCACTTGGTAGGAGAAACCCAAAATAAATGAGTCCCCATCCAGGCTCTTCAAACCAGAAATATGACCTGATTTTCCCTTTCAGGGCCACGCAGGCTGCTTCTCCCCAGCAGGAGCTCTGTGCTCAGCACCAACCACCCGGACGCCCCAGCACTCAAGGGCCCCATTCTGCACCCCGCAGCACCCAGCACTGTGCACATGGGTAAGGCTGGGGCAAAGCAGCCCCGATGCCCAGGGAGAGCACAGCCGCATGGCACCGTAGCTGGGCTGCAAACCCAAAAAGTACCCAAATACATAGGAGATATTTTAAAAATGAACTGTGCTGGGTCTCTTCATGGCAAACACAGGGGATGGAACAGCCGTGAGTCACAGGTGAATGACTCTGGCTGCTGGCTCTGCTGTTGGGGGTGCAGAGGAGGCAATTTCCCCGTCACCCTGGGACTGCTTGTTCTTGGCATCCGAACACAGGAACCAACGGGGCTGTCGTGACCCTGCTGCCAGCAGGGGAGAGTGGGCCTGGCAAAGGGCTCCCACCCCTAAGCACCGAAAGACAGAGCCTGGAAAAGCTGGGCTTTGTTTTTTCTTAAGAACAAGAAGTGCAAATAGTAATTGTATTGCATTGTGCAAATAGCAGAACAAAAAATCCTCGACTTGATCGGAGTACGGCTTGTTGTAACGGGAGAAAAAAATGATCAAAACCATGTCACACAGGAAAAAGGGTTTCCATTCACAAAGAAATCATTATGGTTAATTTAATTCATTGTAGCATTTAATATAGAAAAGCTTTTCTACGGAGACTGGGAAAAAAGCCAACATTTATATATAAATGGGTTTTATTTTAAAAGCTAATGCAGTGGGCAGGATGCTTTGGGGTTATTTTCTCTCCCTCTTTCTTTCAGCACATATGCAAAGCTGGTATTGTATCCAAAAAAACAAGGAATTTGCTGCTATCTAAAGTTTACAAATTGCTTTTTTTCAAAAGCACAATTTCATATTCCTTAGAAATGTAAATGACGGGGGATTTATCTCTTTGCTTTCCTTTCTTTCTATTTTTTTTTTAGAGTTACTTATATTAGTATCCAAGGCACTGATTTGCAGAACGGGCTTTAAATATCCTCCCCTGCAATCAGGGCAGACATCGGCTGCCGTTCATGCAAATGCTTGACAGCACCACCTCTTGAGCAGAGAGGCGTTTTCTGAGCTGTCTGGGACGCAGCTACCCCGAGCGCGTTCCTGGAGCGCCCCGGGGACGGGCGTTTGCCATCGGAGAGCTGGAACGAGAATCAGCTGTCTTTGTGCAGGGGACAGATGGCTGGTGAGCAACTGGGCTGATTGAATACCTTCAGCCAGAAAATTGCAGGGGAAGGGAACATATGGTGTTACCCACTTGTGCCTTGCGAGAGCCGGCCGGACAGGCTCTTCCAGTGCTTGCAGCGCTTGGCCGTGTGCTTGCGGGTGCTCGTGTGAGCAGCACCTTTGCTTCAAATGCACAAACCAGCAAGTTCTGGCACCTGGGGTCAGGGCACACAGGGTCTGTCCACCCAGCACAGAAGCAGAGGTCCCCCCTGCACCCCTGGCAGACCCACGGTGCAGCCTCGGAGGCTCTGTGTGCCGAGCAGCCTGAGGCTGAGCAACTCCATCTGCTGTGGAGCTGGTCATCAGGACATGGTCTCACTGTTACTTCATGGTCCTTCTTGGATGTGGAACTGCCTTCGAGGTGGAGCTGGGTTGGGAAGCCTTACTGAGCCGGCTCTGCTCTCTCGCACCACAGATGGGCTGAAACCCTCCTGAGCGGCAGCTCCTCCCCATCCCCAGGCAATCACCTCTGGGCTTTGCTAACCTCCTTGCTGCAAAGCTTTTCCCAGTTTCTTGGTACAAAGCTTTTTTTTTTTTTTATATCTTCCCTTCTTGCTGTCATTTAAGCCCCTTATTTCCCAGTCCATCATGGTTAGAATGATTTACGCTCTCTACTTTTCAGCCACCTTTTATGTATTTGAAGACCACCATCTCATCTCCCCTCAGATTTATCATCTCTAGACTAAACAGACTCGAATCTTTCAGCACAGGTTGTGGTTCTGGGACCTCCTGATGGCTCCCTCCTTGACACTGCCTGCACCCTCTTCACCCCAGCAGGCAACTGGCACAGCCAGCAACTCAGCCCTCAAAGGTCCTTGCCACCTATGCATCTCCTGCCAGGGCAGGATCCCAGTTGGAACTTTATCTTCCTTCCCTTCCTCTAAGATATTCCATTAGGGATGGCAAACTACTCACAAATATCAACAAACACAGCTACATCCCATCTGTGGAGCAGGGAAAATTATCCTACTGAGGAAGCAGCTCAGCAGAAACCCAAGCAACAAACAGCAAGGTGAAACAACTTGTCCAAGGTCACCCAGAAGTGGGGAATGCCAGCCAGTGCACTCCTAAAACCCCCCATGCTTTAATATACACCTCTAATCATCCCTTTGCAGAAACAGCTATTTCCTTCGTAAAACGCCAACTGCTATTAAATCCCTCTCTGGACTTCTTAGCCCTGAAATTGCATATGTTACCCTCTGCTGGTGCTTGGGGCTTTGTACTGGTTGTATCAGCTGGCAAGACAATGCTCCTCATTTGGAAGCATTTGCATAAAGTCAACGTTGGTTGCTGATGAGTTTTGCCTCCGCTGCGACTCCAACTTTGAGCACCTGTGCTTCAGGCCAGGGCTTGTTCCTGCTGCATTAACTTCAAAGCACGAGAGACAGGACCCGCTATCAAAGGAATGGAATGCAACCTTTGGAGAGCGTGCTGGAACCAGCACGTTTCTACCTGGACCCATGATTTATTGCTCCCAGTGTCTGCACTGCTCAGGACCAGAGTTCCTGTTCAGACCTATGCTTTTCTACACTGGTAGCTTTGGCTTTTCAGCGCGAAGGCTTTCTGGCTGGATTATGCAAATACACAGTGCATTGTTGTTCTATGTTTGCGTGAAGTTCACCTACCCTCGAGTTTGATTAAGTCACCCTCTCCCCTACATGCTTGCTGCAATATGTTTCTTTTAGGGATGGGTAAACGAGCTGGGAATAAGAAAAATAAAATTGAACCTTCACCCAAAACTTGAAGTGGGTGGTTTGGGGGTTAAAAAAAACCCAACCCACAACAGAATGAATGAGTCTTTGAACCACACAAATAGTTCCCTTGTTGGTGCAGCAGAGACAGTCTGGGCCCCAACATGATGAAATACCGTGTCCTTTTCTGTTTCCAGAAGCACTCCGTTCCGCTCGCCGCAGCCCCAGCCCCCAGGCCAAGCCTCTCACAGTGGGATCGATGTTGGCAGAGGGGGTGTAACTGGCCCCGGATGCTGCTGCTGGTTGGAGCCCAAAGCGATGCAGTCCTGCTCGGAGCACAGAGCATGAGCAGCCACTGCAGCCCCAGGACACGGTTTCAAGGCGCGCACAGCTGGTGACACAAGGCTGCTCAGGAAATGCCAGCAAACTGCTCTGGAGAGCCCAGCCTCTTGGGAATGATGCCAGGCAGTCCCAAGTGCCCTATTTAGAGAAAGATCTCTGAAGCCCTGTGTAGTGCAGAGAAGCAGAGTGCTGCAGCAGGGACTGGCGACTCCAGCAGGACCATGCTGAGAGCGCCAGGTACCAGTGCTGGCCTGGAGGCACCGCAGGGTGGGCCGTTGGGTGCTGCAGAACACAGCCATCTGGTGTCCCAGAGCACAGCTGCCTCGTAAGGAAAGGGAGGCCTCCAGAGGAACAAGTGGGGCTTCACCATGAGCTGCAAAAAACTGATGCCTGGGCTGAGAACACTTGGTCCCATCCGGAGCTGAGCACAGAGCCCGTGGCATGGTCAATGCCATCCCGGCTGACGCTGGGAGTTGCTGGGGGGACGGCGCCGCGATGCGCATGCCGTGGGCGCCTGGCCACTTGCCACATCACTGGTCACATCTCCCGTTCTAAATTGCACTGTGATTTGTTTGGAGAAACCTGTCAGAGGCTGGCAGGTTTCCCACCGCTGATGAAAGGAGCTAAGGATGTCTGAGAGCTTCACAAGGTGATACAGCCATTAAGGCATCATGACAGACTCAGCACAGAAGCACTAAAAACAGACGGAGATTGGCAGCTCTGCTGCCTGAAACTAAACAAGAAATGCAAAATAAACTGAAGGGTGTGTGAGGGGGTGTGTGAGCACGCACACGTGTGTGAGCGTGCGTGCTCGGAAAGTCAGTATCCCTTCTCTTCCCACTTCCCTTGACAGCTCTCAACTTGAAGTAAGATGTAAGCAAACAGAAAGGGTGCAAGGCTTCCTTCGCAGTCCCATTCATGAGTCATAAAGGGCCATTCATCGATGCTCTTTCATGCTCTTTAAAATCAATTTTGCTCTGCTGAAAGGCAGACTGACAGCTGCGGAGACGGAAGCCCTCTGTTTATCTTCAGCACAGGTACAGCCCAGCTGAAGGGGTTGCAAACTCCCCTCCACAGCCCCTGCCTGCGGGGTGCAGTGCAGGGGTGCAGAGTGCAGCACGGGTACAGGGATGCAGAGCAGGGATGCAGGTGCAGCTCAGGGGTGCAGGGTGTCGTGCAAGGACGTGCTGCTTGACACATTTTTTTCCAGGCAACACAGGCAGCACTGGTGACCAAGGCACAGGTTCAGGAGCTTTGGCACATGTTATGAATGAGGCATCTGAGGTCTTCAGCCACGTGCTGCTCTCTGTGCTGGCTGGGCAGAGGCTCACAGGCTCCCACCACACTTTTCTGCTGCAAATAGCACTTCTGAAAACTAGAGGAAGGAGCAAAACGCACGCATCGCATCTCAGATCTGCACTCATGTAGCACAAAGCAGAGGTTTACTCCCTGGCCATGGTCTCTGGAGAGGTGTGAGGTCCCTGCAGAGGCTGCGTGCAGTGAGGAACATCCTGGCCCTGAGGAGTCAGCAAGAGAGAGTGAAGAGAACGACTAGAGATTTGCTGCTGATCTCCAGCATCCAGAATGAGGCCACTGTGACAATGGCTTGGCAATCGGGTTGTTATTGTTTGTTTAAGGAGATAAATTAATCCCTTTTCATTGCATTACGGCTTTCCAGCACTTACCATTTCAGCTTTTATCTGTACTTTTGCAGCCTAAACCCTTCCTAGGGGTGGAAAGAAAGAAGTGGAGCTAATCTGGTCATCAGTCTTCTCCTGGGGAGACAGATACAGGGATCCTGAGCAGACAGATCCAGGGACCCTGAGCATCAAACTCACCCTCCTACCCACGCCCACAGCAAGGCTGTGTGGGCAGGGTGGCTCTGTCCCCAGCCCCAAATCTCTGGGCTGTGTCAGGGGTGATGAGCAATGCCCGTGCCCCACGGGGAGCAAACACACAGAGGGGACTGAGAGCCCATCTCACTTTCACACCTCAGCTAAACCTCTCTGTGCGGGTGGTGTTTGTCATCAGAGCAGCTGATCCTTGTTCACTTCCACAAAGGTTTTGCTAAAGCAACATCCTGCAATGGTGAACTCCTACATGTCATTAGAATGCCGGGTCCTTCATCTGCCTGAAGTGGCTTCCCTTTTAATTTAATGAGTGCTCCCTCGCTGTTGAATTAGATGAGAAGTGAAGTGAGACCCAGATGACGTCCTTAGCCTCATTTATCTTTTATACTTGCAGTACATTCACTTTTGCGCTTTCTCCTTTTGGGAGGTCTCTGCTTTTAACCCCTGCTGCTCTGGCTCCTGTATCTCTGAGCACACCCAGATTGCTCCGTGAGCTGGTAACTGAGATGAGCCCATGGCACGTCTGCCTGAGAAGTTAAAAGACTCCAGGCTGGGGTTTCCTGCAGCAGCCCCCGGCTGCAGGCTGACAGCTCCTGAAGAGCTCACCTTGGTGGCTCCTGGGAGACAAGGGGAAGAAATTTCGTCTCCACAAACCAAACCAACCTGTTTCTCTCGTGAGACTTTTGATGGTCAAATGAATTATGAATGCAGACCCTGATTTTTGCAGGTGGGGGCTGAATAAAAAACTGCTCCTTGCCCTGTGTAGGGGCAGGCTGGTAGCGCCCGGTGCTGGATCCAGAGCTTCTCTCATCTCACCCTTGGGGGACATTTGTGGCTGTGCCTGCTTTGTTCAGTGATCCAGCCCAAGGCACGAGGACCTGATGCTCCAATTAAATGGTTTGAAATGCATTTCCCAAGTCTCCTGCAAAGCAGTCACTTTGTGTGAGTGCAGACAGTCAAGAAGCACGGGGCAAGATGGGAGTGACACGGGGAGGTGGGCACAGGGCTCCCAGGCAGGAAAGGGAAAATAGAGGGTCCCACTCTCTGTCTCCCCACAGCCGGGGCTAGCTTTGCTTCCCCTGACCTGTCCTGGGGCAGCCAATAAAGGGGGAATTACAGGGCTGAAGTGCCACACTAGGCAAAGAGGAAGCATTAGCTAAACATTCCTGGCCCACATCCCCCAGCCATAATGAATGAACTCAAAGGAAATGAAACCACAAGAAGAAAAAAATCAAAACAACAGAACAAACAAACCCAACCCAAACAGCATCACGTGAGGCATGGGGGGAAGCAGGCACCAACAGCCTAGCGAGACTGTCAGAGGTAATTGCAGTCACAGGGCGAGAGGCTAAAACAGCATGAAATGAATCAGTTTAACAGATATTAAATTTGCAAGCCCCGGGCGACAGCACTCCGTTCAGTTTATTTGCATTAATCAGGTCAAGGGAGTAACCTTGGTTCTTACTTCCAGGAGATATCGTCAGCTTTTATTTGTTTCTCACGTGAAAGTATCACAATGGCCAAACACCACCTGGGCGTGGGCTGTGCCGCCTGTGCCGCGCCTCGCCCCTGCTGGGAAGGGCAGCTCTGCCTCAGCCACGGTTTCCTGGGGCCTGGGCACGGTCTGGCGTGGCCTTGGGAAGGTGGGCTGGCCACAGACCCTTCCTGGTAGACACCAAAGGGCCGTGTTGTGGCGAGACCTCTTACAAAACCAGAGGAGCCTTTAACTTTGAGTTGGAGTGAGTAAGCAGCCGCCACACCTGCACAAATTGCTTCTTGTCCACTGATGTCTGTCAGGTCCCACTGGCTGTAGCGGGGCAGGAGTAGCTGTAGGGGGAAGGTTTCTTCATCTGAGCAAGTTCTTGGGCAAGAAAACCACCAAGCACTTCCCACAAAGTTGGGAACAGCCTAAAGAGTATCAGAGCTATGGGAAGTCACTGTGCAAGCAAGTGACTCCATCTTTTGTGGAGAGTTGTGCTTGCTGCAGTACGTAGGGTAACATCTCTGATGAGTCCCCGTGCCACCGGCACAGCCTGATGTGGAAGGGGAGAGCCTCATGAGCTTCTGTACCACGTCAAGGTTAGACTGTATGGAGTGAAGTAGAGCATTGACCATCGGATCTACATCCCATCGGCCATGTACCGCAGTCACAGGGTGAGGATGGTTCTCTGGGATACGTGGGCAGTCGTCAGCCGGTGCAAACAACAGCACTGGCAGGACATGGTAATGACAAAGGCCCAGGGCGTCACGGGATGCGGTGTCTCTTCTTCTCAGGGAGCCCATGCTCGCTGGGTCAGTGTTTCACTGAGGTGTACCCAGTGGGGATCCTGCAAGGATTGTCTGTGCCGAGGCTGTGAGGTGTCCCGTCCCCAGTAGGCAGCCATATGGGGCTGGGCAGGTGTGGGAGGGGGCACCTCCTTGGGGTCCCTGCCTGCACTGCTCACTGGGGTTCACAGAATCATAGAATATCCTGTATTGGAAGGAAACCGCGAGTATGATGGAGTCCAGCTCCTGTCCCTGCACAGAACACCACCAACATTCACACCATGTGGCTGAGGGCATTGGCCAAGTGCTTCTGGAATATTGTCAGGCTGTGACTGCTTCCCTGGGGACCTGTTCCAGTGTTCCACCACCCGCTGGGTGAAGAACTTTTCCTTATGGCCAACCCAACCCTCCCCTATTACATCTTCCTGCCATTCCCTCGGGTCTTGTCATTGGTCACCAGAGAGAAGAGCTCAGCGCCTGCTTCTTTTCCAGCTGTGAGGAAGCTGCAGAACCCAATGAGGTCTCCCCTCAGTCTCCTTTTCTCCAGGCTTAACAGACCAAGTGACTTCAGCCGCTCCTCACACAGCTTCCCCTCTAAACCCTTCACCACTTCTGTGGTCCTAAGGGTCCTGAAGGCAGCTGCCAAATGGTCAGAGGCCGAGTGCTGGCAGCTGCCAGTCTGCATCTGAATGAGAGCAGCCTCCTAGTCCTTCCTTTACCTCCTGACACTTTGGTTTCCATTCGCCAGACATTCGTCCTGGCAGGCAGTGACCCAGCCCCAGCTGTGTCGCCGTGTGCCCTGTGGACTTGGCCACACACCTCCTTTTCCCCAGCTCCCCCAGACTGACCCTTGATGCTCACAGTCAGTTTTCCAGTGGCAGGCAGGTGCTTTGACTCTCTCCACCCCCAAATCCGTGTTTTGGTTCAGAAATGCACAAGCCCGTGTTGTTTGTACGTGCACATGTGTGAACATGTCCTGTCTGGGCAAGCAGGGGAATCATGCCTCATAGTATCTGAGATGCTTCAGCCTTCCTGGGGAATATGCCGAGGGTGAATTTAGCTCACAGGGTGTGTGTCCATGTGTCAGGGAGCCAGGCAGTGTGTGACGGGCTGTGCCTCCTTGCTTACACCCACTGCTTCATAAGCTGATGTGATGCTGACATCTGCCCTGAGGGGTATATTTGAAGAAATAAGAATATCAGCTTCTGAGTGATATGGATTTGAGAGTCATAAAGAGGAGCTGAGGGCTCTGGCATACGGACAAAAAAGCAAAGGGAGCTCCAGTGTGGGAAGATGTGCTGTAAGGCGGCAGCAGGGAGGATGGATTTGTCATGTGTCATGTAAAAGTCTTCTTGCGTGCAGCATTTGAGACGCCTGCCAGGCCAGCATGGCTTGCACTGTGGGCCTGTCGTGGAGCTCCTGCATGCTCAAGGGTGGAAATGAGGATTGGGGGTCTCTTTGGGGGTCTGCCTGCCCTTTTTGAGGAGTGGCACTGTTTGCCCTCCATCCTCCCATGGACAGCGAGCAGAAATGGGCTTCCCAAATGCTGCTGCTTCATATTTTTGCACCTTTGCATTACCCATAATAGCTGTCCCAGCCTTTAACCAGCAGGATACTGGTGGGTTCGGGTGGAGGACTGAAGCAGTGATCGAATAAGGAGCCCCTGAAGATCCAGGGACCCCTCTACTCACAAAGCTCCTCCAGCATCCAGATGCTGCATCCCCAGCCTGGCCACCAGCACCAGCGAGGGAGAGCTTATCTCCAGTTTGCTTTTCAGTGCCTGGGGTAGGGAGGTGAAAGCAGAGCACCTGTGTAACCAGGTAACAGCTCTTCCCACCCACTTTGCCACCCTGTTCTGGGAGCAGAAGGCTGGAGATGCTGGGGGGATGAGGGAGCCCTGGATCTGTCATCTCAGCGCCTCCACCCCAGCAGCTGCTTCCTCGCACCTCTGCCAGCTGCTGAGCTCCCTGCCTCAGAGCTTTGTCTCCAAACAGGGATTATACTACATCTCATTTAGGCTCTCCAGTGTAATCCGCTTGGCTTCTGCACACCAATACATCCTGCATTAGATTCCCTGCTCTTTTTGTTATTTTACAAACAGCCCTTTCTCCTGTGCAGGCTGTTTGGAGCTAGGAGGGCTGCTACACGTGGGTGGAAGAATGCGGTGGTCTTAGTTTAGGCTGTCAGTGACGGGGGCTGGGGCTCATCAGCACCTTTATCTGTGTATTTAAGCAATAATGACTTGATAAGAAGCCTGGTACCGGATCCGGAGAGGTGGAAGCCGTAGGCATGGGCAGTGGCTCAGCTGTGCCTTGGTGAGGATGTTAGGAAGCATGCTCGGATTGCTTTTTACACTAACATACTTCTAACTACTACTGCTCCCACCTGAATATCACAAAATAACCGGTTGTCTCCTTGAAAGAAAAGGAAAGAAAGAAAAAATAGAATTCATTCTTCCCAGTTGCAAAAGAGGCTCTGGGGATGTAATCTAGATTTCCATTTGTATGTGCTATTATTTCAGTCATTGCCTTCCATTTTCTACAATTTGATTGTAAGCTTCCCTGGTTTTAGGGACCTGGAATTGCCTGGCAAGCTAAATCTTTCTGCTGCCAAGGGAAGCGCTCACCAACAGCACCCTGGACGTGGGCTGGAGATGCTGCCTGGCACAGACAAATGTAAACCTTTCAAATGTGCTGAAATGCATGGAGCCCTGTGCTCAGTGACTTGTAGGTGACGGGGTGGGTTGCACCCTGAGATCTTCAGCAGTGTCCAGAGCGCTGAGTTGGTGCTCAGGTGAGACATGCCTCTGGTGTGCTGAGCAAAGTGCCCACAGAGAAAGATGATGGATGACTACACTTTGGAGGTGACGAAAAAGCCTCCGTCAACAACTCATGTCCTCCAGGGCTTGTGAAGAACCCTTGTGACCTTATAAGTCGCACACAAAAATCTGGTCAACCACAAGACATTTTCCCCATGTGTCCACCAGCAAATGAGGAGAAACCCCGAGAAAGTTTTGCAGGGCGAGGATGGCAGTGGCTCCAGTAGGGCCCAGTGAGGCAAGGGTGGGGTGGGGCTGGGCAGAAGGTGCAGCCGGGTGGGCAGCGCATTGTCCCTGGCCTCAGCGGCAAGGCTTGAGATTTTTCTTCTTGATGCTCTTCAGTTCCTGCAGGGCTGCAGCCTCCCTTTGTCTCGACCTCTCCTCCTCACTGCTAACAGGAATCCTGGCCCTACTGAGCCTTGGTTCCGGCTGTCCCAGCTCCCCGTCAGACGAACACAGTCTCGGGGGCTCGTTGGGACCCTGGCTCCTCACAGCACCCCTGCCCGCACCGCTGCGGCAGCGGCTCTGGCGCTCCAGCGCCGGGAGTGCAGGCCAGGGTGTTTTGGTTTTGTGCCCAGGCTTCTCACTCCAGCACGCTCCTAACGACCAGCAAAGACAAAGAAGAGGAGCGCAGCCTCCCCAGGCCTAAATATCAAAGAGAAAGTGGTTTGAATCCGATCCATGCCAACAAAGCCCAGAAAGCAGCCAGAGCTGCAAGTTCAGACCTTAATGCTAACTTTTCAAGTTTTGAGAGTTACTGTAAGTCAGATTTAGTGGGACAATGAGAAATGGAACTGTTCTTGGCCAGACCTCGTTGGTGTTCATATCTGAGAATGAAGGTCAGCTGAAACCTGGATTTAGCAAAACCCACCCTGTCAAGCATATAAATCTTTAGGAAATTTGTGTCTCTGCTGTGGAGTTGATGATTAGGGAATGAACAGGGTATGCAAATACCGGCAGTGGAGAGGCTGTTGGCTCTGTCTGTGCCTGTAAGCTCCCAGACAGCCTGTTGTATGGTTTGTTCTGTCCGGGTCCTTGGGGATGGCTGATCCTGCCTGCAGAGCCTCGACACGCGTTGCCGGGATAAGGATTTCCTAGGATGGGGTGGTTTTCTCCAGCTGCTGACACTCGCTGAAGGACTGAACTCTCCTTCCCAGCCATGAGGTACAGCTGAGGAGAGGGCAGGCAGCTGCAGAGGGGCACATTGGGTAAGGGCTGGCTCGGCCCTGCCAGGCTGCTGCCTACTGCCTAGACGAAAGCCATCTTCCAGCCGGCGATTTAACATTCCAAGGGAGCAGATTAATGCCTCCAAACTTCTCAGTGGAAGCATTCAGACGCTAATTGGTAGTTGCAAGTAATTAAAGTAATTTACTGAGATTATAAAGAAATTTCTTAACAGTGATTAAGCAACTCTGGGACGTGTGTAGTTGTTTGTAATCACTCCCCCAGGGGGATTAAAGCTCTTGGCTGCGTGTAATGTGTCTTGTAACACCCTATGGGTCCTGTTGGCTCATGATAGCAAAGAACAGCTTGTTGGAAGAGATATTAATCAGGACTGCATGCACATGAAGTACATCACAGAGGGAACAGTTCTCCGTCATGGTCCAAGCCTGGAGAGCACAAGCTCCATGGTGAAGGCAGATGTCCTGTTAGCTGGGGTTTGCTCCACAGACAGGATCTGTACCATCCAGCCACAAACATTAAGGCAGAACGAAGGACAGGGCTGCATGGAAACACAACCCTCAGCATGGGGACAGGCTCAGGCGAGAACTGTGGTCACTTCTGCTCACTGGTTTCCATTTACCAACCCATAAAATAGGTATAAATCCACTAAACGAATTGCTTTAGTGCTCCAAAAGTGCCAGATATCTGTGAAATTGATACTTAACAGATTATACTTAGTCAGTGCTAATTAGCAGATTATCACGTAGATTATTTCATGTCCTTGTTATCCTGGCCAAGCCTTTAGACTTTGCTCAGCCTGGTTTTATGCTTAGGGAGACAATTTCCACCTTGAGACATGGACAGGAGGAAGCCCACATTGCTGATCTGTGACATAAGGATTTTTCTTGTTTACATTTTGCTCTCTGATTAAGAAGTTATGCAGTGATATTCCCTTTCTAGCCCAGAAATGTACACACATGGCTTAGCTGGACTCAGTGGAGTCACTTCACAGATCAACATCCTGGAGTCGATGCGCTTCCCATGGACAGGCAGACACCTTTTATGTTGGAAGGGACTATCTGGAGGAGCCAAGGCTTCTGTGGTATTGTCACAACTCCCCCTGTCCTGCTGCCTCTGGAAAGGCTGGGTGTCCCTTTGATGCCCAGGGCTCAGACCTGCCCCAAAGAATCACCCTGACACCCTTCCCCTGCCCCCGAATTTGGATTTCTTCTGAAGAAGGTCTGCTCATGCCCTGCCTGGTATGATGTTTGGGGAAACTCCCTGGGGCTGCAGGCACCATCTCGTGTGTCTTCTGATGGCCAACGTGCTGCTTACCCTGTCTTGGAGCCACAACCAGGATCCTCTGCCTTCCCTGGAACAGATTCCCTGTTGCTGTAGGGCTCTTGCAACTCGATTTTAACACCTATGCCAGGGAATCGGGTGATTGCCAGGAACACATTCTGTGTGCATTGCAACCTCCTTCCTCACAGCCCCATGGCCAGGCTCTAACACTTCTTCAGTGTTGCTGCAATTTATTTTTAGGCTGTTTTTTCTATTTTGGGAATAAAGAATTGTAAATATTGCATGAATGCTAACTGTGAAAGGATGCAAGTTTACCTGTGCAAACAAGCGTTGTGCAAACTGGGAGCTCATCTCTCACAGTCAGTTTGGCACATCCTTTTGTATTTGCTTTCTGCATTTTTTTGCCAAATGAAACCAATTGTTCAATAATTGTTGTGATCTTTTTTTTTTCCTCTCTAAAGGCAACACAGAAAGGATGGAGAAAATGCACATTTTGTTTGTCTGAAGCACGTGCCCGGGAAGAAGGCATTGTTCTGCCAGCTCTCCCAAAGGACAGAAATACACCACAACCGCCAGCGATGGCAAGGATTGAACCCTCGGTGTTAGCACTAAGGGTCCACTGTGGATCTCGTAGCATTGTGCTGCATGGGACAGGCTTCCAGACTCAAATATAAATAGATTTTTTTCCTGTGTTCTGTTTACTGTGCGTAGAAATCTGTATTTCCCTAATGGTCCTTTATAAATAGTTTCCACCCACCCTCTGCTTGAAAGCTTCTCTGACTCATATTGGAAATTAGGTTCTTCCCCTCCTCGCTATTGAGAACAATTATAGCTCTTTGTTCATTGGGAATTAAGAAGCATGAAGGCTGAATCCATCCACAGGAAAATTGTCACTCTCTTTTGTTTTCCGCCTGCAATAATTATCCTGCCAAGCGCTCGCTCTGACATCCTTAAACCCCCCGTGCCTCCACGGAGCTTCCACCACCCATGCCAATGCCAGCCAGCCGGGTTGTTTCCTGCTGATTCATCCGTTATTGGCTCTGGTCAGACACATCCTGGCTTTACCCTCTCTTCCCATTGCGCACTGAGCCCGGCCTTCCCGTGGGGAGAGGCTCCTGGCACAGCAGGACTGGCATGGCCAGCACGGCATCGCCAGCTGGGCAAGGGAGGGGATTGTCCTGCTTTGCTCTGCACTGGGGCAGCCCCACCTCGAGCACTGGGGGCAGTTTTGAGCACCACGGTATAGAAAGGACATCAAATTACTGGAGAGTGTCCAGAGGAGGGCACAAGGCTGGGAAAGGGTCTGGAGGTGAAGTGGTATGAGGAGCGGCTGAAGTCCCTTGGTCTGTTCAGCTGGAGAAGAGGAGCCTGAGAGGGGATCTCAGAGCTGTTTGTGCCTTCTCGCAAGGGAGGGAGGGGAAACAGGAGCTCTGCTCTCTGGTGACCTGTGACAGGACCCAAGGGAATGGCAGGAAGATGTCCCAGGGCAGGGGTAGACTGGATATCAGGAACAGGTTCTTCCCCCAGCGGGTGGTGGAGCACTGGAACAGCTCCCCAGGGAAGCAGTCCCAGCACCCACTCTGCCAGCATTCCAGAAGCGTCTGGACAATGCCCTCAGTCACACAGTGTGAGTGTTCTGTGTAGGGACAGGAGTTGGACTCGATGATCTTTTTGTGCCCCTTTCAACTCAGAAAATTCTGTGATTCTATGACTGGCTGGGGTAGGAGAAGGAAAGGGAAGCCGCTGGTCCTTCAGTAAGACCCCAGGGGTTTATTATTCCTCATAAAAATTGTACCCCTTTGCTGCTACAAGAAGGCAAAGTCCATTAGGACGACAGCTTTGGGCCACGTCAGGAGATGCTCCTGCCACGAGGCCTGGGCACAATGCTTTGGGTGACAGAGCAAAACGCAGCCAGAAAAGGGGGCGGCAGGAGCTGCCTGGTGAAGAAATGTGTTTTGCTTCACACAAGTCTTCTGAGCTGTGAAAACCTCTGTTTAAAAGAACACAACCAAATCCCACCCGATTTTTTTTTTAAAGGATCCAAAATGAGTAACCATTGACCCCTCCAGCCATGCACTCATTTTTCATTAAACCATTCCTTGGATCTTATAAGCAGCGAGAGAGAGAACAAGCAAGCAAATGTGCAAAACCAACCCAGAGTGCCCTGGGGCTGTAATAACCGAGGTAGGAACATTTTAAATTATACCTTGGGTCAAAATGATTTTAGATTGATCAGAAACCAAAATTACCCCAGAGTTCCAGTTGATTGTCTGTGTCTTGAGTTCATCTGGAGGCTGCGTTTCTCCAGCAGCTCCCATTATCATTATTATGAGGAGTGTGTATACATTGACCCTGTTATTTTAAGCGGCAAAGGAGAAAAGAAAGAGTCTTTGAACCTTGGAAACCCACCAGTGGAAGACAGTGAACTGGCTGGAGAAATGTGCACTTTTTGCTCTTCAAATAAGGACCAGGTCCGTCATGGACCCCGGGGCAGAGCTCCTGGGGCAGCGGTGGTTGCCGTGCTCCCCATCCCAGCAGGAATGTTATGACGGATAGGTCAGCCCAAGTGACAGCTTAAGAGAGCAGCTATTGTTTTTTCGTTATCAAGCCAATACTAACAAGACAAGACTATTTAGTAGGTGTGAATTGGAAAACAAAAGAGGCCGTTAACCTTGTAAAGTTTCTCTCACCTCTTCAGCACCTTCTTATCACCTCCCTAAATGGCCACATGTGGGTTCCTCATCCCCTGGGGACAGAGACCCTCACCAAGGGCTACTGCCGAGGGATATCATCTCCTCTGTGTGTTTTAAGCGTTAGTTAAAAGATACAAGTACGTAAGTAAACAAACAAATAAATAGGCAGATAAATAAATAAATGATTGAATAAATAAATAAATAGTCAGATAAGTGAGTAACTAAGTAACTAAATAAATCTGTTACATGCTGTAACCCATTGTCACATGTTGCAACTCCCTATGTGTTCCTGCCTTTTCCCGCATATATCTGTATATTTCTGATGCTTGAAGGTGCTGCAGGGGACCCCATGCAAGCCCCGCTCCCTGTCCCTCCTGGACCCCCATCTGGGTGGGGGGAACAGCATCACAAATGAACTAAGTATTTGCCCATTCAGCCCATGTCACTCGACTCGGGGAGACACGTAAAGAAGTCGCTGTGCTCTCCCTGCCTCCCGGGGCTGTGACACACTCAATACCACCACGAATTACTGTCTGGGTGATGCACGATTAATCCAGCACAACGTACCTGTCAGATGGGGAGGTGCTGGCGTGGCACGCGGCCCAGGGAATCAACAGGGGAACAGGGCCACTGCTACCCTGGGATGGAGGAGAAAGGTGTGTGGGGTGGGGTAGGGGTTACACAGGGTCTCTGGTGTGCAGGGCTTTTCCGTGGCACCTCTCCAGCAGCGCTGGGTTTCCCTGAGTGGGATGGTGAGAACATGTGATGCAGAAAGAGATGCAGGTTCTGAGCAATGACAGTGCTGAAGCCCTTGGGCTTGTGGTTGTTGGTTTGTGAGCAACTGAACTCCAGCGTCTGTGACGACTCCTCCGAACGGTGCTGTGTCAGTCCCATAAGGGCATGGCCATGGTTGGACTCAGATCTGGCTGCTCTGGAGGCATCACTTGGTGTTGATCGTTAGACTCTTGGAGACACAGTTACCAAACTGGGCAGGTAAGGGGGTTCCTGAACAGTAACCATAGCGGGAGGAAAATGTTGAAGATATTTCCCATCCTTTAGCAGGATGGAAAAGCAAAAATCTTCCCCAACCACAGTGCTTGGACCTAATAATTCCCAAACTGTTGGCCCTGAAACTACTGTTTCTTCAATTTCCCAAAACAAACAATCCCAAGGGGGGTTTAAGCCACTCAGGAATGGCAGACTTTTACTCCTGATTTGTCACGTTATTCTAGGTTTTCTGGCATTTTTGGTGCTGGGTCTTCAGGCCAGATTTGTGAAAAGATGTAAACAATAATTCTATTTTCAAGCAGCACATAGGAGTGGATAAACCGACCGGGAAAAGGGCCGGGATTAGTTTGTTGTCCCAGAAAGTTTTGGTTTTGATTAATCTTGGCCAAAAATCAAGCAAGTCGATCCACTTCCTAGAGAAGAAGCGTTCTGTGGGCGGAGGTTATGTGGGAAGGCAACCCCAGCCCTGGCAAGCGAGACTCAGCATTTGGTGCCATGGCTGGCCCCTTGCGGGACCCCGCATTGCAACCACCTTTGGTCCTGGCTGAACTGCCTTGGATCCAAGTGAATGACCTCGGGGTGAAAGCTTCTGTATCCTATTACCAGTCCCAACCATGTACAGCCCGGACATTTATTTGTGTTGAGACAGAAGAAAACATCCCGTGGACCCGCAGCCCGCAAATGGAAAGAAAAATGTTTCTAGAAAAAGCAAACAAATTGTAGGTACGCTTGTGTTACATGAGGTTTAACTAAAGCCTCTCCTCTCCGCAGAGCAACAGCAAACGCAGTGGGAAATAAAAACAAAATTACCACTGCAAAGCCTATAATTGCATTTCCAAACCTACAGCCATTAATTCCCACAAGCGCCAGGATCAGAACTGCAAATAAAAGCAGCCGTGATGTGTTCTGCATTGAGGAGACGCTCGGCCAGGGAGCGCTGACTCTGCCAGGAGGGCTCGCTCCTGAGCACCTTTTGCCCCAAACACAGCAGTGGCTTTTGCAGAGCTGCTTGGGACCCCTCGCCAGCTGAGCGTGGGTGGATCACAGCCTGAGAGTGTGCTTGGAGGGGGATCAACAGCCTTTGTCCCACGGAGACCCCGAGCTCGCGCAGCCATGAGCACCAAACCCAGTGGCCAAAGGTCCCCATGGTGCTCAGGGAGGATCAGACCCCAGCAGGCAAGGAAGGCCAGGCTGGGCCCTCTCACCACTGTCCTGTGCCTGCCAGCAAAAGCTGACTTCAAAGCCTGCCGTCTCAAAGCCTTCTTGGGGCTGACTACCTTATCAGGGCCCTCTCTGTCTTTTTCTTTTCCTTTTCCTTTTTCTTTTCCTTTCTCTTTTCCTTTCTCTTTTCCTTTTTCCTGTTTACTTTTCTTCTTTTTCTTCTTTTTATTTTAATTTTAATTTTCAGTTATCTTTTTTTTTTCTTTTTCCTTTTCTTCTATTTTTTCTGCTTTTTTCTTCTTTCTCTTTTAATATTTAATCTTCAATTTTCTTTTCCTTTTTTATCTTCTTCTCTTCCTCCTTCTCCTCCTCTTCCTTCTTCTCCTTCTCCTTCTCCTTCTCCTTCTCCTTCTCCTTCTCCTTCTCCTTCTCCTTCTCCTTCTCCTTCTCCTTCTCCTTCTCCTTCTCCTTCTCCTTCTCCTTCTCCTTCTCCTTCTCCTTCTCCTTCTCCTTCTCCTTCTCCTTCTCCTCCTTCTTTTAATTTTCCTTTTTCTTTTCCGCCAGGATGACACCAATTTCTTAGGCACAAGTTGGGACTAAGCACAGATGTTATCAAAGCTAAGGACAATCAACTCTGCCTCTCCAACAGATAAGCAAAGTTAGAAATCTTTATGCATCCTCATGCAGGTGGTGCTGCTGTGCGCCTTAAAGTACCGCAGGGCTCATTCTGTGTTAGGCTTTGCCTACAGCCCGTGCCTAAATGCTCTTTGAGAGCACCAGCCTCTTCCTCTGGGCACCAAACCCTGCAATGAGCAGTCCTTACGGGAGCAGGAGGGGACAGGACCCAAAGGGGACTCTGCCTTGGTCTAGGTTGGCCCTGTGACACCGCCCAGACCAAGCTCACTCCCTGGCAGCCGGTGCATCTGTCAGCCATGATGCATAGAAAATGCAAATAGAGTTTTATAGTCATTATCCCCACTTTCAAATAACCTGGGTTTTAATTAAAGGAGGGGAAATATGCCCAGGTAAACAATTTCCAAGCAGATGATGGGCCAGAGCACAGAGAATTCCTTTGAGCCAATAGGCTCGACTTTTTGAAACTTTTAATTAAAACCACCAGCAGTTTTGCCCCAGTAAATTGCTCAGAGGCCTTTGAAGAGCCGTAAGGAGAGCTGTTGGGACCCATGCAGAATCCTCCCTGGGAAGGAGAACCACGACTGAACAGGGCTGCCCTGAGCTGGTCGGGGCACAGGCAGGATGGGAGACCCCTCAGAGCAGAGCCTGCATCCCTGGGGACACTGTCCCCCTGTGACGGTCAGCCAAACACCTTCGGTTGCTCCTGGGTCACCTCCTGAAGCTGTGGTTTCCTCTGCTGCTGTGAGGTGGAGGAGCAAAACCTAAATACAGAGTTTCTGGCATGATCTGAACTTATTTTGCATGGAACTCAATAAGCTCTGGGAGCTGATGTGGATGGGTGGCCTCTACCCATCCCTAACTCAGTCAGACCTCCACCGCAAAGACAAGGCTGCCTCTGGATGGCCTCTGATAGAAAGACATGGAAACCTTGTTCCTGTTCCTTTGGGTCAGGGTTGGGATGCACAGTGCTTGGTTTTCACAGGGAGAGCCTGAACCTGATTATTCAGGGTCCGAAGGAGTGGCCAGGTTTCCTAAAGTGCTCAACACCTTCTGTTTCTGCCATTTTTCTTTCAAATAAACAAGCAGGTAAAGGGTCTGCGAGCTCTGTGCAGCAGGGGAGGTTTTCTGGACATCCCCTGCTTCCACCGCTCTCCTCCAATGCCGGCTTCGTGCACGGCTGCATCCCTCCCGCCACAGATCTCATGGCTCCTTCTCATGAGAGAGGGACTTCAGGGGTGGGCTTTTGGTTGCTGTGTGGGAGTTAAATACCACAGCACTAAATTCACTCAGAGAAGAAAATATTTCACAGTTTCTACCAGAATTTCTCTTGTGGCTTCAAAGAGAGCTCGCTGCTTTCAGAGGAACGGCCAAGAATTCAATAGCTTCCCCTGAGCACAGAGAGGCTCCTGCTGCCATTGGGTAGAGAGTTAGAAAGAGAAAATATTTTGAAGACAGCGGAACAAGGAGGCAGAAAAACAGAAGTGGCTGCACAATAAAATTAAGATTAAAAAAAAAAGGAAGAAAAAAGGAGTACGTGTTAGAGATGGAGCTGCTCCAGGAATGAAAGAGCTGTGACGGCCGTGTGTTGATGCCACCAGGCATAACAGAAAAGAAAGGAAAATCAGGGTAGTGGTTTCTTTAGCATTTACTCCAAAATCACTTGCTGAACACAGTGATCACTTTGATATGAAGGTTAATTGAAAGAAATGGTACAGACCCCTTGGAACTCTGTCTTAAATAGCTCCAAAAGAAGAAAAGTTTGGGACGAATAAAGGAAGACAAAGAAAGTGCAGTAGGAGCAGAAAACCAGGAGATTTAAGACAGACTTGGGAGAACAAAGAGGCACTGCATGCCTGGCTCACAAAATGCTCTGGCCATGGCGGAGCTCGCGTCCCACCTGCATCGAGCCGTGCCCGCGGCACCCTGGCTGCGCATGTGGGGAGCCCAGAAACACCGACTGCCAGACATCAGGGGCTTTTTCCTGAATGGTGCTGCAGACCAGGAAGTGAAGAGAAAAGGACAGAAAGTCACAGGCAGACTCTCACCTTCCTCCCCAGGCCCTAACTCGAGCCATTGCTCAGGTCATGAACCTCCACTCGAGAACGTTTTTAGAAGTCTGTAGATCCTGTTTAATATTCTTCCCCCAGGCCTCTTTCTTCCTCCAGGTTTTGGCCAGAATGAGAAATGAAAACAACTGAGCTGGGAAAGCCGGGAACAGTTCTTGGGGGCTGCGAATCCAACAAAAATGACCATAGGGTGCAGACGTCGTGGGAGGACTTGTGTGCAAACGTTTCAGAGCGAGTTCAAGATCAGAAGGGTTTGAGATAGAAATCTGAGCCGCTGGATGCTTCTCTGAACAGTTCTGCCTTGTCTCCAGTCAGCACTTCTCCAAGTCGGGCTGTCAGCATGTCTAAAGCCTCTGCCACAGCACAAGCTGCTTGTAGGACATGAATGAGCTTAGGCTCATGGCACTTTGAAATTCCTTTGTGCTCCTCTTCTTGCCAGCGTGCACCCCATCAACTGACTCCGTCCCTGACACAGCCCCCAGAACACCCCCCACCGCATTGGCTCGAGGCAGCTGAGCTCCCATCCATCGGCTGAGCGACTGCTGGAGAATCTCTAACCCTTGGCTCCATCGCCAATATTTGAGCTATGCTGTAATTGGCCATAAAAGGCTCATGGAATTCTTTGGGAGCCTTGATGAGCTGAACATGAAAAACACTTACAATGCAAATTTCCCTTTAAAATTCCGCTTCCTGCAAGCCCTCGATGAATCAGCTGTTGAAGTCTCCCACTGAGAGCACTCTTGCCAGTAAAAGTTGATAACACTAATGTTTGTGGAGTGGGAACACAAAAGGGGAGGAAGCAGCAAAAGCAAATAATCCAAACCATCAAATATTTGCAGAAAAAGCTGGACATTATCTGCCCCGATCTGTCCTGACGCTTCACTCCACGCCCAGCAGGGACTGATAGCCATATCCCCAGCCTCTTCCCTTCCATGAAGGAAGATGCAGCTGTGGTTTCTTTGTTCGTTCTCCCTTTTTCAAATGCTGCTGTTGCCTTATTGAAGTCTTTGAAAAATAGTCAGTATAGAAACAATTCTGCCGACACATCGGTTTTCTCTGTGCTTTCCTCTCCCCTCTCCTTCCTCACCACTGAGGACATTTGCATGAAAATGACCCCAATATTTCTGAAGCTGTCACCTGGCATCTGCTGCTGCCCTTCCTATGAGATCATTTCCTCTGTGTGATGATGCAGTTGGGGTCAGGGGAATGTTTCTGACATCAGGAGAGAGTGGATGGGGAGCCAGGGTGGGCAGCAAGACTCGCAGCATCTCCCTAGGACCACAGGCAGGGATGCAGTTTCAGCTGACACATGGATACCAGCTTCTTCCTTCCTGGACCTCTCCATCCCAGCCCACCTTCAGCCACCCCCATCTCTCTCAGCACCCCCCAGGATCTTCTCTGCCCCCAGTCACAGGGGCCAACTGCGAGGGTGAAACTGGTGCAGAAGCCACAGCATGAGCATCATCACCGTCCAGGACAACCTCTTTCTAAAAGAGAAACCACCCACGCACAGGCTTCCCAGACAAACTCTGGGGCAAAAGAAGCACATGGATATCAGGGCCCTGCACAAGAAGGAAGGGTGGGGAGGGAATTCACTGAGACAGGGGTATGTTATCACCACAAACACTTTCTGCTTTGCCAAACTGAAGAGCCCAGCAGTCCCCTTGCTGCTTTGCATACACAGGAATGGGTCCAGGTCTTGTATCAAAACTTGGTCTCAGTCCCTTGGCTGGGAGACAGTACAGCTGGAGGCTCTGTCCCACATAGTAGAAGGTGCTGTTGGAATGGGTTTAAAGATCTGTAACAGCATTTAGGGAAGACAGATATGGCTCTTACTCCGTGGAAAGGACTGCTGTGATAAGCAACACTGACCCAACGCTTCCCACCTTCACTGGGACAGCACTCTGCAGTTCCCAGACACCTTGCTCAGTCCCACCAACCGCAGCAATGTGTCGCTCCCAGCAATGTGTCTCATCACACTGAACGCACCTGGGAGGTCAAGGTGTGTGTGTGCACAAGTCAACAACCTCCACAGAACTCAAGCACCCATGCAGGGCACCATCCACACAGAAAATATTTGCTGAAAGTGCTTCCTGTGAAAATCCCCATCCTGCCTTTTGAGGGATCCAAACCCTGGGATGGAATAAGAAGTACAGAAACGTCTCATGAATTTGCCTGGTGCAAAGAGACCATTTAAGATGCTAAGATATAAATCTACTCCATATCTTTCATCATCTGTAGGTCACTTCTTTCCCAGTTTCTGCTGCAGAGGTCTCTTGCCTCTGCCCACTCCTTCTCTGTCCTTCACAGCAGTGCTTGAACCAGTTGTTTCTTAGTGTCAAGTCCTCATCCTGAGTCCTGGACAGGCTGTTTGAAATCACATCTCACCCTGAACTTGCTGCTCAGCAGGAGTAAAATCTCAAAGCTGGAGCTCAGATAACCAAGCTTTCTTCTCCCCTTCCCTCAGCACACACACAGGGGGCAACACTGGGGGAGCAAAGCAGGCAGGCAGCAGGCAGAGCACAGCACTGAGATCCCCCTCTAAACTCTGTGTGTCCCATGTGATGGGCAGAGAGCCCACGTGTAACCCTGGATCAGTCTGATCTGGAGTATGAGATTATTTAAATCTCCCATTACTGTCACGGCCTCGGCCTTTCCTTCCTATATTTTCCGGATGGTATTTTTTCCATCTTATCTTCTTTCATCAAAACCTTGTTTCCTCCTGCTGGAACCACCACATTCCTGATCTATATGCAGATTAAACCCTGGGAACAGATGCTATTGTCAACTTTTATTACTTTATTGCATTAAGAAAGGAAGATATCTTTGCACTCATTGATATAAAGTAAGACTCCTCACTTTCACCGAAAGCCTCATCTCCTGGAAGCGACAGCAGGAGAACAAAGGCTCTTCTGAACCAGAGACAGTCACAAATGAGGGCCCATGTGTCGGCTGTAAACAGCACCCAAGACTTCTGGGATGAGCTGAGTGAACCCCACCACGTGCAGGGGCTGTGCTGTGCCCTTACACAGAGGGGAAATGGTCTCTGCCTTCAGCACCGAGACTCGTGAGGTGAATTGCATTCCCTGGAGAAGGGAACGATGAGGCCGTTTTAGGTATTTGTATTACTTTCACTATTTGTATTCTACTTAAAACAACGTTCTCCCCTCCCTTCTGCTGAACACCATCTTTTCAATTACCAGGACGTCTCTTCCATGGCCTCACACTTTGCTTCTTCGCTGTTTACGCGTTTATTATTTACACACAGGCCTCCAGCTGCAACTCCTGTGCTGGAAAAAACTCATTCGGTGTTCTGTTTGGCAAAAGATAAGAGAGGCAGGAGAGCTGCCAGCTCTGTGAGAAGGGAAAGGGAGCAAAACCACCCACAGCCTTTTCCCCCTAGATTTGTTGGGAACTTGAACTCAGCTCGCATAGGCTGAAGGAAAATGCTGCTAATTGTCTCAGGTGTCCTGGGCAGTGACCAGTGCAAGTTCCTTCCAGCTGAGAAATCTGTCCTGTCCTGTCCTGTCCTGTCCTGTCCTATCCTATCCTATCCTATCCTATCCTATCCTATCCTATCCTATCCTATCCTATCCTATCCTATCCTATCCTATCTCCTTGACAGAGTGAGGTATGTAACATCATCTGAATCTGATTTAGCAACGTTTCCATTCCATTCCATTCCATTCCATTCCATCCCATTGCTATTTTCTCTTCTCCACCTCCCCCCTCATGTCCTGAGGCTCAGTGACAGGCACACTGGACAAATCCCCATCAGACCCCACAGCTCCACCCTGGAGAGTTTAAAAAATGCCAAAGGAGCAGTTTGCTGCTTTGTAGGGAAAAAAAGAGTGAAAGCACAGAAAAGGAAATGTAAGAGAACCTGGGCTAAGCTGTGCATTTAGGGAGCAAGCTTTGGTTTACGTTTTATGATGTTTTCCTGGCAGACATCCCAGATTGCTGAGCATTTTCTGTGCGAAAGCTCCTGGGGAGGGGGAGCAGGGGGGGACAGGGGAACATTGCTACTGGGGGGAATCGAGGCAACTTCTGCTCCCTCTCGCCCCCGGGCCTGTCACTGGGTCAATGGGGGGGTATTTTTAGCGCTGATGGCCAGGCCCATGCTGCCGCCATTACTTAACCTGAAGGCCACAAACCCAGGTGAAGCAGAGCCCTTCAGCAAATGAGATTTGTTGCAAAACACTTGTGTCCATGCTGACTGCTCCCCAGGTGCAGCACCTTGATCCTCGGAGCCCCGTGCAGGGAGCCAGGCACCCCCTGAGCGGGCGCTCACTCCAGCTCACGTTTTTATCCTCACGCTTTGCCAGGTTGCAGAAAATCAGTGCAAAGACAAAGGATGCTGCAAAGGCAGAAAGAGGTTGGTTTCTTCCCCAGCTCAGCTACAGTCGGCGTGCACGGTGCCTCCCCGCCCTGCCTCATGAGCTGACCTCCTCCCATCCTCCGTGGCAGGGGATGCTTTGAGGGGATTATGTAACTCCTCTGTCTGCCCCGGCGCTGCAGTTCCAGTCCTGGTGCACTGCACAGGAGCTACTGCAGGTATAGCCCCAGCTCCCTCGGATAGATGGAAGCACTTAGCTCTATTAACCAGTCACTTCCACGCTTGCTGGCTCGCATTTGAACCAAAGCAGGTTCAGCAGGGAAGCACCAAAGGCAACTCCTTGTCAGTGCAATTTAAACTGACGTCTTCGTTCCTGGCAGTCCTGAAAGACCTCAACACTCTCTGCAGTTCTGGTTTGGTCCTTCTGTTCTGCCTCCCCAAATTCCCATCGCAGCGGGGCTGGTAGGCGTGATTAAACATTTCCTTTGTTCTCGTGGTGTTACAGTGGCAGGTGGAAAATAATAATAAAGATACACAGAGGCTACAGAGCCGCTGTCAACGGTTGCATGTGGTTGTCTTTGCAAGGGGCTGATGCCTTCAGGCCCCACAAGGCGTCAGTTGTGGCCCTGGGCAAGGAAAGCAGAGCAGAACCCGTCCCTGGGTGCCAGCAGCACGGCTGGGACAGAGGGGCTTGCTCGTGAGCCCCCCTCTCATCCCCTGCTCTTATGGGCAGCAGAAGTGATGCCGTTTCCCCATCCCACCTCTGCTGCTGTCTGCTTCGGGGGTCACCTCCTGCATACACAACCCGTTTGCACGTGCAACCTGCAGTCTGGTGTGTTTAAATACATTCTAATTAGACTCTACATTCCATCACGGACTGAAGATTTCCCCTGTACCCAGAGCTTACGGTTTCCTTTTTCTTTCTCCTCTCCCTTCTCTCTCCTTTTTTATTCCTTCTCCTTGTTAAACTGCATCCTGATTTCCCCAGCCTGTGAGTTGGCAGAAAGGAGCCGTGCTGAGCTCAGGGAGGGAACAGGAGCGAGGCTGCATGTGTGAGAGGGAACCTGTAGCAGGGCTGGGAATGGCACGCTTGGCTCGGGGTCTCAGCTGTGATATAAGCTGGCTTCCCCTTTAGTGACTGCAGTAATGCAGGGGATTTGGAAAGAGCTGCGTTGGGTAATGGGGTATAATTTGGTCCAGGTTTTGCACATACATTGTTGAATACCCAAAAAACTAGAAAGGAACAAAAACTCTGAGGAGATTTGCGGGAGGAGGCAGAGACCAGGGCTGAGTATCCGCGCGTCCTCAGAGGCTGCGTTTCTCACAGGGCAGCGCCTTGCATCATCCAGCAGCTCTGCAAATTACAGCTTAATCCTCTGCGGTGGCTTTGGGAAGGGGTGAGGCTGGGAAGGGAGAGGGGTGGGAAGGAGGAACCATGTGAGTTTTTTGCACCTATCATCAGCCAACTGGCATGCCACACTCCCATCTGTTTCTGAGCCTTCCTGGCTTTTCTGGAGCCAGGTTTGATGCCTGATCCTGGCACACCAGTGGACACTTGTTTCCCTTCCTAAAAGCTTGTTCCACAGGCAGACCCCAAGCTGGCCCCAAGCAGTCCAAACACAACCATCCTCCCCTCCCTCTCTATTTTCCCTGTATTTTTCCCCCCTTCTGCATCCTCTGAGAATCCTTCATCCAGCAGAACAGTGAGATCTCGAGCAGGGAACCAGCACCAAACTGCCTTGGGGTGTCTGGTTTTGTATCAGGAGCAGTAGGTGTGGAGGTGGAGATGCTTGGGTTTGACAGGGGTGAGGATCACTGCAGAGGGACCCCAGCCCCGCTCCCTCTGGAGCATGGGGTATCCTGGCTCTGTGCTCACCGCTGCCTGATGGGCTGGGGGAGGGAGAGCTTCAAAGGAGCTCATCCCAAGGCCACATCTGCTGCATGTGTTTAAAACAACTCATTAAAGTTCCTGAAAGGCCTAAAAAATGAGTAATTCTCTAAATGAGTGAGCCTATAATAGCCCTCTAATAAGCTATAATAAGAGACTTGTGTACTGCTGAGCACTGGGCTCTGTGCCCCCACCCCAAAAACGCGGGGGCTGGAGCGCAGGGGCACGCAGGTGGATGTGGGCTTGGGGCAGGATGGGTGCCTGGCCAGCAAACAGGGGGCGAAGGGAAACGAGCAGCCAGGAACACTGGGCTGTCAAGGCTCTGTGCAGCAGCAAAGCCCCCAGGAGATGTATGTGGGGGAACTGGCTTCTACGTTACAGTCATTGGGGTCCACAGCACCATGAAAGGCACGAAGGGCTGAGTTTGTCACACTGTTTGGGGCAGGAAGGGATCTTTTTATTTTCCTTCCAGCAGTTTCCACCAAAGCACAGGAACCCAGCGGTGAGTAGGGTGTAAAATACCCCAGAGAAAAGCTTGGGGTGCTTCGCAATGCCTTTTCTTCTCCACAGCTTTGGGGCAGTCATGCTGGTAGAGCTCCTCACCCCCCACCTCCTCTGCCTCTCTGTGGGCAGATCCTTCTGCCAGGATGGATGCTGTGGCAGCAGGAAGGGGGGCACTCCTCTGGGGGTGGGTGTGAGTGTGTGTGCTGCATTTGCTTCCAGCTGGATCTGGTGCTTTGGAACTTTTGGGGATTGCTTTTCCTTTTCCTTTTCCACCAAGCCAACACGTCAACACATGCCGCCTTTTCACGAAACACCTACCATTGCTGCAACATCCTCCCAAGCATCAGCTGTGGGATGGATCTCCCAGCTTGCAGCAGGGCTGGGGCTGGCTTCCATTCAGCAACGTCCCACTGCATCACAAGCCAGCAGATGACATTTTACTGGGTTTCCAAAGAACTGGGACATATTGGAAACTTCAGGATTCAAGATGTTCTGCTCTTGTCGTGAACAGCTCATGCTGCTATATTGGTGAGATGATGTACCAGCCTCTTGGCATTTCTCCGCGCTGTGACATCATGATGGGACATAACTCATCGAGTTGTGCCTCCATGTGCAACCTCAGCTGCGCGTCCCACCCGTTCCTCTGGGACCCAGGACAGCTTCGTCCTCGGGGTGAGGATATTGCACAGCATGAGGGGGATGTTGGATGGGAACTAGAGGTTTAGTGCAGCTCAGGAACAATGTTCCACTTCATGAAGGATATGTGGAACCGCTAGGATGTGCAGAAGAAGGAGAACTAAAGGACAGTCAGAGCTGTGTTCTGAACTCTTGTGTTCAGTTACTTCACAGGTTTTGCTTTGTTTCTTAAAGCTCCAGGCCCTGAGAGGAGCAGGGGCCTAAAGTGAAGGTGGTCCTTTAAAAACATCCTTGTGACCACAAGAAAGAAAACTTGAGAAGCAGGAGCCAGGTTTAACCACAACACCCTGACAGGCAAGGGGAGAAACCCCATCGTTCTCACTCCAGATCATGAGTTACAAGTTCAATTTTCTCTCAAATTGTTTTCAGTTTAGCCTTGACTTCCAGGCTCTTGGGTTGTCATTGTGGTGTTATTAAATAAAACCATTTAACCCAAACCAGAGCCTCCCTGCGTCCTCAGGGGTCATTGCAGGCTGGGCCAGCCATTGGATTTCCTCTTTCTGTGGTCACCTGTGCTGGAAACAGGACCCACAAGTGAGTCAGATGCATCTCAGCAAACTTCAGGGCTGCTAAGGTGGTGAGCTTCTCAATTAATAATCCTGTGGTGCTTTTTCCCTTCCGGAGCAGGCACGGTGTTCGGACACGGTTCTCGCTGCTTGGGAGGCACAGTCACGTTACAGCCTGATGTCAGTGCTGCAATCTGGGCTGGTGTTTATTTATTCAGTGCTCTTCATTAAACTCCAGTCAGTCATACAGGTGTCCTGTCCAAGAGGAAGGTCAGGGAGAGGGAAGGAAATGGAAGAGAAACAAAAGAGAGCCTGTGAGATACACAGATGCATCCTTTGCTGTGCTCACGACTGCACACACGCTTCTCCTGGTTACCCACGGCCTCAGAGCTGGGCTTTGTGTGGGTGTGTAAGCACCTGTGTGCTGCAGAGGCCAGCGCCGCGCTGGAGAAGGGCAGTGGTGGGAGCCCCTTCCCCTCTTTGTGGTGGGAACATGTGGCTGGTGCCCTGGCACACCCAGGACATCATCTCTCCTGCCCTGCACTCCACCTGGCATTCCCACACACAGGGGCTGTGGCTCAGCACCCCCCGCACAGGGGCTGTAGCTCATCCTGGCTGCACCCCGTATCGCGGCACACGCTGAGCCTCTGCCTGCCGTGCCAGGAACAGGATCTCTCAAGAACCAAATCCAGCTGGCACAGCCCTGCCAGCCCGCGGCTCCCCACGGTGCTGCTTAATGCTGCAAAGAGCTCCTGATGCTGCTCAAAGCAAAATGTGGCCATCGTCTTGTCTTTATTAGGGACGAGAGATGGAATGTTACAGCCCTGCTGGTTGCCAGAGGATGCCCCTGGCAGAGGCTGCTGGAAGCAGGCAGCTCACCCCCCTCCACTGCTGGGGGCAGTTATGGCTGGGACATGTATTTTCTCACTTAAATTGAATGACACCTTCCCAGGCTGCCCTGGGGCCTGCAGAGGAGCTGTGCTTGGCCCTGGGGAGGGGAGGAAAAGGGAAGAAAGAAGGAAGCAAGCAAGGCTGGACTTCTTTGCCCTACAGTCACCCACATTGGAGGTGTGAATGGAGATAAAGGGTACAAGCAGGAGTTGGTACCCTGGTCTAGGGACACGAGGGGACTCATCTGGGCATCACAGGAACACTAGGCAGTGGTGACAGCTTATCCATGATCTTGGTATCCCTGAGCATTTGGGCTCTGATGCTGACAGGAGCCTGGGACCTCCTCTACCAAGAGGCAAGTTTGATTGGAAACCAGGGAGCAGGGGAAGGTCCTCCCAGCTGCCTGCATGGCTCATGGCTACAGAGCTGCCTTCCTCCCCCTCTCTCACACCTCCCTCCATCTCTGTGACTCCCTGGGAGATGTTAGATCATTTTTGCAGCTCCTCCAAGTGTCCATAAAACCGTCTGCATATTCCTCTATGAAGAGGAGGAAACCCAAAGCCACAGTGGTGCTCCCTCCCCACGGCTTTTCCTGGGGAAGGGGAGAAGCTTGGCAGAGGGCAGGAGCACCTAGTACTGTGCCAGGGGCTCTCTCAAACAGGAGACCAGATGGGCAACAGGTTCCCACCTTACCCCATGAACACCAAGGGGCTTTGGCTGCTGCAAAGCCCCATCCAACATGCCCTGGTTGGGCTCCTGCTCCCATTTAACTGGGAACCACTGCTCTTTGAGGAGAGTGGGGAGAAGTGAGGATGGGGAAACTTCCAGATTACACAGGAAGGTGGTGCTGCCCGAGACCACCGAGCCCTGAGGTATAACTTCCAGGGACCCTCATAAAGCTTCTGCCCTGTCAGGATATCACCCCGTGGAAGGTGCTGGCAGTATGGCCCTGCTGGCTCTGTGCAATGTGGAGTGTGAAGCCATCTGTGCTTGCCCACAGCAGGGAGTTGAGTGCAAACCCCTCCATCGGGCGCAGGGAGAGGGATGGTTTGAGGATAAGGTTGTGGGGAGCATCAGGTCTGCTCTGGATCTTCATCATGTCTGGAAAGTCAAAAAGCTGCCCAGTGCAGGAGAGGGATGGGACTGGGAGACGGGGCTGGAGTTGGTAGAAATGATGGGCTGGGGTAGGAAGGGAGTGCAGAGGAGAGAGGCAATTTCTTCTTTTCTTTTCTTTCCTTTTTTTGCAGGCAGGAATGATCTCATGGTTTGTCTAATCTAAATTCTGTCAAGCAAGCAGGGAGAAGAAAAAATAGAGATGGAAAGTGAGCAAGGGAAGGCTACAGAGTTAATAAAAATCTGTTAGACACATGTTCCCTGAGCTCAGCAAGCAGGAAGGGGGAGCTGAGCCCTGTACAGAGTCCTAGGAGAGGACACAAAGGCATGCTGGGCTCTCTGAAACCCCTGTGGCTCCAGCCAGGGTGAGTTTTACCTTCTTCACATGACAGGGAGCATCACTTTCAGGACCAGGGCATGGCTGCCCTTGGGATGTGGCATCTCCCAGCCACAAGCCCACTGTGGTCACTGGTGGCTGCCAGTGAGTCTGGGTTAGTGGCCAGATCAAGATCCCCGTGTCCCTTTACCTGTATCCCTGATCCCTCCCAAGGTTATTGGGAAGGAATGAGCGCTAAACCTACCAATGGCTTTCCCTCATGTGGCATGGTTGGTTTTCCCATCTCACTTGGTAAATCACATGGAACAGGACAGATGCTCCCTAGGCCGTGCGTGTGGAGGGAGGCCGAGGGAAGGCTGAGAAAACCCTTTTCTTTCCATTCTCGTCCTCCATAAAGGTTTTCTCACCCGATAGATTTCATTGGCTTCTATTTTTCTTCCCACAGCATCCACATGTGGAGGAGAGCAGGGCTGTGTGAAGCACGGCCAGGAGGACCAGCTGGCCACTTGGTGCACGTTTGGAGCCTGCAGGAACCAGTCAAAAGAAACAGTGGTGGCTTTTGTTTAAAATGTGGCTTTTCTCAGCCAGATCTGTTCATCACTTGCCTACAAAAACATTTGTGCCAGCAAAAGGCAGGAGGTGTTATGGGGGTAGAAAGGGGAGACTGGAGATGGGAGCAGTCCAGCTGCTCTCTAGTGCTGGTTCCTGGTGGCAAACACTTGCTGTGGCTTTACTTGGCTTCTTGTCACGTCCCCTCTCAGCTGCCAACGTGACAGCTCCCCAGGGGAGAGGAGTCCCCCCTGGCATCCCTGTGCAATGTTTCACCCCTGCTGAAGCAAAGGCTCTGAGGAGACCTTAGAGCAAATTTCCAGTAAGGAAAGGGGCTTCAGGAAAGCTGGGGAGAGGCTCTTTATCAGGGAATGCAGGGATAGGGTGAGGGGGAATGTTTTTAAGCTGAAAGAGGGGAGATTGAGATGAGATCTTAGGAAGAAATGTTTTGCTGTGAGGGTGGGGAGGCCCTGGTCCAGGTTGCCCAGGAAAGTGGTGGCTGCCCCATCCCTGGAGGTGTTCAAGGCCAGGTTGGATGGGGCTTGGAACACCCTGATCTAGTGGGAGGTGTCTCTGCCCGTGGCAGGGGGGTGGAACTGGATGGGGTTTGAGGTCAATTCCAGCCATTCCATAATTCTATTATTCTAAGATATCTGCTTTGGCTGCTGCTTTTCAACTGCAGCAGGTTGTTTTCTGATTTCTCCCTGTTGCCTCATCGACAGAGCACAGATGGGTCCAGTACCCCAAAGAAGGCAGCAATATCACCAGCAGGGCAGCCTCCAAAGTGGCTTCTCTGTTGATGCCTACAGGATGTCTCTGGATGATGAGTGCAGTGAGGTTTGCAGGTACCCAGCTGTTGTTCCCAGCATTGCCTGACCAACAGGTGATGTTAAAGAACCACTGTGGTAGGTGAGGGGTGAGATGTGGCTTTTGCTCAGTATTCTGAAGAAGCCCTTCTTTGCCTCCTCAGAACAGGGGCTGTGGTGAAGGCAAGCAGCAGCACAGCTCTGTTTGGAAGCTCCTGCAGGTGCTCATCCCAGCCTGGCCAGGGATGCTCAGTGTCACCTGGCAAGTGCCCTCTATCTTCCTCCCAGTGACACCCACGGTCCCAGGAGGTGCCTGCAAGGGGATGAGTGAAGCTGTCCCAAGGAGAGCCGTTTGGTCACAGAAGGCACGGGGGGAGAAGCAATGGGGAGCAAGGAGGGTGATGGAAGAGTTTTGATTGAGGTCTCCAAATGAGGATCCTGAAATACATTCCCAGGCCACAAAAACCACACTGGAAAATTTGCTTCGATTTTCATTCTGTCAGGGACTGAGCTGGGGCTCAGAAGAGCAAGGCAAGCCCAGTCGGGGCCTCTTGGTGTTGATTAACAAAACAAACAAACAGCGTTGCCCATAATGAGCTCCGGCTTGGAGCAGGGGAGGAGGGGTGATTGAAACAGGATGCCACTGCTGCCATGGGATCGGGCATGGGGCGAGTCCCGTGCCCTGCCATAAGGCACTGCCCACGGCCCCTTCCCAGATCCCTGGGGCAGATTCCCCCACAGTGTGTTCCATGGGCGCAGGGGGATGCTGCTGGCATCATCCCACTTGTCCCCAGATGGTTTGTTTTTTCCCACTCCCATTGTTTTAGCATAGGACAAAGTGTTCAACTCCAGCCTTTGTCCCTCTGGGATGGATCTTGTAAGAGCAGACATCAAGCAGGGACAAAAGCTTTTCACCGGTGTGGGTAGTGGGGTCCTTGGTGGCTCTGCCCCAGGTCTGGCAGCAGGAGCAGCCCCAGGGATGCTCTCTGTGCCGCTCTGGATGCAGAGGACAGTCCTGCTCCCAGCCCTACCCTTCCACCACAGAAATCACACTATTACTACACTGCTTGTAATAAAATCCCAGTCCTTGTAAAATCCCTTTCAAGTGAGACCCCAGATGGCATTTTTTTCCCTGCCCAGCCTGCCTGCAGCACAGCGATGGAGCGAGACATGCTGTGACCAAGCTGTGGCTTCAGCTTCGGGGGCTCCGAGGATGGAGATCCAAGGCCTTGCCCCCCTCCCTTTCACCTCTGTCCACATCTCTGAGGTCCATCAAATCTCCCTGTCCGTTGCTGCTGCTGGGAAAGCCACCACCCCTAGAGGAGACGCTCTGCTCCAGCCCACCTGAGAGCAGCAGGGTGAGAACAGAACACCGTTTGCCTGGCCCTCAGCACGTCCCGAGCTGCAGCAAAATCCTTGGGGAGTTCTCATCTCCAACAAGGCTTTCACATGGTTTGTGTACATCCAAGACCCAAAACACATGAAACGAGAGGCATAAAAGCACAGGAGATAGACAGATGCTGGTGCAAAAATTCATCTGACTTTCCAGCATTTATTTATTTACTGCACCCCAAGTGTATCTCTGGAGCCTCCTCGTGCTCCAGAAGTCCTGGCTTTCCTGCCATTGTCCTGAGTCACAAACAGTTTTGGGGGCCTGGTGTGTCAGGGAAGTAATGAAACCCATCTGGGAGCCAATCGCTTCTTTATCTCCCCAGCTCCGTGTTCTTGAGGACCATGTTTTTTAATTTGTGTTGGATAAACAATATGGGATTGTATACACAAAGAAGCTGTAATTATCCCCTCAGGTTGTGTTTCCTTAAAGGAAATGAACTGGGCACGGCGTTCCCGCTGGAGAGGCGCATCGGTGCAATAGCTTCCAGATTTCTCCCCGTGCCATGACAATCTGGCAGCCCCAGGGAGAGGAGAGGGGTGCTGTGCGCCTGCTCGTGGGGGATGGCTCCAAAGGATCAGGGGACCCTTCTGCCTGAATAAACGCTCCCCTGGAACGATGGTGCTTCCAGCATGATGGAAGCCTGGGGGTCCGAGAAGGAGACCCCCAGCCTCCCCCAGGAATGGGGTGCCCTGGGGAGTCAGAGCCGCTCACCCCACCAGCCTGAGGCACACGAGAGCTCTGGCGGGGTCCCTTGTTTTGTGTAGCTTTGCCCCCCAGGCCCTAGAATCGCAGCCTCCCCTTCCCCCTGGCCCATTTCTGCTTCCCAGATGGCTCTGCACATGTCCTGCCCTCCTGGCCTGGAGGTTCAGCACCGCTGCTCGCAGGCGCAGTGCCTGTGCCTCCCTTTGCCCATTGCATCTGCACTGCCACCTCCTGCTGCCACCCCGTCCACGGCTGCCTCTGTCCCAGGCTGCTGTTTCAGGTAGGACCAGGTGAAACTGGCTGCAACTTTTAGGACTTTCTCCCAGAGCCCCTTCCACGCCCTGGGTGGGAGGTGTCAGGACAGCAGATCCATTTGCCCGATTCACAGCAACTGGATGTGGAGCAGAAACCAACCTCTCACCAGGACAATCCACTAAGGGCAGGCTTGGCTCAGATCTTTAATCCTTCCTACCACGAGCTTGAGCTGCCTGCTCTCACCCCGCTGCCCAGGAAAACATTCCCTGCAGAAAGTGCTTGGAGACCACCAGGGAAATGACCTGCACGGGCCCAGACTGGTTTGGAGCCACTCTGAGATAATTTGTTACCCACAGGAATAGTGGTTATTCACCCAAACTGTGAGCTGCTGTAGGAATGCCACCTTCTGCCCTTCCCAGGGCAGACAGAACCCAGGTCTCCAGACACCTTGCTGAGCCATGAATGCTCTTTGATGTCTCCCAGTAGGCACAATCATCTGCCCATGCAGAGAGATGAACCATGAATCTTCTGTATTTATCTCCACAACACTCACCAATCTTTATTTACGCTGCTGACAATTGCTTTGGGCTATTTTTAGGCTTTATTGCTGATTGTATCTTTAATGTTATGGGTAGTTAACTCAGCAGCAGGGGAGTTAATGCGGGAGGCTTTCACCTCTCCGGAGACTTGACATCCAGCCCTGTTTATGGCAAGTGAAAACGAGCATGGGGGATCCTCCTCTTAGTCCATTGACCTCCACAGATTGACACATCGTTGGAGCTGATGGGCAGCAGCGATGGTACTGGTGCCCAGGAAGGACCACTGAGGCCTCCCGAAGAGGATGGCTCCTTCAGGATGAGCAGCTTCTAGGGGTGGGAAGCCTCCTCAGCCCCCACAGCCTGGTGTCCCTTCCCAAGGTTTTGTTTTTCCCTTTCCTCTGCCAGGAGCGTGAGCTACTCCACCAAAGTGGCAAAGCCAGGCAGGGCCAGGGCTGGGCTTCTGCAAGGGGCTGCTTGTGAAATGGTCCAGGGGGTCTGGGACTTGGGATGAACAGAAATGGGGGATATCCAGAGTTTTGGAGGTTTGGGAAAGGGCTGCAGGGACAAGAGGGAATGATCAAGTGCCCAGCAGTGTCTGAGATTCCTTCAACGTGTGAGGAAGACGAAGGGGGATGTGTGCTGGTCCAGAGCAGTGGTGTGGGATTGTCCCATGGGAGTGTGGATGTGAAGGGGGGGTGTTGGCCCCTCGCTGCCCCCCCAGCCCGGGGCAGCAGCGCCAGCTCCCAACACCCTCGTTAGCAAACTGCAGCGAGAGGCCGCAGGGCTCCACAAGTGGAACATAAACCATCCCTTCCCCGTGCTCACTCGCTGGGAACCGGCTTTACCAAAGGATTTAAATTCAATTTGTTTTATTGAAGTTTCTTTCCCCCACCCCCGACCGTTGCATCAAACTATCATTTAACTGAGATCAGCTGCTCTCAGCCTCCTCTTACACCCCCAAGCTCGCTCCCCACACCCCACTGTCTGGATGAGCTCTCTAATTCTTTCTGCTCTTTCAAGCCCACCAACACTTCCTGCGGCATTAGCCGGAGAAATGCCACGAATTTCCTTTGTGTTCCTGGTTGAAGAAGGTGGAGGGAGGGGAAGGAGAGAAAGCACAGCGCGTGGCAGTGCTCGGGCTGACAATAATCTCTGCGGTTTTTCTCCCAGCCCGAAGTTTATCCCTGTGCAATTCAGCGTAGGAAAGCTAATAACGATGTGTCAGGAAGACCTGACGTATGTTTGCAGAGCTGAATGGCTGGGCCAGCAATGCCTCCTGCGCTCCCACCCGGGGCTTGTTTGTATCTGAGGACCCCGGCCCTTTCATGCTGTTTTAATATTAGTGATTTATAGAGGCGGTTTCTTTTATTTTTTAGCCTTCTTTCATTCTCTCTCCTACCCATCTCTTCCACTGAAAAAGAAAGATCCCTGCCTTGGTTGTGCCTTTGTAGCTTTGTCCTGCTGGAGCCTGCCCGGGTGCCTCTTGCCGCAGAGGGACAGAGCAAGGGCTGCTCAGCAAACCCCAGCAGTCTGGTGTAGAATCACAGAATCATCTGGTTGGAAAAGACCTCTGTGATCATGAAGTCCAATCATAGCCACGCTGGGGCATCTCACACAGCCAACTGGGTGCTGGGGCTCCTCTGATTTTCGGCTTGATTAATGAATCAGCAGTGGCATCATATGTTGTCAGCTGGCCCCTTCCCTCTGCATTCCTGCGCATGGCTGGGCTCTCACTTAGACCATGACCCTGCCAGATTTATGCCCCTTTTTATCCGTCAGCGTTGGAAGCCTTCTGGGGGGAGGATGCCTTTGAGGCAGCCGAGCCCCAACAGGAAGGTGGCTGCAGGGGGCTGGATGTCTCCTTTGCTCTCTCTTACCCACAGCTCCCTGTGTGAGAGGGGGACAGTGTGGGAATGTGGCAGGAGCACCACACTGACAGCTCTGCGTGCCCAGGGATCGGGACAGTGCTGGCCTGCACTGCACTTGGACGTGGAAACCCCTGTGAAGCGGGGACAGCCCTGAGAGATGCTGGGTCAGCCTTGTACTGCAGAAGGGATTGGAAGCTGTCGTGTCCTTTCTGGAGGGAATGACATCTCCAGCATCATGAATTGTCTGGAGAAGACAAACCAAGGGTTCACCTCATGCTAGACCTCACTTCCCACAATGGTTGATGAGCTGTGGCAACTGTCTGGAGACTGGGACAGGATGGGACCCTCCTGCAGTAGCTGCTCCTGCCAGGATGGGGGTGGAGCTGGGGGCTGAGTGCAGTTGCAGTTGGTGCCAACAGTTGATAAATGGGTCACTGGGGCTTCAGTGGGAAACAGCCTGGCTTGCAAGATTTCCAAAGCAGTTCTTAGTTTCTAATATTTTAAAAGTATTTGCTCACCAACACCTATTTATTGGGGTTCCTTGAACGTGGGGAGGGAATCACAAGGGTTCCCAGAGATCCTGGTTAGCACAGGCAGGGGTAAGGGAAAATACAAACTTAGTGTAGCAAAAAACCAAAGCATTAAACTCTTGCTTACGCTACTTGTGCCCTCAAGAGTCACAAATAAAGGGAAGGCAGTAATGAAACACAGCTCTGCTTCATGCCGAGCGCAGCATCCTTTACTGCTTCCCTACTTTGGCTACCTTGCTGTACCAGCAGCAGCACAGCCCTTCCACCTCACAGATGGTTTGTTCTGGGGAGATTCCCAAGCTACATCTTCCCTCTCTGCCTTTTCATACAAAACGGGACCATCTGTCTCTTCCTCGCTGCAGTTCTTCCTCTCTGCACAAGTCAGGCTGCCGTTCAGCTCACATGCGGTGTCCTTCTTTACCTTAGTTTTCCCCAGTGAGCATAACCCAGCTCCTGCCCAGTTCCTGTGGCCCTGGTGCCCCCCAGGCTGCTCACCCAGGTTTGCAGTGTCTGAAGTAGTTTCTAGATAGTCATCAGTCATGAGAAATATCTCAATGAGAACTGTATAAAACAAGCAGGTATTTTTTTTCTCTTTGGTCTCTACAGAGACCTCATCTGACACACAAACCATAGAGACTATAATTTGTTTTGCAGTTTGGGGGTTTGCCATCACACCCACGGCTTGCAAAGCAACTTCTTTCCCATTTATTTGTACCAAGGCTGCTGTGAGACCTGCTCCTGGGTGCTGATGTTCACAGCACCTTTGGAGACAGCGTGTGCTACAGGTTGTGCATGCACTCGTGAGCAGAATCACCAACTACCCATAGCCTGGTTTACATGTGTGTGCACTGATGGGCCTTTCTGCCTGTGAGAAGGCTCAGAGGTGCCCCTGTGTCATCACAGAGCATCCCTACACAGGGTCATAGAGCACGGGATGTGCCCCACACGGGATGCTCAATGGAGCTGCAAGGTGAGTGAACACAAACCATTACCCAGGCTCCGTGTCTCCATGCTGTTGTGGGGCCCAGGAGGGACCAGGACCAGGAGAGCAGGGTTGCCCTGAATCAGGCAACCACCTCTCCATGGCAGCACCTTGCACAGCAATAGCTTTGCCTTCCCTGCTCCTCCCTGGTACCAGCCCTGCCCTGGCGAGGTGATAACACGTTTATTTCCTAAGGGAGAGGACAAATAACTTCCCAATTCTGGGCTTGGCTGTGGTTTATTATCTTGCTCCATAGCACCCACACTTGCAGTGGACAGTCCCTGCATTGTAACTGCAGAAACAATTATGTTTTCATTACGAAAGCAAATTAAGGCGCTTGCTTAATCGAGTTTATTAAATAACAATGAAGTCCCTGGGCAAATGAATAGCAAAGAGGCTTTCAGTGCTCCAGTCAGGAAGGAAGCAGAGCGGTGTAATCAAGGCGATGGCCTCACAGGCACGTGTGGCTGGGGTGGGCAGGGGGCTCTGCAGGCATCAGCCTGGTCCTTGCAGGATGTCACCTGCCCCGGGAGGGGACTGGCCTGTAGCCCAGTTGAGAAACTGTGTTCGAGGTCTCCTCCGTGTCCCTGAAGGTTGGTGTCCCCTCCAGCCTCTCCTCACTGGGGCACCTCATCAAAACCAAGGGCTCAGCAGGACCATGCCGGGGAGGCTGCACTGTGACCCCATTTCTCCTTCTGATCAGCACTTCTCCTTCACCCTCCCATTGCAGCCTTTGGATGGTTATTTTTAGCTCCCGTTATTTCCCTCAGGCCAACTTTTCTGTCACATTTCATCCCTTTCTCAGTGTTTCTGGTTGCTACTTTCTGCCTTCGAGATGCCTTCTCTTCCAGCTCTTCTCTCCATCTGCCTTCCCCATGCTCCCAGCCTCTCTGGAATGAAGGGGCAAGGGCTCAGGGTGGGTTTGGGGTTGTCAAACCAGCTGTGCTCCTGCCAGCTCTGGGCTTCCAGCTGGGAAGGGCTCCTCTGGCAGGATTTGGGAACCTCTCCCAAAATCGCCGAGGGGACTCGGCGCTGGCGTCAGGCGGGAGGAGCTGGAAATCCCCTGGCAGCACTGCACAGAGAGGGTTTGCTCCAGCAGCTCTGCCAGGAGGAGCGAGGGAGGCTGAAGGCACCCCAAGTCTGCTGATGCTTCTGTGTGTCCTTCACCCACCCAGCTCAATTATGGTGATGGGCTGTGCTCCATCCCAAGGCCCTCAGCGGGAGCAAGGTGGCTGCAAAGAGGAGCCCTGCATCGCGTGGCTCTCCCAGGGTTTGCACACCCACACCAGCCAGCAGCAGGGTGGTGGGAGAGGCTGGATGTCCTCCTGAGGCTCCTGCCTCCAGCCCTGTGCAGGCACCAAGGTGCTGGGGTTCTTCCTGCTCTCTAAATGTTCCTTTTCTTCATAACCATTGTGACACTTGGATAAATGGGTTTTAAAGACCTTATTAAAAAAAATTGTAACCAAAGTGTCAGGGCTGATTTGAAACGGAAAACAGGGCCTGGCTGGCAGGGGGAGACAAGGCTGTTTTCCGTTGGAATGCATCAGGGGACAGTCTTTCCTTGGCTCCTCTTTGTCCTTCCCTCCTTTTCCCCCAAAGAGCTCGTAATGCCTTCATCCTGCTCCCACTCCGTGTGTAGGTCCATCCCTTCTCCCAGCGCTGCTCAGGCAGGGGAGGGGTCCCTGTGCAGGGGATGGAGGATGTGGGGATGCCTGTGCCACCCCCCACGCCTCGCCCCCACCCCCAGCACACCAGCTCTGGGAGAAGCAGCAGCAGCAGGGTCTTCGTGAGGCAGCGTGCCCAGGCGTGTCAGTCCAGGCAACCAACAGGGTGTATTTGCTCTGTCACAACATCCCCACTGTCCTTTGTCCTCATGGAGAAAGCTCAGACTTCCCCCTTTTGAGCTCATTTCTCTTCCCTCTGCCAGGGCCACTGGGCCTCGGAGGACAGGCAGGGAGGTTTTTGGATCTCTTCATCGCTACCCCGAGGGCTGGTGCTCCTGCACCGGCAGCGTCAGCCATCGGGCACCAGCTGGCAGAGGTGGCTCTGACAGCTCCCCTTTGGTGCTGCGACCCTTCAGGGACCAAGCCACAGGGCACGAACAGGGTGGGAACTGCTGTAGGGCCCTTGGGCCTTAAAGGTGATGCTGGAGGAAATCTGGACTCTCAAAAAAAAATGGAGAGAAAGCTTCCAGCTGAGTTCCCAAGATAGAAACTGTGCTTCTGCTTGTCCTATTTCGTGGTGACGCTCATGCACCTCGCTCAGCCACACAGAGTGTTCCCTGAGCTGCTCCTGGGGCACAGAAAGAGCTGCTGTTGGGTGTTTCTGGAGTTGATGTTTTCTGTATCTCTGCATTGTGCTGGGCCATGGCGCTCAGGTATTACTGACACAAGACCCTGGCAGGTCTGTGTTACACAGCTGCTGCCCTGCACTGGTGTGTGCACAAAGCCAAAAGGTGCCAGCAGAGACATGGGCTCCTACCATTACAGGGACACGATTTTTGGGCACTGAGATGGCACAGGGAAAAGACAAGGTTAGGGAAATGCCCAGGACCGTGGCTGAGATGCTGCTGTGCTGAGCCACATCCTGCACAGCCGGATGGAGCGCTGGCACCAATGCCCACTAGGCACAGCCTGGTCTGCACCAGGCAGGAGCCCTCACCACTCTGGGGCTCTGCCAAGGCTCTGGGCAGGCACAGCAGCACTTGGGCTGTCAGAGAACATCCCCAGGACAGACTGCTCTGTTTTAGCCTAGAAAAGCCCTGGACTTCTCTCTAAATTATGAGGAAGGCACAGTGGCACTTGGCGGGAATAAACACCTCCTGTGCACGAGCCCTCCTGCTCCAGGACATAAGCCAACTGCTGACCTATGGGGTTGAGATAAAACAGTCTTTGAGGCCTTCCTATATTACTTCCTCGAAGTGCTCTCAGCGCTTCGTGCAGGTCATTGCTGACAGGGCCAGGGCCTGCGGGAGCCCCGAGAAGGGGCTGGCCCGGCCAGGACAGCAGCTGGGGTGGGTGGTGAGACCACATTGGGTACAGTGGCCTCGAGCATGGAAACCTAACGGGTAAAATCCTCATGTTTGGGGGGAGGGGGAGGGCTGGTTGGAAAATCCAACTCGGTTTTAATCACTGTAAATCACTCCTTGCACACCTCACTGTGCTCCGGTCCCGGGCCTGAAGACAGATGTCCCTCAGCACATACTGCACCTTCGGTTCTGTGCCACAGCTCCTGCTCCTCTGCTGGGGAACCGAGGTGTCACGAAGCATCAAACCGCAGATAACGTGCTTCCTCCTGCCATGCTCAAGGTGGAGAAATCATCCACCCTGTGGTGTTTGGCTGCCTGAGCACTCATGGCTGCTCCCAGACCTTGGCTGCGCCGGCCTCAGCCCTTCTGCAGGCAGTGGGGAGTAGGGGAGCAGGGCTGGTGGCTGCAGGTGCTCCCTGATGATTCCTATCTCGTGTTCCCTGGTGATTTCCATCTCCTCCTCCCCTGCTGACCTCCATCTGGGACCTCGCCTCACTTCTTCTGAAGTTCATGTTTATTAAGTTGTGTCTTCCAGACTGTTTGTAACAAATCACCTTAAGAGATCGCAAGGGCTTGGACCAAGCAGCCAACTCAGGTTATTTATATTTTATAAAGTGAAATCTATGCTTGCTCTACAAGGGCTTGCGAGTTAGATGCCTTTCAAGCTCCTGAATAGCAAAATAAGGCTTGAAAGCAAACACCGCTGGGATATTTTCCATCATTTAAAATTGTGGGTTTTCATTTGTCTTTCTGTTTCTGTCTCCTTACTCCTTCCTCTCCCTCCTGCCTACAAGCCCAGGGCTGGGGTCACGGTGAAACTCTGAGCTGCACAGCTGGAAGAGGACATTTCTGGGGTATGAGCCATATGTTACTGCAGGGTTATTCCCTGTTCATTGAGCTGGGGACGATTCTGCCCAGGGCACTGGTCTGTAGTCATGTCTCTACTGGCATCCCCACTGGTCCCAGCACAGGCACACAGCTGGGTGGGATGAAGCTCCATCATAGAAGCTGCTTGAATTCCTGTGTTGTGGGTAGTGGGTAGGTCTGGGCAACTCCTGTTACAGGAATCAAGTCCCTGGGTGTGACCCACACCTCCAGCTGAAGCTCTTCGAGAGCTGTGCATGAACACTGCTGTGAAACCCAGAGATGTCAGCTCCAGGTCAGCCCTCCCAGTGCTGGGGTAGTGGGGACTGGACCAGATGGTGCGTGCTTTGAGGATGCCTCTTCAGGGCTAAAAGCCATTTGTGGGGTGAAAAACCTGTGGTGGCTTTTTGCACGTGAAAAAAGCAAAAATGGTGGCAGCCAGCTGCTCTCCCCTCAGCTTTCACCAACAGCTCCTGCAGGCTGACACAGAATCATAGAATGATTTTGGAGGGAATTCAAAGCCCATCTAGTCTCAGCCCCCTGCCATGGGCAGGCACACCTCCCATTGGATCAGGGGGCTCCAAGCCCCATCCAACCTGGCCTTGAACACCTCCAGGGATGGGGCAGCCACCACTGCTCTGGATAACCTTTGCCACGGCCTCCCCACCCTCACAGCAAAACATTTCTTCCTAGATCTTCATCTTAATCTCTCCTCTTTCAGCTGAAATCCATTCCCTTCATCATCTCCCTGCACTCCCTGATCAAGAACACCTCCCCAGCTTTCCTGGAGCCCTTTTCAGTCCTGGGAGGCTGCTCTAAGGTCTCTCTGGAGACACCATCTCCCAGAGATGCTGTGCAGGAGCTCGGGGTAGGGAGGGAGGCTGGGAGAGCCCCATGCTCACAGGCATCCTCCTCCATCCCCCCCCCTCCCTGAGATGCAGCCTTGGATCGCGCAACCCCGGGCGGGGCCGGCGGGGCCTTTCCCGGCACTGCCGCCAGGGGGAGACATCGGCCAAGGGAAAGGGAAGAGGGGAGGGGAGAAATGTAAAAAAAAAGAAATAAAAGAAGATAAAATGGGAAAGGAAAGGAAAGGAAAGGAAAGGAAAGGAAAGGAAAGGAAAGGAAAGGAAAGGAAAGGAAAGGAAAGGAAAGGAAAGGAAAGGAAAGGAAAGGAAAGGAAAGGAAAGGAAAGGAAAGGAAAGGAAAGGAAAGGGGAAAGGAAAGAGCAAGGCAAGGCAGAGGAATGAAGGACTGACAGTGGTTCATCAAACATGCAACACTGGGTACTTTATTTTCAGTCAGGTTTCAGGCACACAGAATTGATATCTACCATTGAATCACAGAAGCAGGTAGGTTGGAAATGACCTTTAAAATCATTGAACCTTACACTGCCAACTCCACCACTAAACCATGTCCTTAAGTGCCACGTCCACATGGCTTTTAAATTTAGGTTTCAGTGGGCTCATTCTGCCTGCATTTATTGAAGGTGTAAGAAATCACATGGCTGAGGGGAAGATTTTCTCCATTTAGTTTTAGAACTGTGACCAATGGGAAGAGTCAACAGGCAGAAAAGGAGATGCAAAGCCACAGAGGGACCTGGAAGTGGTTGAGATTCCTGGAAACCCATCCTGCCTGGTACTTTTCTTTGCTATCTTAGTGGTAGCAGAGGTCTGAGAACAGAGATTTACTGTGGAAAGCACATTCAGGCAAAGCATTCTCTGTGTGTCATCACTCAGCAGCTCCCAAATGCAGCGACACATGACTAAAGTTATCCCTGCTCTGGCTGGGAGGGAACCGAGGCACCAAGCAGGGTGGCAAGGTTATGTGAGGGTGTGTCTCCCTTGGCTCCCATGCCAAAATTGCTTGGAGAGCTCAGGGAGGCTTGGGAACCCTCTGGGATCTCTCCAGCTCGGCACATGGAGAGAGGACAGCAGAGGGGTGGCTGGATGGTGGTCCATGAACTGTGGGGCTAAAGAAATACCAACAGCTGAGACAGCCTGGCTTTTACAAGTCTCCAAGCTGGAAATTCTGCTCTGCTTTGATGTCCATCACCATCCGTGCCGCTCACCCACAACAACTATCCCCAGGACCTACTTTATGCACCTCTGGAACGCAGCCCCATCCCACAGCTGCTGGGCTGCTCCAGGCAGGAAGCAAGAATCACAACGGAGGCATTGGAAATCAAAGCAGGAGAACTGGGAAATGACCTCTTCTGGCACCCAACCAAGGCTTGAGACAAAGCTGGGCTCCAGAATGACCTTTCTGGGTCAGTGGCTCCAACATCTGCACTTCAGGTTTTGTTTGCACCTTTCCAAGCAGGCGAAGGAGGGGTGTGGGACCCCAATCCACAGGTGGCTGGAGACCTGTGTGCTGGGACACCGCTCACCTCCAGGTCTTGGAGCCCAGGAGCAGCGGGAAGGGAAGCTGACAGGATATTAAATGATTCTCAAGTCAGGTTTGTTTAGAACTTTTTGGGCTGAAGGAATATATATATACACACATATTTGAGAAGGGGTTGAATTTCAGCTCAAATCCCATTAATAAACATCATCTTGGTTCTCACGTTGAGCTGATTCGATTTGCAGAATGGACACGGAGGACTGGCCAGAGAAACACACAGAGAAAAAGCCACCATGGGCTGAGTACACTGAGGGCAGGGAGCCTGGCAAGGATTTGCTGGATGCCCCATGCGTGTCCATCACGATGCTGCTGGAAGAGTCCAGATCCCTGTGACTTGAGGACATGCTGGTTTTAAATGTGGGTGTCTCTGCTTTGCAAAAGAGAAACAAGAAGTATTCTGCCCTCCTGATGTGGGACTCTGCAGCCACAATGAGGCATGAAGCATCTGCTCTCCCCACGGTCACGCATAAAAGAGATTTGCAAAGTTAGCTTAGCTTTTAAGTCAATTCATCAGCGGGGCTGCAGGTGTCAAACTGGGTTTGCAGAAGAAAATCTCAAGGAAATAAGCAGATGGGTGATGAGCAGCCAGCAAAATAACATCACTGAGTGCTTTGTCTTGCTTTGCTGGAGCAGCTGATAAGCTTATAAAGCATTGCAAACACAGGAAGACGAATCCTGCTGCCCTGTCATGAACGGGAGAGGGCTTGGTCCCGAGAGAGCAGGTTCCTCAGGAGCTTCCCCTTGGCAAGGTGGGAATAATAGAATGATTTGGGTTGGAATGGTCCTCAAATCCCATCCAGTTCCACCACCTGCCACGGGCAGGGACACCTCCCACTGGATCAGGGGGTTAAAAGCCCCATCCAACCTGGCCTTGAATACCTCCAGGGATGGAGCAGCCACAGCTACCCTGGGCAGCCTGGGTCAGAGCCTCCCCACTCTCATTGTGAACAGTTTCTTCCTGATGTCTAATCTAAATCTTCCCCCTTCCAATTTAAAGCCATTCCTCCTCATCCTATCGCTCCAGGCCCTTGTTAAAAGCCCCCAGCTTTCCTGGAGCCCCTTTCAGTACTGGGAGGCTGCTCTAAGGTCTCCCTGGAGCCTTCTCTTCTCCAGGCTGAACAAGACCAACTCTCTCAGCCTGTCCTTGTACAGGAGGTGCTCCAGCCCTTGGGTCATCTCTGTGGCCTCCTCTGGACCCACTCCAACAGTTCCATATCGTTCTTATGTTGGGGATTCCAGAACTGGACACAGGGCTCCAGGTGGGGTCTCACAACAGTGGAGCAGAGAGGCAGAGCCCCCTCCCTCTCTCACTGTCTCGCTGTGGCTGGAATGCATCACCACAGCCTGGACAGCCGCAGGACATTGTGCCTCGGAGGGAACGTTAACTATGACGAAGATCCCATTTGCTCTTGGTTTAAAATGTGAGGGAATTCAGAAGCAGTTTTGAGGATCTAAAGGGAAAAAAAGAAAAGAGAGAAAGAAAAAAGGAGGTGCATGTAAGAAGTTGGGTGTTTCTATAGCAGCAGCAACGCCCCGTGATCAATGCTGGGAGCAGGTGGGACTGCGTCCACGTCACTCATCACAGCGTGGTGACAGTGCTGTCAGCAGGCAGATAAGAACCGCTTCCTTGTGCGACTGATGTCCCACCACACGCTTTGAGCTGAATCCCTTCCCCACGAAGCTGCTGATGATGTGGGGAGGAAGAAAGCGACCGCTCAGGGAACCTGCGGGAGAGAGGGGGGAGGCAGAGCCGGGAGGGACTCCAAATGCACCCCCTGTCTGCTGGCACTTCCCACCTGAAGGACCCTCTGATGCAAGTGGCAGGTACTTCCAAACAGCCCAGTCCCATGAGACGCTGAAGGCCCTGGTGAAAGGGGGGCACAAGGGGTCTGTGCTCCCCATGGGAGCTGAGCTCCGTGGTGCAAGCAGAGTGAAAGGGGCAGCAGGAGGGAGGACAAAGCTGTCAGCACAAACCTTCCCACACCCACTGCTCACAGCAGAAAGTGTCCCAAGGACAGGAACTGGGAGAGCTCTTGGAGAGTCAAGAGAGCAGCTGAGAAAACACATTAATGCACCATAAAGAATGTCTTTGCTTCCCAATGATCTTTTTTATTACTCTTATTTATTCATTTATACACTGCTGCCTTGCTTTTTTTCTTTGCTTTTTTCCCTTCTTCCAGGCCTTTCAGTGCCTCACCCCACCCTCTCCACTCCTGGAGGGTGCGTTCAGACGCTGTCTGGCCTTTAGGCAGAAGGCAGAGGGCTGGCTGGAAGGCGGGTGCAGGGGGACCATCAGCGTGCCTGCCACACGCCAGCGCGCCGGAGCCGGCCACGGCTCCCCCCTCCTCCAAATATTTAGATTCCTAAAAGGCTGGGATAGAAACACCAAGAAAAATAAATATTTTACAAACACAGTAACCGAAAACCTAAACAGGAACCCACCGCCCCGCTCTGCCCGGCGCACGCTACCGGATTGGAGCGAGCCGTGCGTATATCTCACAGCTGTGGCACTGACACGTTATTCCCTTACAAAGGAATGCTATGCGGCTACAGCAGAACATCAGGCAACTTTTATATAGTTTGGAGAATGAGACAAACTTATCTCGGGATGCCGGGCAGCTCGTGGGCTGGTAACGTCACGCTGCTCCCTGTGGCGCTGCCTGGGCATGGCTTGGAAAAGCAAATCCTTTCTCCTCTGCGTCCCAGGAAAACACATGGGGAGCCTGGATGTGGTCAGGTCCTGGATCTGAAGCAAAACAGATGAAAGCATTGGTGCACAGTAGGGTGCTGTGTACTGGGCAGGTGCTGGCAGGGCAGGGTGAGCCCAGCGCTCGCTGGGAGCAACAGGACCACAAAGTCCTGAGGAGCTGGGCAGGGAGATCGTGTAGGGCTCAGGGAGCCTTTCCTTGTCTTGCTTTAACATCATAGGAAGCACAGGGATGCTGCAAACCCTCTGTTCCCTGTGCCAGCCTGGAGGTACGTGACTGGCAGCACCTCCTGTGTGGGGCTGTCCTGTGCTCCGCTCTCTCAGAGACGTGGTCACTCTGGGGCTCAAACAGTCAACATCCCATTTCTGACTCGATAACTGCCACCAGCTATGGCCATTCCCTTCTCTCCTTGGGAAGCCACTGAGCTCCTTCAGTTGGCAGCTTTTCTGGCTCTTCTTTGTTGTCTCTGCAGACCAAAGGAGACCTTGTCTTTTTAACTCACTATTTGGGGCTCCTCAGGAATGTGGTAGGTGCCTCCCAGAGACACACATCTCTTTCTGGGAGAGAGGAGGAGGGCAGGTGGCCCGGCCAGGACAGCAGCTCACCCAGGAACTGGTTACAAAGGGTGACAACCACCACACAATGCCCTGTTCATGCCAAATCGCTCCCTTTGCAGAGCAGTGGAGGACTTGAACGAACACAAGGTGCTTTATTAGCCTCTCAGCCTTGGAGATGGGATGGGACCCCTCGGAGTGCCCCACCCATGCAGCAGGCACTGGGTTCACATCTGCCAAGTGCTGCCGTCTCCATCGCTCTGTCCTCGGGAAGAGGTGCGTGTGCGCCCGAGTGCTTTGTCTCGGTACTGGAGGTTTTTTTGTCGTTGTTGTTATTTTTAATCTGCATATTGTTCTGGATTTGCGTCAGAGACAGCAGGTTGGAGAAATGTGCCTGGCTCTGAGCAAAACGTGCCGAGGTTGGAAATGCCCCCCCAGCTCCTGGGGGCAGATGTGGTGCCTCCAGCACGGCTCATCTGCCCTGCAGCAGTGCCCGCTGGGTCAGCCAGGGTGTGGGGATGAGCTGCCAGCCCTCATCCCACAGCTTTCCGCAGTTTCTATTCACTCGTCACTTTGAGCCCCCAAACCAAGGCCTTGGCATAAGGCCCTGAGGGAGAGCAGAGTAGGGAGGAAAGGGCTCCCAGTGCCAGGCCAAGCAGAGGACTTGGTCCTGTGCTGTTGTGCCATGCTGGGATCCAGCTTTTCCATGGGACAGGAGCTCAACCTACCTCTGGGCATGAGGGACATCCAGAATTCCACCCTCTGGTCCGGAAGGCGATGCCAAAAAGCTGGACAAAGGCAGGTTTCCCCTGGAAGCCCAGAGGTTCTTGTTCAGGGAACCTGTAGCATCCCATGTTCATCAGTCCCAACAAGGTAAGATCCAAGACCCCCAACCGCAGAAGCAGCGTGGCGGGAACGCTTCGCTCTGTCTCCCACTTGGATGAAGTCAGCACTGCTGAAGCTGGTGTTCCCCAGGAAGAATGGGGAGAGAACATGTCCTCAGTGCAGTCAAGAGGAAAGGCATGAGGCTGGGACTCAGACGTGGCGACTTCCTTGTCACCTGGGCCCTGCTCACATTTTCCCTGCCCCGTTCCTTATCTCACTGTCTGCTCCCACTGCCCCCCTCCACTCAGGGACAGAGGGGCTGCTCCTGCATCCTCCCCACCTGCAGGGAGGGACCCCTTCTTATCTGCCCTGCTCAGCATCCGCAATAACCTTTCTGCATAGTGTTTGGATGCCTCAAGGAATTAAAAAAAAAACATGCCAGGATCTCATAGAAAGCAACCAACTGTTCTCCTCACATGTAAATGTTGCTGCTCTTTTGATTTGAAATGGCTTTAATGCTGAGTTCATCTGCTAATTCCCCTCCTGCCCCTTGTGTATTGTATATTAGGAGAAATGTTGTTCTGTATCATGAGCAGTTTATTTTATCGAGTTTAAGAGAAAATCCCATACTGAGATGCTGCAGATAAATATTCATTGTCACATCTGGTTTTGGTTTAAGATTGTTGCCTAAAACGTTAAAAATACAAACATATTTGTCGGGGGAGAGACCGGGGTGGGAGGGTTGGTGGGGGCTGCTGAAGCCTGGGCCCTCAGTGCAGCTCGACAAACGCTTCATCAGCAGCAAGGGGAGGAATCACAATGAGGGGAAACCTTGCTCAAGGGAAAGGAAGAGGGAACAACAGCCCCGACAAGACCCAGACAACCCCAAAGCTGATGCCCTGCTCACAAGTGGACGTGTCCTCAGCAGGAGCATCCCCCAGCCTTGGTCTGGGCTGTGCGGCTGGAGCCTTGTCTCAGCGATACGGGAGGTTTCCCATCCTCTCCAGCTCAGAACATCATCGAGGACCTCTTACAGCTCCTCACCACCTGGCAAAGACAACAGATAAACCACGGTGAGAGCAGGAGGTTTCCCTGGGGTGTAGGGTTGGTCCCTGCTGCCCTGCCACCATGGGCTGGTGGCTCTAGAACACAGGGAGGGAACTGGAGGAGGCTGGGGATGCAGCAGAACGGTGGGGAGTTGGCTGAGGGATGTGGCAAGTGTTGGGATCATGCACACTGGTTTCCAGCCCGGCTCTGCCCTGCGGTCGCTCAGTGAGCTTTGCCTGGAAGCAGCCCTATCCACAGCTGACACGTCCACATGAGAAATGAGCGTCCCGAATGACTGGCACCAATTAACTCCACTGGTAGCAGCTTTCAGCAGGGAGGCCAAGATCTCAATTGGATTCTTCTGCTTTCAGGAAGGGTTTGTCCAGGCCAGACTTGAGGCATGCAGTGATGGAGTAGCGTGGGACAACACCAAGGAGACTCAGTTTGGCTCAGCCTGTGCTGTCACAGCTCTGGAGAAAAACAGAGCCCTTCTCTCCCTGGGTCTGCCAGCCCATTACCTCTGCTCAGCACTAAATTTTATTTTAGATTTAAATAAAATAAAATAAACTTGCTTGACCTTATTTTTTATTCTTTCAAAGCTTCTGCAGCTCCACCGAGTGCAGCCGGTGAATATGGGAGGGCATAATAATAAGGATAACGCTTTCCACTTACTGAGCACTTTATATTCTCCAAGCACTGTACAAACATTAACTAATTAAACAGAGCAGAGAAGCAGCCCTGTGCTCTGTCCTAATGCTGGGAAATGGAAACAAGGAAACTCTGAACCAATATGTCAATAACATCAAAGTCCCATTGTCCTGGCCTTGGCTTTGTTGCAAAGGAATCCGAAATTGCCTCAGAGTTTCCGACATGGCTTCAGGCTCTTCGCACTTGGGAAACAAGTGTGAAAAAACTGTTTTGGAGTCAGCAGACAAACCCTGATCAAAGTTGGCAGAAGTGGCCAAGGAGACCCCGGGACTGCAGCCTCCCCCTTTGATGCCTCCTCATGTGGGAGCCATCCCGACGTCTCTTGCACACAAAGCCCAGAGCCCTTCCCGAGGGCTGGCATCTTCCTCGGGGCCCTCTCTGGCGCATCTGGGGGATGTTTCCTATTAAGGATTCACACTCTGGTTGAGTTACATTCCTAATTGTGGAGACTTTAACGGCCCTAATAGGAAACACACCCGCAGCGGAGTCCCTGTGAGTCATTCTCCCATCGGAGCAGTCCTCGGGCCGGCTGCCACATGGCAGGGACGCGCTCCGCACACCGCCTGCGCACCCATGAGGGACACAGGACCAGGGCCCTGCAGGGACCCCCGCTCCCAGCCTCCCACCACATCACCACCACTCCGGCCATGAGGTGCCGAGGATCTTGTGCCAACTGGTCATGCCTTGGTCAGATGACACCTTCAAAGAGATGTTCTGTGCTGGCCATCCAGTTCCCACAGGAGCTTCTGCAGCTCTCAAGACAGGAGGAGGTGTGGATCAGAGTCCGGCACACAGTGACACTGGGAAATGGCCATGGACATCTTCTCCAGACTTTGGATTTTGGTTCTCTGCCCAAGACAACCAGTGCACATCCACTCTCTGTCTCTCTGCTGGGAGAAGAGTCAATAATGGGGCCAGAGAGGTTCTGGCCAGCTCCAAAAATGCCCATTCTAGCCCATGCCTAGAAATGAGGATGCCTCAGTCCCACCTCTTGCAGCAGCTCAGGGATCCAGGCTCTCACCCCAAAGGGCAGCCACCTTCTCACTCAGCAAACAGAGACAACCTTCGGGTGGTGCCCATTTGTGCCAGCGCTCAGGTTCCCATCCATTCATCATTGCAAAAACCCACACGGCTCCAGGAAAAGGTCACTTGAGCTGTAGCAGCTCCTTTCATATTTCTGCTCTTGCTAAATTAGTTCCTTGTCATAAAACCAAATGCTCCCTTTGCAATTATTTGATGTTTTCTGAATCAGCCTGGTTCAGGACGCCTCCCTCCCCTCCTTCCCACCTCTTTCTCCATTATTGAGAGACACCAAAGAGAAAGCGTCAGCTCATGCATTTTTAGGACACATTCCTTAATTCTGAGGATGTTCTGGCTGAAACTCAGTGCATTTTTCTGTGTCTGCTTGACAGCAATACCTGGTGATGTCAGACAAGCCTCTAGGGCCCTCAGCTCTCATTACCAGCCTGTCTAATTAAGGAGAGATGCTGTTGCTGACTGCTTTTGGTGAGCGACGGCGGGGATGAACAAATGCCAATCTCCATCACACAACAGAGAGCACCAAGGTCTGTGCTTACAGGGTTGGTAACGGATCTTCAGACAGCAGCGAGCGGGCGGCCCTGACCTGTGCTCACAGCCCTGTTACAGGCAGGGAGGTGCCAGGTTCAGGATGCCCACAGGCAGGAGGATCACCTCCAAGCCCTAAAAGGATACAGAGCTCAGGGCAACCTGAAGCTTTATCTTATCTGAGCAGACTCGCTCCACTTGCTAATAATTAGCAAGGGACTGGGTGCTAATTAAGGCAAAATGAGTCATTCCCCACCCCTCCCACCCCAGATGGAGATTTAAGTGTGAAAACAAGGTCCTTAAGATTCCCATTCGGATTGCTCTGCTATCTGCTGGCTGTTTCACCCAGGCTCCTTCACAGCCTGTGGCTCTGGTGCAGCCCTTCCCAGGGTACATTTCTAGGTTGGGGCTGTTTGGCTTGGGGCTGTGGCACAGGGGAAGAGGGGACTCTTGTTTTTATTATTCTTCAATGGGAATGTTTTTCCTCCTGTTATTCATCAAATTCTTCTGGAATTTAATCCTTACCAGTGCTAAAGAGCCTGTTGCACTAGCAGTGATTGATGGTTTCCAATGAGTCTATAAATGCTGCCCCTCCTCATCTCTGCACTTTCTCTCCCTCTTCTCTCTATCTCCCCATCTCTCCTCTCCTCCCTCTCTCTCCTCCTCTCCCAGGCTAGAGAAAAGCTGATCATGCTGTTGTTATGTGGATTGATTTGTTTTCTGTTTCTGCTGTGTTTTGGGGTAGGAAGACGTCAGGGATTTTTGAAAGAGCAGTGAAATGCCATGGCCAATGAAGCCTGACTAGAAATTCCTCAGGTTATTATCTCTCAGATTAGGGAAATCTTGGTGAATTTCTGTACAGAAAGGCTTCAGGAGGAGAAAATGGCAAAGCTCACCAGCATCTGCCCAGTTCTCCCAGTACAGGGATACCCATCTGGAATGGGCATCCCTGACCACGGGAGGAGGATGTGTTCGTGCAGGATGAGAGCAGAGTGTACCAGCAGACCTCCTGGTCCAGGGCTTGAGGGGACATATAGAGGATTCACGGCCCAGGGGAAATGATGTGAGCTCGACCTAAGCTGGTGCGGAGCAGTGAGCGTGGCCACGTGCCCACAGGTGCTTATGCAGGGGCAGCAATTGCTCAGTGCTCGCCTGGATGAGCAACTGCTGCTTTCAAGGGAGAAATCCCTAGGCTTTATGATTTGATGGGTTGGAGACAGCTGGTCCCAGGGAACAACAAAGTCTGAGGCTGAACTGAGTAAGGTGAAAGCTGGGGAAGTCACCCTTTGTCCTCTCTGAATGCTGGAGAAGGGCAACAAAAGCCTCGAGCCAAACCCGGTCGCAGGGTGGGTGCTGTGGGATGCAGGGAAGAAGCTGGTGAAGGTGTGTGCAAAGCAGCCACCTGCGTGCTGGTGGTCACTGTGGAGGTGAAGATTCCCCCCCATCACAGCTGCCCCCTCCTCGTAGAGCTGGAAATGCTCCTGGGCCATCTTCTCCACAGTCTCAAGGACTTCTGTCTCTTTACCGGACCTTCCCAAAAGACACAGTAAATTATTACTGCCTTCCCTTTTCTAGCTTTCCGCAGCAAAGCTTTCTTCTACCTGGTGGGGGCTGCTCTTCCGTGGGTAACCTGGATGAACACCGAGGAGCCCTTGTTCTCCTGTTCAAATTAAGCTACCTGAGATAAAATCTGGGGAGCTCTTAGAGGGAAACAACTTAAAGAGATGTAAAATGGTAACTTGATTTACTCATTTCTTTCTGACCGTTTGATTCCTCCCTGAACCGCCACCCAGCCAGCTGGGTTATGTGTCAGACGGGAAAGAAAGAAAAATCCAATACAGGCAGATCCCTTATCAGATTCACTGCATTAAAAGGATTTGGGGAATGCTAATGCAGACACAGGGAGGAGGAGACGGGGCTGGCTGGTTATGGGTGGCTGAGCACAACACAGCACCTTGACTACTCCCTCCCTGCTCCCCTGAGACGGCCCCGGGGCCCCGACCCCTCTTTTCCTCCTGGGATGTGGCAGCAGGGCTGGCAGGACTCTGCTCACAAAGCAAACGCACAATGAGGGTCACACCCACGGCAAGGTGGGCTCCCAGCCCCCACAGGAACATGTCTCGCCCAGGTTTGCTGGGTAAAGCCAGTTATCTTTTGGTCTGAGGGTTACAGAGAGCTGTCGGAGCCTGCAGCACATCCCTTTTTATAGCACGGATTTAGGGGAAATCGCTCCGGGGCTGGTGGGCACCCTGTGATTTCCCACGCACGAGGGCAGGAACGCTGTCCCATAACTGATCCAAAAGACCCAGCCCAAGGGAGGTTTCTCAGCACCGTTCCCCAAACAGCCCCCATCCCATGCAGCTAGAGCCAGAACAGAGCTCTCACAGCCAGGGATGGGGATTGGAATTCCCAAAGTGGAAATACCCTCGGGATGAGGAGCGGACTCACGCTAATGACTTGAGAATTGTTTTGCAAATTGACGAATACAATTTGTTCCCTAAACAAACGCCATCGGAAAAGGGCAAGGTTAGGACAGCAGGAAACAGGCGTCGCTCATTCATTTTGACAAGTGCAGTTTTGTTTCAATTACTGATGTGCATCCCTCGTAATGTCCTCACGAGTCACCCTTGCCAAAACGATGAAGTCGTGGTAATGGGAGACCTTCAGCGCGCTGGCTCTGCTATTAAACCTGTGCTGAGATGTGGAGAGAGCCATTTCTGTGTCCAAATGATGAAGGGCAGATTAGCAAGGCCCCGCTGCATTACACTGCGAATATATTTAGCTACTCAATGTGATATAGATTAAGAGCAGCGGGGAGCCTGGCAGTTGCACTTCAGAAGGCTGGGAGGGAACATTTCCATTTAGCTGAGTTGACATTCGCTTTGCACGCACCTGTTTGTCGGCGCCTCGGCCCCGTCTCGGGGCTCTGTCCCTCTTTACCCACAGCTGCTTTACACCTTCTAGCCTCGGGCAGGATCCTTCCCATCCGCGCTGGCATTTTGGCGGCTGCAAAGCAGCTTCTGCATGAGTCAGAGTCAAGTTGTGATGGTTTGAAGGGTTTTGCAGGCTCTTTGTTGTCCTTTTCTGTGCTACGCAATTCCCTTCCCTTGCCTCCAGTCGGTGCCTGTCCTTGGGGTGGGACAGGCCTCATTCAGCCCCCCCCTGGAGCCAGCCCGGGGGCTTCCTTGACTTTCTGGGGCACGTTCCCCTCTTGCTGCCCCAATGCTTGGCTCTGCTTCCCTCCTGCGATGCTCAGAGCAGTGGTTTTCCCTCCAGGGTGGCTCCCCTGCCCGCCGTGTGAGAGAGCATTATCTTTACACGTACACACACGGCCCATTTACAAATTATATGGAAATACCAGTGTCCCCTTCCCCCCATCTGCTCACAGGATGGACGTGCCCTGCTTCTGTATCTTTTGGGAGATGCTCATGGGTGCAGCCAGTGGCACCAGGTTAGATCACAATTGTGTTTCCTGGAAGAAAAACATGTTTTCCCCACATTTGCAGGTTTCCCAAGAAATCCTCTGTGCCGGGACCCCAGAACTGGAGAGCCCCATAGTGTCCCACTGCTGTCCCACCACAGTCCTTCCCAGCCCCGTGCCCTTTCAGGATAATACCCTGTTACTTCAGCTGGAAGTTCCTGAGAGCTGGAGAACTCATCTGATTATTTGCAGGCACACGGCCATTCTGGGAACTGGATGATTTTAATAACCCTCCCAGCGCAACCCATCTTTCCACAGGGGTAACAGGAAACTTTGGAAGCATTGGCAAAAAAAAAAACACCCAAGCTTGCACTCAGCAAAATGAAAAGCAAAATAAAAAAAATCCCCCTCCAAAACCTGTTTCAAGTCAACCAAAATGTTTTCTTCAGTTGTAAAGCAAACAGTCCGTTTGCTTTCAAAAGCTTTCCTTTTTTTAAGCTTAAGTGGGTTTGAGTTAAGCACAGGCAAATTTGGTTTGAAAACATCATTTCAGAGCAAAACAGGAAAACTCACAAAGGTTCCCTGGAAAACCAACACCACAAAATGCTTCAACCTTGCTGAGTTTATCTGATTTTTCCTTTTTTTGGGGGGTACAATACCATTGCTGTTTAGGGAATTGTCTCGCTTGACCTGCAACTGCACTTTTCAGCAAACAAACTACTTGTCAGAAATGTTTTGCCCAGCCTTGCGTTCCCACATCTTTGTGGGACGGCTGCTAACGAGGGCTGCGCCCCTGAAGAAGCCGCCTCCGCCCAGCTCCCTTTTAAGCCCATTGATGCCGCAGGTCGGTGAGAGAGACCGTGGCGAGCACACAGAAAAGCAAGAATTTCTGGTTTCCATAAAGGAATATGGAGAATATTATCCAGTGAGACTTGAAACTGAGGTGGGAAAGCTGCCAGCACGCAGCGTTTTCAAAGAAACTCCGGTATCTCATATTGCTGAAAACTGGGATGTCCCGTGGGCTTTGGGAAGGGGAGCTGGGAGGGGTGGGGGGGTGTCCCTGTAATGGTCATGGGGGTAGAGGCAAAATAGGGGGAAACTTTCTGAAGGTTTCTTTTATATTAGAATAAGTCATAATTAATGCTATCAGGTGGTGGAAAGGCAGCTTTGGGTAATGTGAGAGGAGCCTTATCTCTCCCTGCATCCCGTGGCCCCTCCGTGGCTCTGGTCCTGGGATAAGCAGGGGGCATTAAAAAAGTGTTGGGAAGGGGGTGGTGTGGAGGGATGGAGGCAATGCTTCTGCCCCCTCCTGCTGCTGCTGAGGAGGAGCCCAGCTCTGATCATGCTTAGCCTGGGGGAGGATTAATCCCCACGGGTGAATTTTCAGCCAGATTGGCTTCTCGGTTGGGCTGTGCATGGCCAGAGAGTGAGCAGGAGTGCAGAACACACAGCTCAGGTGGGACTGGTGCTGGGGTGGGCACCCAGCAGATCCCCAAAGAAGCGTCCAGGAGGACCCTGAAGCCAGAGTGGGCACCCAGCAGGTGCCCTGAGCAGCACAGTCCAGAGAACAGGTTTCGGCTGCCCCAGCACGTGGAGCTGCCAGAATCTGCAAAGGCTCTCAGGCCTTTTTGTGGTTTCATGAGTGCTGAATCAGCCATGAGGGGCTGGGCTGGTTCCCGTGTCTCTGGGCCATGAGCTCATGGTGTCAGTTAGGCAATTTGTTAAAGAGAAGCTGGTTAGAGGCTTCCCTGCCTCAGTTCCACGAACCATATGTCGTTGTTTATTTACATGTTCCGGCCAAGCTCGCTCGCTTTTCCTCCTCCCCAGCAGTTGGATCCCAAGCCACACGGTGCCACTCGAATGGGTGGCTTTGGGGCACTCTCTCTGCCACCCCACGGGGCTGTGGCACAGCCTGAGCCCGAGTCACTGGGGTGAGCACAACCCTGGTCATTGGGGGAGTCTGGTCAGGAGGGAACGGACACCATCAGACTCTGGGCTGGGGGTGGGGGAAGCTTTTCCTTTATAGCTAAAAAACCCATTAAAAATAGAGTACTTAAAACTGGTGGATCAAAAAATAGTCACCAAAACTGCCTGTGCGGAGCAAAAGCCTCTGCAATCTCAATTACTTCTTCTGTAAGGATCCTTGCATAGCTGAAATTGTTTACTTTGTGAACAGCAATGATATATAAAAAAAAAACCACTTTAGATTTTATTTCCCTACTTGGCTTCCCTTGGGAAAAAAGCCAGAGTGGGAGATTCCACGCATGCACACGCACACACCCCCCAAAGCCATAAAAAAACCCTAATGAACAAAAGCCTCAAAACTTGTTTTCTTTAATTTTTTTTTGAGGGGTGAAAAAATGTGAACTTCTCTGACAGAAGAACATGTGATTTGCTTGTTTTGTCTCTGTGGTCTGCCCTATTTTGGGGGAATTTGTTTTGCAGTTTGCAGCCACCCTTAGTCTTAGATTTCTCCTATTAAGGGTAATACTAAAAGCTGCCCCAAACTGCTGCTCCTTGAAGGTTCCCTAAGTGGGATAGAAGTGCCAAACAGGAGGTACCAGGTCTGTTCTTTAGTCCTAGCAGGAATAACCTGGAATAATCGAGGAATAACCTGGTCGCAGTCTTTTTCTTCCCCTCTCGCCCTGGGAGCCTGCCCTGGTGCTGCGCACCGTGACGGATGGGTCCCTCAGCCTGGTCCTCTGCTTTCATCTCCCCCACTCATCTCTCCCCAGCACAAAGCAAATTGCCAAAGCAAAAAATTCTTAAAGAGCGAACAAAAATAAATATAGGTATAATGTATGATGAATGGTCCCTCCTCTGAAATTCATCTTCGTGAGAGACAGAAGCTCGCACGCAAGTCGACAGCGCAGGGAGCTGGTCCAGACTCTCCTCAGCAGTGCAGGGAAAAGCTGCAGCAGGAATGTGCCACCATGTGTCACCTCTGGAAAGAGATGCAGAGCAGTGGGACCCTTGCTGCAGTGGACCCCTTCAGCCAAAGGGTAGGGATAAGAATTGCAGGAAGGTCACTGGGATGGTTTTCTCCAACCAGAAGCCTCCTACATGAGGCATCCCCCCATGGCTCCTGCCTGGGCATCTCACATCCGTGCATCAGGGATGTGGCTTTTGGGTAAGGGGCTGCACCTCAGCCCCGAGATGTGCCCCCAGCTCTGCCTTTCCTGGAGCTCCTGGCCATGGTTGTGGATCTCCACAGCGCAGTCATGCAGCAGTGAGCACCCAAGATGGGGAAAAACCTGCCCCTCCCTTCTGACCCCCGCAGACACCCTTCTTGGTAGGGCTCTCTGCCACAGCTCTGGCCCCACACCTCGCGTGGGCTCTGTTTGGGAGGTGGGACATAAGTGATCATCCTGGACTGATGTGGGGGAGCTTTCACAGCAGCTTCTTCTTGTGTGATCCTCGATATACTGTTGACAAAGATTAAAAAGCATCACCTTTAATCTCTGGTGTGGCTCAGTGAGGAGCTTCTCTGACCTGTCCGGCTGTGCAGGGACCAGGAGACATTTTCTTGCATGAAAGAAAGACACCCTCCTTGCAGGCACTGGCTCACACCAGTTGCTCTCACTCTCACTCCATCCGTGATGTCCATAAGAAATGGAGCTGGTAATGTAACCCATGGTTAAAAAGTCCTGTGTTACGGCTGTTCCTGAGTCCCCAGCGTCTCTCGCCGCTCTGTACCTCTCCATTCAGAGCACAGGGCCCCCTGAGGCCAGAACTGACTTTATTTTCCTGTCTCATGCGGCAACAAACAGACTGTGGATGCAGGGCGAATAATAAATGGCATGTAGATAAGGCAGCCGTCTGGGGGAGTCGCAACTCGAGTGCTGAGAAAGGCAGAGGCAGTGGTGGAGGGAGGATGCAGAAGTTAGAAACGTCCAAATGGGATTAACTTGACAAATTTCACTGGGGGCTGCAACCCAGGCAGCACAGGCTGCAGCAACAATGGAGCAGGGGTCCTTCTCCAGCACAGAGCCCTCGCTGCCTGCCTTCCCCCAGGAGCCAGGCCTGTGTGTCCTGGTCAACCAGAACTCTGCTCAAACACCACAAAGAGCAAACTGCTGCAGAAGAATTTGGCTGCTGAGCATGAGGGAGAGAGGCCAGAGCCAGAAAGCCCAAGGAGTGTTCCATGAGGAGGGCTGGAAAGGAGGAGGAGGAAGAGAAGGAGGAAGAGAATGACCATCTGGAGGGTCTGGCAGAGGTTCTCACCTGCAGGGAGTGTCTGCAGACAACTTCTCTGCGTGACTTCTGTCCCCCATGCTGGAAAAACCTCCGCTCCATATGGATGAGCAATTCATCTCATGGCTCTTTTGGCTGGGTGCTGGCAGCACCAGCAGTGAAACCAGAAGGGAAAAATCAGTTTTGCGGTGGGGAACAAGCCATGAGGAAAGTCAAAAGATTGCAGCCTATGCACGTTGGGGTGGTGGAGGCAGAAAAACAAGGGATAAGGGTTGTGCCATTGGTCTTCCACTGGCTTAAGGGGTGTCAACAAGCAGAGGGAGGGTAATGATTTAGAAAGGTAGAGGAATGTGTGATTGGGACCATGGGATTGAGGAAGGGAAAACAGGTGATAAATTTTAGGGAGATAATCCGACAGAGAGAGGCAGGGGAGAGAGAAACTCATCTATGGGAAGAGGCGAGACCTTGTGATGGCACAGGGGTGAGGGAGCGGCTCGGCCGCATTTCGGCAAAGCCAGCTGTGAAACACCAATTCCTGCTCCCTACCAGGGGTGAAGCCTAACTCTGGTTCTGCTTCTGCTTGCTGAGACTGAACAGGCAGGGGGACCCAACCCAGTCCTTAGGAGACCATTAGGCATTTTTTGGTCCATCTCAGAAACCGATCTTGGAGCGATTGTCCTTGTGCCCCCCAGGATCGGACACTGCCCACAGGCTCTGGTAGCCGGCGCTGGCTGCGGTGTCGCCAGAGACAGGTTTTGGGTTGGGAAGTTCAGTTTCTGTGGGTGTCTTTAAGAATCCGGGTTGAGCTGCTTTCTGACAGATGTAAAGGGAGAACAGGGGTGTGCAGGAACGCTCCATGGCCTCTGCAGCTCCAGGTGAGGTTCCATAGGATTAAAATGAGCTGAGGAAACCTTAGAGCCTACAAGTCTGATGCTTCCCACGGTTGCTCCAGCATAAACGGGAGTAAATCCACCACACACACTGGGCTGACTGTGCTATCAAGTTGGGGCAAGTAATGTCAGAGTTAGGCAGAAATTAGAGACAGAAAAGGCTGATTAGGTCACTTATTTCATCCTCTTACCAATTAGACAGGAAATTATTTAACTGCTTTATTTATTTATTTAGGAATGTACCTCCGCAGGAAAAATTCCCCAACGGCAAGCTCTGTATTTCTGCAAAGGGAAAGGTGGAAGTCCAATTCCTCATTCATTAAACACATACCTCAGAGGAAAAGCTGGGAAATAAAAGTCTCCCTACAAACCTTCAAGGGTATGTGGGCTCCATGGCCACAGGAAGGATGTGGGGTCTGCTAAGGGTCTTTTCTGGAAGACACCTATTGAGACACTAGAGATGTCACCTGATTACAGAGGGGCTTCAGCGACCTTGGAGCCCCTCTTGAGCTTGGGGGTGCAGAGAACCACCAGCCTGGTCCAATGGGGCAGCCCCAGCTCCCCGTCACCCCTCAACCCAGCCGGCTCCATCCCAGCTCCCCCCTTTCTGGGAAATGCTTTGGCCGATGAGGAATTTGCAATACAGTTCTCCAGCGGGATGGGAGTGTTATCGTGTTGGACAGCACTTCAGTGGAGAAGATTTATGAGGTCCTTAACAGAAGCTTTCTGGAGAGAGTCTGGGTGCAGTTTGAGATCTGCCTCAGGGCCTGCATCTACCAGAGAGGTCTCGTACCCCGTGGTGGTGTGCACGGCCACGGCCTCGAGGAGCCGGGAGAGCGGTGCCAGCAGCTCCCTTTCTGGCTTGTAGTCATCAACAGTTCACTGTGTCTTCAAAATGATGATGAAAACCAATTTCCAAACCACGGGGTTTTTTTTTTCCTCTAAGCAGAATTCTTGCTTCCCGGCCAGCCCTGTCTTGAAGCTCGTGAAGTAGAAGGATAGGCATGCTGCAAGAGGCTCTCCCTTGGTGGAGGGAGTGGTAGAAAGGGCTTGGGCTGCACCTCAGAAACCACAGCAGGGTAAGCCCACAGCTGGGGCTGCAGCACCCAGAGATGGGAGAGGAGGGAGGGCAGAACCCAAAGGCAATCTGGGGCCTCGGCCCATGTGTCCAAGCCAGGTGGAGGAGCAGGTCCCACCGGAGAGGGATGTCCTCTCCTGCATGCTGAGTTGGGGAAGAGGGCTGCAGAGGATACTGTGTGCAGGGCACTCCCTGCGGACTGTGGACCTGACACCTGCTTGGCAAGGCTGATGCCAGGCGGATGTCTGCAGCGTGAGCTTTGCTTAAACACTCTGCCAGCGCTGCCTGGGCTCTGGGAAGCCACTGCTGGCCTGCAAAGCTCAGTCACACAAGACACAGCAGGTGGACATTTCTCTGCGAGGGAGGAGAGGAGATGCTGGAGCTGTGCTTCCTCTCCTCGCTCTCCTCTTCCCCCGCTCTGGCACAACGTGGCACGGTTGGGGTCTGACCCCTGAGCGATGTGTGCGGGAGAGGGAAGAGGCAGCTGAGCCACACTGAAAACAAGGATCCCCTGGTCAAGGGACGCAGCTGCTTTCCCATTATCAGATGACAGCACAGGCAAGAAAACCTAGTTATCGAGGAAAGATAGAGCTTTCTTTTCCCTGCCATCCCCTCCTCTCCCCCCACTCTCTTCCGTGATCATTCTTGTTATTCATTTCCCCTCTTTTCTCTTCTCCATTCCAGGCAGATGGTTTCACTGGGCAAATCCAAACGAAAGGCTTGCAAAGAGGATGCTCATAAAATATTTATGGAGAGCTGCGGTGAACACAAGTAGGATAATGAGGGTCTGTGGGATATGGGATGTGTCCAAACTAGCACAGTGAAGACCTCGTAAGATACAGAGGCACGCAGTGGAAGCCATTAGTGAGTCCTGTTGGGTCTTTACTCATTTCCTTCGCACTCAGTTGCCGTGCTGCCACACACTGCTTTTGTTTGGGTTTCCCTTGTTCTCCCGGTGCTGTGTATTTTAATCCATGGTGGCAGCTGCCCAGCACCCCACCGGGAGCTGGGTTGGGTCACGCTGGTGGCCGGGCAGCCCACGTCCGAGGAGCAGGACAGAGTCACCTCCACGGGGCTGCAGCATCCTGACCTGCGCTGAGCACCCAAAGCCCTGTTCTCACAACCTCCTCTCCCTGGTTCTCCTGCCCCACGGCCGTCCTGCTTCCTCTGGCACATGGAGGACGGCAAGATCAGGTGGTGGGATGGGTAATGATTCTCTTCACCATGTTTGTGTATAAAACACAAGGCACAGGTCCGCACGCCTCCCCAACTCCCATCACGACGCTGCTCATCTGCTGAGTCTCCACTCGTATAAACACACACGTGCTCAGCTTTAAAGCACACGAAGGGCCGAGCTCTGCCGATGCCAAGAAGGGGCTCTGAGGCTCTGTGCAAGCTCTGGTAATGTGCAAGCTTATCCCGTCCTGAGAGCAGAACCAATAAACATCGCGCGGCCCACCTAGCGCAGGGGAAGAAATGCCGTTAAGTCTGTGTCTTACAGCAGCTTAACTGACTCCTTCTCAAGTTACCCAGGCAGCGGGTGTCCCACATCTCCCACGGCTGGGATGCAGCTGACCTTTGGGCAGTCTCTCTGGGGTCTGACCCGTCTTCATCCAAAGCCGCGCTTCCTACGTGGTCGGCCAAGGGGAGCTCAGGAGCACCTCTGTTCGGAGGCAGAGCCCCGACTTACGCACGCCTGCTCCCCCCTCTGCTCTCTTTCAGCAAGCCCCCAAAAAAGACCTTGAACTCCTTTTGGAGCTTTTATCCCACTGGGAGCCATACTGCTGGCAGATGTTTGCTGTGATACAGGACACGACAGCTTTTATTAGTTGTCAGCTGGAACACAATATTTTAGGGTCTTTAGGTTAAAATGGAAAAGCAAAGCTTGCACGCATGTCTGTGCCGGCAGCACCACCCGCTTCCCAGCCCAGCACCTCCAGAAGCCTTTTGCACAGGAACCCAGACTCCTCTCACCATCACATCCAGGCTCCTCTCACCATCACACCTTGGTTCCTCAACCTGGACAGGCTGATTTCGCAAGTCCCTTATCCTGGGATGTGCACTGCATCCCCATCCATAGAATCGTAGAAACATGGAATGGTTTGGATTGGAATGGACTTCATAGGTCATCCAGTTCCATCCCCTGCCATGGGCAGGGACACCTCCCACTGGATCAGGGGGCTCAAAGCCCCATCCAACCTGGCCTTGAAAACCTCCAGGGATGGGGCAGCCGCACTTCTCTGGGCAACCTGGTCTAGGGCCTCCCCACCCTCATTGTGAAGAATTTCTTCCCTATGGTTGCTGTGTTATTAACACCAAACCCAGACTGCCTGGGTCTGGGCATCTTTCTTTTCCTCCGCTCTTGCTTCAAACCCATCAGTCCCAACAGACAGCAACACATGGGAAAACACAAGCAAGGTCATGCATACTTTTCTTATGAAGACTAAAGGGAGATTCCCACCTCTTCCAGTCTAGGAAACCACCACAGCTTTTAAAGCTATTGCACAATGATGTTACCAAATCCTAGAGAATTATAAGAGAAAACCTGAATGTCTGCAGTGCAGTCTTTGCTTGCACTACTGATGGAAGTAGCCTTATTTACCCCTGGTGTCTGAGAGGGTTCTTCACCTTCCCAGAGCCACCTGGTGGAAGCCAGAGAGAAGAACGTGTCAGATTGTGCTATCTCCTGTGCGGGGACGGGCAGGGATGGTTTGCACCTGGCTTGACGCTACTGTAGAACTGAGAAAGTTCACTTGAGATGGTTTTGCCCATTAGCCAGGTAAATAATTCATATTTACATAGGACCTCTGTGATGATGAGGCACAACATGATGGGATGGAGGCAGAGAAGCCGGTGGAATGAGGCTTCAGCACAAGCAGTGTCTCAGCTTGTAGACCAGCATGGAACACTTGGCAAGCACTTGCTTTGCTACTGCATGTGCTGGTGCCTGCCTGCTTGATGGATGCACACCTTGTCCTCTCCCCTCCATTTCTATCAGGTGTCAAAGTTCAAGTCTCTCAGAACAGGGAAGAGTGCTCCAGACATGAAAGGTATTTCTGGGCATCATGGAAAGAAGTGATTAATCTCAATTACACGGTTGAACACTGAATAATCTGGAGCAGCAGACTGGGTTACGCTTCCCCCTTTCTGTGCCTATTGGAGGTGGGGTTTCCAGCCTGAGGAGACATTTGAAAGATGTTTTGACTACTGAAGTGCCAAACTTAACCTGAGTGTAATTGGACTTGTGGTGAAACATGTATGTTGTTTTTTGCTTCCTGAGCCTTCCGGACAGTCTGACATTTGTGCAGCTGCCACCTCTTTACCATTTGCCGTGCACACTCTTCCCAAGGTCGTGTCTCAAAATAAAAGGGAAACAAAAAGTCAACAGACGTTGGTGCTTGCAAAGTCAGAGGCAGAGCGACAGCCTGGGTAGAGGTGGGAAGGAACTGCTCCCATGCAGGCGCCTGGCTCAGGCAGCTTGGCCATGGTCTTCCTCCTCCCATCCTATGGTATTCTTCCTCCCAGCTCATGGTATCCCTCCTCCCATCCCGTGGTTTTCCTCCTCCCAGCTCGGAGCCCAAGTCGTCCTGCCAGGCTCTGCAGGGCCCTCACTGCCTCTGCCTGCAGCCTTTCTGCAGCTCTGTGCTGGACAACCCAACATTCCCCAGACCGGAGGTTTCATTGAGGTCCAAGTACATCACCTCCTCTCCTCCTCCGAGTGCTGCTGCGATGTTGGGTGGATCAGACCCAGCATGAGCTGTAACATAAGCAGGATTTGAGCGTCGGTCCCCAGAGGAGAACAGGGGCTGCAGAGCGCGGCGATGAGTGCGGTGTGCGAGCCCAGACAGACACATTGATAGATCTCATCCAACAAGCCTCTCAGATCCTCCTCATTATTTAACAGCATCTTTTCCCCAGACTGGAAAGCTGTTACTGATATTCCGTGGGGACTAATAACAACCTAATTTCATTTTTTGATGGACTAAACATACACAGCGTGTTCTGAGGTTGGCTCTGCAGAGATCCCTCATCCCACCCTCTGCTGCGATGCCGCTGCGCCCTTTGGGGTGCGACACGGCACCCAGATACCAGTGATGCTGTCAGGCAGATTTGGATAGGAAGTTAAAAATAAATGCATTCCCAGGGGAAGCTGCAGAGGGATTGAGCGAGGCCAGGGTGTAATTACCTGAGCTGGAGCGGAGCCAGGATCTAACTTGTATTGCAAATTCTTCGCATTACTTTAGATACCTGCTAACGAAGTGATTATAAAAACCATATTTATAGAAGATTAGGAGGTATGTAATAGATACACATAAGTAATTAGCCATAATAGATCTGCATTGATTACGCTGCTGTTAATCCTCCTCTAAATATGTGCACATTAATTAGTCGGCATTTAACACATACACAATTATTTTAAGAACAGAAACAGTTTGGTGGGTACAGCAGACAACAACAGGGTGTTTATTTCATCTTTCAGCATCTCTTTTCCCCTTTGCAGCAGCACCTACACCGAGCTGGGCCTTGTACAAAGAACAAAAGCACCTGAGTCCAAAGACCTAGAGCATCCAGCTCTCACACAGAGATAAGCACTTACAAGTGTATGTGAAGGAGCCTGACAAAACACTATTTTTGATGCATAAAATATTTTCCTGTTGCTGTGTAACAGCACAGCGTGCCAAGCTCTGAGTGTGACACTGCTCCTTTTCCCTGGATAGCTGCGAGGTTGCACCCGCAGTCCCTGCACCCACAGCCCCAGCTCTGCACATGCATCCCCCCGTCCACTTCCAGCAGAGAGAGCTCTTCTGTCTCAGTGTTCCTGCCAGGAGCTGGTAGTTGTGGGTGCTGATAGGAATGGGTCTCCAGGCATGAAACCTCAGCGGCCTGTTGGACATCTGCTGACCAATGCTCAGCTAGGTCTCACTTCAGCAGCCTTCACACTTGTTCATAGGATCATGGAATCATTATGGCTGGAAAAGGCCTCCACAATCATCCAGTCCGTCAACCCAACCCCACTGTGCCCACTAAACCTCCGCCCAAAGTGCCACGGCAGCGCGGTTTTTGAACCCCTCCTGGGATGGAGACTCCCCCACTGCTCTGGGCAGCCTCTGCCAGGGTTTCACCACTCATCATTTTCCCAACTGGCAAACGTGGGGCAGCAAGCATGTAAACATGGGCTCTCAAGTGCTTCCCCCATCATGACGGTCTGACTCCTGTCAGGACTTGAAGATGACCATCTGCAATCGTGATGCTGAAGCGATAGCTCCTGAGAGCTGCCAGGCACCAGGCTCCACTTCTCATGAACTAGTTACGTATGAGATACCCCCAGGTAAAGCAGCACCAAAAGTGAAGTCCATCCAGCTATCAGGAATATGGAAAACAACTCTCCTTGTCTTCATGCCTTTCTGCCATTCATCTTCCTTTAATTCTTTCTCTCTTTCCTCAAACAGAAAGAGCAGTAAAGTGTGACCTGTCTCTGAACAGTGCTGCTGCCCAAAGCTGCTGTGTCTTCTGTCCATCCCTATTCCTATGGAGATGCCTCCACCAGACAGCAGCAGAGGAGGCAATCCCACCTCTGACAGCCCCCACCAAGCCATAGCATCCATTCCAGCAGTGAAGATATTTGGTCAGCCTTGTGCAAAAAGAGTCCATGAGTATCCTGCTGCTCCTGACAACCTGACCTCATGGCAGCAAACAAGTATAGAAAGTGCTGCTGGAAAAATCGAGGTGAGGGGCTGGAGACGCTGTGGGAGGCTGCAGGACCATTGGGTGCTCCAGCCTGGCACTGGGTGGGCTTGTGATTCTTCTCCAGCAGCAGGAAGGTGGAGAGGGCAGTGCTCTGCCCACCCAGCTTCCAGCAGGCTCCCAGTGCCAGGGCAAAGTGCCACCTAGGAGATCGTTTTCGCTACAACCCCGGTGATGCTTGATTGCTAAAGCAGCTTGTGTTCCAAGTTGCTCGCCTGGTGCACAGAACACATGAATCATAACACAGATCCTGTTTCATGCCACGTAAAAACCCTCTGCAAATCCAGCAATTAGCCTCCAATTTGCTTCCTCCATTAATGGGAAATGGGGTCTCTCTGGAACACTCTGACGAGCCCCTGTTTTCTTCATCAGTTCAAAACCTTTCTCTCTTATTTGTTTTTCACCCTTCCCCCGAATGCATTTCTCACCGCAAAAAGGTTTTTGAGATCTTTACAATTATTTATTCCACCTTTTTCTGTCACATCTTTGCAGGAATAAATGTCTCTGTTGGGAGCTGGGGGGAGACGAGCGGTGAGAAGGGGCTGGCAGTGGCTCCAGCCTCTCCTCCCACAGCCGATATGCTGAGGTGGATGATGGGGTCGGTGGTCCAGAAGGGGAACTCGAGGCACCCGCAGAGTTCAGTCCAATTAGGAACTCCTGACTTGGGGGGAAAAAAAGGGAAAAGAAAGAGCTGAGATTGCTGGTTGTCTATTTTCTTCTCCCCTCGTTCATCATCTTCCTTTGAATGGCAAGCCCCCAGGGTCCCATTGGAGTCTTCTAAATGGAAATCCTCCCTGGCCCCACATGGCAATGTGTGAATGTCGCCGAGCGGATGAAAGGGAGCAAAAGGCAACCCCGCTCCCGCCGGCGCTGGGCGTCGCAGGGGGTACCGAGCTAATGGGAGGATGGAGGCAAAGAGGGGGGATGTGTGCAGGGGTGATCTAATGGGTTTTCCCTCCTCCTCACCGGAAAGAACAGAAGCGAAGGGGAGATGCCAGAACTGTGACATTTTGAGGGCTCATGGGCAGCATCAGCCATGTAGACAACAGGGCTTTGGATAGTCAGGAGAGAGCGCGGCGGCTCGAGCTGGAGCTGCCGCCCAGTGCCAAGTGGAGGGGATGCACTGACGTTTGCAGTGCTCTTTAAATCCATTTTTAAAATAAGCCCTGGCTTGACTGCCTTTGTCAGCTGCAGACCCCACCAGAGCCACATCTCCTCCCAAGCTTTGCCATAGCCTGGTCAGCAGCTCCATGCTGGAAGCCTCCTCCTACCACGATGGTCAAGCACAACTGCTCAAAAGCAAATTTGGGACCATCCTGACAAGGGACAAGCCAGGGGCTTTAGAAAAGCCCCCAGATTTTGTGCGGGGGCTGCTGAGGGGGTCTACAGGCACAGCCCGTTATGGTAAAGGATGAATTGTCTGGTTTGAGGCTGGGCTGGGCCCCCAGGGGAAACCGCATAGCTTCGAACCCGCTGAACAATGGTGCGGGAAATGGAAACAGCTTTGTAAGGAAACCTTCTTGTGTTTTCCCTCTTTGTTCTGCTGCTCTGCAGGGGGCTCCAGGGAGGGAGGAGGGGGGATGTGTTTTGGCCTCCATGGTCAGTTTGGCATTGCGTTTGCAATCAGGTTCACTTCTCCTGGCTGATGTCGTGGCACCGCAGGCCGAGCCCCGCTCCAAACGCTGCTAGGAAAGAAAGACAAAACCCTTCAGTAAAGGAATTACTTGCAAGCAGTAAGGGGCAACCAGGCCCATTGGTATCTTTTGTGTATATGAAATTCTCCCCTGGAAACGTTATTAAAATATCACACTTTAAAGGGCTTGGGAAATCGAACTATTTATGGGTAATTCAGATGCTTTTGTCAGCAGCTCGACTCCTGGACAGTTTAAAATCTGTTGGTCACACATTCCTGCCCTGTCTGGTGTACTGAGAGCCAGCAGGGCTGCAGGACCTGGGCTTAGCCCAGCCCTGTGAGAGATGTGGGTTAGAGCAACACAGGAGGTGGAGGGCTGCTAGGATTTGGGCTGGTTCTGGGGCACTGGGCTCCTCCAGGGGAAGAGATGTGCTTGGAAACAAAATTCCAGTTCCTTGGAAATTAAATATTTCATTAAAATGATTTGGTTTGGGAAGTTTCTGCCAGCGGGCTCTTGCCCTCATCTACAACCTGCTTGCTTTTTGTCCCTGCCCAGGGTTCCAGAGGGATGGCTCCTCGGGTGTCCCAGTGCCCTCCAGGACTCACAGCCCCAGCACTGGAGCCAAATGCTTGAGGGCCTGTGTGGGAGCATGACACCTCTGGGACCTCACACCTGCTCAGGGGTGTTCTTTCTCCTGGCTGTTTCAGAAAGGGCTGAGTTCAGCCTGGCATCCATGGCAAGAAGCTCAGTTCTGGCTTTGCACCATCTCTCTGCACTTTATTCCAGCCAGGAGCTACCGCAGGAGCTCTGCACCCTTCCCAGCCCCAGGACTGCTCGCTCTTTCTACAGCTGATGCTAGAAAAGCCTCTTCTGACACCCTGCTGACTCCAGTATCCCAACCCTGTGCTTCCTCAGGCAGCCCTCAATGCCTGACATGAGTGGCCAGCGCACAGCCAAGCGGAATTTCTGCATGGAGCTCTGGTGTTTCACTGTGGGTCACACTGCAGGCACATCAGGGCATGGCACAGCATGGCACGGCACGGCATGGCATGGCAGGGCAGGGCTAGCCAGGGCAAGGCGCTCCTGCCAGGCACCTGCATGTGCACCCAGAGGAATTCCCCAAAATCAGAGTCTGCCACTTCCTAAGGGGTTCAAGCATGTGCAGCAATTATCCCTAAAGCACCCATCCCACCTTCCCCTTAAGTACCTAGAGGCACTGTTTGGCAGGGAGGGCTAATGAGTGGATTATTGCAGCATTTAAAAACTCAGCTGTTTTGTAAATTGGGATTATCCAGTGGAACCAAGAAGACTTGCAAAAAGGAAAAGCCCTCCACCCCCTCCTCCACCTTGTAGCAGGCTCCCTAATAGCCAGCACAGCCATGTGTAAGGTCTCATTTTTCAAATTCTCGTATCTCAAAGACATCGCTCTCAATTAACGTCAAGCTTCTCCCTCCTGCTCCAGTCCTCCTCTGCCAAGGAGCTTCACATCCCCAGTCACTCGGGAGCGCAGAGCCAGGCAGCTGTAGAGACCACTGGGCAGGAGAAGCTGGCTTTGTCCTTGTGCCCTTCCTCTCGCTGGTGGCCCCAGTTAAGCAAAACACTAAAATTGGTGCATGGATGGAGTGCCAGGTGGATTCCTCTCAATCTGTACCCTTTTCCCTGTCCTGATATTCCACAGAAAATACAACAAAGCCTAATTTCTAAATGGCTAAAAATCCTGGTTTGTAGCCTTGTTTTTCTGGAGGCTTTCTGGAGTAAACTGGGCCATCCCCATCCCCCATCTCTGACCCAAGAGCAGGTTTGGGGTTATTTTCAGTCTACTCTGTTTTTCCAGATGAAGGTTGCGTAAGAGAGGAGTGTGAAGAGAGGAGAAGACAAGAAAAGCAGACAAGAAGAGAGCAGAAGTGGGACCTGACTTTCAGAAAAGTGGAGTTGAAACAGCCCATCCTTGAAGAATCTTAAGATTTTGAGCAAGCAGGTTGCTGTGATGCAGGAAAAACATTAAAAGGCAAGAGGGGTTCGAATGGCCAACGCTTCTTAGTCCATTACTTTTAAACTGGGCATTGGCACTGGTGATGGAGAAGCTGATGGAAACTCACTGATCTGGTTGGTACCTCCCAGCCGTGCTGAGTAACCAGAGCCCCATCGCTCATCCCGCAGCAACCCTCCTTGACAAGCTCCAGGGAAAAGAGCTGATTCTTCTCTGCCCTAAATCCTCACAACTGCAATTTTCTTTGCCCCCATCCACAGTGGTTCCTGTGCAGTGTGGTGGTGCTGGACGGCAGCTGGATCTCACCCGGCTCTCCTCGTGCGCCAGGGCTGGCTTTGTCAGGGCTGTCGCGCCCTTTGAAATACAATCCCCAAGAACCAAACTAGGAAAGCTTATGGTTGTTTCCCATTCCTTTTCTCACCCAAATATGTACAAACTCATCAACATTGCGCTGCAGCTGGTTGAGAAAGTTCCAAGAGCGCCTTGTTTTGGTTTGGTTTTTGTCAGAAAACGTTGAGCTGTCAAAACCAAGGATTTGTGTCGAAATGTAATCGTTTTGACGAAACTGTCATCAGGGGGAAAGCTCTCAACTGCGGGACAGAAAGCCTGATCAAAACCAGACAGATTGGGAGAGACAACTCAACCCTGAGACAGCTCGCAGCACGGCTCAGAGCTGCAGGAGTGGGGCGGCCGGCACGGTTGCTGCCTGGGGAGCTGGGATGTCCTTGGGCCCTCTGCTTCTCCTGCCCCTCTGCCTCCCCATTGCATGAGTGTGGTGGGGAACAGCCTGACAGTGGCATGCACTGCAAAGCTGAGCACCCTAATTGTCACAGAGGGTGCACCAGGGGCAACTGAGGATTCCTCCTGCTTCTCCTCTTTCCAGGCAGCTTTGCGATGGTTGTGGCTTTCTCTAACCTCAAAGGCCTAAAATGTCACTGGGGAAGGAAACCCACCCTCCCCTCCAGTGGGGTTTTTAAGGCAGGGCCTGGATGAGGATTGCTCAGCTTCTTCTCCACCTGGCTCCATCTGCAGCCTTTTGGTGACAGCAGGGCTGTGCCCAGGGCAGGGCTGTGCCCAGGGCAGGGTGCTGGCATCAGGCACCTGGCTGAGCACAGGGCTCTGCCGCGTTGCCCTGGGCTGCTGCTCCTTCAGGAAATGAATTGCAAAATATTTTATAAGCACTGTTTGCTCTTCAAACCAGCACCTGCGTAAACAGAAGCGAAGTGAGTGAATCCACTGGCAAAGCATCCAGAGCCTGGGGAGGACAGAGGCAAATGCCAAGGACCAGCTGCCTGGAGCCCAGGGTCAGGAGGGAAGTTAGCTGGCTGTACCTGCTCTTGTAGAACAGGGACACTTCAGAGCGATACTGCACAGGTTTGTATTTCAGAATCATTCTGTCCCAGTCCTGGAGCCTTCCTGGACCAAACTGGGCCAGACAACATCTCTGTCCCTTCACTGTTCCTCTCCCTCTGGGAAAGGAAAGAGCCCATTAAGCTGCTCTGCAATCTGGGAGGTGGGGCAGAAGGAAAGTGAAAAGAAAACATATTTGTCCCTCCAGATCTCTGGTTTCCCTGTGCCAGAACCAGGCTCACCTGCAGCTCACATCAGCTGCTTGATCCCATGGAGCTGACAGGATGCCCAGAGTGAGGAACACATTTTGTCTAATACTCAAGAATGGCTTTGCTCTCACAAATGCTCCCCCCAAAAATGTAAATGGAAGCAAATTACAATTCAAACCAAAATATTTCAGTCATGCCTCCAGATTTCCTGCTGACTCAGTGAGCTCCCAAGATGCTACATTCAGCTGTCTGCATGGACGGAGACTGCAGATCTCGTTCAGCGCTGCCCACTCCTCCGTCTGCCAAGGCCCATTCCCAGGTGGGACACCGGGACAGCAGAGCTCCATCCAGCTGCACAGGCTCCGGGCATCTCTCCAGACACGGCATCTCTGCTCTTCCCCTGTGATTGTCAGTGCTACCCTTTTGCCATTCCTTCTGGAGCCCTGCTCAGGGCGATGCCAGCAGTCGCTCTCTGATGCTGGTGACAACCACGAGCCAGCGTGAAGGGTGACTCTCCAAGGAGAGGTGTTGGTTGAGCTCAGCACGCGCTGGATCCTCCCATGGCAGCAGGACCTGCCAATTGTGTATTCTGGTGCACAAGGCCCCGTCTGAGCGATCTGCCAGGCAAGGACATTAGCAATGAAAGAGGCAATTGGCTTTACATTCACTTTGTCTCAGTTTCACCATCTGTAACCTGGGGTTAATGATGTCTACTTCAGGAAAGTGTTTTAAGAATCTTTGGATGAAAAAATGTGTGCAAATGCAAATTATTCTGCTTATGACATGAGGAGGTTTATGGCCTGCACGGCTCTTAATAACACATTAATTATGCTTACAGTATTAAAAGTGCTCTGTGATTAAGCAAATAATTACAGAAATAGATAAGTAAATGGGGGACAGGATGGATGCAATGCTGGTTACTGAGCTTATCCTGGTCTACTCGTTACAAGGCTGTGTTTGCTGTTGCTCACAGCTTTGCCAGACTTTAATTGTTTGAGATGAAATTTTCCATGCTGGTGTCTGCCTCAAGCTAAATAATTCTGGGGAGTTTCAGCCAAAATGCTTAATCTGTTCCCGAGAACGAAGCTCGTGCAAAAATATGCTGAATTCTGGTAACCATTCCTTTACGACACTCTCGTTCTTCATCAGGTCTTTTTACAGCAGGAGCTTTAAAACTGGGAAGTGATCTTCGTGCCTGGGATGTGCCCTTCATGTCCCCCTGCCTGGAAAATATGACCCAGCCTGGCCGCATGCTGAGCCTTGAGCAATCACTACTTGCATTTCATCCATCAAAACCTGCTGTATCTTTGCCATTAAAATGCTGTGTCCTCATCATGATGGAGCTTGTGAAGCAGGAAAAGGAAGGATGGACTTGGGATTCAGTCTCCTGAGCACTCTTGTGGGAACTGGTTGCACCCTGCTGAAGAATTGCTAGGCAATGCTGACTGCTCTCCCTCCCCATCCCTGATTTTCACTGGTGCGCATCACGACGCATGTGTGATACTCTTGGATATTCAAACCTGAGATCATGGGAGATGATTTCAGCTCTGCTAAACATCCGTGGCTCCAAAGGAAGCCATCAGGAGCTGTGCTTTGAACATCGAGAAACTTACATAAAGGCCAAGTACCATCAAAAAAAAATCATCTACCTCAAATTGGACACTGTGATGTCTGTGCTTCAGCTCTCAGTAAGCACGGGGAGAGCTGGCAGGCACTCACCTGGGTTGTGGTGCTTCAGAGAGGCGAAGGCAGTGGCAGGCAGGAGCAGACACGGGAGGAAAGCCTGGGGAGGAGCAACTAAAGCAGCTTCCGAGCACGCTGAGGCTTTGCTGGTGCTTGGCTGGAATGAGGTGGAGGTATCCACCTGTGAGCACTGACACACCAAAGTGGGAAATAGCAGCTTGTCTGCAGAGCTGTGCGTGCCCTGCTCAGAGCAAGAGACGTCACTTCTAAACATCTCCCACCTTTGCAATCCTGTTATTACAGCTTGGGACTCACTATTTCCCTGCAAGGAGGGTGGGGAGGAGCGGGCTGTGCATGAAAGACAATGCCAGTCTATCTTCTCCTAACTTTGGGGCTCCTGCCACTGTAACGATTCTCCTGTGGGGTTTGCTCAGGTGTGGGAAGTCCTGCAGCACCTTCCTCGCCAAGGTGTGGCAGGCACTCAGTGCCCTCCCCAGCCCACTCATCTCTGGCTCGTCCTGCTGGTGAAGGACGCTTGGGTGCCCGCTTCCCGTGGTATTTAATGGTCGGAAACTCCTGTGTACATGACAGCATTTCTCATGCCCTGCCACCAAAAGTGTTATCACTTTGGGGAGCTCCTCATGCCAGGAAGCTGTCAGCACAGCTGTGATCACTGTGTTCATGAAAAATCCTTCAAGGCATCTACCAGCATTTAAACTCATCTTTCCTCCCCCCCCCCCAGCAATATTTCTTTTTTACCAGAAGGTCCTGTTTTGGGCAAAACTATGGCAGTTGCACTGTCCGTCTCTCCTAGCAGTTCCCTTCTCGCCTCTCCCCAGGTGGTTCTGTTCTCCCTGCTGTGTCACATCAGAGAATGAACACCCAGCTCATGTTTAATGTTTGTCACACACACGCCCTGGGAATTGGTTTTGACACTGTTTATGACACGACATCCTTCGCCTTCGTTACCTGTAGTCTCGCAGTCTCGCTGGAAACAACCAACCAGAGCAGTGAGTGAGGGAACACGGCTCGAGATGTCCAGGAGGTTCCCACCCCTCCTCTCCTCCAGCCTGAGAAGCCGCTTCCTGAGGATGCTGTGAGGGACTTCTGGTACCTTCTGTGTCCCACTGGGTCTGCTTCGCTTACACCTGAAAAAAACAGACCCAGTGCTTTGGGAATGGGTAATCAACTCCATCAAACACCACTGTGGTTCCGTCCAACCTTTCGAAGGCGCTCAGCTGTGGACTTGCAGTTCCTACTGGAGTTATTCCACTCCATCCTGGCAAGGTTTTGCTCTTTTGTTAGTATATTTTTCTATTTCAATGCTTGTTTTAAAGAAACAAAATAATAATTACAACTCATTAAAACAGGGTAAGTCCCTGCCAGCACTTGGGGTGCTGAATTTGCAGGTAGGACAACGCAGCCCACAGCTGACTCCATCAACACAGCCCCACACTTCACATAGGAGGTATCTACAAATGCCGTTGGACTTTCTTAGTCATTATTTTATTTCTTGAGATTGCTCTGCTGCTTTATGTTGTTGTATCACAGCCAGTTTGCAAATTAGTCCCTTCAGTGCTATCTGTGATGTTCTTCCCTTCGTGCTTTGGTTGCCGCAGTCTCACGCCAGTATTTTGACCACCAAAGAGAATTCTTTCCTACAATGTGAGCAGTGGAAGAGATTCAGGATTAACTCGTTGGTTCTGGAGAGCATTTTGGGTCAAATGTATCGCACGGGCAGTCTGCAAAGTTCATCCTCCACCAAAAATTCCAATTAACAACACTTCACCCCCAAAGTGCTCATTGAAATATTTGTGGAAAGCAAAACAAAATAAAAGCTTTCTGAATGCTCTTGGGGGCCCAATGCAATATTCAAGGAAGTCATGGAGAGTTTTTCTATTGACTTCAAATCATTTGGTCAGCTCCAACATGAATTTGAGAGTTTTATTCATTAAATAATTTTTGAAGGATTCTCCCAGCGTTCTCCCTGCACAAACGGCTTCAACATCTGCAATGATTAAATCAGCAATTATTTATTTTTAAGCATTCAGGTCAGCCATTAAAATAGCAGTTGAGAGTATTTTTGCAAGGGTTTTATTCTCGCACCAAGCTAGCAGTCAGGCTGGTGCTTCTCCTTTCATCTTCACCCTCCTATTACCTCAATGCATTGTGTCCATCAATTTGCTTTTATTTATTTTTTCCAGGCTATTTTAGACAATCTGCTGAAGAAATCTCACTCAGCAACGAGTGTTGACCTTGAGCCGCTCCTTTTCTTTCTCTCTCCTTTATTTAAGAATGTGCAATGAATTAAGACATCACTTATATCCTCGCTCTTTGCAGGCAACAACAGCTCTCCAATCGAGCATGAATGGCAGGTCTGCGGGCAGCGCTGTCCTGGAAATGTGATATTATGGAAACGAGAGGTGACCTGCTTACAGACAAAACAATGTGACAGGGAGAATCCTGCCTCTGAAATGGGACATGACTGCCACCTCCCCGAGGGGCCGCGACGCTCGCTTCTCATCAGAGGCCCTTGACAGGCAGAGAGGGAGGACACGGCAGAAGGGACGGTGCAAGCGTCCTGCTGAGCAATGTACAGACTCACACCCGAGCCAGGGCCGCCCTGTGCCATGGGGCTCTGCCAGGACGTGCCCAGCAGCCTCCCTGCTGCAGGGCACAGTGGCACCATCCTGCTGGTGCTGCAGCTCCTGCATCTGGGCCCAGCACTGGGGTGGGTGCAACACTTCTGCCTTTGTCTGGCCAAGCTAACCACAGCTTGTCCCCTCATTTCCTTCCCAAACCCCTGTCCTACCTTTACCTGCCTCTATCCCAAGGTGTCCATAAGCTGTGAAACCTTTAATTGCCTCGAAAAACTTCATCTCATGTAACTGAAACCTGGGTGGAGAGGTGCAACATTGCTCACGATGCTCCACCCCAGAGAGCATGGGTACAGCACAGCGGGACGGTGGTGCAGGATCTCGCCATGGCCTGCACGTTCCACTCCATTAACGACCATCAGCTTCCAGGAATGACTTGGGAATGAGCCTGGGATTGTGGGAAGCTGCTCAGCTGCAGCACAGACCCCACAAAGCCATCCGGCTACCCCGGCGCGTGCTGCCAGCCACCCCCATACATTGCACCCCTGAGCTGAAGGGAGGGGAGAGTGGTGTTTAATCACATTTGGGGGAGAGGGGAAGGGAAGATCCTCCGAGGTAACAAGGAGTTAGTACAAAGCCACACCAAACAATAACAACTGCACTCACTGTGCTTAGAAACTCATGGGAACCTGAGAAACAAAAGGAATCTGCGGTATGATGCCCAGAGAGCCTCGTGCTGTCAGAGGCTTGCTGCATTTCTGCTCTCTCCTTCCTGCCCTCGGCGTTAGGGGCTGTGCAGGACCAGGGCTCTGGAGCAATGGGGAGGGAAGGGACGTGTCCCTGGGGATCCAGCCCGCAGTCTGCAGCAGCCCCGCCCCAGCCCCGTGGAGCCCAGATGTGATCAATAACGGCAGAGCTGCGCCCCGGCTATCGCATCGCGTGGCTTTGATTTAAGGAGTTTCCCTGCCACCAGGGACTGAACACTTGGGAAGTTTGCATGGAAACAGGATCTGTGTTTAAGCCATTAGGCCAAATTCGCTGCAGGTGAAGGCAGAGGCAGTCCCACCAACGGGGCTGCGGTTGTGCCCATGCCAATGCTGTGCCTGCTCCCTGCTGTGGTCCTGCACCCCAATAAGAGCCCTTCGGCCTCCCTCCCTGCCTCCAGACCACGCAGGCCTTGCCAGAGTGTCTCCATCTCACTCCAGCCTTGGCAGATGGCTGTGCTTTTGGCTGCTCAGTGGAGGTGACCTGCTGTGGTGTCCCCACGCCCCTCCACTCCAGCCACCACCGACTGCTGACACCTTCAGTACTTAATCATGACTCTACCCAGCACCGCCCGAGTGGCCTTACCCTCTTCATCTTTCCCCCTTCCCTTTTTATAGGAAAACTGCAAGGAAGCCTTGATACAACCCAAACCAAACCGTCCCAGAAGATGTTACGGTTGTCCAAGGCTGGAACAGGCTTAAGGCACACACCCAGTGCATTTGCTGGCTGCATCAGTGAGCTGATGCTCCACAAAGCACCCCTCGCCCCACCATTAGCTGGAGAGAGTTTAGCACTTCTGACACCAGGTGCGAGGCTAGAAAAGACACAGGAGCCTCAGCACGTGGCTGCAGCTCCCATCACTCTCCAAACCCTTGCACCTTCTCATCTGCTTCTGTCCTCCACCAGCACCATCCCATATTCCGAGTGGCCTTGAGCCTTCAAAGAGAGGGGGAGAAAAATCCAGAGGGATTACTCTTAAAAAATTTAAACAAAAATATCTGGTCTTAGCTGATGTTAAAATCGGAGCAATTCATTAAAAGGCTGCAGGGCTTTTAAAGACAAACTATAAGCAGAGCCATGAATAATGCAGTTTCCATTCAGAACATGAAGATTTTAACACATCCATAATACATGGGGTCAACCAGGGAAGACGCTGCTGATGCACAGAATTGCAGGAGGCAGCTGCCTCGGCTCCTTTCCGAAAGGAAAACAAACGGAGAAGCTTTTGGAGCTCTCCCACTAGCCAGGAGCTCTGGGGTATGGCTGGGCTCCGAGGGGTTTTTAAATCCTTTTTATTGGTGTCTTTCTCAACTAAAATAAACTCGATAATCTCATTATGAGACCGGGGGCTGATCCAAGAGTGCTGGGTATGGCCCATATGCCTTGGTAAATAACTGTCATTAAGGCTGGCTCTGTGCACTTAGGGCTGTCAGTTGGTGGGGCAGAGGCAGCTCGGGGTGTCCTGGAGTGCTGTGCACGCTGCAGGCTTTGTTGTGCCACCTGACTGCTCTGCAAACCCTGTTTACAGGGAGAAGCCACGCAGGGCTCAGCTCGGGTGGAGAACGTCAGATCCCCAGCAATGGCTCATCCCTGTGACGAGTTGGTGGTGCCTCTGCAGGCGCTGTGGGATGTGTTTCATGGAGTGGGTGAGCTCCATGTGCACAGTGTAGGATGGGGGGGGTTGTGTGAGGGTCCCCTGCTCCTGCACCGAACTTGCCCCGAGCCTGCAGTGAGCGCTGGATGGGGCCCTGAGCGCGAGTCTAATGTGTCTGCGTTGTGGGAAAGGAGCCAATGTATAAACATAACACTCAGGCAAACACAATCTCTGCAGTAAGGAAAATTGATTCTCCTAACAGTTTTATTCACATAATGCTTGGTGGCTTTACCAGAGTTCCCAAGTTATCTCCCTCCTCCGCTATTTAACACTGCAGAGAGTATGTTCTCCGAATATCTTATCTCTTTAATAGCCCTTCCTTTTTAGAGTGTATATATCACCGGAATCTCCTGTGGCTTTGGTTCCCTTAAACACGGGCTGCTGTTAAAAAAATGTTACCCTTTCAGCTAAAGAGCCTTGCAGAAGTTACCCAACCCCGTAAATTGAAACTAGAGCAAAAAAGCATTTTCAGGGGCTTTTGTGGGACTAACAGGGAACAATCCATCCTCTGGATCAGGGTTTTACAAACCTGCTTTGCCCAAAAACCTGAATTAATATTTGCATATTTTTTCCAACAAAAGAAAGGAAGAAAACAGAGTGACACCCCCCCGACTTTGGTTCCGTGCCTGTGCAATCTGTCATCAAGGACCAATCCCCCACACTTAATCCAATCACATAAAAATCCTCTCTGCAAAATTATTTGGGGATGAAATTGGCAAAAAAAGTCACCAGGGACTTTTTCTCCCCTGGTTTACATCACCCCACCAGCTCCTCTTCCTGTGCAGTGTCAGCCAGGGGGCACCCCACGGTGGCTGGAGACACAACATGGCTGCATGCAGAGGGACCCTCTCAGGCACCAGCTCTGCGTGGATTTGGAGTGTTTTATGGAATTCCCAACCTTTGGGTATGAAAACCGCAGCGAGTCCAGGAGGGCTGAGATGGGGCCAGGTAGCTGGAGATGGCCCGAATCCATCTCTGGCTCTACACTGTGGGAAAATGAGCTGAAACGCAAGGATCCTCCTTCGCTGCCTGGAGGGGAGGAAGAGGATGCTCATCTTGGTTTAGTTGCTCACAGCCAGCATGGGACCCAGTGGGCTTTGCTCTGCTTTATCCTGAATCTCTCTTTTCTCCCCAAAGATGCGAGGCTGTTCCCCGTTCCCATGGAGGCGATCACTCGGTCTGACACCTCACTCCACTCGGAAGCATTGTGATCCTGATGTTGCCCTGCCTGTTCCAGGCTCTGCAGCCCAGGCACTGCTCGCTGCATCATCAACACAGGGCGACAAAGCCTTAATGCAGATGAGATCTTTGTGCTCTTCAGCAAAGGTGAGAGGAGCTCTCAGAGGAGAGGAGAAACCGCACTCTCTGGGGGAAGACAGAGCCAGGAGAGCAGCTCTGCTGGGTGCTGAGGAGGATCCCAGGGCATAGTGGGAGGCACGTGGCCTGCACTCTGAGGTTTCCCACTGCCTTTTCCCAGATGTCTCCCTGCCTTATTGTTCCCATCAAGAACTGTATTTTCCCGTGATGCCACAGCTGGAACTGGGCCAAGGGGGGGGTCTCAAAAACCATCGTATGAGGGAGCCTCCAGGGACCAAAGTGCAAAAAATGCTGAAGCATGGACAGCAGCACCAAGAAAAGGGTTATCTCAGGATGCAGAGCCTGCAGAACACTGGGACAATGTGGCTGAGCTCTTCTGCCATCAAGAAAGCCTATTTCCCATCACACAGAAGGCTGGCACCAGATGCTGTGGTATGGATCGCTGATATTGAGGCCAGAGAGGGGCTTTTGATGCTGTGCAGATGACACAATAAGAGGACGCAGTGGCTGGATTGCTTGGACATTTCCACCCTGCCAGAAACCCAGTGCTGGACAGACTGATGCACACCTGGGCCGTGACCTCAACTGGGAGCCAATCTGCCAAGTGTGTGTCGGTCTATCCAGCCATGAGGAGCACTGACTCCAGGAACGATGCTTGGACCATCAAACCCCATCAAATCTTTAGGCTTAAGCTAGATTTGGGATTTTGTCCCTTTTCTGAGATGGAGCAGCTGTAGTGTGGTCAAGGCCAGGGTTTTTCTACTGATCCGTGGAGAACTGCTTCAAGGTGGGAGAGCTGCCTGCTGTGGAGGTGTCAGGGTGTCGTGCAGCCAGTGCTGCCCATGCAGCCATGGGTGGATGGAGATCTCCCATCCTCTGAGCCCTTGGGCACCAGGGAGCTGTGCAACAGTGAGGTCTCTGAGATTATTTCCAGTGGAAAATGCCAGGCATCTAAATTTAGCGCTTTATTGAGGGGGGAAAGGGAAAAACCTCAACTCTCCCTCATTAAAACTGAGTGTGTACAGAATATACTGAAAGCAGAACAAATGGGTATGAGAATCTCCCCCCCACAAGGGCAGGGCCTGGCTCGTTGGTGCTTATTTTAGATCTTAGCTTGCTTTGGCAGGCGTGCCAGCGCCGAGCCCTGGAGCACTGGAGAGGGGAGGGAGCACTGAGCTGCTGGGACTGGGCATTGGGGGCCACCCGTGGGGACTCTGCCGTGGGAACAAGCGGTCCTTGAGGGCTGGTGGGACAATGGATACTGCCTGGATCCAGGGGTGGTTGATGATGAGCCCACCCCACAAGCAGCCCTTCTCGGAGCTGGTCACTCTTCGCCGTCCCCGTACAATCTGTGCGTGGGCATCATTGCACACCTATTCCCCATCCGACTCGCACTTCCCTCTCTCTCCCACACAAATCTCATTACACATAAACCCCAGCATCCAGAAAGTCAAACCAGACCCTGTCTTCCCCACCCCACCACCCTCCCTGGCCCCTGGGAAAATCCACAGAAGTGGCCGAAATGAATGAAGAGGGAGTGAATGCGTAACAATTCGGAGAAGAATATACTCGGAGAGACTAAAATATCACTGGCACCCTGGTGGCTTTAATGCATTCTGCCTCTTGGCCCTGAATAAATAACAATGGAAAAGCAACCCCAGAGAAATATCAACCAGACAAAGTACATCAGCAGACCAGAGTGGGAGCTGAGCAATGTATTTAAACAGAGAAAACAGTGAGAACAACAAAAGCTGCTTTGGATGCTGAAAGGGCACTGGATGGGAAGGCTGGGCACATTAGGAACTCTGGATTTTCATGGTGTTTTCTTGTTTTCCCTAACACCCAAAGGCCAGAAGCACCAAGGTTGCTGCTTCCCTGGTATTAACTGCATGCAGCAAGGGCCACAACTTGTGAACCGATATCATAGAGATCAGAGTTGGCCGAAATCTATCCATCAGCAGGTCATGAGAGGTACAAAACCCAGATTTGACAAAAACTCTGCCTTGTTCTATTGATCTATGTAATTTTTACTTTATTTTGAGCTCACTCACCCCTAAAGGAAAATTACTGGACCTAAGACATTTCACTTGAGTATTTTCTCTGAGAGAAATCCTTGGACTTTTCCGTATGAATTTATTTTCATTTTAAAATAACATTTGTCTAAATTTGCACAGTTTGGGTTTTTTTGAGGAAACATTTGAAAATCATAGAGCCATAGAATCATGGAATCATTAAGGTTGGAAAGGATCATCCAGTCCAACCTTCAACCCAACCTCACGGTGCCTACTAAACCATGTCCTCATGTGCTACAACTATACATGGCGGAGGTGAGGGTCGCTGTCCACTAGTTCATCTCTCAATAAAACCCCACAGCCTCATGCCTGGGGAAGAACAAGCTCCTCCAGGAACCATCGCAGACAGCTGGGTGTGCTCTGCATCCTCCAGAAACGAATGACCCCCATTATCTGGGAAAAGTGAGAACACAGATAAACCAACCATCCCTCAGCAAGAGTCAGGGGCTCGGGTGCCTCTGTGGTGCTGTGTTTGTCACAGCTTCATCTGTCTTGAGAAAGAGCTGGAAGCCACCCAACACATGAATTCTTGTCCTGCCTAGATTCTCCTCATTTTCCATTAAAACGTAGCTGAAGAGCGTGGGCAGAGATCTTTCCCAGTGACTGTCCAGGGCAGCTCTTCACCACAGCCAGGCAGACGAGGGGCAGCTCCCCTTCTTTCCCAGCGGTGACAGCACCAGGGTCAGCAGTAAAAGCCACTCATGTTCTCTTCCCCATTCCCACCAGCAGACTCTGGAGACTTCACTGGGTGGGAATGTGGAGAGAGGGTTGAGCTGAGGCTCCCTGTGGCTGCAGGGTGAAACCTCCCAGTGTTCCACCCACAGAAAGAGGAGAGGTGGCTCTGGGGGATTCAGCTGAGCGAGGCTGCAGAAGTTGAGGTTTCACAGGACAATGACAACTGTAAATCAGGGAAATAGAGCTGGGAAACCTGCTGAGCCACAGCTGGGCTTTCTGACCTGAAGAATTATCAGACACTCTTAATGATTTGTATCAATTCTGTGCCACCAATTTTCTCCCTGTTTCATCACTAATAAAAACAGCAATAGCCACTGTGTCTCCATAATGATCTCCTGACGGGCGGTACAGGGCACAGGCAGCGCCAGTGACAGATTTAATGAGAACTGGAGGTGCCCTCTGACAGTCACTGCCCTGTGATGAGATGCAAAAATCAAGTAGCACAAAGTGCATTTCTTCATCTAATAATTCTCATTTTCTTTTGGATATGGTCGTTTCTTAGGATTCCTGGTGTAGCACAAGGAGCTTTTATTAATCCATTGCAATGATTCCTCTGGATGAACAAACTCTGTCCTCCTAATTTCACATCCACTCGAACATTATGGATTGGAAAGTTTGTCTAAACGAACAAATGCTATGGAGTTCCTGTTCCAGGAGAGACTGTGAAAATGGGCACAGAGAGGAACACACTACAGCTACAATAATTCAGTACATATTATACCACACCCTCTACTCGCTCAGCTCCAGCAGAAATCCAATCCCCCCCAGCACACAGCAAACGCCATCCATCACAGGGATTTTTTTAAAAAAGATCCAATTTGTGGAGGAATGGCTCGGAGTCTCGGGGAGCATTATTGTTCCAAAATATAAGTGGTTGGGGCAAACTTCTGAAAACATTTCAAGATAGTCACAAGTCCTTTTGGTCCCTTCTGATCACGCTACCAAAACCAACAGATTGGACACACATCTGAGGCTTTTAAGTCTTTGTGGGTAACTGTTAAAAAGCAGAACATCAGGAAATTGCATTCAGTGGTGCTCTGCTGGCACAGTCCTGGCACGAGACGAGATCCGAGCTGCAGATGGAGGGTTTGAGGCTGAGGCACCCGTCCCACACCCAGCCCTGCAATGCTGGGGGTGCTGAGAATCTCAGATAAGAGCTTCCTTTCCCAACACATCTTCTGTGAGCAATGGAGACATGTGACAACCTTCTGGAGAAAATTCTGGTCTGGTGGGCTGAATGTGAGCTCCCACCCTTCACATCTGGGCACATCAGTTGGATGTGTGGATGGGATCCACCTGATTTGTGCGTGTAGGTGAGACAAGTGGAAAGAAAAAAAAGAAGAATCCATTCTGGACATGAGCATAGAGTTTGTGTTAGCTAGAGTTACATAAAATGCCCCTTTAAAAGAAGATGGAAAATTTCTTAATGGATAGGAAAGCCACTGGTGGATGCAATGATAAAACAGAACAGACTGAGGGATGCTGGAGCAGGCCTGGAAAAGTGTTTCAGGGCTTCACACTCAAGATGGTGCTTGTGAGATTGTGGCATGTGTTTGGTCACTGGGGAGAGAAGGACAATTATGGAGGGTGGAAAAGCCAGGAGAAGTGTGGTTTTTCTTCTTGATCTTTGCTGTAGAAGACAATGAGGGGAAACATTTCCATTTCAAAGGCATTGTGTAAAGGAAATCAGAATGTGACCTTAACAGTGAGGGAAGTCTCTAAGGAGGAAATCAGGGAGCAACTGGAGAAAGTGTAGTAAATCACCAAGACTGGATGGTATTTATCCCAGAGTTCAGAAAGAAATAAAGCGTGAACGGCCGGGAAGGTAATGACACAGATACACAATATGTTCTGGGAGTGACGGGAAAGGAATCACAATTACTCCTGTGGAACAGAAATCAAAGATGATATCAAAATAAGAGAAATATGAGAGTCAAGCACAGATGCTTCCAAAATTCACCAGAAAAAGAGAAATTAAAGTGTATTTGGGAGGAGTTTCCTGTCACTCTTTGGTCAGCACAGATCACCTGATTGTATTTTGACCTGATAATATTCTGCTACTTTGCAGGACTTTGCAGCCACACGTTGCACCCCTGTTGTTCCTGCAGGGAGCTCTTCTCCCACCCACCCAGGACAGTCCCCATGGCCCCACCATGGGTACCCCCTGGTCAGGTTGCAAACCCCAAACTGCAGCACAGCTGCCAGGAAGCGTTTTCCCGATGTAAAGCACGAACTCCTCGACAACCGATACCACAAGCCCTATAAAACAAGATGCATTCACAGACGTGCCAAAAGCCCTCTGCAGTCCCCAGCAATGCAGGCCAACAGGTATCACATTGTGCTGTCCAACAGGGTGCAAAGGAGGGGCTGGATCCATCACTGACACTCAGAGCCCAGACTGGCTGGCTGGAAACCGGAGCATTCTGTGCTCCAGTTCCTGCACAGTGAGTCATGCAACAGCAGGGACCACATGACAAAACCTCCGTCGCTCCTGCCCCAAGAAGTGACAAAGGACAAGCAGTTCCCAAAGTGTCACTGAGTGCTGGTTGCCTGTAAAATCATGTACTGAAACACCACAGCCTGGGAATCTGAATCATAGAATTGCTTGGTTGGAAAAAAACTTTTGAGATCATCGAGTCCAACTGTACCTCTCCACTACTAAACCATCCCTGAGCACCTCATCTACCTGTCTTTTAAATACCTCCAGGGCTGGGGACTCCACCCCCTCCCTGGGCAACCTCTGCCGGTGCCTGAGAACCCTTTCAGTGAAGAAATTTTTCCTGATGTCTGATCTGAACCTCCCTTGGTGCAACTTGAGGCCATTTCCTCTTGTCCTAGCGCCTGTCACTTGGGAGAAGAGACCAACACAACCTCCTTTCAGGCAGTTGCAGATAGTGATGCTCCCGTCAGCCTCCTCTTCTCCAGGCCAAACAACCCCAGCTCCCTCAGCCATCCCCCAAAAGGCTTGTTTTTCAACTCCTCCAGCAGGAGCTCACACAGCGCCTCATTCCCCCACTTCTCCTGGTTCCCATCCAAAGGAATAAAGCCGCCTTGTGCAGGAGGGCGCCCGCCTCCATTCAGGGCCATAATGGGAATCACGGCAGCTCCAGCGGGCAGCGGGCGCGGGCAGGCGGCGCGGGCGTGCAGGCAGCTCTGCTCCTGTCCCCCTGACAACGAGCCCAGACTCACCCTGCTGCCTGCAAAAGGTTAAACACGAGCCACTTCCCTTCCTTTCATTATCATATTTTTTAATAATGTTGTCTCCATTGTGTCACGGAGGGGGGAAATAATGCTGATTTGTGCTGCGAAGCCCTCCTGGCGGCACGAGGACCTGAGGAGAACAAGAAGCCCCAGAAGTGCTGCAGACAGACATACGGAATGCCATGGTGATATTTCAGTCATTATCCCAGCACGGGAGGAGCCGCTGTGCATGGGAGGGATGCGGCTGACGAGGGGGGCGAAAGGGAGAGTGCAAAGGCTGAGAGATAAGGGCTGAGGTGGGCCCACATCCCTGCTCTGTGCTCCTCCTTAGGGACCCCTCACACTTCATGGGAGAGGAAAAAGCACCTCTTTTCAGGCACAAATGGTGCTGGTGATTTGTTACCCCTAAGGGCAGCTTCAGCGGTGCTGGTGAGGACCAATGGGTGCTGGAAGTAGAGGCTGCTGGCACCCCTCGACCACTGCAGTCCCAAGGACTCCAGAAGTTTCTCCCCCCTGTGAGGGGTCCTGTGCCCCTGCCCAAGTACTGAGAAGTGAAGTCCCCTGGGAGCTGCCTGGTGAAGGAGCGGGGCTGCTGCAGTGCCATGGCAACGGGGCTTCCTCTCCATCACATGGATAATGTCTGTGCAGGGAAGCTGTTTGCTGGAGTGGTTTGGAGGGCTCTGAATGCAACTGAGAATCTGAATAAAAAGGAGGAAGAGGGTTAACTGTCTGGAAAGGCTGGGGAGGGGGTCGGTAGGGACACACAGGAAGGCCCTGTTCACAAATATTGTCCTTTGGTGTGGGGAAAGGTCCATCCATGAAGTGCCTTGGACATAACCAGGGTCCTGTCCTGCCACCCCCACTGAGCACACGCCAGCTTTCAGACATTCCTGACATGGTGGGCTTCTCTCTTGCTTTTAATTTTAGTTTGAGACGAAAGAATGGAGAAAAAATGACCATCACCCTCCCCTGTATCTACAGAGGAGAGGAGAGGAGAGGAGAGGAGAGGAGAGGAGAGGAGAGGAGAGGAGAGGAGAGGAGAGGAGAGGAGAGGAGAGGAGAGGTGATAAATTCTAGCTCAGTACCAACTCCCCAGACATAGACCTTGAAATCCTATACTGCACCAGACGCCCAGCCATGGGGGAATGGACAACCAGCATTCCTAGTCCCTGAGGGGATATTTCGGTGTGACAGACACTATGTGTGGCACTGCCCCAGGCACTGGGACCAGTGGCCCACACCACAAAGCCCTCCAGAGCTGTTTCCATTCTCACCATACTTGTTTCATAATAGTGGCTGCCCTGCAGATGCTGTTGGTTTCTTTTTGTTTGTTTGCTTTCCTGGCAACAGTCATTGTGGAGAGGGGACCTCTGCGGTTCAACAAGTGTCCTGGGGCCACAAATCCAAGCTCTGCAAATCCACAAGTGGAAGGGAAGAAATGCAGGAGATGTGAGCACAGCCCTTTCTTCTCTGTACCTTTTCCAGATGCCAGAACGAGCTCAGTTGACTTCAGTCTACTGGTGGCATTAATTGATGGAATCCTGCAGTCTGCCAGGGAAGGCCATTGTTTGCCCTTGCTGCGGCTCCACCGACAGCATTCAGGGATGTCAGGGAGGTGGCACTGCTCTGTCTTGGCTCCTAAGAAGATGCAGCCCCAGGTAACAGCAGTCCAAGCTTCCCAGGCAAATCCGAGCACTTATTCCTCCCCAGGAGAGCCCATCTCACTGAAGGATAAACTTCATCTCAACAGCTCATTCAGGCTTTTGCTTTGTTGCCAAAACAGCCCACAAGCAGGACTGGGAAAGCGGGAAGTGGTGGGACAGGGACAATTAGAGCCAACTGCGGTGGAGGGATTTTGAGTTGATCTCTTTTTTCCCCTTTTAATAGCACTGCATTATAAATATCACAAAACCACATGTTATCAAGCAGAATGAAACAATTACGCTCTGCTTCACAACTCTGGGGCTCTGTGCCTTCGCTGGGGCCTTGTGCTCTCTGATGTGGACACCTGCTCTCTGGGAATGTGATGGGTGAGCAGTGACTTGACCAGGATGTGGGCCCCAAGAACCCCCCCCCCCAAGTCAGAGCAAATTTGAGTCATGACCAATTGGGTGCTGCCGAAGCAAGAACTCATCCCAGTTGCTGAGTCACTTTAATCACACGTGGCTAATGACCTCCTGGGCTGGGGGAGCAGAGCCTGGGCGCGCTCCTGCAGACGGTTCTGATTTCTTCAGAGGACACGGTGAGCCCCGGTGGGTATAATGGATATCCAGGCAGCTGAGGCTTAGCTCTGACTCTCCTGAGCAGCTTCTGCTAGCAATAATGTCAGTGATTTTTCTGCCCCATTTGCTTTGTGCAGTTGTGGTTTTGAGTTCGTTTACCAGCAAAGCCCACTTTGGGTCTCCCCCACCCCACGTGCGCACTTTCTCTCTCTTCCCTTCCGACCTCAGGAAGACTTTCCTTGAACAGGGCTGCTCACAGGCATCCCCCCATCCTCAGCCCATTATTTATAGGGTACCTCTCGGCAGAGCACAATGCTGGGAGGTGAGTGAGTTATTGTTCTGGGTGACATCATGGAGTGGACTTCATAAGGGGGCTCGGCGGACGGTCTCTAAAGACAGCTGCGAAAGAGGCAGCCCTGAAGGATATGATCGAGTGGGTGAGACATAAATTTCTTAGGACAGGCAGTGAAAAAACGTTTACAGCCCTTCTTTCCTGAGTCTGGTTTCAATCAGAGTCCCAGCCGTTCTGTCGATGCTTCGCAATAAGCACTCCCTCAGACGTACGCTTTATGCGCTCAACCTGCCTTATTTATTTTATTTTATTTCCTTTTTTACTGTTCTTAAAATGCACTGGTACAGGATGGCTTAAAGGTCCTCAGGCAGCCAGCTCCCATGTAAAGTAGCCACAGACAAAAGCTGTCTGCCTGGATATGAATCTGGCTTGCAGACAGGAATCAACTAAGAACAATATTGATAACGATAATGAAGGAATGGGTTTATAAAACCATCACATTGCAGTCTCAGTCTATAACAAACGTGGTATTAACTTTGACATTCATTAAGGCAGCTTGCCATTTCTTCCAGGCTTAATGGAAAATCTGTCTGTTTAGAAGCGTATGTTGCCACTGCAGAGGTTAGGGGAAAGGATAGGTTACTGATTGGAAAAGCCCTGAGCACTTGGCTACCCCAAAGGGCATTTTAAGTTCATTCCTTGGCTTCTTGTTCCTATTTTTATTTTACCTCATGTCTCAGGCAACTGTTTTCTATGTTTGCTGGGTGCAGCCTCAGGGACGCAGCAGGATGGGCTGTTCCTCATCTCAGCCCTGGATGTCTCTCTGAACTGCTCCTGGAGACTGCCAGGATGGACCCTCCATGACTTCCTTGCTGTGGAGTCACCATCCCAGTCTGGAGAAAGACTTGTTCATTGTGAATCTGTGTCTCCTCTGCTACAGTTTCAGCACCTGACTCCTTGTCTTCCTCCATCACAGATAAGGAGCACAGTCTGCTTTTATACTCTTGCTACCCACTTCCACAGAGCTGAAGACTATTGAGCCTGTGTCTCCCCAGCCTGGGCTGCTGTTGATTAAACAAGCCACTTCATTCATCCTTCTCTGTGGGACCTGAATCTCCCCAATGAGTGGCTGCAAGTCCTACAGCTTGGGTAAAATCAAACCCCAGGCACCTTCCCTCTGGTCAGCAAGTGTCACGTTCCCCAAATGCCTGATTCCCCTTTCACAGGTTCAACAGTCAAAATAGCTGTGCTTGTTTTTTGTGTGAGGAGACAGGCTTTGCATCCAAATCCTTGTTCTGCTCCCAGAGATCCTCCAGTAAGGTCAGTATGGGTTTACTGGGGGTGATGGGAAGCAGGGCTGTTGCTGCAGCTCCTCTTGTGCGGATGCCGTGGGCCAGGGAATGCAGAGCCCTTCCGTCCCCGCCCCCCCAAAATGTGGGTGCTGCCCAGAAGTGTCTGATTTTGAGTAGGACTCTGCTGCTCCCTGCAGCAAGGTTAAACGGCCTTTTAATGATCCAGATCTTTGCAAAGCTTTTGCTGTACCAATCCTGGAGCCCAGGAGGGTGGGAGAGGAGGAGGCTCCTTTCCCAATGCCACCTTGAAGGCAGATTGTGCCATCTGGATGAGCCTTTTGGTATCACTGCACATCTCAGAGCTCTTGACCTTAATCGAAAGAATAGACTTTCAGTTAGAACAGTGAGTTAATCTCTATCTGCCTCTCCCTGGAACAGCCCAGTATCAATCAGCATCCTGTATTTTACATATATGTGCGAGGCATTTAATAAAACCCAGACCGAGGAGATGAAAGATTTATCAGTTTGCCCTGAGAGATGTCCCTTGCGAGGGCAACTTGGGACTCGGGAGCGGAAACCTGGATTGTTTTTTATGGCAGCTGCATGAAGAGATACAGAGCCTTTGAAGTCCTCCTGGTCCCGCTTCCTCCCGCCTGCCCCCCATGCCACCGGCTCGGCGCAGTGGGGTTCCCCCCTTCCCCCCGGCCCTGGGTCACATCCCAGCCAGGTGAGCCTGGTTAGAGCATGGTGGGGCCAGTGGGAAGGGCACGGAGTGCTGCACGGAGGAGAAGGAGACCAGGCTGCCTACTGTGCCATGCTGGGCAGAGCTGGCTTAGCTTGCTCCACGCTGCCCCAAAAAGCTCTTAGCAAGCCCTTCTGTTACAATAATTTTCAGCATGAAATTGTAGCATGGAAACAAGTGAGTGCCCAGAAGGTGACAGCAGTTTGAGGAGCAGAGCCAGTCCTCTGCCCTGCGGACACATCGCCTGAGCCCAAAGGCTGCTTTGGCTGCTGTGGGACACCTCATGCGGGCACAGCGGGCACGCACGGCCACCAGGTCATCTCCCTCCTGCCACCCGCTTGCTCAGCTCTCAAATCCTCTTCAGCAAAAGCATCTCAGGCCCCAGATGCTCTGCAGCACAGCAAAGTACTCCGGGCCTCCTGGTGGCAATGCCAAGCTGCCTGCCAGCAGGCTGAGTGATTCAGGCTGTGGGAAGGAAAGAGATGCTTCCCGTCAGGAGCAGAGTGGTGACATTTCGCCCGTGGTCCCCCAGGTGCCCATCTGCAGAAGGGCATGGAGGCATCAGGCAGGTGCCAGCCCAAATCAATACGAGGCGAGAGGTCCTCAGGGACCCATCGGAGCTCTGGCAGCAGTGCTGGCTGGGCCCTGAGGATGGAGTCGGGAGGAGAGGCACTGTTGGTGCCGTGGTTACTAATGAACAATTTTAATTTCTTCCATAAACAGCTAATAAAGCTCATCTCTCTCTCCTTCTCTCTAATGTACCATTTATTTCTCGCTTTGAAAGGCGATCAAGCAAATTCACACAGAAGAATGGGAGAGGGGATTTGATGCTAAATGTCAGCGCTGCCTGATGAAGCCTCATTCTCCCTCTGAGCAGCTGCAGCAGCTTCTTCACAAACAGGGCTCTAAATGAGACAGAGTCTGCGGATTCTGGAGGCCGGGGGAGCTGATGGCATCAGAGCTTGCCCTGGGAAGTTTCCAGAGCGTATGGTCCAGCTGGGCAGCAATTGTGTTCATGATGATTATTAGAAAGACTCTCAGGATGGGCATTGCTCCTTACTTTTGAGAGGGATCAGGAACTCATTGCTTCATGAGGACAAAGGAGGAGCAATAAACATCTTTTGCCCTCTCACCAGCTCAGCAACCCATGGGCCAAAGGGCTGTGTTTGCTCCCACCCAGCCTGGTGAGCGCAGCACCCAGGGCTCGGGCTGAGTGCCTGCTGCACGGCCCCTCCCTGCAAGCCGGCTGCTTCTCCACTTCCAGCCAGCTGTGAGCTTTGCAAATATCATCGAAAGACCCAGGAAAATTACTTGTCCTCGTGGATTATGATTATCTTTAAAGTTACTGAAGGATAATTATCATCATGTCAAGAGGCTGATGATAATCTCATGATACCGCACTCACTAGTGGTGGAGAGGAAAAACTCAGAGCTAATTACCCAGTGTTGAAGCTGGTATTCTCTCACTGGGCAGGACACAAAGAGGTTGCTGAAGTCTCTGTAGCTCTGTTTTGCAGGGCTAAAACAAAGCAGTTTGGGCTGAACAGCAAGTCAAGGAGAAACCACAAAGATGATCTGGGGGCTGGACCACCTCTGCTATGAGGACAGGCTGAGAGAGTTGGGTTGTTCAGCCTGGAGAAGAGAAGTCTGCGGGGAGGCCTTAGAGCAGCCTCCAGTACTGAAAGGGGCTCCAGGAAAGCTGGGGAGGGACTCTTGGTGTGTAGTCTTGGTGAGCACAGATATGGGATGAGGGGGAAGGATTTTCAGCTGAAAGAGGGGAGATTGAGCTGAGATCTTAGGAAGAAATGTTTTCCTGTGAGGGTGGGGAAGCCCTGGCCCAGGTTGCCCAGAGACGTGGTGGCTGTCCCATCCTTGGAAGTGTTCAAGGCCAGGTTGGATGGGGCTTGGAGCCCCCTGATCCAGTGGGAGGTGCCTCTGCCCATGGCAGGTGGTGGAACTGGATGGGCTTGCAACCCACACCATTCTATGATTCTATGTTAATGGAAATACAAGTGTCCTGCTAAGAAGCCTGTCAGGTCTGTGATCCTTGTGTGAAATGCCGTGCTACATGCACATGGGGTATTTTGAAACATCAAAGCAAGATCCCTCTTCACCTCTGAGGTCTGCCCAGGGAAGAGACATTAGACAACTATTTCCATTGTTTAATCTGGATTGTCAGTTCTTAGCACGAGCAGGACTGGGGAAGGAAACAGGTTAATAGGGCACGGGAGGAGATGTGGAGCTTCAGACCCATCCAGCGACTGAGTGTCTGGGAAGGCACCTCTGCAATTAAAATGCAAACCATGCAGCAATATGGGAGCTGTAACTTCTGAAGCCCAGGGGAGTGTTATGGCTTAAAGGACCTGATGGGACTGTGCCTGCAGAGTGAGTCCTCATTTCTGGTCAGTGCAATGGAAGATCAATCTTATTGCACTGGGAAAGGGCCAACACCATGCATAACCACCCCTCAAACCCATGAGGCCCCATCAAGCCCAATGCAAGTTAATTTAAAGATGTCAGAAAACTGTGGATCAGATCCGAGGTGGTTTCAGTGGCCTTAGATTACATAAAGTAAGGAACTGTCGTTCACCAGTTTGTGATTTCACAGTGCGTGTCCAGAGGAGCTGGGGCATACTTGCTGTGTCATAATCAAGACAGAAATGATAAAGATGAGTGAAGACTGCAAATAATTTTCTGCTAGTACTCGCTCAAAAGTCTTAAATGTTTCCTCCAGATACGCTTGAGCATTTCAGCTCCCTTGTTGGGAACATTCAAACGGCTTTCACCGGCGTGGATATTCAAAATATCCTAGGATCTCCCACCAAGGTTTTGTGTCTGAAACACAAACACAGAGGCAGACACACACACACAAGCCAGGGGTCACAGCCTTCTATAGAAGTCCCATCCAACCCAGCACTGTTAACGGGTGCAGGAACAAACCCTGGAAGACACCCTTCCAAACACGACTGCGCCGTGCGCTCGTGGAAACGGCCTCCTGGCTGTAGACATCCCAGGGAGGTGCATTTGTCAAGCAGTGGTGATAATCATTCATTTAGCCTGTAATGACATGGCACTTACTATGTAATAACCTGGATATTGCATGGAAATTACCATGTAATCCGATGCACGGGAGCTGCCATATTGTCAGTGGCTGCATGGTAATTTGTACCCTCTCATTTAAAACCCTGAAACTGCTATTATTATGGCAACAAAGCAGCAGATTCACAGTTTGCCAAAAGGAGAATCTCCAGAGGGATGTTATGAATAATTAGGCAGCCACGGTGGTTTTGGATAACATCTTTACTGTAACTCCATTAACTAACAATTGATTGCCTTCCGAGCGCTGACTCGCCTGCAGTCCTTCCCGCTCAGAACTCCAGTATCGGAACTGCAAAGACCAACAGCAGGATAATTGCTCCAAGAGCCTAAGGAGCAGCAGCCCTGAGGAGACCAGCAGCTCAAGCACACCAGTTCTTACCGAGCAGCAGAAACTCAGGTGGAAATTGGGGGTCACTGTTCAGAGGGTGTAAACCTGTGCTCTCCCCTGATTTTGAATCACAGAATAGTTTTGGTTGGAAAAGGCCTTTAAGATCGAGTCCAACCATCCATACAAGCCTGCTAAGGCTGCCACTAGATCATGTCCCCAAGTACAAGGTCTACCCACTTTTTGAGGGGTGGTGACTCAGCCATCTTCCTGGGCAGCCTGTTCTAAATGCTTGACAATCCTTTCAGTAAAGAAATTCTTCCCAATATCCAACCAAAATGTCCCCTGGCCTATCTTGAAGTCATAAACATCTCCAGCAGATGCTGGGGGAGAACCTGGCACAAGGTTTGCCTGGCATTAAGACACCCAAGTGCAAATGGCATTGGCACAGTCGTTACCCATCGAACAGTTTCTAAATCGAGGCAACCTCCTCTGGGCCAATATCCAGCTTTAAATATTATCTTCATATCTCTTCTCTGTCCCCAAAAAGCTCTTTTATAGCTTACAGGCAACCACTGAGCACGGTCCAGACTTGACCCTTGTCACCCTCAAATGCACATCCTCAGCTTTGCCTTTGGTGTGATAAATCATGGTTCACTGTAGTCATCACAGCACAGATAACGTGTTATTTTTAGATGGAAAACGTACGAGGTCAGAGTTAATGTTTTGCATTTGTCAACGGGAGGAAGACATGGCCCTCGCTGCCCTCCTGCCCTCTCACTCATCCCCTGCCCCTCATAATCCCCTGACCGGCTGGTAACCCCCTCCCATGGATGCCTCCTCCAGGCAGCTCACCCTCCTCCTGGAGATGCCTTGCTTGCCAAGGAGTTGGGCAGTAGCTCCCAGCTCTCCCCTCTGCCTGCTTCACTGCCCATTCCCCTGCTCCTCTTCTTCACCTCTGCTCTGGCTCCCAGAGCCAGCACATCAGGCTGGTCGGGGCAGGCTTCCCCTGCTTTCCCTTGGAGCTCTGATATATGGAGGGAGCAGCTCCTCTTGTGTTGTTGTTTGCTATATAAACGTTTAATATGGCCTGTGCCTGTGACATGAGAGGGATGAGTGTGTGGGAGGTTTGCAGTTCCTAGTGATTGAGATTCTTTGGTTGGAGAAGCCTAAACAAACACCATAACCTCAGGGGAAACTCTGCAAAGTTTTAGTTTTAAGTGTTTCCTCTAACAAAATAACTGTTCGACCTAGAAAGCTACCAGAGAACATTCCTTTGGCTGGTGGAGGCTTTGGGAGCTGAGCCTGGAGGTGGAATTCAGGCTTTAAAGCATGAATATAGAGAATCTGGTCTCTACTTTGAGCACAGATCAATAAATGCTTTGCACTGTGCACTCACCTCTGTTTTACTTTCCACCAGGGTAAGTCAGGGAAAATTCATCTGGCACGATCTCCCCTGTTGGAGGACATTGGAGTCTACAGAATCACACCCATAAATGTCCCATGGGGGTGTAAGGAGGGGTGAGATGTCTTGAAAACGGGAGACCCTCTGTTGTGGATACTCATCCATCATGCATCGTGCCCATCAGGCACTGCCTCACCTGGTGGTGGAGGAGGTGTCCCCAACCCCAGCAACTTCTCTCAGCCTTTTTTAATTCATCTCATCCATGGGTTGTTTTTTTTTTTCAGAAAAATCCTTGATGACCTGCTTAAACATCTCTAAACCAACCGCTTTTAGAGCCCAAACAAAAGATTTAGAGAGCAGCAGGTGTCCCAAAATGGAGAAGTAAGCGAAACTATGCTTTTAAGCTCAAAACTGTTTTACTGCATAAGCCCGGAATGAATTCCCAGCACAGGCTCTGCAGCCCACCCTGCGTGCCCACCACTGCCCTCCCCAGGTGGGAGGTTTACCACCAGGGCTGAGTGAGGCTGAGCATCACAGCCAGGAGGCACCCAAACATCCCTATGGCCAAGGAGCGCCTGGAAAAGAGTATTCCAGGTTGGGCACTGGTGGGCAACAGGTGCTGAGACCAGCAGGCTGGGTCAGCCTCAGCAATTCGTGCTGAGCATCACGGGGAGGTCCGGGAGCAATGGAGGAGAAGATCTCCTGAAGTTCCTACTGAAAGATTAGTGCAGGGAAAGCCTTCGCTGTGGCCGGATCCAAGGATCACAGCATCTCCACTCAGGCCTGCGACTGGTTCAGCCAGAACAGAGCCTGCGCCCAGACTGGCATCTCTTGTAGGAAGCTCTGCAACCAGCAATAATTGCACTTTGTCAAGCGTTTTTAGAAAAGCAATCCGCATTTATTAGCCATCTGGATGAGAGAGATGATGTTCTTGATTCTAACTGCCAGCTTAGCCAAGCTATTATCAAAGAACAGAATAACTTATCATTTCCCTCTCTTCCCGTGTAACGAGGAAGCACTTGTTTCCCTTCCCATCTTTATTTACTTCTCTTTGCTGTGTGTGTCTCAGGCAAATCACTGCTGAATTCAGGTTGGCTGTTTGACTCCAGGACAGGGATCTCTCCAGGGTTGTCCTTTTCTCATGTCCTCACAGGAGGATGAAGAAACTGAGACGTGCACAATCAACATGAGTTTTACAGAATCACCTCACGCTCATTGGGAAAGCTCGTTAGAGAAAGGAAGGGGGAGCCCTGTCCTTCGTATATCATCTCCCTATCCTCCTCCCACCCCTTTTCACAGTCCCAGTCTGGAGACAGGAATCTTCATCTTTACTTTGATTGAATTAATCTACCTCCTTTTTCATTCCATCAGCCTTTCCAGCAGAAAAACGGAGGGACAAAGGGTGCTATGGACAATATGCGAAATGCAGAAAATATCGTCCCAGTTTAACTGGACATTCTTCTTGTCGCAGCTACGTTACTCCAAAGTGAGAGGCTCTCATGTCCCTCCCCACCTCTGTCATCGCTGCATTTCCCAGGGCCTTCCCCAAGCTTGGGAACCTGCTGCTGCGCTCATCCGGCCGTTCCCAGAGCCAATTTCCTGGGGAGCTGGGGTGCTGATGGGTCCCATGAAGACACCTGGCTCCATGAGCACTTTCCAGGCACAACGACCTGTGTTTGACTGCTCTGTGAGCCAGCTTACTAGAGACCTGCTGTTCACTCCACCAAAACCCATACTTATTCCCACTCCCACGGGGTTTTCCCTTAATTGAGCTGCTGACTGCATTAACCTGGGGACTGGAGTATTGATTCAACAGCCACGGAGATGCAGGAGCTGAGCTCAGGACTTTGCTATTTATGGAGACGTGCATTGCAGTAGGAACTTTCCAAAACGAGGACACACATGAGCTCAGTGGGATCATTATTTCCTTGGAGGGAGAGAAGAGACTCTTCCATCTTCCTGCCACACCTGGAATAAGACAGATCCCTTAACTGCAGTTACAGCTTTGCCTCCTTCCTTCCACCTGTGTTCACATGCACTTCCAGCATCTAACGGCACTCGTAGCAGGACCACAGCTGAGGGGGAGGGAAATGTCATTTCTCACTGACATCCCCTGCAGTTGCCCGGTCCCTGACACCCAGAGGGCTGTGTCACATCTGGAGCAGCAGCTGCAGGACAGCTCGGAGCCCTGCACCCAGCACTGTCCTTGTGTCAGGCCCACCTGGAGGGAGCACCCAGCTCCCCAACTCTGTTTGCAGCTCAGCAGAGTTTTCCACATCATTTCAATAAAACTCTTAAAATGAAGTCCAGGCAATTTCTAGAAACCAGCAGAGAGAGATATGGGAAGGGAAATCTGAAAATGAACAAAGTCTTCCAACACTAAAACTTGCTGCAAGTGCTCAAGCCAGCAGGGTTATTCTCACAATAACATTGTTCTCCATCAGATGCACCTTGTAATGCTTCTAAAGTAGTGTCTGGTAGATGGTTTCTTCAGAAGCAGCAGCCTAGCATGGAAACCACTGACATTCCCAGGTTGTCCACCAGCGACCCTGGAGCCTGATGTTCCCACTGGTCATGAAGGGTGTCTTGTGTCACAGCAAAGAGGCTGCCCTTACGATGGTTGTGGCCAGGCTGCGGCTCCAGTGGGCTGCGTGAAACTCTTGGCATGAGTAAGCTTTTCCCAGTACATCTTTCTTTTCAAGGTAGGAGCGTTGGGAGGGAAGGAGAAGCCGGTGCCCTCGGGAAGCAGCCTTAATGGCCATATGTCATCGCTTCCTTCCCCGAGCACTTTCACATACGCACACATAAACTCCTACAAAGCTGCCCTCAGACCGGCTTCTTCCTCTCATTAAGGCTGGGATCTGCTCTGAGAGCAGCACAGGCTGAGCCTCAATTCACCTGCAGCCCCGCTTCAGGCACTTCCATCACTGCCAGCCTGTGGAAGTCAACTGAATAGGCTTCTCTTTCCACAACATCAGGCTCTGAAAACTTAGGCTAGAAATTCTCTTCTAGCTTTCTTTGGGAAAGTTAAAAGATCTCTCATTTATCTTCTGTTTGGAGGCAAACAAGACAAGACTATTAGAGCTGGCTGCAACACAAAATTCCCATTCAGCCAAAAATATCACTGTTTCAGAGTTTTCTTTCATCCTATATTTGAGAAACAATGTTAGCAGCTCCAAATTCCCAATGAAATAAAAATTCCAAACTCCTACTATAAACACTGAAAAGCCTTCTCTAAATATTTTCCTTCATTGAGGCTGGAGTCTTGCGCTCAGCTTTGTCATTTAATAAACTCCAGCATGTCATAAGGCATTCGGTGATGTTGTTGCTCAGTGACAAAGCCAGAAGACGACGCTCTGCCTGAGGGATCTGGGGTGCTCCCATGGGTGTCTCAGACTGTGAATGCTGCTGATACCCTCCCCCCATTGCTTTCTGACTTCTCCCTTGGGTTTTCATCATTTGCTTTGGAACTTTTACGCAGGGTTTTTGTTTCCTCCAGGGAAATGCAAAGGTACCTTTGGCTGGTGGTGATGGGTGAAGCAGATGCTCTGCAGACCCTTCCAGTGGAACGTGCGTTGCCAGGTTGCATGCCAAGGCAGAAGATCTAAAAGCCCCAGGATCTCAAGCCAGTCCTACAACATTTGGGGAGAGAACAGTATCCCACTGAAAATGCTCTGACTTCCTTTGGGAACAGCTTTTACAAATGTCTGAATGAGTCATATTGTGAGGAATGGGGCAGGCAGAGAGAGCAGATAATTGGGAATGTTTCCCATGAGGCAGATGCCTGAAATGTGTGCAGAGTGCATGCACTGTGCAGCCGCAGAGTGCGGAGCAAAAATGAGAATGAAGTTGGCTGGTATTATCTTGAAAACAGTTTCATTTCCATTTCAATTCCAGGTGAAGAAGGAAAGTCAGCACCTTTCTCATTTCAGCCAGCCTGGGTCTCATCTCACTTGTGAAAGTTAAAGTTCATCCATCACCCGTGCCCTCGGGGCTGCGTGCCAGACCCATTATTCATACTTAGCACTGGCTGACTCCACCAAGAGCCCCCGTGAAATCAATGGGGTGGCTCAAAGAACAAGGTACTCAGAGAGATGAGGGAGAGCAGGGAGCTCTGCCTTTCGGTTTATTGTGCTCGTTCCCACAGCTTTCCCATTGATTTACAAGAGCATTTCTCCAGCCCCAGGACCTTGGGGTGTGTGTCTTTGTGCTGAGCTTTTATGACTCTGTTTACACAGACTTCCTACTCTCAGTTTTTCAGTGCCATCACTAATTGTGTTTAATTGAGGCTTCCTTTGATTAACGCAGAGAAGTGCGTGGTGCTGGGAGAGCCAGAGGGCAGCCGGTCCTTCTGTGAGCACGTGGAGATGCTGGTCACAGCAGGAAGACACTGCTCCTGCCAAGCACCTCTAAGTGAAATAATTTGATAACAGAAACAATTCAGATGCAAGAAGACTTCAGAAACTGTAGAGCAGCAGGATACCATCCAGGGGATGTCTGCACCATCCCTGCTGCCCTTTGAAACAGTGCGCTTGGGATAAAGCCAGGGGAAAGGCATGGGAGAGAGCTACATCACATGGATGCAAAGCCACAGTTTTCAGCAAACTGTCTTGCCAACCCTGATGGGCTTTCACAGGTTCCCAAATCAGCATAAACAGCCTCCTTGTCAAAACACTGTCCTGCCGTGCACAAACCTGCCAGATGTGCACTGCTCTGCTGTTCTGTTGCCTCTCCCTGCTCCGTGTGGAGCTCCCATTGGCTGTGGGCACACGGGAGCTGCTTCTGGGCACGGCTCCTGCCAGGGACCTCCGGGAAAAGCTCTCCTTTCTGCTTCAGCCCCGTGGCCCTGGCGTGTGAGGCTGTCACCTTGCATTTGCACAGGACCCTGACGTGGGGCAGTCACTGTCAGGCAGCACCGTGAGGGGCAAAAATGATGCTGATGCTGAACTGTGCCACGTAGCTCACACGGGCACATTCACCAGGTAAATATCACCAGGTTGTGATTGCTAACAGCCTGCTCTTGCCCTGCAAGGTGGGTGACCTTTCTGACATCATATTCTGTTGTCTGAGAGGACGTTATCCAGAGCACTGTGATTTCCCTGCCCAGAATGTTGTATTAATTATTGTTGTTGCTATCTTCTGCATTATCGTAGTGCACAGATCCATCGTGCACTGGTACAACTGGTCCAGCAGAACATGACTGATACCTCTGGGTTATTCCACTCTAAGTACAAGGCAGGAGGGTGCAGATGAGTAGAGACAAAGGGATGAAGGAGAGAGGATTCCTTCACAGACTGGGCAGCAGTCAGGAATATTTGCACCTGTGTTCTGTACAGCCAGTACAGCCAAGGAGCCCTTTAACTGGGAACCTGAGGAAGCACTGTCAGATATCTTCAGGAACCTTCTCCATCTGAGGGACAATGAAGAAATACAGGGTCATTTGAAAATGTAGGCAGTGAATGATAAAAGCTGGTTATCGCAGGCTGGAAGAAGCAGAGCTGACCCTGCACTTCTGTCTGAGAGAGTGATGTGGGGGGAGTTGGCTCTACGAGGGGCTGACAGATGAAGACAAACACCTTTCTGGATGGAAGTGAAAAGGTGGATCTAGCGAGGAGAAAGAAAGCTATGGTTGGCTGCTGTCCCAGAGAAGGGCCAGAAAAATTATCTTGGTAACAGCCTTCTGGATGGATATTTGCTGGGTGCCCTCCCATTTGTTAAGGCTTGCGAAAAGGATGTGTCAAGAAAAAAGTCATGAAAAGATAACAGCCTGGCAGCCTCAGCCGTGGATGGACAGGCAAGGTCATACCTTGGAGTTATGAAGTGAGACGCAGAGAGGTGCCGGGCGCACAGACCTGGACCAGGGGCTGAGCCAGAGACGGTGCCCAAGTAATGAGGGTGAGCACTGGAAAAACAGCTGAGGTAGCACATAACTGCTGCTTCTGGAATGAAAGGCAAGAAGTGCCTTTATGGGCTGGTGGGTCACTCATAAGAAGGAAAATCCAGTATCACAGGCAGGATTTCCATCTACTGAGAGCACACGCAGGTATCCACGGGCCACGTGCTGAATGCCTCATTTCCTCTCACTTTTCCCATTGTTCCCAGGTCTCTAGCTTGGTCCTCATCATCTGAGCTTCTCCAGCCTGCCTTCATCTCCACATCCTCCCCTGCCTGCTGTGCCCCATGCTCCTCTCTTGTTACTGCTCTCCTTCCCCTTAAACCTTTTCCTCCTGCCACCCCCTGCGCGTGGAAGTTCTCCCCTTTCTTCTTCCCTCAAAACCAATCATAGGCAAAACCTTGAGCAGGAGACAGCGGTGCAGGCTGCTTCTCACAGGAAAAAAATACCTGTCCCAGCAGGAGCCTGACCCCTTCAAAGCGCCTGAAGATTCCTGCTTGGCATGAAGCAGGCTGAGAAGACACTGAGTGAGAATCCAACTCCTCTGAAGTCGGCAGTAAAATCCTTTTTGAGTTCAGCAGGGACGGATGTTTACCTGGAAGAAATATTTCTTCCTCTGAGTTTTGTACAGCCCTCATCAACCCCAAAGCACAGGGTAAACAGCAATAATCATGCTTGTTGAGGTTTTTTTTCTTTTTTTTGGGGGAAAAAAACCCTTTTCTTGGCTTCATTGGGAGCTTTGCACAGGGAAAACTGAACCAGTGCTAAAGGCAGGAGCTTTTGTTGTGATGGTGGAAGGGCAAGACACCACCACCTTGGTTCCTCCCCACCCCTAGCTTTGTTCTGACTCCCTCCTGTAGCCTGGGACAACAGAACAATTCTCTGAGAGTCATTGAGAGTCCATCAAAAGCTGGCGTGTGTGTTTCCAGTGCATCATGGGATGGCCCTGAGTGCCATCGTGGCCAGAAAAGTAGCTGCCTGACCCTCTCTTGGTTGTCTCCAGTGGGTCTTGGGGCTGTGGAGGAGCCAGCACAGAGGTGATCTCTTCTTGCAGTGCCCGTGGCTGGCTTGGCTTCTCATCCCCAAATCTTTATCCCTTTTGCAGTAGGAAGGAAATGAGGAACCACCTCGATTCTCAGAGCTTAACCTGAGCTGGGGGCAGGCAGCAGGCAGGGAACTTACATTCCAGGGTGTAAGCAGAGCACATTTTCACCCACCAGCTGCCACGGAGGAAGCAGCGTGGAAGCAGGAGCTGTTACGGTGCCTATAGGATGTCTCTGCCCCTTGCAGAATCACTTCCCTGACCGCAATCACGCTCTAATGCTAAATCAGGGCTGGTGTGAGCTGTTGATTTCACATTTCTGCTGCATTAGCATGCGAGCGAGAAACACAGCAGAAATGTTCTCGCTCACAAAGAGCACTTGGATAGAAACATTGGGGAGGGGAGTGGTAAAGCTCTATTAATTGAAATGTTTTTTATTTATTTCCACTTTATTCTTGCTCAAAGCTGGGTTTACAGAAAAGTTTAAAAGCTGCTAAACCACCCAGCACTCCAACCCCTCTTGATGTGTACATAGCTGGCAAGAGCAAACACACAGCCTTATTATTGCTTCCTTTGTCTTCCCACCCTTCATTCTTCCTCCTTACTCTCATTTGTTGTGTCTGATCTCCTGCTAAAGGGTTGTCTTTTGTTCCATATTGCTACAAAGCTGAACACAGGGAACCCTTTCAATCTGCAAGAAGGCCCTGAACATTTCCTTAGTAGAAATAATAAATAATAACTTGGAGAGTTTGTGTTTAGCTGGGCTGAACATGTGTTTGCTTGTTTGCTTTTTAGAACAAAGCTTATTTTCATGCCCCATGGAGGCAGAATTCTTTCAAATGCCCCCAGAGCTGCTCTCTTCCATCCGCCCATTTACCTCCCCAGCTCTCCCCACTCCTTGGCTGTGTTCTGCTCCCTCCAACTGCTCACAGGGACCTTTCCAAATGGCTGCTTTCCCCCTCAACCCCTTTCTCGGCTCAGATCTGATCTGTGCCCGCTTCTGTCCTTTGCCAACTGGGATCTCAGAATTTCTCCCTCCTGGTACTCATCCTGCTCCCTGCCAGCTCCCATTGCCATTCACTGCCCACTTTCAGTTCTTGGGGGCTTTGGGGGTGGCTGGAGGCTGCACCAAGGGTGTTGCTGCCCCACCAAACACACCCGGGCTCACCCAGTAGCCCAGCACCCAGCTCGGGAGAAGGGGAGCCCGCTTGGGCTCCTGCAGGCTGGGAAGTTTTTAAGCTGCTATTTCATTCCAGGTTTCCTCTCATGTCCCAGAGGGAGCTCTGACAGTTTTTCAGCATGAGATGCAAATCAGTTCGGTCCCTGAGAGGGCCAGGCTTTCTGTGGGGGTTGGTGTTCTGAAACGTGAGGACAGGCAGACAGACCCTTGGGTGCCCACATCATCCTGCCCTGCCTCGGCACAGAGCCGTTCTGCAGAGCGACCACTTTCCAGCGCTGCGTTAGACAAGAGACCTTGGGAAGTGTCAGCGACGGGGCAGCCCCTCCGTCCCCCCGGAACTCAGAGCATCTCAAGGCTCTTCTGCCTGGACCTTTGTGGGCACCACAGCCTGAATGTGCTGGAACAGCCAGACTGCTCCGCATCCTCTTGCCGTGGTGCCTGCTGGAGCCGCGGGGTGGTGGGGGTGTGGGATGCGGGAGGGGATGCGGGAGGGGAGGAGGGATGGGGACGCAGAGAACCCAGCTGTCTGCTGTTTCTTATAAGCAGCGGGTAAAAACCCCTCAGTTTTTCCTAAGTGGGAACATTTGCCTTTAATCAGTAAGAGATTTTTCTTTCTCTTATTCTTTCTTATTTTTTTTTTTCAGGGAAGCGGGAAATGGAAAAAAAGCTTCTTTTCTAATAAATAAAATATCAGACACATCTCTGGGTGTTGGATCATCGCCCCTGCCCCCGTGCAGGCACCACCAGCACTGCTGGCTCCCGGCAACCAACACGGATCCTCACATCAGCCTCCAGCCTGGACTGAGCCTGCTTCCCCCTCTGTGGTCCCAACACCCTTTTGCTCCCCTTTCTCCTCCCCAGGCTCCCTGAACATCTTCCCTTTCCCTGACCCCACTTCACCTACGCTGTCTCTTCTGGGGGTCCCATGTGGTACCACAGCCACCGCTCCAGCCACACCAGAGCAGCCCTGATCTAATATGCACATCCCAGCCCTCTACCACGTCACTCCAAAGGGACTCTCCGAAGCGGGGTGGGTTTTACATACATGACAGAAATTAAACCAGTATGGTCCCGCTCAGATCGCTTTCCTATAGTTCCAATGTATGGGTTTCGTGCTGTGTGTTTGCCACACAGTCTCAGCTCACATTCAGTCATTCTGTAGCTGTTTTAATGTATTAAATCTGACCACAATTCTGCTGGTCAGTAGCATGGGATTATTCTCTACGGGAACAGAGATGCTAGATCTGACCAGAAACCAGATTTTTCAGTCTGCAGGCAATACCAATATTTGTTCTGGATTTCCATAAAAAAGCTGAAATTTCCACTAAAATAAAATTTCCAATATAATTTTTTTCAACATGAACCAAAGTTTTGTTGTAATAAGAGAAATAATTTGGTCTAGCTACAAGCAAAATCTTGATTTCAGGGATATCAGAGCATGCTAATGAGTACCAATAAAGCAAGTACACAAAATATAGAAGAATAATATCCACTATTTTTCTGTCACATAAAATTGAGAGTGTGAAGCAAGAAACCAACTACAACGCCATTCACACTGCAGATAGGGGGCAGCCAAGGAGGATAAAAGCAAGTGAGAATGTATCTGCTCCAGCGCAGATCCAGGATCCAACAGGATGAGCTGCATCAGCTGGAGAGGAGGGTGGATGCTGTGGCAGGGTTCGACTTGCACCATAGACTCTTTGCCTGGAAATCTCTGGCCCAATTTTATTCACTCTCTGCCAGAGGGTGTTGAGGTCCCCCACGCCCCTCTTAATGTTCTGTCAACACCTTATCTCCCAGGGCTTCGGCCAGAGCACTTTCCCTTCAGTCTGAGCTCTGATAATAGAGGAATCTGGGCTCCAGGCAGCAGCCGGGGATGGGGCAGTCCCATGGTGGGCTCCTTGAGTGAGTTCCCTGGCACAGCCAGCGTGCACTTAGCACATGGCAAGCTTCAAGGCTGTGCTCACAGCATCGTGCTTAAAGTGAGTGGGTAATGATTAAACCTGACCTCCAAAGGAAGGAGCATGATCTGTTCCAAAAATTGCATTAAATGAGTCAGATTGAAACACTGGTGTTATTTTCAGGAGCTGATAGATTTATTTCAGACCAAAGTTGCAGCTCCTGGCTCACTGGAATTTTCATTTGATGATAACAGATATTTTGTTGGGGATACTTCTCTGTAAGGGTTCCTTCCTTCTTTTGCATCAGGATATAGCCCAAAATCCACATGTCCCCAGTTATGAGACCCAGCCTTTCACATTTCTTGTCATGCCGTTTCTAGGTCCCAGTGACACTGTTACCCTACAGAACAAGGACAAGGGTCCTTGAGAAAAAGAGACATAGACATAAACCAAGCCACAGCCTTTGAATCCCCTGGCTCTTGGGTAGCTCAGCTCTGGGTTGAGCATAACCTCGGTCAGTTCACTCTTCCCAGAGTGGCTCTAGGGATAATGAAGGAGCCCTCATAGTGACATGAAGCATTTCCTCACCCAACTCTCTCTACAGCCCCATTTCCTTGTTAGTCTATTTAATATTTTATCCAGCAACACGTGTCAGTACAACCATCATCTATTCTTAAAATATATGCTGGCTGGGCGCCTGCACTGGAGAGCCAAAGTCTACTTTAGGAGGTCCTGGGGTGAGGGGGCCACCGTGAGTACCCAAAGCCCAGGTCTGTTGTTGAGGCTGCTGAAGGGTGCCAGGCTGTTTTTAGCACTGCACAGCAGGTCTTCACCCTGTGGAGAAGGTGCTTTGTGCAAAAGAGTTCAGTGAGCATCAGTGTGGTCGTAACCAAGCGTAGGTGTGGCCCAGCTCACGGCTCCACCTCTGCCTGTGGGTAGCAATCAGAGCATCACCTCAGCTTCAGTTGGGGAGCCTGAACAGGTCATGTCCCTCCTTGGCAGAGCTGGGCCAGACTGCCAAGTCTCTGCAACTGACTGGTACATGTTTGCTCACATAGAGGAATGGGATATTGTCTTGGTTCCCAAGAGCCACAGCTCTTTGGGAAGGCTCATACGATCTGAGGATTCCAGATGGACATCATTTTTATGTTCTCCCCATCATTGTCACACAAAAGCAATTTCTTGGGCTGGCAATGCCTGGTCAGCCCCCTCCCTGCTCCCACACCAACCCCGAGGCACCACAGACAATGCAGCCCACTGAGGTTTATCACCAAGGGAAAACACTGAACCATGTTCAAGCAATGCAGAGGCCTTTCTAAGAAACAATTATTATTATGGACAGCAGCTGGGCTTGGAGGAGAGCTTTGCCCGCAGAATTCAGAGGGAGCTGCTCCACCAGAATGACACTATTTTATGCCAGATCAATCTTCCCACTGAAAAAACGAAGAGATGAAAACTAGGCAGACAGTGGGGTGACATTCCCTGTAAAACAAGACCTCAGAGAGTAAAATAAACTATTTAGTGGCCATCCTGATGGCTTCTCACACTGAGATCACACCAGCTTGTGTCAGGCGTTGGAGACAGAGCAGGGGAGCGATAGCATCTCACGTTCGGTGGATGGTAAATCTCTGGTTCATACCAGCCTTCCCATCACCCTGCCCATGTGCTCAGCCCCATTTCCCAGACTATTTGTGGAATGAAATATTGTTGGTACCATGGTTTACATGCTAGGAGAGAGGGAATGGATAAAAACAAGGGAGGGAGGGAGGGAAGCGAGGAGGAAACAAAGACAGCATTGTTATCTCTTCCAAAAAACTGCAGACACTTATTGAAGGCAGAATGACTATTTGGGGTTGCGGTTTGCTTTTACATATGTGTTTAACCTCGTGAAATAGTCAACAGCCTGGAAAGAAAACACCACACTCAAAGGCGGAGGCTGTCCAGGGCTCCCAAACCCCCTGCTTGATTTTCCAATTTGGGGCTCTTGGCTGGAGAAAGCACTGGGGGGGAAAGGGTGCACGGGAGGGAAAGGGTGCCCACCCCCAGCCACAGGCATCCTTCCACTGTCCAGCAGGAGCAGCACGTTGGGTTTATCAGACTCCTGTCTTATCAGTTCCTAGCAGATGCTACAAGATGATTTGTCATCCAAGTCTTGGCGTGCTTCACTCCAGCCAAGCAGCCACGAGAGCCAGAAACAGGGAGGAAAAAATTAAAACAAAATAAAAAAAGGAGTGGAACAATGCAGTGAAAAAATCCAAACTCTTCAACATCTGAACGCGAAGGAGCGAGCGAGCCCGCTGTGCTGCTGAGCCAACTTTCCAGGGTTTAGAGAGCCAGCCTTGCTGTGGCAGCACCACTCATGATTCCACGTGCCTGACACTTCCCATCAGGAGGCTCCACAGTCACTCGCACAGAGCTCTGCCAGGCTCAAATCAATTGGGTTGAAATTCCCCGTGTTTGGTATCTGCCTGCGGCAGGAGCTGAGGAAACAATCCACTCCACGCAGCCCCTCTGCTCCTGAGAACACGGCTACAGACAAACACTGGGTCTCTATTAAAGAGAGAAGAAAACAACTCCATTTCCAATTGCATTTATTTTATCTTATTGAGACGCCCGTGCTCTCCCCTGACGTGGAACAGATGCTTAGCACTTTCCAAGCAGCAGCTCTGGTTGCAGAGATATGCCTTTTTGCTTTTTCTGTGGAAATCTGCCCCAAATTTGATTGATTTGAAGTGCCTCTAAAAAAAAATTGCAGTTTATGGCTCAGCCAAGGGTACCTCCCTTCCCGCAGAGCCCAATCCATCCTTACCCACCTCTTAGCACTGCACTGGCTGCAGGAGGGGACAAAATCTGGATTTGGGGTTGGGCAGAGCAGGTGGGAACATAGAGAGGAGAAGGGATAGTAGGGAAGATTGATCCCAAAACTGGGAGAATCAAATGAGGAACAGGAATTTTAGGGGTGGGAGAGGTGGGAAGAGGATCTGAGACTGGGATCTGACACCAGAGGAGGTGAAGGTTCTTGGGGTAGGACCCAGGCAGGCTGGAGACCCAAGGAGAGGACCCAACCTGGATGCTGGTGTGCCAGAAGGATTGGTCCTGCATCCCAGGCAGAGGGAGAGCATGGGGAAACGGATAATGCTCCTTTAATTTTTTGGGTGTAATCAGATTAACCAAAGTGACTGAGCATCCTGCCTCCTCATTTTTTTCCTTCCCCTATCACACAACCCATAGTAAGATCTATATTTAGCTTTCTCATTGCTAACTACAGGGTGTCAGTGGCTTCTTTTTTCCCCTCCAGTGATTCAGCTGAGTGCAATTGTTCATTCAAGTGGAAGTAGGAGAGCGTAGACATGGCACGGAGGGGTGCTGGGCCCATCCACTCCTGCCTTGGAAAGGAGTTGTTGCCTTTGCCTGGCTCCCGTTTCACTCCCCCCAGCCCCAGAGCCCCCTGCTTTGGGGCTGATGAGCACAGACTTGTCTCTGAGACCCCTACACAGACAGACATGCTGCCCCGTGGCTCATCCCCAGGCCACGGTGGGACGACCTGGAGATGCTGAGAACTGGACAGAATCAGGGCTTTGGAGTCATTCTCACTCATTTTGATAAGAAATTCCATCTTGAACTTGAGGAAATTCTCCCTAACTAAATTTTGGTTGAAATCATTATGTTTCCACAAAAGGTTTTGATTTCCATGCATCAGCATTTTTCAACAGCAACAAAAAAAAAAGCCCTCTGTTGAAAAAAACCCTGCTCTGTTGGCAGGCGATCGCCCAGCTCCCCCGTGTGCCCTTCCCAGGCAGAAAGCCCCCACCGAGCCCAGTGCCCACAGGGCTGGGCTGGTACCTCTCCTTCTCATGCCCTGCATTTCAGTGACCAGAGACCTGAAGATATCGCATCATAGATTCCCTAATTGCTTTACCCTCATTAATGCTTGCTGGGGTTGCTTAGCAAACCCCTGAACCACAGAATCTGGGGCTGCAGATCTTGAAGGAAAGCAACTTCAGCTTGAATAAGCAGCTTATGTGCTGGGACCACCGACCCTATGGGGCTGTGCCCATTCGGTCGTTTCAATCTGAATCCAGGAAAGAGAGAGGCAGGCAAAGGAATGACTCTGCATCCTCCACACGCTGGGAAAATAAAAAGGGACAGAAATGCCTGCCCATCAGATTTCCCCCCCCTCCCTTTCCTGCCCCTTTCTGCAGCTGGAGAAACCGCTGCAGCTTCAGAGGCCGTTTGGAGCCGGCTGTGTGGACGCAGGCTTTTGGAAACGTGCAATTACATCCACAGGCGTCTCCTTGTAGCTTAAGCAGGTTTAATATTACAGGCAGGCACAGGAAATCTTAGGCCTTTTTTCTTTTCTTCCTTAAATTATTTTTTAAACGCGCTCCCAGTAAAGTTAATGAATCACTCCCAAAAACGAGGCTTTTATTAGGGTCTGCAATTCGGCACAGATTTCTTTTCCTTTCCTGTGGCAGAAAGATGCCAATTAAATAAAAATCTTCTGTTTGGAACCTCTTGCTATTGCTGTATTAGGGTTTTATGCCCACACAATTGAAAAAAAAAAAAGAACAAACACTCAAACACCATTTTCTTTTTGTTTAGGGTGGTCACAACCAACCACTCAACAAAAACCCACCCCAAATCCCTATCCCACGGGCAGGCCATCGCTGTAAAGTTTATTCTCCTCTGCTGTGGTCCCATTAGTCTTCACCAGCTCCCATTTATCCAACAACACTTCTCCCCTCCCTGCAACATCTCATGGGTTTACTCTTGCTCCCATCCCAGGATGGGGATCCCACCTCTTGGAAAGCCCCTCCTTGTTCCATAGCCCCAGTTCCAGGGAGATAGCCCTTAATATCCTTTTATTTCATCCAGTTTTTGCTGTTTGCCCATGGCAGGAAATGGGACACGGTCTGGGCTGATGGTCTTCGAAGAGGTGGGAAAGCCATTGCTGATGGTTGCCACCACCTCCTGGTTTGCAATAACACGATTACTTTTGAAAACCTGAACGAGAATCATGCTAGTTTTATTAAAAAGAAGAAAAAAAACCCTAACAAGTTTCCCCTCTCCCCTCTCCCCAGCTGCATACCAGCAGCCAGCAGGTGTGTGTCAATCCGCCGGCCTCCGAGATTTACAACCTGTTCCAGGATTTCTCGCCAGGCTTCGGTTGTGGAAGTATTTTCTGCTCACAAACAAAGGAGCTGTAGCGAGGAGGCCTCGAGAGACACAACAACCGGAGATGAAAAAACAAACGCATCCTTTCCTAATGCGATTAAAACAAAAGAAAACCCATTGAAGCACTGGCTACAGCTGGTCATGGGATGACTTCGAGATGTTTGCTGCTGCTTCTCCTCCCCACCTGGTCCCAGTCCCTCCTGGGCAGGAGCACAAGGCATGCAGGAGGGATGGAGAGGATCACAATCCTGTCTGCCACTGCCTTTGGTGGTTGGAGGAACCTGCTTGAGCCAGGATCTCCTTGGCCCCCCTCACCCAGCCACTGCCAAGTGCCACACACGGCCACTGTCCTGATTCCCTGTGGCTCAGCAGTTCTTGTTAAAAATAGATCAAAGCTGCGGCCAAGGAAAGCCACAGGAAGTGGCTTGGACTGCCCTGGTCCCTTTCTCCTCCGCCCCACACACTTTGGCACAGGCTGACAACCAGAAGTTACTCCCAGGGTTGTTTCCCACGAGGGGAGGATGACTGTCTCCTTCCTCCACACCCACTCGTGCCCAGCCCTGGGCACTGCATCCACACTGGGCCCTCCTCCGGCTCTGCTCTCCTGGCTTTGCTCTCCTGGCTTTGCCCTCCTTCAGCTGGTTTTCAGGAGATGTGGACCATGTCTTTGATGCTTTATTAGCAGGACCCTTCAGTAGGGACCAATTTGAAGCAGGGAGAGAAAACAAATAACTATAATTTGCTGCTCTGAGACAGGTACCTGAGCTGCGTGTCTGTGCGTGCCAGGCGGAGCGTGTCCTGGGCATGGGCTCCTTCTCCACAGTGCTGGAAGGTGTGGGAGTTGTTTCAGGGAGAGCAGAGACCTGGAGGTACCTGCAGATGAGTGCTGCATTTGATAGGGCAACAAAGTGCATCCAGATTACTCCCCACCCTGCAGAATCCAGCCCTCAGAGGTGCTCCACAAGAACCCACCAGGATGGCTGCAACACACACACTGCATTAACACTCCTGGTCCCCAGCAAGGCTGCAGCTTCCCAGTGCAATATCAGTTTCCACTGGAATTAACAGCAATGTTCTCTGGGGCATTAGGCTTGAAACACGTACAGCAGCACAATTCTTGCAGGGTCAGGGATTGGTAAGGGCACAAACACTCCAGCTCTTGCGGGCTCACTGGGGAGAGGGGAGGCAAAGGCAGGGCTGCTGGTAACTGCAGGTGTCTGACGGGGAGAACGGTCCCACACGAAGATGCAGGGCAAAACCAGAAGCATTAGGGTGAGAACGAGTCAGGGAAATCTTAGCTTATACAAACAAAAATGACGTAAGAGGGAGATAATTAGACTGGAGGCTCCTCTGCCAAAGGAAATACTGGAAGCCCAACTGGCTGGGCTTAGAACAAGGCAGGGCAAGAGCTCAGGGGATGACAGCCGCTCCTGTCCCAACGGCCCTGCCACGTGTGACGAGGTGACACCATGGCCCGACAGAAGCAGACTCCATCCCCTCAACTGGCTTTCCCCACCTCCCCGCGCAGCCCAGCACGTGGCGAGGCCAGCGCTGTGGACAGAGCAGGGGTAGCGTGCACACAGCTGTGCACATCTGGAAGAGGCTCTTTCAGCACGACTTCCTTGCCAGCAACCAACTATTCTGGAAGAACCCCACCACCAGCTGCTCTGACAGGAGGGTGAGGGAAAAAACTGCCTGGAAGCATTTGCAAGGGGCTGGCACATGCGCTGGGAGCTGGAGTGCAACATCCCTGCATGCCTGGTGCTCAGGAGCGGCAGGTTCAGCCCTGACCCCATCACCACACACTGGCCCACTGCTTCCTGACAAATGGAAATGACAGGGAAGTCTCCTGGTCCCTGGCGAGCCCTGCAGGTTCCCCATGAGTTGCTCAGCAGCCCTTCTCAGCAGCAGTCTCTGCTGGTGGTACTCAAGCATGAAAGGCAATGCATGACTAAGGGCTGGAAGAACAGTCTGGGAGTGCTACTGCAACTCAAGGAGCCAAAACTCATGTTTCCCATATGGGCTGTGAATGAGCACCCTGATCTACGGCTTGGGAGCATGAACTCCTGATGTCCCGAACCTCAACTTGCCCAACAGTGCCAGAAGAGCTGCAGAAGGAGCAGGGTCTCAGCAACACCAGTGTATGACAATCACTGGAGATGGTGAAAGAAGAGCCTGAGCTGCCAACACAGAAACCCTCTGCTCTCCTTCTTCCCTACCATGGCTGGACCCTGTTATCTGACCCTCTGGAACACCAGCCCCGGCCGTCCCGAACAAGCAGAGCTTTGTCCAACGTGTTTACTGCAGTCAAGGGATTAAACCAAAGGAAACAAATCAGCTCAAAGGCTTAAGGCCGTGACTCACGCAGAGGGCTTCCCAGGTCGTCTTCACTCGGCACATTGCTCTGTCCCAGATGAAAAATGACTAAGTCAAAATAAATAAATAAAAGTCAATAAATCTCATGCAGAGGAGATGCTGAGTGATTGGGGAATAGAAAAACCTGTTCAAACAGAGCAGCATATTCTAGGCAGAAAATTCAGCATCACGTTCCTGAGCTGAGAAGGGACACCGCGGAGGGAGGAAGAGAAATAAATAGACATTTCCCAACCACGTGGCACGACTTCCAGAGAGCATCAGCTGGTGGTGGTGAGGTTCCACTTAGGGCTGCTGTGCATCAGGCTGGGTCTGCAGGCAGGTAGCAAGGGGCAGAGGAGTGCTCGGATGAGCATGCTTCCATGGCAGCCTGTGGCAGGGGTTCAGGGCAGGCAAACTACCTGTCACTGCAGAAGAGCCTCCATAGGCTTTCACCCTTTGTCTCTTGTGAGCCAGAAGATGCGGGAAATATTCAATGACCCGTGTGCTGTGCTCAGAGTAGTCTCTGCAGAGCTACAGCCTCATTGGGAATAACAGGACACTATTCTGTTCCCTCTGGACCTTGAACCCACAAAGGCCGCACTCTCCAAACAGGAACAGCCTCTGAGAACTGGACCTGAGTACATTGTTATGCGGGTGAAGGAGGATGAACCTGCCCTGCAATCAGGAGATAAATGGACAGAAGCCTCCTGCAGTAATCAGCACATCATGCCCATGTACTCCCCAAAGACATCTCCCACAGAGCCCACCTCCATCCCAGTTATCACCTCTGCACCTCACATGAGCACAAGAAACACACATGGGGTGGAAGAAGGACCCACAGCAGAGCCCCATGAACCTGAATCTCTTACACCCCTGAGATAAAAGCCTTTTTTTGCCAGAGATGACTTTATTTCTCCTCGGTCTTGGACCCAGCTGGCAGTGGGAACTGTGGTGTCTGGAAGAGGGCTGGAGAGGGAAAGCAGCGCTCAGCAGAAGGAAGCGGTTGCAGCAATAGCAAGAATGAAGGCACTAATGAGACAGAGCAGAGCTGGGCTGCCTCGTACAGGAGGTTGCACTGTGTAATCCAATGGTCCCTTTGGCCTTGCAATTTGTGAAACTGTTTCATTCTGGTAGATAGTTGGCTCGGGCTTCAAATCATCCCCTGCAATCCAACAGCAAAAAAAACTGGGAAAGACAAAGACTTTTGGAACTGCACCAAAACGCTGTTAGAGTCATTTCTGAGAGCCTCATCGGGCCAAACCCCACAGCCCTGCTCACCCCGCTTGCTATTGGAGAGGGTCTGAGCTCAGCCCGGCTCCCCGCAGAGCAGGGGACTTTGCCCCTGCGTGCATGGGCAGCATGGTCTGGGATCCAAAGGGAGGAATTCATCCAGCAACCCTTGATGCCCTTGTTGTGATGCACATATTGATGGGATTGGATGGAGGTGTCTTCCTTGTCTGAATCCGGCCCCATTTCCCTGACAGTTGGAGTAACAGAGTCCAACCCCTCGGGCCATGGGCCAGCAAAGTGCATTGTTCTAAGAAGATCAACTTTGCCTGCTTCTTTCCCTCCCCTGGCTGGCGTAAAAAAGCCCCTCCAAGAGCTCACAGGGCAGTGTGTGCGGGGCTGAAAGGGAAGGAGAATTCGGAAGTGGGCTCTTGATCGTCTTCTCTGGTCTCAGGATTCCTTGTTTGGATGCCAAGACAAACAAATAAATCATATTCAAAGGCATCTGCCCACAATAGTGTTGAAGTCAGAAAAGCATGAAAGAGGGGAGCTGAGATGAGGGGTCAGGATTCCTGTCAGACACAACAGCTTTGCTCAGGGTTTTCATTTTGTTTTCCTGCCTCTTCTGCTGCCATTCGGGTGAGAGCAATTATTTATTTTGTAGCCTCTCTTTGGCCCATTTTTCCAATAGGAATTTGTGATGTGCTTAAGGAATCGTCTGGCCCAGCGTGCTGTGAGGACCCTCTGCTGTGGGCAGCTTCTGTGGCCCTTGGAAGAGCACTTACCCACAGTTTGGGAGTCATAGAATCATGGAATCATTAAGGCTGGAAAAGGCCTCTAAGCTCATCCAGTCTGACCGTCAGCCCAACCCCACCGTGCCCTCTAAACCATGTCCTGGGGTGCCACGGCCACACGGTTTTTGAATCCCTCCAGAGATGGGGACTCCACCAGTGCCCTGGGCAGCCCAAGTCAGCACACCTGAAAGCCACCGCATCCTTGTTTCTCAAGCACCATTCCTCCAGTTTCTTTCCAAATTGCTTTTCAGGGGGGTCGATCGAGCCATCACGAGAAGGCAGTCGCTTCTGTGGCAGATATTTAAAAGCAATCACATTTAGCAACCTGGAGCAGAAAGAGAGCAAGAATACAAAACGCTTCTCTGGGGGATGCTATTTTTGCCCCAGGTATGATTTAATGAGGGCAATGCTAAGCATCTTTTTCCTGGAGAAAGGAAAAACATAATAGTCTCTTTAAAACTAGTCAGTGACTATTCGATATAAATATCTCTGCACAGGGAGGATGGTTTGCTGATGACCGAGAGGGAAAGCAGCTGCCAGTAACACCCTGCAGCTGAAGGACCTTCCTCTGAGGTCTCTGATGCTCAGAGCAGTTCCACTCAGCCCCAGGGTCCCATCACTCCAGCCTGGTGGGGACTAGGGAACCCAACCTGAAGGTGCTGGCAGGGCTTCGGAAGGGTCTGCTGGGGTGGGTGGTGTGGTGGGGGTCTGGATTGTCGTTGCCAGCCAGGCAGCAGCAGCAGCAGCAAAGAGAAACTGAGTACCTCAGCTCTCAGCTTTCTGTAAGGGGCTTGGGGAAATGAGCTAGGAGAAATCAGTTAGGTCATTTCTCATAGCTTGGAGAGGCCTAAAGCACCTAATTGGGAACTGATCTCAGCTGTTTGTTCGCCAGGACTCCAACCAAAAAAAGCTCGATCTGAATTAGAAAAAGAGAAAGAAGGAATTTCCTTCCCCTGATGGTTTGGATTGTTTCTTAATGTTATTTTAATGTGGGTCTGTTTGGTGTTTATTTAGAGCTTAAAGTGGAAAATGAGCTGTGGGTCAGCTCTGATGCTGGATGGAGCTGGGCATCCGTGGAAGATGAACACTGTTAACGGCGAGCGAGGTGCCCGTCAGGAGATGTGAAATGTTTGCTACCAGAGCTTGATTTCTTCCAGTGGGCCCGTTAGTCCCACAAACTGAACAGCCAGGAGGAAGAACGCTCAGCCCGCGCGTTGATTGCGAAGTGTTGGCTCTGTCTCTGCTGCTCCTCGCGCGGCCAAGGCACGTGCCCTCCTGCCAGCTCCCTGCCCAGGTGCTGGGAACGTTCCCAGCACTTGGGGTAATGAACAGGGAGGAGCAAGGAACTTCCCTTCTCCTCCAAATTTTCAGGCAAATTATTACTCATGCAAAAATCTGACAGAGTTTTGGGACTTGTGAATGCTTTAATAAATCCCCAGTGAGTGTCTCGCTATTCACAAAGAGCGAGTAACAGAATCCCATAAATCACGGCTAAACAAACTCAGCACTTTGGGTCAGGAAAATATTGAGAAATCCATGGGTTTTACTCTAATCCTCCCATGGCAGAGGCCCTGGAAGTGTACTTTTTTTTGTTTGCATCCTCCTGGCTTTGACACTGACTTCCTCGTCCAGCCGTCGTCTTGCCAGGCTCAGCAGCGTTCGCGGGTATTCCAGGCCTGGAGCAGCACCATGGGGAACAGGGAACACTCCTCTGGGATATGATGAGCCTGGAGCCAGAGAGGAGTCTGCCCCATGGGTCTTATCTTCTGGGCTTATGCCTCCCGTTCCACCTCCAACTTTTATGGAGCTGGGAAGGCATAGGGGTTTATCCTTGGTGCTGCTCCCTGCTTTGACCTCTGAGGATCTCACCAGGACATCACTCAGGAGAGACTCTACTGCTCCAGGGAGTGAGGCTTTGAATCTTCCTCCAGCAACAGGGCCTTTCATCTCCTGTTGCATCTTCGTTTTGCAAGGTTTTGTGGGTTTTTTCACCATCTGAGCACTGAGCTCACTGGGTTTGTGGTGGCCGCAGTCCTGTGGTGTCTCATCAGACCCGTGGACAGTGCAAGCTGTCCTTGGCAAGCCTGGAGACACCACACGGCAGGGGGCTGCCCTCCTGCAGCAGCAGCAGTGAGGACACAGCCCTGATGTGTGGTCCTGCCTTGGCAGCAAACCAGCCCCAGACCTCCTACCTGCCCAGAACATCTGCTGCCCAGAGGACTGTGCTGTTTGGGTGGAGGGGAACACAGCTGAAAACCACAGCCAAGGAGGGATGGGACAGAACTGAGCACAACCAACAAAGGGCAGGAAGAGACAGGAAAGAAGCAGAAAACCGTGTGCTCTGGATTTTGTGCTTTCAAAGCCAAATTATCATTGGGTGCTACACAACGGATGGGGTAACCGGTTGATGGAGATGCAGAGTCCAGGCAAATGCCTCCAGCACGCCTCTCCCACCCCTCTTCCACACCATGGGGGAGGGACACATGTCCCTTCTCCTGGGACATGGACACCCTTCTGGGATGGACACAGCCCTGTGCACCCCCATGCTCCACCTGCCCAGCACCTCTGGAGAAAACATGATCAGTAGAAAGCCGTGGGGAACTGAACCACCATCACCAGCTGCATTTTTCTGGTCTCAACCTCTATTTATGAAAGGCTTGACTAGCTGGGAGTCAGGACACCGGCCCCCCATCACCCCCAAGCTCCCTGCCCAAGCCATTTGGTCTCTCATCATGCTCTATTCCATTGGTGACTTCAACTGTAATTGGCTGCAGTCTGGCATCAATAAAGTGAAACATTTATTGCACAGTTTAAATCTAATACAGATTATAGAAGCCCAGCTAGCTTTTAATGCTTGAGCCAGGAAGCAGCTTTGTGAACTGCTACTTCGCAAGCTGAAGCCTCTTCCCCACCACTGCAGCTCCATCCCCATCTGCTCTTGACCTCCTGCCCCACACCTCCTCCATCTCCCCTCATTTGCTAGGTCAGTTTTGGCTCCTCCTGATTCAAATCCTGGGCTTCAGGATGGCCAAGCCTCCCTCCCCATCCCCAGTCAGTCGGGGTCCTTTGTGGAAGGAGGGAGACCTCCTTAATACCTGTGACAACTAAGCCCTGCCACAGAGCAGCGGGTTAAAGGTTGATCCTTATCTCTGGATCTGAAGTGAAATTACTGAGTTGTTCTCAACATCTGCTCCAGAGTCAGGAAATCTGATTTGCAATAATAATGTTCCTCTAAGTAACGTTTTCTTAGAAGACATTATTGAAGTTTAAAGAAGGGGCCAGGGGTGCAGGGGAGATTTAACTTTAGATTTTGCAATTATTTTTCCGGCTACTGTTGTTTAACCCTTGTGAGGCTGAAACCCAACTCCCGCCACTCTGCACTTCATGGTCCCCAGCACAGGGATGGCATCGCCGCAAGCGGCCTCCAAATGCAGGTTTGAAGCTCTCCAGTCTTTATGCTCTGACATTTCATTAAAGAAAGTCCACTCAAGAGAACTTGAGCAGCCTTCCCTGGCATCTCCAACCTGGGTCTTTCTTTGCCCAGCAGTTTTAAAAGAGCAGGGAGGTAAACCATGTGCACAGCATAAATGCAACAACCTTTTAATGAACCCGGTGAGATAGAAATGGCAAATTAATCACAGAATCATAGAATGGTCTGGATTGGAAGGGACCTCAAATACTATCCAGTTCCACCTCCTGCCATGGGCAGGGACACCTCTCACTGGATCAGGGTGTTCCAAGCCCCATCCAACCTCACCTTGAACACCTCCAGGGATGGGGCAGCCACAGCTTCCCTCAATAGCCTGTGCCAGGGCCTCCTCATCCTCACAGGCAAACATTTATTCCTAAGATCTCATCCTAATCTCCTCTATTTCACTTTAAAGCTATTACCCCTTGTCCTATCACTACTTGCCCTTGTAAAAAGTCCCCTTCCAGCTTGCCTCATTTTCTCATTATTTAAATAATGTATCAGAAAGGCACTTCACCAGCATTTCAAAACCAAAAAAAAAGGGGGAAAGAGGGTTTTTTGGCCTCTGCCAGTGGCAGACACCCAGCAGAGCCCACTGGCACCGGGCCCTGCTCCAGCAACAGTCGCAGGGCGAGGACAGCGCTGCCAGCCAGGGACAGCACGCACAGCCCTGCGATGGATGGGGGCCAGGAGGAAAAGGAATGGAGACCTATTGGGTTTCTCCTGGACACCCACTTACTCTGCCACTGCTCCAGTAATTTCAGAGCTCCCCAGATCTGATTAGGCTCTCCATTACTGTCTGCCGCGCGCTTGCATGCCAGGAATCGCTTAACAGGGACCGGCTGGAGCTTCTCTGCGGAGGGAAGTGGGGAGCCTTCGGTCCTCCCCCTCCGCACCCCCGGCACGGTATTACTATCAGAAATATCAGACGTTTCGACTCAAATTAAAGTCAGGTTAAATATCTCAAATGCAAAAAATTCCACATAGTTCCAGATGGAAAGTGGTTCCTCAGTTTCATGCTGAACAAAATAAATAAGGAACCTTTCAGACCTGCGCCCGCCCCTCCGCCGGGCAGAGTCGCGGAGCCCCCGCCGAACCTGAGAACTTTGAAGTTGTAATTTGGCTGGACTAATGCAAAGCATGAGACGCTCTACTGGGGTATAAATAGCATGTTCGTGAAATGCGGGGTGGTAAATACACTGTAATCCCAGTAACCAAAGCAGAAACACGTGTGTGCACACACAAAGCACACACAGCACACACACACGCGCGGTGCTCGAGGACACACGCGAAGGCGATGCGGGAAGCCTGTGAAGCCCAGCAGCCCCGGCCATGCCAGAGCACTGACCACACTTCCCACACGAGTCTCCATGCACTGGACAGCAGCGTGCTGGCGATTACATCAGCAGCTCCTCAGGTAGGGAAGAGCTTTAGCCACAGAGAGGATGAGTTGATTGAGGGTGGGGTTTCCGTGCGTGTACTTTTGTCTCAGTCCAGGCACATATTTAAGGACATGAAACTTGACATCCGAGCTAGGCTCTAGAGGGACCCCACCGACACTCCTGCCACCAATCACTTTGGGGAACAACAACAGACTTGTGTCTGCAGCTACGGAGCAGGTGGATTTTGCCAAGATGCACCCAGAGTGCTGGTGGCCATGCTGTGACAGCTGGGGACTGCCACCGAGGGCCAGCAGCTCCAGGAGCCCAGCCCCAAGTGTGCCACAGCCTGCCTGCACAGAGACACCTCTGAGGGACTCCTCGGTGCAGGATCTGCCCCCTGTTCAGTCCTGACCCGTGTTCTCAGCCCGTATGCTCATAGCTACGGCATGTGAAAAGTCATCTCTGCAGGGGACCTGTTCCTCTGCCCAACCGTGGCGTGAGGCTGCTCCCACAGCATTTACAGAGTTGCCAGACCAGAGCTATAAAAGGAAGGAAAGACCTTTGCTCACAGCAAAATGCAAATTCCACTCTGTGGCTTTACACAGCTCAGGCTGTGCCAGATCCCACGGAACTGGATACGTCCCTACCTCCCCACCTCTCATCCCTCCGTGCATCAGGCCCAATCGCTAAAGTTCAGATCTGGTTCCAAACACCTCCCAGATCAGACGTATTTGCAAGACCAGGAGTCCCATCTTCACAGAGAGATTTAGCATCCCCCTGGCTGGGATCCTTAGCCACAATCCTCAGCCAAGCACCCCTCTATGACAGCTGAGACCCCAGTGTGTCCTTGTCCTTTCCCTTTGGGAACTCACACCCTGCTCCCCTCTCTGTCTCTGCTCTCCTGTGTTGCTCCGCTTTCCTCTGGTGTTCCATGATGTTTCTATACTTGCCTTTCAGTTGCCTCATGGTCTTCACCTCTGGATTTAAAAACTCATGGAGCTGAGCCATCCCCGTGCTCTGCTGGTGTTGGGGTTGGTGGTACCGACTTCTCCCTCCTGCCCTTCTGCACTGATTTAGTGTCTGCCTATCTCTCCTCAGGTTAATCAGTGGATTAACTGCAGCTCTCCCTCCCTTTCTCCTAAATCCTTATCCTTCATCACGAACCTAGGAAACAACACAGAGCAGGTATTTTTCCATGGAGGCAGCCAAAGTATTTGCTTTCTATCAGCTGGTCTCTCCCACACCTTTCTTGGCCCTTTTTGACCCCAGGGACACTCACTCATCTGCAAACTCCTCTGCCTGCCTGGCTGTCCCATGCTCTGCCCAGTGCTGTCGGCAGGATTCCTGCTGCTTGCTCCTCCTGGGGACACTGGCAGGGATGTCCTGGAGATGAAAATATCAGAACAGGGCCCAAATTTCCCAGATCTCTGCCAGGTGCCCTTCATTCTGCTCTGCCTATCACCCTACTTTGCCTGCCTGCTCCCTGCCTGCACAGCCTCTTCTTCCTGGGGCTTCTAGTGGATTCCCACTCCCTGAGAACATCCCAGCCAGGGAAGCAGCTGCACACACTGACATCCTCCTCCTGCAGACACCTCATCCTCAGCCTCTGCTCTCAAAGAGCCATCGCTGCCCTATTAACCGTTCGCTCCAGCCCGCAGGGTCCCGTGGTTCTCAGGGCAACTCATCCCCAGCTTGGTAACACCTTGCTGTGGGACTCGAGTTGTTCAGCTCTGCCCCATGAATGACCCTGGGAGATACCCAATATCTCAGGCCAGTGGGATGTTGTCAGAGTGATCCATCCTCCCAGCTGAAGAGAGGGAAGGGAGCAGCTGAGAGCTGTGATGCACCTTAGCTTTTAAGACCCTTCATATTTTCTGCTTTAATCAGCAGCTTCCAGTGCTGAGTGAAGTCAAGATAAACTCTGTCAACCCATCTGCAGGTGGGCAAATGAAACGAGATCCTTGGAAATAAAAAATGGAGCTGCTGTAGAAAGGTGTCTGGATCCCAGGAAATACCATTTCCTTCAAGAATGGTGTTAAACAGAGGGAGCAAATGCTTCTGGATCAGCTCCACCTCAACGTACGCTCAGTTTGAATGACCCTGGGCTGGTCCTGAGTGCTGGGGAGCTTGTAGCATCCTGGCAGGATGGATGCAGACTTTGTGTCAGAAAGAAGGGGAGGGCCGTGCAAGCACTCTGTTCATACAGCATTTTATAGCATATTGTGTTTATCTAGCACTGACTGCGGCATTTTGTAGCTCTTACACTCCTGACACGGCTTTGGGACCTTCTCCTATGCACACTCACAGCCCCTGCCCTCTGCCAGCCGCCTCCTGAGCCTCTCCCTGCTGCCTCTGCTGATCCTTTCTGGCTGTTCTCTCTGCTCTGGCTCAGGCTTTGCCATCCCAGCTCATGCTGAGGCCTGGTGGGTGGTGGGAGAAGCCCCTCTTGTCAAAGCCAGAGCCCCAGGCAGGCAGGACAGCACTGAAGGGCTGTTCTACAGCCTCGGTCACCTGCGAACTGCCACCCACAGCCATCAGCTTCCGTCTGGCGGGTTCCTCCCAACCCACCAACACTCAGAAATGGGAGAGACCAAAGCTTCAAGCCGGAGGCTCCAGATCATCAGCTGCCCAGAGAGCCTTTTGAAGGGGTCCAAGAGCAACCAGGCTGCAGTGGCACAGGGGACTACTGTGCCTTGACAGAGGAGGAAGGATGGGCCCTCTCACCCTCCGCTGGGTAAGAGCTTCTTTTCTTTTTCTCACAGGCACACAACATTAAGACTTACAGGTTATATGTTATGAAACATTATGATTGGAATGGTGAATGGGTGAATTTGTGTGATAGACGGGTGAGAGGGGATAGAGCCTCTGTCCGGTTTGATCTTAACAAGCTGATGAAATATTTAAATCACAGAGTAGATTGTCCTATAAATTTGAGAGATCCAAAGGGAACATGACACCCTCCCTGTCCCTCTCATCCGAGCTCTGTGGTTCTTGAAGGCTCCAGTTCCTCCTGTCTGTGGTTCATCACATTTCTTGTAGACTATACAGAAGAGAAGGGTGCTACAGCATCAAACCTTCATCAGAGGGAGAACATCACCCCAAGAAACCTCCTTAGGAGGTCAGGGCCCCATTGAACTGGGTACTGAAAATGCTTGGAGAAGCAGATAACCTGCAGCCAAGAGAACTCACCAACTGGCCAGCAGAAGAGGGACTGAGAGGAAAGGAATGATGCTGCCCTGTCCCACCTGGCAGAGGAGTCCATGGTCCATGCAGGGTGCTGGTGGAGGTACGGGTTAACCTCTCACACAGTGCTGCCCCACTGCCTCCACAGAGGGAATCCATGGGTACCAAGCACCGAGGTAGGATGGCTCAGCAGGTCTCGGTGTCTGCACATGGTGGGAGCTGATGGTGACTGGCCTTTAGGCCACCTGCCAGCATTGCATCAGCACCCTCTGCCTCTGTATTTATTTGTTATTTGGAAGCTGGTCATCTACCTGCTGGTGGTCGGGCAGCCTGAGAACGTCCTGCTGTTGCACTGATCCAGCAAAGATGTTCAAGATGTGGAGTAGAGAGGGTGAGGGGGGAGAGCCAAGCCAAGCCAAGCTGAACCAAGCTGAGCAGAGTTGAGCTAAGCTGAGTCAATTTGAGCAGAGCTGAGCTGAGCCGAGCTGTGCCGAGTCGAGTTGAGCAGAAGAGAGAAGTTGTCATGTGAAAAAGCGATTCCGGCAGCTCACAGCTATGACCCAACTTTTCAGCTCAACCTCTCCTGCCAAAGCAGTGTTTCCAAAGCTGCAGCTCCCTGATAAAACCTAATACCATTGCCCGTAAATTGTATTAAATAAACAGCAGCTGCAGATCAAGGTATATTCATCAAGGGCTTCCTCTTCTTTTTTCCTGAATGGCTGAGGACTCGGAGATGCCGTTTGCCAATGGTCTGTCAGCGGAGCCTGTGTTTAAAATCAATTTGGTAATTACAACTCTGACTCGGAGCCACAAATCAAAAAAGAAACTTCAGCCCTTCAGGATGTTTTTGACCATTAGGGAGCTGGTAATTACGCACCCCAGCCGGGCATTAATTTAAGGCCCCGATGGAAAAGCGATGGTGTGAATTTGAGACAGGAAACCGACTGCGAGGGGTTTCAAAGGTTGGGAGGTGGGCTGTCAGTCTGTTTACAACCACCTAACTTAACGTGGTTAAAATCTGTGAGGAAACACTTGCTGAACTCCGCGTTGCCATTGTGTTGGTTTATTTTCCTTGCGAAAGAGGCCGCTTTTCTGTCGGCGAGGAATAGATGAGGGAAATATATATATAACCTCTGTTTACATAGGATCCACAGTGTTTGTGCTGCGCTACCCCAGGTCACTGGGACTCTGGTGTGATGAACAGGGGCGGTGTGTGTGTATATATATATATATACACACAGTTACAGGCAGACCAGCCAAGGAAGTGTGTCTTTAATTCTGTTAGCAGCAAGTGAGGGTGACTGCAAAACACCGCTACAACCCCTCCTCTTTAACATAAGGAGAAGACCCCGAGACTTCACAGCCTTTCCCATTGCACATGAGAGCTCTGTCCTGCACAATCTTGGTTTTCTGGCAGCATCCTACGGTTCACAGAGTGTGTGTCCTGTCCCCAGTGCACCCTGCTTCCGAGGAGGAGGTCAGCCAGGCTGTACCTGGCCAAATACCTGGTGTTACAGCATGGGGAGCAAGAGGCTCCCTCTCAGCTCCTCCAGCCAACCTCAGCCCTGCAGCATCAGGTCTTTCTATTCCTGTAAAAGTGGATAATATTCAGTAGCTGCAAATGTTATTAATGGTCATAAAATGATCCGGTTCTTCAGAATATCCTGTTACATTGGTTGTCTCAGAGATCTCCTGCAGGCCGGTCCCACAGCCCCGTTTGTCTGGGCTCTCCAAAGTATCACATCTCCATCAAGAGAGCTGCAAAGATAGTTAAACCCCAGGGACCAGCAGAAGGATAAGGCTGGATTTGGGATAATGGCTAAGGAGAAGCCCCAGCCCTCCCTGACCAGTCTGGTTTGCCTGTTCCCAGCCCAGCTGGAGCTGCTGAGGCTCCATCCCGTGTGATGAAACCCTTATCAAAAAGCTGGTGCCCTCTCATGACCTGCACATGGAGCGAGGGGCCTCAGCGCCCTGTGCAAGCTCCAGGGAAGGTCCAGAACATCTGACAAATAATGAGCATCACAGGAGGTTCGAATCGCTCCTCTTCCCTGCCCTCCTTGGCAGATGTTGCCTTTTCTCTCTGGATAAACTGTACAAAAGTGCAGCCAGCTCCGACCACTGCAACAGCCTCACTCTGGAAAAAACAGAGCAATTGGGTGGGCAAAAACAGAGCAGGATTTTCTCATTCAGGATTTAAATCCTTTAATTTTAACTCTCCAAACACGATGATGTCTGATGGCTTCGGAATCCAGGGCTCTGAGGGTTCTTGTGCCACTGTCTCTGGGACTGCCCTCCCCTCGCAAGTCACCAGGCTCCGAGGAGGCTGCCGGCCCCAGCGCTAAAGCCTCATCCTGTAAATAATGAAGTAATGAAGTAAGGATGTGTCCCGTAGCAGTCCATTAAATGGATGTGTCCAGGCTGCTGGGGGAGCTTTGATGATTCGGGTGCTCAGCAGACGGAGCTGCAGCAAACACACTGATTAAACATAACATAAACCCAGCTGCAGGGGAGCGGGGCGGGGGGAGCTGCCCGTCAGGGGCTCGGGCAGGGCGAAGCTGCTGTGCAAACCACGCTCTGGCTCGGGCACAGGGGGGCAGGAGGTGGAGGGTGATGGGTTTGAGTCCTGCGTTTACAGCAGGTGTGATCCTGCAGAGCTGAGCTGCTGAGATGAGGTTCAGCGCAGTGCCAGCCCAGTACCAGCCAAACAGGTATCCCTGGGGTCACAGTCATGGAGGTAAAAGGGTGTCCCTTTTACCGAAAGCAGTCCAAGGGATGGCAGGGCAGGAGGGACCCCAAACACGAGGGTGCTTTTCCTGGGGTCAGGGCCCCAAGGTGTGAAGGAGAAGATCAAGTTTGCAGGTTTCCCTGTGATGGGAGATCCTCCACATTACCCAGCCTGTTTTCCCTTCCCTGAGCACCACCCCCAGCCTTGTGAAGTGCCCCTGCTCCCTGCCTGGTGCTTGCACCCTCTGCACTGCACAGACCATCCTTTCATCTCCCCTTCCCTCACAGCTGTGGCTCGCCAAGCCAGACAGATTTAGCTCTTCAAATCTTTCCTCGTGAGTCAATCTGTTGCAACGTGATGGGTCAATGCTCCCCATTTTCTTCCTGGGGTGAAACAAGACCACCCCGGTGAGGACCTGGCTGGGCAAGGGAACAGGTCTGGGGCTGGTCCACGCTGCCCACTGAGGGTGCCCAAGCAGCAGTGTCCCCAGCCAGCACAGAGCTTCCCAGCTGACCGGGTACTCAGTCTCAGAGGTCCAAGCTGCCCCACTGGCCTCTCCCAGAAAGAAGCAGCTGCTGCCCCGAGCAGAAGTGCTGCCACAGGTTCAGTTAAATGTTGTTTTGGGAAATACCACGCACCTCACAGGAGGACAGAACTATTCTTTATCATGGATGTGTCAACGCTTGGCATTTCCTGTGACTTTCCCTGCGTCCCCCCCAGACAAAACCCAAACTACATATAAATATATATTGGAAACGGAGACGTCGCCTTTATTACAAGCCTTGCTCTGAATGGCAATTTCTGCATTTGCTTTAAATACATCCATTTAAAGTGACAGGCGGAAAGCCGGCTAAGCCGACAGCAAGGAGGGAGGGAGGGAGGGAGGGAAAAATTTTGCTCTCTCTCTCTTTTCTGTCTGTCCTCAACCTCCCTGCATGAAAAGGCAGCCTAGTGGCCATCTGGAGCAGAGGGCTGGGGATGCAGGGACTGGGGATGCAGATGAGGTTACAGGGAAGGGTGATGCAGGGACTGGGTGCTGCCTCTCATTTCTCTGGTGCCAGACTGAGCTTCCTGGAGGAAGGGCAGGGTGGGGAGGGGGCAGGCAGTGGCAGTGTGGGACAACAGAGGGAAAAATGTATTAAGCTGTTCAGTCTGAAGTTACCACCAGGCTTACAGACTGCACGCAGAACAAAGGTTTGCATTTGCAAATCAGTAAAAATAAATGTGGAGTGAAGATACAGGAATATTTTAACATAAATCTACATAAACCCTCATCCTGGGAATGCCTGCAAAGGTACAGCCTGTGGGCTGGACCCTGTGCCTGCACCGAGGAGGTGGTGAGGCCGAATTGGGCGATCCCCCTGCAGACTCCCAGGACCCAAACCCTGTCTCTGTATCCAATGCTGCTGCATCCATGCAGGGGACACCAGAAAGAGGGACGTTCTTGGCAGTCACCATCTGAATCCTGTAATTTCTCTGCAGGGCAAGAAGTGGTGCCATAAACAGAGGAAATGACCTGGGAAAAATGACCTGTCCTCTTCCAGAGGCATTCCCTTCTTCCTCTTCGCTGGGCTCAGTACCTTGACTGCATGAAATGGTGCTCACTGAGCACCACTGAGTGGTTCTGGTCCAGAAACAGGGTTTCTTTTCACTGGGAAAATCCAACATTTCACATTTTCTCTGGTTTGGGCTGCCTTTTAATCCCACATCAGGACAAAAAAAACCCCAAACCTTGAAATTGTTTGGAAATTAAAATGCTCATCCAAAGTTTCTGTTCCTCACCTTGGAAAGGGTGAGGCACTAGGAGAGAACTTCGGAAAGGCTGAAGAGGTGCCTTCCCTTTCCACTTCAAATAGCTCTGAAAATCTCCTGTTAAAACAACAGTTTTCAGCGTTGTTTGGGCAAATTCTTTCCACCAAATGTCAACTACACTGACAACAACATCTGAACACCAGTCTATCATCACCTGCATTTCACAGCTGGGGAAACAGAGGCAGGGTGACACCACCTCTTTCTGCTGTAACAGGTCCCATCCATGGACCCAGGGATGCAGGGAAGCACTAAGGACCAAGGAGAGATATTGGAACCCACTCTGGAGAAGGGGAGATGGCCTTGAGCCCCACAGCTCCCAGGATGGTCCTCAGGGCTGGAGGGAACAAGGCTGCATTGTGGCATGTCCCAACCACTGCGAGGGCTCCCCTCAATCTATGGATGCGGTAACACTCGCTCACCTCACCTCCTGCACTCCCAGCTAATTAATTGCCTGTTCTCTCCCTCTTCTTCCCCCTTAACTGGGACAAAGACATCTGGCAGAGATTTGCCCATGCACGGCCCCAGTTTTTAACTTTATGCTTGTTAGGGGATTTAACAGCACCACTCCCCCGAGACAGGCACCCTTCAAGGAGCTGAGATGTCCCTCCAGGCAGGGTCTTCGCTGGGTTTCTCCGGCCACCCCACATCGTGCAATCCTGCCATGAAGGTCTGGGGAGACCCAGGCTGTGCTGCCTTGCTGGGAGGTTTGCAGAGGGGTGGGCACTGGGACACCCACTCTTGCCTCTGCCCTGGCACGGGGGAGACAAACTCCCTGGGAAAAGCTCTGAGTGGGAGCGCTGAGCCTTTAATCAGGCTGCTAGCTTGCTGGTCCTCTGCTTTTTTTTTTTTTTTTGCTAGGAATGACCCAAAAGGGAATTGAAACATTTTGTTTCATTTTGAGCAAAGCATTTTGTTTGATCTGAAAAGAACATGGGGTTGAAGGGGGGGAGAATGGGTCATTTCAGCAGCCAGGAAACAGTTCATTTCAGCTCAAATAAAACTTAATTCTGTTATTGTTGTTGCAGTGTTTGCTGTCCGGGGGCCTGGGGAGGGAGCGGGAGAGCCGGCAAGGCGAGGAATCCTTGATTGAAGTAGTCCGGGACGAGGTGAGGATCCAGATGCTGTGGTTGGATCCTTCTGCCGTGGGACTGCTGCACAGCTCTTCATCTATGCTCAGTTTTGGGGGCCTCAGGCTTGGTGGGAGATGTCCTTTGGTGAAACAAGGACTCAGAGAGGATCCTCCAGTGCAGAGCCAAGCATCTCTACCACCAGCGATGCTGTGCACACCCCTGAGGCTCTTCTGCAAGGGCCAAAGCTGACTTTGCCAAACTCACAAATAGTTTCAGGAGAGCCAAAGCCACATTTCCCACTGAGTTCAGCAGCTCTCCCTCTTCCAGGAGGTCCCCCACATCGCAAATCCTCTATGCCCACTTCTCTCTGTCCTCAAACCAGGGCAGCAGCATTGGGGCTGTGTGGGCGCAGCCACAGCCTTCTCTCCTCCAGACAAACGCGGCTCCAGGCCAGGCCTCTCTGACTAATTGGTAGCAAAGCACTTATCAGGCAAACTTTAGCCTCTCTTCCGGTTTATGAATTGCTCATGAGCTATTTATGAATTTTTGACTTTAATTGTTATCCTAAATTATTCATCAAATCATTTTGATAACCAGTTCTTAGGCCAGATTACATTTTAAATGAGCTGTTTCCGCGCGGGCTCCTGCCAGAGAGCTCACAGCCCAGCAGCCACAGAAAGCAAAGGCAAAAGGGACTCGAAACACTGGGAAACAAACTGCAGGAAATACGAAATGGGACTTTTGCTGTGAGCCTTTCACCCCGCGCTGCTCAGTGTTTGGGCAAGGCTTGGGCTGCAAGCAGTGTGTGGTTTGACCTCTCGGAGCTGCTCATGCCAGAGGCATCGCTGCAGCAACAGCAGCTGCGGGAGGAGAGCATTTCCCTCCCTGGGTCACCACGAGAGTCAGCAAACCGAGGATGAACCCCAGCGCCGCGGCTTCCCAGCAAAGGCTCCCACTGCTGGACTGCACCTCCCTCCAAGGGCTGCTGTTCCCAGACAGAAAGGAAAACAGACTCTCCTTCCCAAAGCCCGTCCTGGACAGAATCATAGAATTGTTTGGCTGGAAAAGCCCTTTGAGATCAGCGAGTCCAGCCGTCCCTGCCCACTGCTAAACCATCCCTGAGCACCTCATCTGCCCATCATTTAAACCCCTCCAGGAATGGTGACTCCACCACCTCCCTGGGAGCCTCTGCCAGTGCCTGAGAACCCTTTCAGTGAAGTATTTTTTCCTGATGTCTGATCTCAGCCTGCCCTGGTGCAACTTGAGGTCATTTCCTCTCATCCTACAGCCTGGAGAAGCATCACCCTGAGCCCTCCAAGCTGCCTCTGGTCCCACACCAGCCCAGTACAATCTCTGCTGCAGCCGTGAGCTGGAGGAGACGGAAGCACCCAGCCACGGCTCAAACCCTTCTGAGCAAAGCAGCCAGGAGAGCATTTACAGACAGGGCAGTGAAAGAGCACAGAGGAGCTTCTCCCAGCCCACATCCACCAGCCAGGTCCCTTGCACAGGGAGCCTGCCCAGCTGGAAGGAGCAGCATTCCCACACACCAAGCTGGAGCAATTTGCTCATTGAAAGTGGTTGGATTGTTTTCCACTGCACAAGAGAATGGTGTTCACTACTCCCTTGTCACAGCTCAACTGTGTCACCTTTCCCTGCCAGGAAACCCCTGAAACCATCACCAGCTTTAACCAGGGCAGTCAGCAGAGACAGTGCTGAGGCTGAACCAGTGCGAGGCTGCAAGGCTGGAAGCATCAGGGAAGGAAAGAAGCTGAGCTTGGGTTTTCTCTGTGTTGCTCAACCAGATGGGACAAAATCATCAGCTGATGTTTGTTTTCCCTGCTTGCTTGGGTGGCCCTGAGCCCCAGGTCCTGCCCAATGACAAAAGAAAAAATCACATTGCTGTCTCTCAAGCTGTCACCTTCTTTCCAGCCAACCTCAGAAAGCCTTCAGGGCAGGGATGGGCTCAGCCATCACCTTGCTATAGCACAGCCCCAACACACCTCTGCTGCTTCAGCCTGAGTGAGACCACTTCTTTCCACTGACATCCCAGTTCATATGACTCAGGCAAGCTTTAAGGACTCGTTTTGCACACTGGAGGATGACAGCTACCTCTTCTGGTGTAAAAAACAGAAAAAACCCCTCTTCTGGTTTAGAAACCTGTGCTTCAACAGGCAGAGGCTGTACCAGACCTAGTGAGAGCATCCCTCTGCCCTCCCAAGGCTGAGCCAATGGCTGGGTTGCAGCCCAGGCACATCCCAAAGCACAGGCACAGGCACACACTTAAGCGTGGCTGTGCTGAAGACAAGGTGGGAATCGGGGAGGAGGCCAAGAACTGACCCTGTCTGCTCCTGAGATAATATATGTCTGAAAATCATCTCAGGTTTCCTGGCTTCAGCACTGCTACTGAAAATTTATGGTTTGAGAAAGTTCTTGGAGCCCAAATCCCTCGACCTATCACCTTTTCAACCTTGTGTTTATCGAGACACAAGTTCCTCTTCCTCCCACCCTTTGTTTTCAGTTCTTGGAGACCAAGAGGTTCAGTCCTGGTGCTGCCCAAGCCAGTGCTCACAGCCAAGCCATGTGAAGATGCAGCAAATCCTCCAAGTCCTCTCCTTGCCTCTGCACCTATCTTTTTGTCACTGCTCTTTTTTTGGGTGGAGAGTGGTGCTGACGTTCTGCTCTTTGCCAGCTCCACACATTCTCTCCTGCTCTCAGCTTCGCTCTCTTCCACTCAGCAAAATGGGCATCAAACACTGCAAGTTGCCACGGCGACCAGAATATCATGGTGACACTGGGGATGGGTGCTGGACTGGAGTCCTGCAGTGCTGGCATCAAAAGTGCATCACTGATCAGTCCCCAGGATGCTCCCAGGCTGTCAGATTTTACACCAAGGCAGGTTATGGCGAGGGAAAGAGCCTTTGGCAGGGTTTTCCCCGTGGCTCTTGCTGGAGGAAAGGAGTTTGTGTTGCATTTGGTATCATTGACACCAAGAAAAAGGCATACGTGGGTTTATTGCCAAAGAGCTTCCCCGTCTCACAGATTTTTGGTCACCTGTGGAGTAAAAGTCAATTTAGTGATATCAGCAGGGGACCTTCCAGACTTGTATTAGCAGGAAACAGAGGAGGGCAGTGAGGTCCCTGCTGAGAAAGGAGGCGGTTTCTGGGCTTGGATGAGGATTGCAGGAAAAGTCCAGCCCCGAGCATGAGGAGACGGCAGGAGCCCAGGTGAGGGGGCGGAAGATACTTGAGTGCCAGGGATTTGTGAAGAAAGCTTATAAAATTGCTGGAAGTAATGAAAGGAGAGAAGAATGACCAGGAGAACAGAGCAGTTTATTCCAGGAGGAGCGAGATGGCTGCAGAGGAAAGAAGGGAGGAAATACGAACAAGTTCAATAAAAACCATGGACAATTGAGACAAGGTGGATAAGAAACAATTATTCCCATTTCCTCAGAACACAAAACCCCCAGGACATCCAATAAAGTTACACAGCAGCAGATTTAAAACAAATCAAAGGAAGTCTTCCGTCGTATGGAGCGCAGATGCGCTTCAAGAGCTCTGCCACAGGACACTACTGAGGACAAAGCCACCACCCGGGGGGCCAGGGCAGAGGGACAGAGGCATGTGAAGGGCTTGTACAGAAGAGGATCCAGATAAAACCTCTGGCTTGGGAAGTTCCAGGATTTGGCCATAAGCTGGAGGGTGCACAGGGCACACAGATGGCTGTGCATGCCTGATTTCTGGTGCTGCTCCCTTGGCTGCTGCTGGTGAGGAGACATTGCTGGTCCGAGGTGCATGGTGAGACCTTCAGCTCCTGCGTCACCATGAGGGTGTGCAGAGAGGACCCAGTAAACCAATGTTGTTACTGTTCTGGGATTTCTCAGTGCCGTCAGCATCCTCAGAGCAGATGAAACCATGACACGTCAACTCAGCTTTTCCTTCTGCACCTTCGGTCACACAAGGCTTCCTACAGCACAGAAAGAGCCAGCAAATCACTAAAGAAAATGAAAAGAATAATCAAAGCAATCTCCAAAATGCTGGCAGCTTTGTCAGACCAAGGAGAGCTGAACGATGCCTAAGACAGACTGGTTTAGCACCTCCTCGACTAGGGCTGAGCACGCACATCCTGGGACATCTCCCAGAAGCTCAGCTGGGGACGATGGGGCAAAAGAGGCAGCTGGGGCAGATGGGCTGAATTTTCTCCCTTCACAGAGAAGGAGAAGGCAACAAGCCCCAGGAGTGGGGTCTGTAAAGGGGAAAAGACACATCTGCCTTGGATACTCATTCTCCAGCTGGTCTCACAACAGCCTTTCGCAGAGGACACACCAGGCAGCTCTCACCAGTCATTAAAATCTGATAAAATTCCACTCCAGTTAATTCTGCTGGCAGAAAGCTCCAGACTGATGCACAAATGCTGTCCCTCCTCACTCAGCTCTGCCTGCTTATTTATTTATTTTGCTCCTAACACGCATCTCTGCTTCACAACAATGAAAACTGGGGATTGCAAGTGGAGGAGAAGCTTGGCAGAGGGGTGGAGGTGGCTCGGGAGGCAGGAGAGCATCCACGTGCCATGGGACACAGACCACCCCTCTTGCCAGGGTTCAGTCTTCCCTCTAGGGACCAGACAGTGACCAGTTTGTGGGTCTTGTGGTCCTGATGGTATCTTTGCCGGGGAGAACATGGGAGACTTCACCACACCCACCGCTAACCAGCCCGGCTGGATTCTGGCCTGGCCCCAAATGCTCCCTCACTTTTGCTCTCCCTGCACCCATCCACAGCCTCAGCTGTGCTTTCCAGACCGATGCACACACTCATCTCTCCTTCCCACACCATTTAATAGCTACTTTGCCGGTGTTTCCTGAGTTTTATATAGTTTTTACAGTCTGTTTTTATGATGCTTGAGTAATTGTTGTTTGTTTATCATGGATTGCATGTCACTGGCTGGGTCAAACCCTTGCACTTCAGGTTGAAAAGAGACATTTGATATATTTCTTGTTCTTATGCTATTTATCATACTTTTAGGAATGCAGCTGGCAGACCTGTGGAGGAGGCGGATGGCAGCTCAGTCTGTGCCACCGAAAGCAGCAACCTCAGTCCTGTTCCCCTGTTCTTCTGCACAGTCACATCATACAGTGGTTTGGATTGGAAGGGACCTTACAGATCATCCAGTTCCAAACCCCCTGCCATGGGCAGGCACACCTCCCACTGGACCATCCAGCCCAGCCTGGAAGCTCCTGGGCTGCCCCTGCAATATTCCCACCCAAGAGGGCCTGAAGCAAACCCTGCTGATGATAGGAAAAGCAAAACGAGTGCTCCAGCACCGACTGGATTCAGAGATGAAAAAAGCCCTTTCGCCACAGCCCTCCCCAGGCACAGCTCACCTGACACCACCCCGGGCACCACCAGCTGCGGGTGGGAGCCAACAATAACTCCATCACACAAACCTCAGCAGCCACAGCCACACATTAACCGGCCGCGCGCTCCTTCCGACCGCTAAAGCTGCATCCGAGCAGAGTACTTCTTGGGAAGTGGCGAGATGAGAGATGAGTCCATCAGGGACCAGGTTTAGAGGGGGGAAAAAAAAAAAGAGAAAGCTAACTCATTCTCCAGCCATTGTGCTGAGGGAGCAGCTGTCCCGCCGCTCCGGGGAAGCCAGGCAGCAGCATCCATTCCCTGGCACATCCCGCCGGCTCCAGTCACTCATTTCAGCATCACCCACTGACAAGGACGGCGCAGCACCAGCGAAACAGATTGCTGTCACCATTTCAGAGCTGAAAAAGAGGGAAAGCCATGTGGGGAATGGGTTAGAATAGAAAAAGAAATTCAAAAATCTGCATACTACCCAAAAAAGCCTCCCCTCAGCCAGGGCTCCACAGATGGGCTGTGGATGCTGGCAGGATGGGGACCAGGTGGGTGCTGAGCAGAGGCTCTGGCAGAGGTGACGGGCAGATGGGTGCCTGGATAGAGCCACCCAGCAGGGCCCCAGCACCAGCCTGGGTGAGCCAGAGCCAAAGCTTTTGCAGCTCAGATTCATGTCATGTTGGGGCACTGAGTGCTCTCACCTGACACCCAGATGAGGGGACCAAATCCCAGCAGGGAGGTGGCAGGAGCTGCCTCCAAGCCAGACCAAGGGGAGCACAAGGAAAATCATCACCATTACCTGAACAGCCCATACCCTGCCCACCTTACAGCCCTCCTGGCTATTGAGGTTTTTATTACCTCCCTCACAGAGACCCCAGCTGCCATGAGAACCAGTTTCCTACCAGCTGGGAACTTAATTGGGTCAATTAATTAAGATCATTATGCCACCTCCTCATCAGGCCTGCCTGAGAAATGCCAGGGGTGAACTTGGGGCAGGGACTCTACCCCTCTTCTCGTGTGGGTACCATGAAATGTATTCCATGAACGTATTCCATGTGTTTCCAATGTGATGGGCAGGAAGATGCTGGAGAGGCAGAGTGTGTCTGCTGCCAAAGCTCAGGGCACAGCTCAGGATAAGGCACAGGGACCCTGCCTGCAGGAACTGAGCCTTCCCCAGGCTGCTGTGTCTCAGGGAAGGTCCCTCCCGGGACCGTGCTCCAGGGAGATGCTGGCCCTGCTCAGCCCAGACCCAGGCAGCTCAGCCACGCACTCTTTTTTTCTATTTATCCCAGGAAAATACAGAGCAGCACCTCCACTCCCCCCACACCTTGTCTGTGCACAACAGCAGAGATTTTGTTTATTGCTACGATTACTTTACCTTTTTTTTTTGTTTCTAAATCTGGGCCATTTATTTGAAATAAAACCAGTGATTTAACATGGGGAATAAAAAAAGAAAACCACACCCTCATGGTATTGCATTTCAAAACATTTTGGTTATTTGAACATTTCTGTCACTTCCAGCAGGGTAAAAACTGCTGGAATTTAACTCACGCTCACAAATGGGTTTATTTCTCTGCTCACATTGCAGCTGTATTTCTTAGCAAATTTGGTATCAGGGAAGTAAAACCTGTCAAGCTCTAACACTTCCCAGTCCCCAGATTCCTCTGGGGGTGCCTGTGGGCTTGGGTGGGCACCCACCTCCGCTGCAGGGGGTAGAGGCCCTCGCCGGAACCCTGGGCAACACCTCTGCTCGCCGCTCGACTCGGCCTCCTTGGAAAGAGGGTGCTGGGATGGATAACGGCACCCAGTGCGTGCTGTGTCCTGCAGAGAGAGTTTATCTCCTCTGGTACCTTCCATCCCAGGTGGCTTAATGCAAAGCAGCAGCCAGATTTGGGATTAGGGGAGGGACGGAAAGGTCAGCCCGGATCAATGGCGATTAGCTGGGAAGGACCTCAAGGGCCTGTTGTTTGCTCTGCGTCACTGATCCCGCTGCCGAGCCAAGATTCCCTCCATCCACTTGAGAAATGAAAGGACAAACACACCACGCTGGAGATTAAAACCCTGGATCCCTGCACCTGCGTGCAAGGCAGCGATGCGGTGCCAGCCTGCGGGCACCATGGTTTGGGCCTCTGTTGGCTCTGCCTGCCGTTGGGAAGCGAGAGAGGAGGAGAATTGGCTGCAGGAAGGGAAAATGAGAGCGAAGGCTGACAAAAATGTGCTGACAGAGGGGAGGCAGGGACGGCAGCAGGGGCGCTGACATCTCCTCTGGAGGAAAATGCAAACACATCACGGAGGTTGTTTTAATGTGGAGCGTCTGAGGAGCTTCTTGATTCCCCCCACCTGAGCTTGGCCTCCCCACTGGAGCACACGGGGATAAGAGAGGGACAGGGGTGTCACGGGGGGCTCCTGCAAGGCTGCTTTATGCCTTGCAGCTCTTCAGGAGGCTGAGGGTCTGCACAGCTGGGTTTGGTTGGCTGCCCACGGGACAGTCCCCAGCCAACACCATTTTCCTGAAGCGCATCGACCTGTGATGAAACATTTGTCCCAAGCAAAGGGTGAGGACTTCTTTGCAATACATCATTTTGCTTTCAGCTCATTGCCTCAGCTTCATTTGCTTGCGTCTTCCCACCTCTCTTTCCAGATTTCCCGTAAAAGCTTCATTTAGATTGAAAATGATATTTTCAGCACGTTAATTAAGTACTAATTGTTGATTAGAAACATATTTACCAAGGTCTAACAACTATGTAACAAGTGATGTCTTACTACACCCTCATTCCCTGGGATTTAGACCTGTGGAAAGATTGTTCTAATAAGCAATTGGCATTTGGGTAATGTGCAGTTTGCAAGCCACGAAGCCGCTCTCCCAAATGGGAGAAGACAGCTCTTTATGTTAATGAGATGCCAGCTGATTATTAGAAACACATTGATACAGGTTTGGGCTGTGGTGTAACTGATATATATCTACTGTGTTCAGTAGCTGTGAAACCTCAATCAATATGTTTCTCATAATCAGCCTGCATCTCGTGCACATAAATAATATCCTTGACGCAGCAAGGAGCTCCAGTTCCCAGACGTTAATAAGAAATCCCCACTTCCCACCCCTCGCTCCCCTCCTCACCACAGATTAATGCCAGGATGGGGCTCTGCTGCTCACCCCACTGCCCACACCTGGGATCCAGGGAGCCCAGGGAGACCTGTGCCCACCTCCAGGGGCCCCCAGAGGAGACATCTGGGCTCCTTAGGTATCCTGGGTTCAACAGTGAATGAACACCTCCCATGGTTATTTATTGAGAGCCAAAGGGCTCTGTGGACAGTGAGGCCCAAGGATGTCCATCTCTCCTGACTTTCAGCAATGCCTGTCAAAGGGTTTTCCTGGTGTAGAAGGCAGGGATGTGCCCAGTGCCTTGGTAGTGGACAAATGAGGAGGTGATGGCTGTGAGGAGGGTCCCCAAAGCATTGGGGGACAGAAGAGATGGGGCACGGCTGAGCCTTGTGAAGATGTAGCAGCGTCTCCCTTGGCTGCAAGTTCCCTCCATCCTGGCCAGGACAGTGCCACTATCTCCATTCTGTGACTGTTCTTCCACCAGTCCCTGGTGATGCTCCTGTTTCACCCCCACTGCTTTAGCAGCCTCTCTGATTCTGTGCTGCAGCCAGTGTGTGCGGAAAACCCACAGACACACAGAGATGGAGGCCCATCAGATGGAGAGTGTCACCTTCCTCCTTCTGGAAAGGAATGTCCCTCACTCATATTCCCACTGTGACCTTGCCCAGGCTCAGCCTCTGCTCACTCATTCCACTGAGCTTTCCCCCTCTAGATAAACACACTTCCAGTATCCCCTCTAACCTCCCTGAACCCACGCTGATGCTCTAATGCACACTCGCACAACAAAGCCATTCTTGTCAGCCATTTTTGTGGCTCTTTTCTGGACCCTTTCCATTTCCCAGTGGTTTTTGAAACCACAGGCAGCAGAGCTGGAGGCAGTGCAGGATCAGGCTCACCCCAATGCTGCATCCGAATGGCCAAAGCCAGTCCAGCAGCCCCTGCGCCACGGCCACCTCCAGACAGGTCTCACTTGGATCCCTCCTCTGCCTCATCCATGTTGTTCCCCATCTCCTGGTCTCTGTTTCCACCCAAGAGGTTCAATATGAAAGGGAGTGGTGGAGAGTAGAAATAGCTGGGGGGTTCCAACAGGCGCAGCTGGATGAGTCCAAGCGCATCCTGCTGCACTCACCGGGCACCCCAGTTACATCTGCACGGGCAACTTTGCAAACCTAATCTCATTACAGAACGAAATCAGATTTGTTTGGCAAGATCTATTTCCATAAAGCCATCCTGACTGACACTAATTCCTCCTTAATGAAATCCCATATCATTTTTTTCCCGTCTTCTGCCACGGCCAGGTCTCCCCTTTTACTCTTTCCATGGCCAGAGGATGCAGCACTCGCCCCAGACCCCATTCCCAGTGCCACCTGCAATGGAAAGGGGCTCTCCCCGTGCACTGGAGTCTCAGTTCCCACAGTGCTGAGGCCAAGCAGCTCCAAAACACTTATCTTCTAGAACGTGTGCCAATTGGACTGTGGCACACCTCGGCAGCCTTGCCTGACAGCAGAGCATTGTCCTGCTGCTCCCAGGGAGCGCAGAGATGCTGACTGAGCACTTCTGCCCTCCCCGCGCCGCTGCCAGCGCCATCGCTGCTCTGAGCTGGTGCTGAGCCCCTCTCGCTGCCGCAGATCTCCCTCTGCCCGATGTTGATAAACACCACTCAGCATTCGCAGCCACAGACTTCTCCTTCATGCCTTTACCTTCCCTCACCAACTTTCTGAACTCCAAAATCTCCTGTCTATCTCTGTTGCTGTCAGTTCCCTGTCTCTCCTGCTGTCTGTTTCCTCTTCCTGGGGGTTTGTACCCAGGTACAAACTTCATTTAAAAAAAAAATAAAAGATGGGCAATTGACCAAAATTATTGATGTAAGAAACCACAGCTTTTTGTCTAGTTCATAAAATTTTATGAAAGAGTTTCCTCTTTTCATTCCTGCTTTTTTTTCCCTCCATAGTCATTCCCAGCAGCCTTGGGGACACCAATGTTTCACAAGCAACCACTATGCCTCTTTGTTAGCCATACGTTTTCTTTAGCCTCATTGCGTGCCATTTAGTCACAGCAGCTAAATCTTCTGGCCACACTAAACTCTCTGCCAGGATTTAAACCCTCATTTTTTTTTAAAAAAAAAAAAAAGTTGAGATGAGAATAACTCTTCCCTGGGTGACATTCCCTCTGTTCACCACGACAGGGATGTGTGGAGCAGCAAGAGGGCTCCTGGGAACAAGGACAAGGGAGAGGATGCCCAGGTACAGCTGCAAGGCCAAGCCGTGAGCAGGCGACTCCAGAAGTCAAGGGTGCAATCAGCTAACAAGGACCAGAGGGGGGAACACCAGGCTTTGCACCAGCGGTTCCTTTCCTTTGTTCCTGCACCACCTGGGCAGCCCCCGTGGTGCCCAGTGAGGGATGATGCCAAAGGACCCAGTATCCATGGTGGATCGACGGAAGGGCAGCAGCAGAGAGGGAGTCAGGTAGAAAGAAGAGGAAAAAAAGCCTTTTGAGGGGAAAAAAACTCTGCAAAGGTAGAGAGCAAAGCAGCAGGGATGACATAGGGTGCTCAGCCCACACCTCGTGAATGCCAGAGAGGGGCAGGCAGGGAATTGTTTTATTATTGTTTTTTCTTTCAGCTTTTTTCTTCCCTTTAATCTTTGATCGGGAAACAAGCTGATTTTAATTAGAAAGCCCTCCAATTAATGCTGCCGTGAAGTTTTCATTTCCTGGGCTTCAGCAGTTTGCAAGCCCAGGTTCTGGAGGTTTTGTGTCCCCTTCTTGTTAAATAAATAACAACAACCAGACTGAATGGTGAAGAGGAGCACGCCCCCCACTCATTGATTCCCCCATCCCTGCTCAGGAGGGCGATGCAGCAGGAATGGTGGGGCTGCAGCCGGGCTCTGGGGCTCAAAGCTTCCCCGGGGAGCGGCTCCCATGCCCTCTTTGCTGACCACCTGGATGGCAAAGCCAAACTGCAATATTTAGGACTGTCACACAACCTGCACAGGACGTCGGTGTGCAGTGACCCCCGGGCAGCAGCGTGGCTGAGCTCTCCTTCGCCCTGGGTTGCTCTGAGGTAGAGCTGCATGGACACTGGCAGAGCAGCCAGGGAGGATCGAGAGCTGCCGAGGTACCAGGAGGGCACAAGACCCCCCGGCGGTCCCCTCCGCCCCGCAGACACCGAGGGTCACACTCCCTATCTCTCTCTCACACACCCGTATAAAAGCCCCAGGAAAATAAAAGAAAATGGAAAAAAATATGGTGAAAAGCCTTTATTATCCTCAATCCCATCTATAGTTAATGTGATTGTGAGCAGGGAGTGTTTAGAGAATTCATCTGTGATAAATATTTATAACCTGTGTTTTTGGGCTGTTATCTGCAAAGTGTAGCTGTTTGATCTGGTGTAGTGCTTTTTTTAGGTCATTTACATTCCCTTTCGTAGGAGCCCTTGTCCGATAGCAGCTATCACGTAATTATGTTTCTTTTGCTTATCCCTAATCCTGTCAAACCACCTACTTATCTCTAATTTCCTGTCCATTACCCCTATTGTTTGAGCTTAGATCGCTAATGCAGGACAGAGAGGGCTTCGCAGGCTCCGCGGGGTGCAAGGGCATCTCAACATTGCCAGCTGCACTGGTTCAGAAATCGGCCCTCTCTGTGCAGTGCCCGGTACTGCCCCGGGGCATCACTGGAGCCCCAGACCTAAGCGTGGGGGCTGCGGGGGCCATCAGAGTGGCGATCCCCTGGCCACCCGCATGTTTCGGGGGCTGCAGGGAGGTGATACATGTGCTCCAGAGGTCAGGAGCAAGAGGATCAGCTTGCAAGAAGGAGCACAGGTCCCAGGGATGTGTCTGTCCTGGGCTCAGCAGCACACAGCGAGGCAGCAAGGATGCTCGGCACGGCCACGCCCAGGGGTGACATCCTGGGAGGCGAGAGCTTGCACTCATCTTGAAGACATGGAGCCATGGGAACTGATCACGTCCCGGTGTCTCCAAGGCAACCTCGTGTTCAGATGACAGAGGCAGGAGCCAGGGCGCAGGGAGGGTGTCCCCTTGAACAGCTCAGCCAGCCCCAGCTCCCTGTCTACCTGCCGAGAGCTGCTGTCCAGAGACGTCCTCGACTTGGTGGCCACAGTGGCACCTCTGGGTGTGGCGTGAGGTGGTTCTGATAAATATTAAACACTGTGCCTCCTGTAGCATCAATTGTGTGCCCTTCATCCCCAGCAAAGAGACACTGCTTGGAAGTACATTTCCCATATTTATTGCTCCAGGAAGAGTTTCTCAGGCAGCCCAGCATTCCTATCGGTCTGCGTCATCCCCAGCTGGAGGACCAGCAGTGCTCCTCTCTGACATTGGGATGCTGTCCTCTTTAAGTGCAACGAGGAAGAAGTAGACAGAATGATTAAGTTCAGCTTCTAAAATCCAGATTTCCAAGTCACTGCACCTTTGAGCAGAGCATCACAAGGTGAGACAGTGTCAGACAAACTCAATGGCTCCCTTGGATGTGACCTGGACTCAGCTCTGCTCCATCAGCTCCGTATTGCTGGGAGCAGGGAGCTCACTGCTCCGGCAGTGACTGCTGCTGCCGCATCGTTAGTATTTGGAGCACATCCTCCCCCCATTAGTGCTGGCACACAGGACAGAGCCATTTGTCTCTCCCATCCTCTTCTGCTGTTTGCTGTCGCTTCTCTCTGCTCCAGGCATTTGAATGCTATGACTGGTCCCACCTGCTGGAGCTCTGTCCTATGGTCACTGGAGGGAGGTGACTCTGCCACCACACTCGCTGCCACCAGTGGCTGCAGAGGGCTAACGGAGAAGCTGTTCAGGAGGGAGCAAGGCAAACTCACATTGTAAAGGGCCCTTGGCAGCTTATCCAGGCAGTTTAGGTGCAAGACCATCCTCATCTTCAGGTGGCTGCAAGCTGCAGCGTGTCTCTCTCTGCACAGTGTGTGTCTGCTTCTTCCCTGGAGCATTTGGTAATGGCCATGCCATGGTGGGACACGTTACCCCATTCATCTGGGACAGCACACACAGGCTTGGCAGGGGCTGGATTGAAACACCCAGTTGCTGTTTCTCTCCTGTCAAGGAGTCCCAGAAATCCAAATGTGAACACTGGAAAAGCAGAGCTGTGTGAAATTTAAGGCTGAGTTTGGAATTCAGTCCCTAAGACTCAAGGTCACATCTGGCCCTGAAGGAGGAGGACTTCTCAGTGGTCGGAGAGGAGACGATGGAGCAGGACAGCAGTAGATGAGAGCAAGGGGGGCAATATCTGACCAGGGCTGGCTGACCCCAGCTCTGGGCACCTCTGCTGTCCAGTTGCCCAACCCACAGCAGCCCCAGCGGTGCTGTCTTGCAGAGCATGGGTGCTCCAGCAGCTTGGAAAATTCTCCTTGGCCTGTGTCCCTGTATGATACGATACCCCTCTAACTTCTGACAGGGCATCTTGATAACGTTTTTTCTTTCTTAATCGTAACTATTTCCAGTGATTTTTTGGCAGGGGAGCCCCAGCTTTGTCCCCACCACGAGGGGCGTCCGAGCATCCCTCCCTCAAGCACAGCCGGGCTGTGGCAAGGAGCCAGAGCTACCTACCACAGGTTTTATATTGGAGTTTTACTCCAAATAAAGAGCTCTGCCGTTGGGGAATCTCTGTCTGCCACGGCTGCCTTTGCCTGACTGCAAATAAACCTCTCCGCCGTCAAAGAGCGCGCATCACCTCCACCAAAGGAACCGTAGGTGGCACGCAAGGCCGGGCTACGGGGCGGCTCTCCCCGGCTCTGCTGTCAGACCGCGCCGGCTGCATTTCAATTCTGCTCTGGTTCTGAGCAGCAGCAGCTCTGGGTCTGTAGGAGAGCACTGGTGCCTCCTCCCTGCCTCTGCCCCCCCCCCCCCCCCCCCAATCCCCCAGGAGGACACCCTACCCCAGGCAGCGCCCCTGCTCCGCACCAGCAGAAATAAAACGTTCCCAGTGGACTGGGTTTGGGTTTTCCCACCAAGGACAGGTTGTGCTGTGTTTCCCACCCCTCCTTCAGCTCTCCTGATCCTGCTGCCTCTCTGCAAACCAGAGATGGTTTGGGCAGGTCAGGCAGGGACAAGGGCCTGATCCTGCATGAGCAGCTCTGCTCTCCATCGCTGCTGCTTCCCTGCCACCGTAAGAAGCTTCTGGGAGCTGTGGGGTACCAAGCTGGTGGGGCAGAGATGTTTGCAGGCCAGCAAGAAACACAGAACCATCAGACCCCAACTGTGAGACATGAGATGTCTCAAAACCAACCCAGGCCGTGGGGTCTCTCAGGACCAGATGGTTTCCTTCTGCCCTAAATCACAGGATGGTGCAGGATGGATTTAACCCAGCGAGCTTTGTCTGGCTCCATCCCCCACCACCCCGTGGATGAGAGGGGCCAGTGGCCACGGAGGGCAGGGAAGGATCTCAGCGCTGTGCTTTGGTCACCACGTATTGGTCACCGCTTACTTCAGCTTCAGGAGCACTCAGGCTCTGCCAGCTCCGAGCCTGGCTGTGTTTTTCAGGGCTTTCAAGTCTGACTCACTGTGGCTCCCCTTGATGCTGGGCTTCTGACGCACGCACGGTTTGCGGAGAACAGCGGCTCAGTAATTAGCAGAGCCGCCTGGCCACAAATGGAGAGACGATACCGAGCTTCGTTACCAGCCCGAGCCCTCAGCATCTGAAGCCACAGCTTCCTTCATCTGCGGGACTTTGATTACTGAAGTGACATTGAAAGACAGCAGATCCCCACGACCTCCTGCCCAGACACCCCTCCCAAAGGAGGAGCTTAGATACGAAAGGCTGTGTTTATCTTTTCATTACAAAAAATGTGTATAGGAGCTGGGTACTTGTCCCTGGTACAGCTGTTCTCAAAGAGAAAGTTGTGACTTTCCCCTCCATGTTGGCACATTGGGTGCTGGCAGCCCCACACCAGACCTGCTGGGGACACTTCTTGCTCTGAGGACACTTTTCACGCTGGGGCCATTCTGGGGACAAGCGACAGGCTGAGCTGCAGCCTGCACAGCAGGACTGCACGAGGCTTTGCCAAGCTGCTATTTTGGGATCATTTAAAAATAAAAAAAAAAAGAACAGCTCAACTCCATTGCAAAATCCTGAATGAAAGCAATCCAAGGCGAGATGCAGAAAAGCCATGGCTTTTTTTAATCCTTCCTTGTTTGCCCTTCCCTCCTCCAAGCACTGGCAGGGATGAGGCACACCTTGTTATTAAGAGAGCTGCTGTTCCCATGCGGCTGCCCCAGCTGGAAATCTGATATCCTGCAAGTCTGACACTGCAGCACCTCCCGATAAATGCCTGTAAGACACGGGTCACGGTATAGGAACTGACACAGCAAAGCAGGGCTCTGTTCAGCCCTGTAAGCAGGACCAAATCTGATCTAAGAGAGAGAGACTGCAGCAAGGGGACCTGAAAGGTGAAGAATTTCTGTTCAGTGCCCATCAGGATCACTAACTTAATATCCCCAAACTCTGCACCTGGATGGTCCCAGCCTGCCTGAAAATAGGCAGACCTGGACACTTTTATCTTTCCTAACATCTGCTAAACAGCTCCCAGAGGCTCTACCCACACGAGCAGTGAGGCTCTCCCATAAAAACCGAGGCAGAGCCTGTCCCTTGCACCTGGAGGATGGAGCTGCCTGCGAGTCCTGCCAGCTCCGGCGAGGAAAACAGCAGGAGGAGTTCAAAGGGAGCTTGAAGAGCCACAGAATGGAGCACAGCCCTGTCTCACTGGGCCAAACACCCTGAGCGCTGCCTTCAGCATCCGCCACGGCGCAGGAGTCACCCTCCGCGTGACTGAGGCTTGGCAAGGCTGAAACCGAGCCCTTCCTCTCGCCCTTCCTAAAACCTGCCGCTTCCTGCCCAGGCTTTTTCCCAGCTATTTATAGAGCAGGGCTGACAAGGTGCCCCAGCTCTGAGCTTTCCCCTGGGAAGTGCGTGCTTGCTGAAGAGCATCAGCGAGGCGTATGCTGCCCATCCCTGCCCGTGTGAGGGGCAGCACGCCAGCCCCCGGCACTGCCTGCTCCACGCTCCTCCCAGCCTTCGCATGCTTCAAGACTGGACCCAGTTCAAAACTCGTGGCAGGGGCTCAGGCAAGGAAGGTGCTGCCGGGCTTTTGGGCTTTTGGTGGTGAAATGTTGCTCGATGTGTTGGAACCTTTGGCGCTTTACAAAGCTGGGTGAGGACCGTCCAGGTCTTAAAGTGGGAGCAGAAGTCACCCAGTATGTGAGTGCATTCACATTCCTGCCTTCCATCTGGGGAGGATGGAGCTGCTGTTCTTCTTTCTGGGGTGCTCCCTTCCCCTCACCTCTCCTCGACACATCCCTGCTTCGGCCCCAGCTGTGCCTTCCCCAACAGTCCTGGGAGCCGGCCAAAGCGGATTTCTTACCATGAGCAGCAACTCCCCTCGATGCCCTTGCTGAGCTGCTCACCCAAGGCAGCCCCTGCTCCTGCTGGTCCCTCCCCGGATGCAAGGACAGACCCTGCAGCAAGGACGGGACAGGTCACTTGTCCCACCCTGCCTGTCCCAAAGGTGTTTCTGACAGAGCATCCCCACGAAGCCAGGCAGGGGTCTGCCAGGAGGGATGCAGACCCCTCGGCTCAGTCCCAGCTGTGGAGGGGAAGGGCCGCATGTGTCAGAGGCTGAATGTCTTTCTCCCCATGAGAGGAAAGCACGATGTCTGGATGAAGATGGGGATTAAGAGGGAATTCACCGCCTGTGCTGTACCTGGGCTGAGTCACAGACACCGTTCCCCAGAGCTGTCAATCTGGTACCTTTCACCAGAACTAAAATTCAATTAGTTAAAACAACAACAACAACTGTGGCTCCAGACAGCTTGTGCCTTACACATTTGATCCCTTTTATTACTCAGCACTGCTCAAAACCCAGCCAGCAACATCCTAGCTGACTCCCACTAGTTTCCCCATTTTATTCTACCAGGATTAAGTCAACCCTACAGTCTCCAGCTGTTTTGTGGTTGGGCCTGGATACATCTTTATACTCGAGCTACATTATTAGGTGGATTGTGGCCAAATTGACAGAGCTGCTTCAGGGAGGACAGGGCCATTTAGGTCAATGATGGTCCTGCCAGCTGGAGAGACACTTGGGACTCATGATTTGCTAGCAAAGCTCTGGACTGTTGTCTTAGCCTCACTTGATGTCCCAGAGGGGGCTTCTGTGAAAGCCCTGACTCTAGCAGGAATGTTTGATTTCTTGGCAGAGGGTTGTAACAATCTGTCTTGGAGTATTGCAGGAAGATTTTGTGTTTGGCGTGGTTTGTCCATAGCATCACTTCATCGTCTGATGCGTAATCCGCTCTTTGGCCTTTTCTGAATGGAGTCTCCTCTGGGTGTTGGCAGCCCTGCTGCCCTCAGCAGCTGTGCAGTAGTTCAGGCTGAAGGCAGGAGCCATATCCTCCAGCTAGCGTGAGCTCACACTTTTTGGAGACCAAGCGATGGTGTTGCAACGTGTGGTGATGCCACGCGCTGTGCCCAACTCTCCTTCCCACCAGGCTGCCCGAAGGTGTGACAACGAGTGCAGCATTGCTGTGTGATGGGACGTGACCTGACGTGATGTGAGGAGCTGCTCACCCATCCGGCAGGCGACGTATCCTGCTCAGGGTGCTGGGGGAGCACAGCCCCGGCGGGAGCACTGACAGCCTGCCTGGAGCATGAGCCTTGCTGAGGCAAGCGGGATGGCTCAGGGGGAGAGTTAACCAAACAAACAAGGGCCCCCTTTGCTCCCAGGTTAAAACACCCTTTGTGTTGTTAATGAACAGCAGCAGAAGGGTCAGGCAAAGGAAGGGATGAAAGCTCCATCCATCAGTTCATTGGAAACAAGACTGTCTGTGTGATTTATGAAACTGCCTTGAACACAGGGTTTGGTACAGGGCTCGCTCTTCTTCTCCAAAATGAGCAGCATCTTGATTTAGCATTGGAGTGACTGAACAATAACCAGTCACTGTTTGCTGCCGGCACGTGCTGGAGGGTGGGAAGAAGCTCCCGGCCTACACACCGCCTGGACACCAGCAGCTGGTCTCTCCTGGCACTCCAAGACATGCCTGTGCTGAAATAACGCCTTGTGATCAACTCCTGGCACGGCAGCTCTTGTTCTGGAGCAAGTGCAGCTTGTTTTGGAAAGGCTAAAATCATGGGGTGGAAGTGGATCATGCTCAACACTGGCAGTTCCCTGCAACTTGGGGTGAGAACATCCCCACTGGGAGTTAAGCACACAGCAGCTACTCATTGTCTGGAGTCATCCCGCAGGAATCTCACACCTTACCTAAGCCTGATTTAGCCTCCCTGTGTAGACACATCCTAGTATCTCCTGGCCTCTTCCAGAGCCAGTGGTGCTGGCAGCCAGGCAGAGCGAGCGCAGCGGTAAAGAGCTCTTCCCGGCAGCAAGGAAGGCTGCTGTGCATTTACCTTTGGAGCTCTGCAAAGCTGATTCTCCCGCAGCACAATAACACCACTTCCATGTGTGACTCATATTTTTTTTTTCCCCCTGCCTTGCTCTGTAGTTTTTCTAATTACTGCGAGCTTTGCAACTGTGAATATGTAATGTTCCAGAAATGTGTGTGTGATTCACCTAACGCGGGGAGTGGACTTCCAGCCAAAAGGGACTCGGAGATTTTCTGGCATCAGCCTGTGACCTGGAGAGCAGCCAGAAAAACTCGCCAAGGTCATTTCTTTCTTTCTCCTCTTCCTTGTGCTCCATTCTTCCTCTCAGCCCCTCTGCTCCCTCCCCTCTTTCCTCCAAACAAGACTCAGGCAGCACCTTGTTTATTACTCATCAGTATTCCCTCTATAAAATCTCCCCAGCAATGCATTCCACGCTGCAGCTGCGCTTCTGCCAGCACCACGCTCCGGGACCTGTGTGCATGGCCCTCTGAGAGCATCTCCCATCCAGGGGCATCAGCACTCCTGTGGGAGGGGGCTTTGTCTTGGATGTGGGCAGATTGTCCCTCATGATTTAGGAACTTTGTTTCTGAAAGGGGTTCATGAACTGAGTCACTTAGAAACTCCTGAAAAAGGGACGTGTGTCCCCATCCATGTGTCTTCCCATCACCCAGCAGCAAGGGCAAGCAGGGATACAGCCCACGGCTTCCCCACCTCGTTCCTACACGTGGCCCAGTGGTGACAACAGTGGGAGACCTGAGGGAAGACGCTCGTGCAGACGCGGCCTCAGGGCCCCTGTTGTGCATGGAAATAATCTGGCATCCCACGAATTTTTATGAAAGCAGCAGCAGCATTTGTGGCTGTTATCAGCTGTAACAGGTTAGCGTTAGACACAACAGCGTCTGCCAAAGGGAAGGGAGGAGGGGCCCAAACCCCATCATTTCTTCATGCCTTGTTTCAGCCCAGTGGGACAAGTGTCCCAGAGGAGCAGCTCTCCTCACTTGACATCCCCTCCAAGGAAAAGGCAGGATGCTCTCAGTTGTTTTCTGTGTTCATGCAGGTTCCCCGCAGCACCCACACAGCCAGAGGTCCCAGAGGCTGGAGCTGGCTGTTGCCTGATCACTGTTAGCAGGGACAGAGGAGCTGCTGGGACACCTCTGCCAGTGTCAAACTCCCAGTCACACAGTGACAGCAGCCCCTTGTCCTACAGAGAGGGACCTGATGGTAGAGCTGGAGATGATGAGGAGGTACCACCCCACAGAATCCTCACCTCAGACTTCCATCCACCAGAGATGGCAGAGGCACATGTGCTCCCCTGACGGGAGGCTGCAGGGGTGGTGGGACACACAGTAAGCCCAATGGCTCTGAAGTATTTTCCCACTAGAGAACAAGTCACCTGCCTGCATCTGCACTGCTTGGAGCTGCTTCGGAACATTCACCGGAGCCTGGGAGTCCCGACACCCCTCAGTTCATGTGATTCAGAGACACCCACTCAATGGTCTCATCCCAGCTGGGGAGTGGTGGGGTTGTGGGGGTAGCTGGGATTGTTACGTGCAATTTTGTGTCTCCTTCTGGCTGCCTTACAAACTGGCATCTCCCCTGCAGCCAGCCCTCGCACCACTCTATCCAGCCTGCCTGGCAGTTCTTCCCCACCGGTGCCTCCTCCAACCCTTCCCTTCCTTCCCACCTTCCCATCCCACTCCCCCTTGCCTGCAAGCCATGAGTGCTGAGACTCATCCCCTCCGCTGTGCCAACACTTTTCCTGCCACAGGACTCTCAGCAGAGGTGATTTATCTGCAGGAGCTGCTAGTCCCAGAGCTCTTGAATGCGAGGATGTCAGGGGAATGTTCTGCCCTGACGCCGTGGGAACAGTCCACATCATTACCTCCAGCCTGCAAAGATGCCCCAGTGCAGATGCCCCACAGCAGCAGCCAGAACTACCCTGGGGTTCCCAGGGAGCAGACATCACCAGCTGCTTCCTTCCTGGAGTCAGTGCTTGGGAGAAATGGGGTCCAGCTCTTCAGTGGAGGAGGGCACACACAGGTCTGAAGGCAAAGCCAGTGCTGCCTTGCATGCAGAGTCTGGAGAGAGCATTTTATTTTAGGTGAGATGTTGGTGGCCTGGGAAGAGAGGAGTCACAGGCACGAACTCTTCAGGAAGGCCTTTCAGACTCCAAATGCTGGCTCTTCCCAGAACTCTCCTGCCTTCTCCTTTGCTTTGAGACAAACTCTATCAGCTTTCTCTGATTGAGTCACTTATGTCCCTGGCGAGAGTCCGGTGTTCGTTAGCCTGATTGCACTGGCCAGGACAGCAAGAAGCAGGATGGGACGCAGCAAAGGCCGTAGAAGGTGGGAGGACAACACCATGGAGTTGCAGTCAGGTGTGATGCTTTCCCTCACATATTATCATTCCCAGGGCTGAGGTAACGGGATGCTCACAGTCCCCAGCCCTTCTCTCCCAGAATAGAGGGGCAGCACCACCTCCTCCCATGTCCTTCAGTGCTGAGGAGACAATTTTTTATGCAACCACTGTATCATGCAAAGCACAGTTTGCATTTTCAACTGAGCAGCATGAGTTGGTGGGTAAGAACACCAGGATGCTTGGGACCATCTCCCCTAACAGCATTTTTCTGAATTCTTCATCTCTGAGATCACAAATGAAGGCAGAGTTTAAAGCAGTGGCCAGATCACTCTTTCACAGACCTAGAACAAATACACTAAAAGCTTCCCCTGTGTGAGCACAGATTAAGTCGTTAATGAATATTTTTGCTAAGCATCAGAAATCTGGCTGGCTTCGGAGCACAGCTCAGCCAAGAGGTTGGAGATTTGGCTGGAAAGACTTGACAGCAACCAGCAACAGAGCTGGGGGCCTCTGCCTGCTGGAAGGACACATGGTTAGTCCTGCAAAACTGCTCCGGGGGCTGCGGGGATGGGACTGCATGGGGGGGAAGTCTGCATGGACACTCAGCCAAAGGACAGATTCCATCCAGGCACAAGTTCCAGCTCATTTATATGGAGAAAGAATGGATTTAGGTCATCGCAGCCCTGGCAGGTGATGCAAAGGCTGTGATGAGGAGCTGTGAAGCATCCGCCGTGCTCTGGGTGTGCCTTTACCAGGTCCAGCTGCACACCCAGTGCCAAAGCAATCTTACTGCAGCCCTGTGGCACCTCACCAGCCTGAGACTACACCTGCCTTTCCACAAGAGTTAATTAGGCCAGGGCAGCTTGCACTAATGAGGCCAGTGGCTGGAATTCAGCACCAGCTGGTTGGAGCAGCCGACACTGGCCGGGTGCGCGCCACAGCCCGAAGAGCCACCCCGAGGAGCAGCACGGCTGCGCGACGGTGCCAGTCCTGGGATTCACTGTTACTGCCTTCAAACTCGGGGATTTACATCTGATTTGTGTCCAGTTTCTCAGTCAGCAAGCAGGCAGCAGCGAGGGTTCCTGAGCTGTTTACTGGAACAGGCAGAAGCAGATGTGTTCTTCCAGTTTGACCACCCATGTACCTCTGTGAAAAAGCAAGTTTAATCTACTTTATGGAGGAGGCAGAAAGCAATTTTTGAGGTTCTGTAAATCACTGGGGACTGCAAACTGCCGTAGGGAAACATTCGGATATCCAGTGTGTGTGGGGCACAAGCACAGCCTGGGAAAACCCATGGAAAACAGGGTCAGTGAGTTCTTTGCTGGCAGAGGCAATGCTGAAAAGCAAGGGTGGGTAGGTGGAGGGCCCGATATTCACTGGGATAAACAAGGAGGTCTGCAGAAAAGCAAAAAAAATAGAAGTTAAAGCCGCCTTGACAGGACAGTAACCTTCTCTGTCTCACATTTTCCAGGCATGGTGCTCAGGCAGCTTTACAGATGTTAATTAAGAATTGTACCCTTCCCTGGGGATGCACTGAGGTATTACAAATAATAGTATTACCAGGAGCACCGGTACAGACAAATTAATTAAGAATAATATTTTAAAATGGAAAGCTGTTGGGTCTCAGTGCCAGCCGGGGAGATGGGCAGGAGGGGCAGCCTCAGGGTGCTGGACGGATCCTGCTCACCCACTCGATGGCCCATGGCAACCAGGCAACTGCAGTGCTTGCAAGGACTTATCCTGCCTCATTTGAGACCAGAGCCTGACCTGCCCAAAGCCACACAGCTGTTCTCTGGAAAGGCTGGAAGTAACCCCCACCTTCTTCCATAGCAAAGAGGCCAGAAACCATCCTTGCTGGTGGCACAGAAGGGCTCTGGCTCAACCAAGTCTTTGCTGGTGCCGCCACTGAGTGCTGTTCTGGTGAGTGGTCATGGTGACCACTGCAAGGAGGCGGCTGCTGGTCACTGCTGGGTGTTTGGGCAACTCCCTGCCTTCCCTGTGCCCTGACTGGGGAGGAGGGAAGAGCTTGTGCCCTTGGGGGCCACGGTGCTTTGCTATCATGCAAGGACGTGCTGGGCATCCCAAGCTCCAGTGACTGGTCCAAAGACAGAGCCTGCATCCCACCCCTGCCCCCCTCAGGATGTCAGGATGCTGCAGGGAACAGCACCAATGCAGATTCCTTCTCCAAAGTTGCTGGTTGAGGCTCTCCAGTGCAAGGAGACAACAGTAAAGTTTGAATTGAATCTCTTAGTAGTTACGAGGTTTCCTTGATCTGGGAATTTTGGAGGAGAGGAAGAATTGTCATTCCCATGCAAGAAGTAGCACTTTTGGCTTAATAATCCAGATGTGTTTGTGAGGAGAAAGAGAAAGACAGGAGTTCTTTCCTCTGCCCTGCTCTGTAGGGAGCGGAGGGGATCCCTGATGCGGGCACTGCCACACTGCCCACCACTGCCCTGGCCAGAAGTCGTCAAGTCCCTGTCATCCCCCCAAAGTCAGTGCTGCATGAACACTCCCCACTTGGCCTGAGGAGAAAGCCAGCAGCTTTGCTGGGTGCTTTATATTGCTCTTTTTTGAGTTGTCTGGTTTTGGCCTTTGTCCTGGGAAGAATACGGCCACAGGTAGACCATGAATCCATCCAGCAAAGATCGCATTCATGGTTATTTTGGGAGACCAACTTTTGTCCTATCACACCGTTCCTCGTGTCTAAAAAGAGCCCACAAGGACAGTGGGGAAGCAAACACGGCCCTGAGATGTGATGCAGCTAAAAGGTCGGATATGATCTGGTCTGATTTCCTGCGATTCTCTCCCGTGTGGATGCCAGGACAGGGCCGTGGGCGGCAGCGCTGCGGCAGCGCGGGAACAATGGCCGGTGCGCCCGTCCCGTGCCAGCAAGGAGCCCTATCAGATCCTGCGAGGAAAGAGGGGGCTGCCTGGGCTCCTGCAGTTCCCAGATATGGCCTTGCATTGTCTGCAGCATTTATTTCTATCCAGTTTTGGCAGCCAAGGTCCTTGGGATACTTGGGTGAGGCAACTCCTGTTGTGTTAGACTCCCATTTTCCTTCCTCTTCTTCCTTTTAAACAAAGCCATTATCACTGCTCTGATCTCACTGCTGGAGAGGGCCAAGGGGGGGCTTGCACTGCCTGTGAAAGCCTCTCCCTTCCCAGCATGCTGGGCCCTTCTGTTCCTCACCTGAGTGCCCTGAGCGAGGCGCGCTGCTGAGGCCACTAGGCTGCATTCTTGGAGCACTTTTGGAAAAGTCTGTGGCTTCTTCACAAAGATCAAAAAGAAAAAGATTATTCCAGGATAGCAAAGTGCTAGAGCAGACCAGCAGGACAACAGGTCTGCGTGGATTTGCGTGGGGTGAAGAACAGGAACTGTTCTGGAACGGGTTTGCAGGCACCAAGAGGGGATGAAATGCTCTGGGTGGGTGCACCTGGAGGATACTGAGTCAAGGAAAATTTAACAGGAGCACGGGGTCACCTCTCCAGCAGGCCAGCTTCTTTGGGAAGGAGCAGCAGCACATTGCTGGAGGTACTTGGGAACAACCTTGGCCAAGGCCCAAGGCAAGAGTCTTTCCAGACTCCTAATCCAGCATCAGAAGAGCATGAGCTAAATACCACTCAGAACAACGATGCTTTCAGGAATGTGCTCCTGCACAGGTATCTGGTGCAGGCTGCTCCTCTGCTTGGCTGCACCTCTGTCTGCCCTGGGAGCAAAGACGTCCATTAGCTGGAGCAGTCACCAGCACAGAGTTCACACACACGGTCAGAGAACACAGAGCAAACCATTTTTCCATCTTGAACTCCTCAGATGCTCTCGCTCATCTGGAGCTGCTGTTTTGTTCATCACTCCTCATCCAGTGTGTTCCCAGAGTGTGTTCAGCCCTTACTAATTAAAGCAAGGGTAAGGAAAGGCAGTGATCTGTGCGTGAAGCAGACATGCAGAAGCATGGATGCTGTGAGTCAGGGAATGCTCCTTGCCAATTCCCCACATATGCTTTTGTACTCACTCATTGTTTGGCTGCTTTATTTTTTCCCAAAGAGCTAAGCAGATGGATGGGAGCACTCACTGGATGTGCCCACGAGTACACTGAGCCTTAGGAAATCCACTCCATGCTTTGGTGTGAAAACTCCTCGAAGGAGAGAAGAGGTGGGAGGGTCTTGCTCTACCAGCAAGAAATGTGGGGAGAGATCTGGGAGGCAGGCAAAGAGAGAGGTGGGAGCCTGGTGGTCTGTGTCTGATGCAAGCCACAAAGTCCAGAAAAACCAAAAGTATGTTATGGTTGGAATAAATCCTGATGCCTGTGGTGAGAAGCTGCAGGAGCTTGAGCCCTGGGGGTTAAATAGTGTGGTAGGGAGTGCTGGCTGGAGAAGGGCTTTGCCCAGGAGTTTCTCTTGCTCTCAAATAACATCATCAGTGAAGCAGAGGGCAGTTTTCACCACTCTCCAAAGCCTCTGGATGTGGGTCATCACAGCCTCAGTCATCTTTCCTGGTGCACTCCTTCTGCAAGAGCACCTCTGGGTTCCCCTGACCTCATGCAGTGCCAACTTCCACCCCAGTTGCAGCAATGCCCAAGTCACCACACCAGTGTGAGCAGCCTCTGAGCCTCAGCCCCACACACCTGGTGCAGCTTGGCCTCTCTCACTGAGGTCTGCACACATTGCTGCAAGATAACCCAGCACCTCCTCCTCCTGGGAGGTGGCATCCAAGGCTGTGGAGGGAGCCAAGAGGCTCTGGGCTCCAACATTTGCACCTCTGCCTTCCTTCAAAGGTGCCCTGATGGTGAGTGGGAAAGGATTTGTGTCATCAATGCATGCAGACAAAGGTAAGATGAGGGATAAGAAGTGCACAGCATCCTGGAAGCCCAGAAAAATGTCACACAAAGGTCTCACTTGGTACCTCATCTGCAAAAGGAATTGCAGTGTAATGTGGACCCCACGCACATCATCCTCTGACCGGCCCACTCGGGCAGTGATTACAATGTGCGCACAGAGTGAGGAACGCAGGCAGGTACAGGAAGCACGACAGGAAGAAATAAGACTGAGACTTGCTGTAGCAGAACAGACACCTCAGATGGGATCAGTGTCTGCTTTAATGCACAGTATTTCTGCCTCACCAATGTCTCACCAGGCTGGCACCAGGTTTTGACAGTGGGATTGTTCAGTGAGGTTCATGTGAGGCAGCTGGACACAGGCACAGGATTACACTTACAAAGAGCTCTCTATAATGCTTTAACAGTCTAGGATAAAAAGCTCCATTTTCCTCAAAATGAAGGATTCATGGTGATATTAACACTCCCTTATCACTGTTGTCACTGCAGAAGCACATGCACCTCATCATCTGCAGCTTGCCAGGGAGAGAACAACCCATCTTCCCACACTTCATTTCAGAAAGTGCCTGCTAATGTTATCTACCCTTGCATTAAACAGGTGGAGAGAGATGCCAGCGTGCAGATATGGCATTAAACGCAGCCAGAGAGAGGCGGGCACTGTGCTCAGTTACAAGTGGGTGTGTGAAAGCAGAGCAATACAGCTGAACAATATTCCTATGTCATTGATGGTTTTCTACCCATCCCATTTCTGGCTTCTCTCAGTGACCATGGGAAAAAGCTTCAGGTCACTCAGCATTCAAGCACAGCACACAGGGGCAGCTGGAGGAACCTTGTCCAAGTTGGCTTGTTTTCTGAAAGCAGGTATGAACCAAGCTTCTGTTTTCTCCAAGCTGCTTGGGAAAAAAAGCAGGATCTGGCTCAGGGCCTTGCTCTGCATCTCAACTCAAACCTCAGCTGATACAGGCTGAAAACGGTTCACTCTTGCTTAGAGAGACCCATCCAAAAGCCTCCCTCCTGCAGAAGCTTTGTTTTCATCTCAAATAGCAAGGTGCGATGAGAAAAGCCTTTGTTCTGGCGCTGCGGTTTTGGTTCAAGCAGAGCCAGGAAGCTCATGAGATCTCCGGGGAAGGGCAACCTTTCAAAGTTTTCCAACCTAATCTTCAAACCAAAGATCTGTGCAATGTGTCTGGATGAGCCGCCCGAACGGCTCAAAACTTGCAAACCTCTCGAGACTCCTCTCCAGCTCTGCCACAGCTCCGCCTGATGTTCCGCGAGAAGCGGCAACGCGGAGCAGCTCCCAAACAGGGAACGTGGCAGAGCTCCACCAACTCCATTTAAGCCGCCCCAGACAGCCTCTCCATAGTCATTAAGACTTCTTAAACACCGCAGAAATGCCAGAACATGCATCCAACTGCAGCAAATAAATCGGCGTTGGCCGAGCTCAGTGCAGCCTCGTGCCTCTGCTGCGCACACCAACATTAGGCTTTCGGGGGTCGGCTGAGGGCTGTGATTTTGATATGGACACAAAACTGCCAAAGAAAGAAATGTCAGGGACCCTTGCCATGGTCTGGCAGACAAACAAGGATAAAACCTCCCAAACTGTACAGTTCACCACAGAGCACGTGGGGTTTATCCACAAGGGTTAATATTTTGATACAGCAGGTGGACAAGATAGAAATTCTCCAAGAATAACTCAAATGAGCCACACACAGACCTGGCCACTGCCTTCCTTGGACAAAGCCCTCAATCACACGGCGTGAATGTTGGGAGTGTCCTGTGTAGGGACAGGAGTTGGACTCGATGATCCTTTTGGGTCCCTCCCAGCTCAGGGAATCATGAGTCTATGATTCTATGATTCCCACCCAGGTTAGTGATCACACATGGCTTTAATCCATGCCTGGGAGTCTGGGAAGTCCAGCAGCAGCTTGGTTCTTCTGGCAACATCTCACTGCCAAGGTACGTGGTCCAGAAGAGACAAGACTGTAAATGATTCTGAATGCCCCAGCACATCCCAGTTCCACCTGCTTCAACTCCTCCTGCCAAGGGATGTTCAGCCGCTCGCTGCACAGATTATCCTACGTGATCTCAGCATCCAAACTTAGCACCACAGGACCACTAGAAATCCAGACCCCTGCTGGGAGGCTATGGCACAACTGTTATCTCGCCTGCCTCCCACTCTGCCTGGCTCCCACCTCAATCCAGCAGCTCCTGCTTTCCAGCACACACACACCAACAGCACCAGGAGCAGCAAGGCTCCCACCCCTGCCAGAGAACACTCAGCTGTTAGCTGTAACCAGCAAATCATAGAACTCATCAGTGAAAAGTGAACAGAAATGCTCTTTAAAGCAAATAAAAATCTTAAACCACAGGGAATTCCCAGGACCAGCTTCGCTTCCTGTATCCCAAAGTGGAGAGGATTTCAGTTTTCCTTCTGAAAGCAGCATACAAAAGGAGAATCATTTGCTGGGCATCAATGGAGGCCACGGGAGCCCTGGGAACTGCTGGAGCCTACAGGAGCCCTGGGCATGACCTGTTTGTCCTGTGAGTCTGAGCCTGGCTTGCCCTCAAAGGAATCCTGGCTCCACTGGGACACAGAGGCACTATGGATATCACCCAGCACACAGCAGAGCCTGCGCTGCCTTCGGAGCCTGCACCCTGCCTGGGCACTGGTAGCAGGGAGCCCTGAGGCTCTTGGGCAAAGGCCTGAACAATCTGAAGCTAAACTAGTTCAAAAAAACCCTGAGACATCCTTAGGGAAAGGCAAAAGCCTTGGGAATGGACTGAGTGGGACAGCACTCTTCCTGCGCCACGGAGGGTGGATGCAATGGGACCGGGTGAGCCTGCGCCATCTGCAACTCCTCCACATGAATGAAAAAAACAGGGGAAAGAGAATTACTAAGAATGCGGGACTCAGAAACAGAGCTGTTTCTAAACAGGATGCTTTTAAAGCCTTCCAGGAGGCATGTGCTGGCTCTTTAATCCCCATCAGTTCATTTATACCTAGTAACTTTTTACTGCTGCCCTATTACATCAGGCCCTGTCGGGACAGAAGATGGTGGTGGGAGAAACTCAGGAAGTTGGAAATTTCAGGGAGGATGAGTTACAAAAGTCCTTTCTGTCCACAGCTTGACCAGAGTTCAGCCTTGGGTAAAACACTCTGATGCTTGAACGCTTCTCTGAACTTCTGCAAGCCCTCAAGTCAGCAGAGCCGGCCAGAAATCTGTCTGAGGAGCTCTCTGAAGATCTCACCTCCCTGCTCCTTTCCATCAGGCCAGTAACACCAGCAGGTGAGCTGTCCAAGTCAACGGTGAACACAGGGCTCAAAGGCAAAGAGTCCTTCCTCAGCTGCCCAAGGCTTGTCATGGCTTGGTTTTGCAGCTGAGCTTCTCTAGGGGCTCGGAAAGGGCTCCCCCATTGCCTGCTGCCCAGCCAGGCACAGCAGTGTCCCAGGTCCAAGAGCTCTGGGTTGCAGCCTCCGCGCTGCTCTTCTGCTCCAGGAGTTGTACTCGATAACCGAGCTGGAGCCACGCTCAGCCAAACCTCTGCTGCAATCCAAGAGTACGGAAGGCTGCAAACGTTATTAATGCTGCACATGTTCACGGCTTAGGAAACAGAATCCCCTGGAAAGGGTATTCAGGGCTGTCACTTGGACCCACCCAGAGTGGAGTCCTGCTCTCGGCTTGTGATCCCGATAGGGTGAGGTCTCCTCCACCCAGGGCCCAATGCACCCTCAGGACACGAAGCAGGAAAATTCCCTTGTGAAATGCAGTTGGTTTTGTCTTTGATGATGTGATCAGGCCTGGTGGAGTGTAAACAGGAGCCAGCCAGGAGACTATGAGCAATATTGATTTCAAAGTAAGCTCTTTGGGAAGCAGGTTCCACACATCCTACAGGGAAGAAGCCCTCTCAACCCTCTGACACGGAGAGTAGCCCTGGCCCAAACTTGTCACTTCACATTAGTGGACATTTCCAGAATGTCTATTTATTTACCAAACTGCAGCATTGCTCCAACTCTGCCTGTCCCTATTCCTGCACCTCATGAAAGAGAGCTGGGGGGCAAGAATGAGCACTGAGGCTCCATCCTGCAGAAGGAGTGGCCAGAGCAATAACCCCCAGGCTGCTGAGAAAGTGGGAATGGTCTTTGGGTACAGAAATAAACATCATCTTATTGCTATTGGGAATGACACAAGGAAAAGGGAGGAGCGTGTGAGAAGGATGCACAAAAAAAGCAGAGAGAATGCAGAAAGAAAGAGGGATGGGATAAAGTTGGGAAGGGAAAGAAAAACAAAGAGGAGGAAAAAATCAGAGACAGAAGTGACCAGAAAAGAAAATGTGGGAAAGGCTGAGTCTCTGGCAGGGAGTGGCTCTTCCCCCAAAGCCCAGCAGAACTGCTCACACAACTCCTTCCCCTCACAGAGAGGCAGGAATGTCTTTTCCCACTCGCATCATTTTCTTCTTGCTCTGTTTTTTAACTCGTAGAGAGGCAGGAATCCCTTTTCCCTCTCGCACCATTTTGTTCTTGCTCTGGTTTTGCCTCGCCTGCTTTGTTCTTTCTCCTTACAGGCTCTTGCTGAGGGTAAGCGTTAATTCTTTCCAGGTGCTGGTGTCTCGCCATCCTGCCGTTCCCACTCGGCTCCCGCTCTCCTGGCCACGATGACTCCCACTCAGCTTTCTCCAGGCAGGATCCGCTCCACCTCCCCAAGGGGCAACCCCCCCCCGGAGCCCTGAAAAGGGCCAGTTCTTCCCAACCCTGACAAAATTAGACCTGCTTATTGCTTTGGATTGCAGCACGGAGCTTTACTCCGATTGCTTTCCCATGAAGAGGTTTGTATTCCAAAAGAGAATCCTTCCCACCCGCCGCAGGAGGGGACCCCAGCTCCTGGCTGTGGGGCTTACAGGGCCTGTTGGGTTTGGCTTGCAGCCTGAAAGCAGCCTGGAGGGGTGAAGCCCAGCGCCAGGGGCAGCTTGGCAAACCCACAGGGAGATTTCTGAGAATCTCATCCAGCGGCAAAACTCCTACTGCGCTGCTAAAACTGGGCTGGAGATCCGGGGAGGTGAGATCTCAGCTCTCTGCTCCAGGTGAACGCGCTCTGCTGGGAGCTTTGCAGTTTCTGGACAAGCTTGGACAAAGCAGAGAAGTGATGTCAGGCCAGACAAAAACATCGATTCCAGTTAAATGCTTTGGCATCTCGGTAGAGGTTTTTTGAGGGAAAGGGATGGTTGTCCAGGCTGTGGGCAGCTGTTCAGGACTCTCATAAAAGGGTTCACATGACTCCAATAGAAAGAAGCCCAAGTCAAACCACAAGAGGTTGTCTGTGTTATGAAACCCCTGGAGCCAGCAGCTAGGTGACACATGGACCCTCTTTCCACCAGAAGGACAGGTTGGAGAAGGCTGCCTGGAGCTCGGCAGAGCCTCCCCCCATCAGCATATCCAAACCTTTGGAAAGGAAGCACAATAAAAAGACCACTTAAACTACTCATCGGCTGAACAGCTGACACAGGCAGGCAAGAGAGCTGCCAGCAAGTTGGGGTCTTCATGTGTTTGCAATTCATCAGCCTCCTGCTTAGCTCCGCGCAAGCCGGCGAGGCCAGGATTCAAAGGTGAAACACCGGCATCTGCTCCCATCGTGTCTGCTGCTTAGTGCAAATATTTATGTTTCTCAGCACATAAAATAAATAGCCCCATGTCCCAGGGAAGCCCCCAGTGCAGCAGCAGGTACGCTGTAGGATGTGTGAGCATGACTGCCAGTGCATGGCTCCAGGACCAGGGGAGGAGGGAGCAGAGCTTCCTTGCAGAGCAAAGGATCCTTTGGCCACTTGCTTTACTCTTCTCTCCAACAGACATGGTGTGAAGGAGAGGACATCTCCTCTCGCAGCCCCAGGAGGCAAATGTGTGCCAGGTGGGAGAGAAAAGCCTTGATGTGCTTGGTTACGTGGATGTAGCACCTTCTTCATCTGTGTGCACCTCCAGCACATGGGCAGCCCAAAGCAGCAGTCACCCCACCTTAGATGTGTGCTCCCTCTCTAAGGGCTCACTCACAGCAAAAAGGGGACCCCCCAAAAGGTGTCTTCTGAGCCTGGCGAGGCAAAAGATGTTTTTAACCACCTGGAAACAAGGACTGCTTTGTGCCAGCACCCACACTGGAAGAACTGCTGACACCATCACCTAAAACACCCTCCTCCAGTGGAAATGCCTTCCCTGTGATGTGAGCACATCCGTGTCCTCCTGCACACTGAAACTCACAGGGTTATTTGTGCTTCTGGATGATTTTGGAGTTTCCGTTGCATCCAGGAGCTCTGTGAGGCTGCAGAGCATCCAGGGCATCCAGTGCAGGGAACTCACAGCCCCTGTACCTTCCCCAGCCTCCCAGCAGCCCACTCGATTCCTGATAGAACGCGGTTAGTGGGCTGAAGCAATTTATTAATTAATTTTATGTCAACAATAGCAGCACTTCATGCAATCACACAGCAGTTTTGCATATTAGGAAGTTGTAACACTGATGTTGGTGTAGGCTGGTGCCTGGGAACAATGATAATAATTACAGAGCCTGCTGCTGTTGTTTTAGCTGTTGTCTGTGCCAAAACCCTCGAGTACCAGACTTCTTGGCAGCGGATGCTGGTGGTACCTGCACAGTCACCTGCAGGGAAGTCCCCAGATGTCTGCTGTCCAAGTGTTCCCAGACTGGGTGGCCCATCCAGTGGGCTAGTTGCTCCATGCCATGGAGATTTCAAGGGCTTCTCCCTCTAGAAACCCTTTCTCATTCCTCTTGCACTGAAGAATTACATGGAAGAAACAGTTTTGAATCCCCCCAGGCAAGGAACAAGGTCGTTCAGGGAGGGAGATGGGGTAAACTGCTTCTAGTGCAGAGGGCAAGATGTGACCAGGCCCGAAAACCATCGGCAGGAGCTTCTATCATTGGAGCATGACAAAGACACCATCTTGCTGGCAAAACATCCAATGCATGCAAAGGAGAATCTGGTGCAAGAACCAGCACCAAGGAAACAGTGGCAGCAGGAGAATCATCGAGGGAAGTGCTGGGAACTGCATCTGCCTGAGCCCAGCCACAGCCAACGTCAGCCCCCACCCTGCCGTGCCAAAACCCCTCCAACCCTGAGCCTGTGGGACGCAGGCTGAGCAAGGAAATCCCACCTGTACAGAGGGGAAGTCCTTGGCTCTGAATTAACTCTGTTTAACGAACACATCCCAGTGGTGTGAGAAGAGCAGAAGTCAATCAGAAGCACTGGGGGGTTGCCAGCACACCAGCCCGGTGCTCCCCGTCGGCACGGAGCAGCTCCACCAGTGCCACTGAGGCTTGATTATTCTTCCCACAGTGGGAGATGCAAGGGGCAGGCATCCCTGCTTCTCTCCACCCAGAGTTCTCTCTCCAGTTGCTGCCTTCAGTCTCCCAGGGCTTCAAAAGGAGAGGGGAAGATAAGAGACAGGAGAAGGAGAGATGTACAGGAGAATCCCAAGGAAATAAGGTTACTGGAAGCAGCGAGACAGGCTTCCTTCACAAGCCTGTTTTCCATTTCCTCCCCCTCCTCTGAAATTATCGCTGAGAATTTTTTCCCCTCTTCACTGCCCAATATTTAATTGAAAACGCAGATCTGTAGCCCATGAGGTGTTATTTTCGGCACACGAAATAGAGATATCTCCGAGCAGCTGTCAATCCCAGTGACCTTAGCTTCTGTGCAGACTGCATCAGCCTTTTTTCCCCTCCTTTCCTTTCCTTTCTTTTTTTTTTTTCCACTTTCTTTTTTCCTCCAGCCGAGTTACCGTTTCATTGCTCTCCACTGGGACTCTGACAAGAGCCGAGTTCCTTGCAGATGACACAGAATAATTGAGATGTCCTTCTGCTGACCTTCAGTCCCTGGCAGCGCTGGCTTCCCTTCTGGTGCTGGGGGCGCGCGGCAGCCGAGTGGCACACGCATGCCCAGAGCCCACACGCAGGGGGACTTGGCTTTCCTAGGGGGGTAAAAGACAAAGAGGGAGGAGAAACATCTGCCCCCAGGTACGCACGGGCAGCCAGTGAACCTGTACCTGTGTCACCCAACCCAGCAAATGTATTTACACAAGGATGAGCATCAAGCAGAGTGGCACTGGCAGGGCAGTGTGTGACAGTGCTGGGCACAGGTGTGCCCCTACGTGTGCCCCTACGCGTGCCCCTGCGTGCATTAACACAGGGCTGTGGGGCAGCTTCCCACCACAGGCATGAGCAGAGAGACCCAAGACCATGTGAATAAGCACAAAGACCTCATTTATGTGGATACTGGAAAGAGACAGGGGCAGGAGAGCTGCAGGGATGCTCCAGCTCCACAGAGGCACCCACCAGCTCCTGTAAGGTCCCCAGTGGGTGGGAGGCAGAGCCTCCTTCCGAACTGCACCTTGCCTGGCTTTCCAAGGCTGCAGCCTGACATAAGGCTGAGATGGAATTGCAGCAGCCCCCACGCCAGGAGAGAGCCTGGTGCCTTCTCCCGGGATGGGCTCCACTCCTGGGAGCTCCATAAATGCTGCCTAATGTCAAAAGCTATGTTGACCCAAAGATGGAACAATTATTTCTCCCACAAGCACTGTATTTGCACAGGAATCTCACAGCAATGTGGCATCACTCTGACATTTTCCTTGTTTCCACAGGGGCTGCAGAAAAGGAGTTGAAAGTGCAGGCAATAACCTTTCTGCCTGAGCAGGGTCCATCAGCGTTCCATGGCCCGGGTGCTTTTACACGGAGGAAGGAAGAGGAGAAGATAGAAGCTCTGGTTTAGATTACAAAAACATTTAAAAGGGACGGTGATATAAGCAAAGAGGGTTGTTGGTTGTTGTTATCGCTGTGCCTAGAGATAAGCCATGAGTGGGGACAGGGCTTCAAAACAAATGCAATGAGAGGCAGACCCTGTCACGAAGAAGTTTATAGTGTGAATAAACAGAGTGGGCAAGGGCTGGAGGAATAGTGATAAGGCCAGACGAGGCAGGGAGTGGCTGCTGTGCTGGGCAGGAGCATCTCTGGCTGGAGCCTGGAATCACCAGGGATGGGCTTTCCAAAGTGGATTCTACCCAGGGGGCTGCAGCAAGGAGAGAAAAGGGAGGACAGGTTTGCCTCCTCCAGCCCAACCCGTACATCCAGCCCAGAGCAGAGCAGGCCGGGTGGTTGTCAGGCACTGGAAGAGGCTCCCGGGGCAGTGGTGGGGTCCCCATCCCTGGAGCGTTTAAAAGCCTTGTGGATGTGGTGCTGAGGGACGTGGTTTGGGGGTGGGGTTGGCAGTGCTGAGTTAAGGGTTGGACTCGATTTTCTTGAAGGCCTCTTCCAACCTAAACGATTCTGTGATTGTGCGATTGTGTTGTGTCTTTAAATCTCCCCTCAAAGCCAGGCAGATTTCTCAGAGTTCATTCAAAACAAAAACAAATTCATTTCAGAAAATAGTATGACTAAAGGGTTTGACTTTTCCAGAGTTTCCCCCCCCCCCTTAATTTTTTTTCCAGTCTGCTCTATTCATCCAATTTGGCAGTAATTCCCCAATAGTTTTGATTGTCCCCAAAGCAGTATTTCTGGTAAATAAACTATTGTCCACCCCTTTCTCCCCAGTGTTAGCTATGCCAGCTTCCATTGTGCTGACAATTGATTCCAGGTGGCTTTTTCCTCCTTTTATTTTTTTTCCCAGCATATGAAAATGCCTGTACAAAATTAATCTTGGTGACTGGGGCGAAGAAACCACCTCTCAGAAAATCGCTGGACAGCCGGAGCCAAGCGCGCTCCCAGGCGTGCTGAAGAGGAGGATGGATATATGGGAACCTTCCTGAATTCATTAGCTCCAAAACAAACTGCGAGGGATCAACAAGCACTGCTTGTAACTGGGAAAATCGATCCCTTTAAACACTGGAGGCTGGAGCACAATGGAAAGACACTTCCAGAAAACCCCCACTGCCTGATCCAGGGGCCGGGGAGCGGGCGCAGGAACCCACAGAGGGGCTGCCTGGGGTTGGGAACAGTCACAATTCATTTTAAAAGCAATATCACTTAATAATATTCTAATTGTAACTGCAGGTGCTGTACCTGTGCTGAGCTGCAAAACCTAAGCAGGAGAAACATTTTGGCCGGGTGAGTTAATGGCTCGGGCTCTAAACTTTTAATTCCACTCCTGTCCCTGAGATGTTTCAAAGAGCACTCGTAACGGTTTAAAGGCATTACAAGGTGCTGCAAGTTAAAATGGGAAATGTCTTAATTTTGGCTGGGGACCTTAAAAATACAAGGAAAAGCTGAGGTGAGACTCATACGTGGAGTGGGAAACACGAGGCCTATAAAAAAAGTCAAAAATGGAATCAACAGAGGGTAACTGTGACGGCTGTAACTGAGCAAAGAGAGTTTAACTGTCAATTCAGAGGGAAACGTCAACTCCACAATGGAAACATCAACCAAAATTTATAGCAAGGAACTATTTGGCACAATGTATTCCAGCTCAGTCCATGGTCAATGGATGAGATAATTGCTGCAAAATGAGATTGTCTGGTACTGAAAAAAGGAGACGGAAGAGATGCCTGCGCCGCTGGGAACACTGTCCTCCTTAAACAGCAAGGAGAGCTAAGAGGGTCAGACCCTCACCAGGGATCACCTTGGGCACTTTAGGGAGATGTTATCCAGACAAAAGGTCCAACCATCAGCCCAGCCCCACCGCACCTGCTAAACCATGGCTTGAAGTGCCACATCCACACGTATGGAGTCATAGAATCATGCAATGGTTTGGGTTGAAAGGGACCTCAAAGCCCATCCAGTTCCAACTCACTGCCATGGGCAGGGACACCTCCCACTGGATCAGGGGGCTCAAAGCCCCATCCAACCTGGCCTTGAATACCTCCAGGGATGGGGCAGCCACGGTTTCCCTGGGCAACCTGTGCCAGGGCCTCCCCACCCTCATCATGAAGAATTTCCTCCTGATGTCCAGTCTAAATCTTCCCCCTTCCAATTTAAAGCCATTCCTCTTCTTTCTGTCACTCCAGACCCTTGTAAAGAGCCCCTCCCCAGCTCTCCTGTAGCCCCCTTCACGTAAACGGACACGTTTCACCCTTTCTTGCCCTGTGTGGGCAGAGGCACTGAGGATCTCCCTCTCAGTGGATTTTAGCCAGACAGTGCTTCCTTGACCCTAACACAGACACTGCAGGCACTGGGGGACCCATCTAACCCCAGCGTTATCCTAACAAGCACCCCTTTGCCTGCAGGCTGTTTGGATCACAAGAGGGGAAACCGGGAACGCCCTCCACCTCCCCATGCTGAGCCTTTATCAGCACTTAATTAAAACTTGACAAGAAGATTAACACGCAGAGGGCAGTTTTAATTAACTTAATATCGCATTCAATTTTCCAATTCGTCGCAGTGTACCAGACACCTGCAGATCTTAATACAAAACCAAACAAAAAAAGGGGAGCAGGGGAAGGGGGAGAGAGCGAGGGAGATGCCGTGGCTGCAGCAGAACGACTCTCAAACTTGCTGCCATGGCTCTGCCTGCACACAGGGTCACACAATCCCAGAATCCCAGCGTGGTGGGGGTTGCAAGGTCCCTCTGGAACTCACCCAGTCCAACCCCCTGCTAAAGTCAGGTCACCTTCAGCAGTTGCACAGGATCACATCCAGGTATGGATTCTCCACACCTCCCTGGCAGCTGGTTCCAGGGCTCCAGCACTCACACAGGAAAGAAGTTTTTTTTCAGGTGGAACTTCGCACGCTCCAGGTTGTGCCTGGTGCCCCTTGTCCTGTCTCTGGGCACCACTGAGCAGAGTCTGGCCCCTCCTCCTGCCCCCCATCCTTTAGAAATGGATCAGCATTGATGGGATCTCCCTCTCCACCTGCTCATCTCCAGGCTGGACAGACCCAGGGCTCCCAGCCTCTCCTCATAAGAGAGATGCTCCAGGCCCCTCACCATCTCCATGGCCTCTGCTGGCCTGTGTTTACCTCCTGCAAGGCTCCTGCAAGGGTTGTCAGATAGGAATAGTGGCTCATTCAAGCCCGCCTAGGGATGTCTGCTTTCCAAAATGCATTTATTTATTTGATTTGAATGTATTTATTTTCAGCTACATTCCTGGGGATTCATGAACGAAAAGCGAGCTCTCTGCTTTACCCCACTGTCCAGATCATCAAGCAGCAGTTGGAAAAGTCTGGAAGGATGGCAAGGAGCAGGGTCCCAGATGGCTGGGGCTAAGGCAGTGAGCTTTCAGTCCGCCTCATGGGGCCACTCAGGGACAGAGGAAGGGAAGACACTGATCGAGAACATCTTTACCCCACTCCTCCTGGCTTCACTGGAGCAAACAGCCTGGAGCAAGATGCATCTCCTGAGGAGACCTGACACACCAGGGAGGAGAGAGGGGTGAGTCCAGCACTGACAGGAAGCAGACAAAGGGAAGGCAGAGTGAAAAGAAGGCATGGAAATCCTGCACTTCTCCCATTGCTCTCCCTGTCTCCAGAACAGCTCCCTGGCTTCTCCTTGTGTGCCCCATGCTAGAGAGTTGTGGGAGCAGACACGGGCAGCCCCTGCCAGCCCCACACTCCCAGCTGCATCACCTCTCCAGCTACAGACACCTCTGAGTGCTGTAGCTCCGGGTTCCTGAGTTGCACTCACCTGTGGGAGCAAATGGGGACCCTCTGGATCACCTGGAGAGCCATGGCTGCTGCTGAGCAGACGCTCGTTACAGAGTCACGGGGCCACCAGGGCCACAGCAAAGCCAAGGCAGATTCACCACACAAATTCCCACACTGAACCTTCAACTACTTGTCTGCCAGGAACAGTTTGCCACACACCAAAAAACAGTGTTATTGTTAACTTTCTCCTTCCATTGTTTTTTCTGTGTCACCTCATGCCGCTCCCCCCACCAATTTCCTGACAACCTTGGGAGGAACAATGCACCGACAGAGTATTTTTTCCTCTAGAGATTTACAGCCCGTGCCCGAGGAATGAGGGTGTCCTGCTCCTGCTGCAGCTCTGAGCCCAGCTCTGAGCCCTTCCCAGTGCTGAAAGGTTCAGCCAGCCTGGACAGGTCTGTTCACTTCACAAGGAAGAATAAGGCTTGTTAGTTTTCCTTCCATTGCTTTGAAGCATATTTGTTATTAGATTAGGGCAGGGTAACTCAGCTCCTGTGGGAATAATCTCTCAGTCACACTGTACAGCTATGCAGCCCACGAAGGAAGGCACACAGTGCTCTAAAGACAAGTGTCTGCTGGATGTGTTCTTTTGTGGTTCCAGTACCTTTATTTTTGGCTGCCTTTATATTTCTTGGTGCTCTGAATTTAGTTAGAGGTAATTTAATAAATAGGGAGAGTTGTGTTTGGGTTTGGGGAAGGAAGAGAAGATGTCCTCCTGGCACCCTTATAAAATAAGATTTTCCTGTTCTGAGTCCTCCAGACTGGCTCCAGCCCAGCAAACCCTCAACCTTGTTCCCAAGGATCAGCACAGGGGCCCGAGGTTACAAAAAACCCCACTGTCCAATCTCTCCATGGATTGCAGAGGTGCTTCAGAGGCCTTGCTTTTCAACCAGAGCTGCAGCCAGGCTCTGGTTCCTCTCCAACACCTTCCACTTGAGTGACTCCTCCTAACAAGCTGCTGTGCTGGCAGTGACGGTGCTCAGCCCCTCCTTTCCTTGCCCTCACATGCTTAGGGGAGAAACAGCTCCACACTCAGTATCCCAAATAACAGCACAGTCCAACATCTAAATATAACCCCAGTCAACCATAGCTGCAGCAGCCACTCCTCTTCCAGCCTGCACGGCTGCCTTGGAGGAGAGACAGCAAAGGGGCCTGGGTGATTGAAAATGGTGATGGATGGAGCACCTCATGTGGCAGGTGACACCTCCATACCCTCCGGAGCAGGGATCGAGGGAGATGCACAGCAGTCCCAGTGCTGCCTTGCCAGCAGGTTCCCTTCTTGGTGGGCAGCACCAGTAATCCTCTCCTTGACCTGCCAGCTGAGGTCTCTGGCAGAGAGAAGCAAAAACCACCATCGGGTGCTGGGTTTGGGGACATAAAGAATTCCTTTTCACATATCTTCCACTTGAACACCTACTGGCATGAGGTTGTGACTGACACCACCCCTTCTCACCCCTACCTCCTGCCTCAGATCCTCTCATTTCACAGGAGGGCATCTTTGGGAACCTCCCATTGCCAGCTCATTTCCACAAGGAACAGAAGGATGACAGGCCATGAGAGATGGACAAGCATTTAAAATACTTAATGGACAGATACAGACCATCCTGAGCACGGGTCTCAACCTCTTGCAATATTTCAGAGGGGAAAAGAGAGCCAGACCCTCCTCCCCCACCTTGTACCAATATGGTGTAGGGTTTAAAGGAGGCTCCCCAGAGCGAGGAGCTTCAAAGCCTCACCAGCCCCTCCCACCGAGTGTCCTCCTGGTTCAGTTCCACCCTCCACATTTAAGTGCCTTTCATCCTTCTTCTTCTTCGTCCCCATCGTTATTAGGTTCCCTTCCCCCCATCCCGCCCACTCCCACCCTTGCTGGAGACTGCCTTTGGTCAGGAGCCCAATGGGAACCAGCTGTCAGGCGTAGCTGGGATATCCTGGAGAAAACAGCTTGAAAATGCCTCCTCCCTGCTTCCCCCTCCATGGCAAAGAAAAAAATCCCACCGCAAAGTGGTCCCACAGATGGAAAAGGCATCTTACAGGCCACCCTCCTCCTGACCTGCGTGGGTCCAACGTGCCGGCTTGGGACCAGGAGGTCCCAGGTCCCAATTCTCTTTAGAAGCATGAACCCATCCTGTTTGTCCTTCTCCTGCCAGCAGGACCCTCCTGACCCACACGGCAGGAGCCCAAGTTCCTTGCACCAGAGCATTTTGAACTGATCCTCTTTTGTGGATGTCTTCAGTGCACCTCGCTCCAGCATTGTTCTTCAGAGATGTTCCTGCCCTTCCCAGCCTCGGGGTTGTTGTTGTTTAAACAGCAGCAGCAGCCACACAAGCTGCTGGCTGTCCTGCCTTTGCAGGGTGGTCTGTAATTGCTTCCTGTCCTCTCCAGCAACTGCCTTCATTTGTTTGAATTTCTGCCTAATCTCAGAACCGGGGGAGTCTGGAATGAGAGATGCTCGGGCCATGCTCACGGGTATTTCCTAGCCAGGTTTGAAGATCCAGCTTGGTAAAGTCACAATCCCTTAACCAGAAAAAAAAGCTTGAGCTTAAAACAACCCAGGCAAGCCAAGACATGGTCTGAGGAGAGCGGGAGCCGTGGGTTCAGAGAGAGGGAGACCAAGGTTTTCTGTGGTCCTTGGATGCGGCAACTGGAGCCCAGGTGTGCGCGGGCAGGAGCAGCGATGGAAAAAGAGACAGGGGGATGGGGAGAAATTAAATGTTATTTCTCCAACTTCAGATCCTCACTGTTCTTGGTCATGTTATGGTGCGGCTGTGCTTGGGGTGGACTTTATCCAAGCCTGTTTGCACACATCCTGCTGATTTCCCAGCGTGCTGGTTCTGTGTCTCCGTGCTAGCCTCTGAGCTCCCATTATACCAGAGTAGGAAAGGGGCTACCAGGGGCCAGACAAGAGCAGGGCCCAGCTGCTCCACAGCCTTCACACCAAACACTGAGAGTTTCCCTTTTTACCCCTCTCTCCAAAAAAAATGAACTCTGGCTTTTTGTTGAAACGGGAGAAGCTGTGGATAATGTCCACTTTCAACAGCATTTTCCACATTGATAAACTAAAACTTCCCAAGAAAAATGCCCCAGACAGTGTTTCCAGAAATAAGAAACATCTTCCAGCACAAGCCCTTATGGAGAAACTAAAGAGGCTTTGTTCTTGGAGTCTGGTGAGTGATTAAGGCAAAGGGACAGGGACAAGACGAATAAGGTGTGGGACACAACCTGACCCTTTGCCTTCCAGCCTGTCCCCAGGCTGTACCGCCTCGCCTGTGAGCTGTGTGTTGGCTGGCTCTCAGCATTTCATGGCTGAGGTATCCTCCTCTCTAATGACCAGCGGTCACAGGAGATTTTCTCTTCAGAGAGATTAGAAGGAAATGAAGCCTAAGTGCTTATTTCAGAGCTGGGGTGCTCAGATCCAGAGCCAGCCAATTCCTAGGAATTACAAACCCAGAGAGAAAACATGATGGATACTGATTGTATGTCCTTGGGATGGTGCTTACAGCTAAGATTTGGATGAGCACAGGGCCATCTTCAGACAGGTCAGAGCTGGACTAGAAAAGGATGCTGCAAATAGGAGGAGAAGTGACCTGGTGGTTCCAGGCTGAAGACGTCATGAGGGGTGGACGTGCACAGGGAAGATTTTACTGGGAGGGAGATAAAGGGGCTGTGGGCTGGACTGGGCCCTGTGTACGGCAGGGGAGGTGGGAGAAGAGGAGGGGTTGGCTGTGCAGAGAAGGACAAAGGCCACGGCATTGCCTGCAAGCTGCAGGCACTGGGGATGCTTTGCTCAGCCTTGTGCTGGCGAACCTGCAGAAGGAGCTTTTCGGCAAACCTGCCTACACAGAGGGATTATCAGCAGGGCCAATGCTGGCAGGAGTGAATGGGAGTTCTGGTTCCTTTTAATGCCCCTCCTCACTGAATGGGCACTGTAGTGGAGATGACAGCGCTGCACAGGATGGGCTGGGCCGGCTGCTTTCCCTGCTGCCTCTGGGGGGTCACCAGCCTGTGCTGTGGGACTTCGGGGACAGAGAGCCTGGAGTTACAGCAGTCGCAGAAACAAAGGCAGAACAAGCCCATTCCTGCCCCTCACCCCTCTAAATATTTTCCTGAATGGCTTTGCAAGCTGTTCCTGGTCCAGATGCAGCTCACACAGGCATTTCGCATCCACCCGCTGCCTGTTCACACCACGCTTTACCTTGTGCAGCGCATATTGAAAATATATCTGCCTACTGTCTGATTTAAACTGCACGAATATTACGTGCTAGGTAATAATTTATATGTGGCTGCATATATTTTAAATTAATGCATGGACAATACAGTATCTGATAGCTTTTTAATGCCCCTCATTGCACATAGCCCCTGTGGCAGGTGCTGCTCCAAACACTTTGAACGAGCTCCGCAGATGCTACCGTGGTGGGATGTGGACAGTCTTTCACTGAAGTGAGGAGCAATGTGCTGGGCCAGCCTGGTAGGGCCTTGCCTTGGAGGGCTGGAACAAGCCTTCAAGACATTTGCTTTTATGCCTTCAGGAGCAGGACGATGCACAGTGTTCACTATAGTGCAGTGTTTCCAAGACAGCCTGTGTCCCTTCTCTGCTTCCGATTTTGACATCGTGCTCCTGCAGTCTCTCTTCCTTGTGCTGCCCTCCTCACACCTCCAGTAGCTTCAGCACTCTCCTCTAGAGGTCCAGGTTTGCCAATTCAAGAGGTGCACTGACTAGCAGGCTTTACAGTGGGTCACACAGCTCAGGAATGAAGCAGGAGCCTCTGCTCAGGTGTCCTCACCATGAGAGCCCAAGTTTGGGCTGGTGGACTTTCCTGGTCCCAGGTCCCCTTCTGCTCAGTCTTGTTTTTTTGGCAAAAAGTGTCACCAGTGTCCATTTCCCTTCCTCATACCCACTCCCTCTCTCCTTGCTTGACTAAACACAGCTCTTAACAGAGCTCTGCTCTCTTTTCCTGGCCGTGTGCTGCTTCTCTCACAACCCACACTGTCAAGAGCTTTCTGTTCTCAAAGAGACAATCTGTGTGCTGTGAAGTGGAAAGCAGGGAGGAGCTCAGGTTGAAGGAGAGCTCTCCAGTGGTGGAGCACAGCTGGACCACAGGAGACAGCAGGAACTGACCACAAATGCTCCTGTTGTCCTTGCCCTGACCCCCCAGGGGTGACCTAAGCATTGTTTCTGTGCAGATAGCAAGGCCTGAGACAGACACATCCCTTTTCCAAGTGGAGCCCAGTGCCAGGTGCCAGACCTTTCCCTCGCGGAGAAGCCCCCCATCCACTGTGACACCTGGGCATGATGAGAACAAGCCCTGAACAATGAGCCTCAGGGCCAAAGGAAGGGGAAGCCGTAGCCCTGGCCTTAGAGACCAGGAAAGAGTGTTCCCAGCTAACAGACAAGGCCCGGGTTGCTTTTCTTTTAGTCAGGGCTGTTTGACTGCCAGTAAAGTATCCGCTAGCTAACGGCTGGCTTTAAAGAGCTATCCCGAAGGGCTGCAGCCTTGCCAAGGCTTTGACGTTGGTGGTCATGATACTAAAATGGACTTTCTGAACCAACAAAGAGACTTGGCCTGATTGGTACCAGAAAGAGATGGGGGAGAGAAAAACATACATGGTTCTGATTACCTGGCTTCAAAATCCTGGTAATAAACCCAAATTTGGGAAGCAATTAGGAAGGAAGAAGAAGAGCAAGAAGAAAAATGGGAATGAGAGAGTCGCCTGGCGGTCTCAAGGCAGCCTTTCAAGGATCAGTATTTGGATAAAAGCCAACATATCAGCTCTAATCTTTGGCTTTTTGTTGGACTTAATAAGGACTTTAAAATGAATCCAGTCACAACTGACGGGCCCCATATGGATCCTGGTTTGAAACCTCCTCCTCAGCACCAAATCAAATGGTTTGGGACTACAGAAAGCCGGAGAGAAGACTTTAAAAGAGAGAAACAAAGGCAGAAGCACACACATGCACTCACACACAAGCACGTGTGCACGCTGGCACGCAAAGGCCGTGCGTGAAGACACCAAGACTTGTGCATGGAGACACCAGGCCTTGTGCATGGAGACACCAGGACTTGCACATGGAGACACCAGGCCTTGTGCATGGAGACACCAGGCCTTGTGCATGGAGACACCAGGCTCTGTGCGTAGACACACCAGGCTCCGCATCAGCACAGAGTCACCACAGACAAGTGGCTTTGTGGCTCCACAGAGGGGCTGTCTGTGACCATGATGATGCCACGCTGATATTTCCCTCGATGCCACTCAGCTGAGCCGTTTCCCAGGCTCTCTGTGAGTTCAGTCACATTCACATCTGTGGATTGCCGTCATTTGCTGCCTTTTATTTCAAACTTTGATAAAAAAAAGCATGGCTACTTTTCTTCACGTATCAAAAAGAAATAAATTAAACCCCATTCTTCCCTCGCCTTTCTCTGAAGCCGGCGCATCTCTCATCTCCCTAAGCTCCACCACAATGTGAGAACAAAGGCATCTGACCTGTATCCATGGCAACCCTCAAATTCTACACCTTTGCCTTCTGTACAAAGTACTCCCTCCCTTTGCCTACGCACACACATGCACATGTACTCACCGTGTCTGTCTACACACACAAACACACACACATATGTGTGCACCTATAACATATCCATATATGTTTAAAGGACATTGCTCCTGATTCTTACAAGAGCTTTTCTATTTGCCTCCTATGCCAGCTGAACTCGTATTTACTCCGTGGCAGGTTTTGTCTTTCAGGCGACAGCAGGGTTAACTTAAAATCCACTGATGGCCACAAGGTAGCACTTGGTTCAAGGAAGAGAAGCAAGTGTTGAGAGTGGAGGGAAGCAGGAGTGTAATAATGGAATACTGGATAACACTTGGCATGCCCGAGCTAGAACAGCCGGCCTCCACCTTTTCGTGGCCACTGCTGGTGATTCAAAGGGCATTCACCTATTCCACCCATCTGTCAACCAGAGGGGAACGGCACCACAACCCTGCAATGAAAACAGTAACAACAAAAAATCCACTTGACTGTTCAAAGGGGATGTGCCAAGCGGAAGCCCTGCTGGGTCACACTTCTAGCACTCTGACCTCACTGTCACCAGCCCTGGACCAACTCCTGGTGCTGGCAGACAGGTCCCCTCTTTGCCAAGCGCTCACCCACAGCCAACTACAAGACCCTTCTCTGAAGCATGGCCCCTGTCTTTGTGTGCTGTTTGCTTTGGAAGGCTTTCAGTGTGGCGCAGCAGAGCCCGGCCACCACTGGCTGTGGAGGATGGCATGAGAGAGCGTGGGGAATGGCACCCAGCAGAGCCAAGGCAGGGCCGGCAGCCAGGAGCCACAGGAGGGAAGGTCCCTGTGGAAGGCAGCAGCCCTTCGGTCTCACCGAGTTTAAAACCCAATGTGATCCTGGAGCCACAGCCACACACACAGACTGGTTTCACTGGGCCTTCTTCAAAGGCTGGTTCTCAAGAGCTTGTTCATGTGGGAAAGGCTGGCACCGCCCGCTGTGTCAGGCCCAAAGGGCTGTCAGTCCCCGAGCTCTTGGAAGATACCAACAATTTGCACAACAACCATCAGTTCTTAGTGACTCCGCAGAAGCAGTGAGTTTCGTTCTGGGAGGGGAACACTCAAAGCTGCCACAACTGCATCCCACAGTCCTCTCTCAGTCCCCACTAACGCCTTCTGCCCTGAGGGTGAAAGGACTGGGCACTTCAAACCACTTCTCCGCAGACACACTACCACTTCTGAACCCAGGGGGAAAGGGAAGGTCTTTGAACAAGGAGGAGCTCAGCTCTGCCAAAGGCACTGATGAAAGTCCTCCCTGCAATCTTGCTGTGTCCTGGTAAGTCCCTAGGCAGAGAGGGCATGGTCAAACCTTTCTCCTCCCTCCCCTTTAAATGCTTCCAGTTGTCAGTTTAGCAATATAAAACCAGCTGAATTGTGGTTATAAACAATGAATGATGCAACCGAATACCTCATGCAGACATAGAAGATTTGCTGCTCATTTCTCTTCAGCGGGAGGGCCGTATGCATGGGACCAGGTCCAAACTTATTGACGTCAACAGAAAGATTCCCATTGACTTCAATGGGCTTTCATTGGGACCATTATTCCTGGGAGAAGCCACTTACTGGGAAACCAAGGGAGGATCTAAATTTATGTGGAATAAACATAATATAGCCTTGGTCCTCAGCAGCACCAAGACATGGCCCATGGAGACTGCATTTCCCAGCATGCTAGACTCCACCGTGCACCATCAGCAGTAACCTGACAGGCTGAAGAGGGCTGATGTTGCTGCCCTTTCATCTAACCAGGACCAAAAATGTCTGAAATATGTAGTGGCACAATCATGCCAAAACCATAATTGCCCTGCAGGTGAGAGCAAGGGCTGGAGTGGCTGGGAAGCAGGAGCAAACTCCTCTTTCTGTGCCTTCTGCCACTGACCCGTGCCTCGATTTCTCTGTTCATAAAGGACATCCCTTGCAGAGTGATGTGATGTCCTGTTTCCATGTGAAACAGTGAGAAGCTCCTGGTGGAAGAACACTACTGGAACTCCCATATCTCTGCTTATGGATTTACTGCAGGGGAAGGGTGACTGGGCAGCAGGTCCCAGGTGGGGAGACACATCTTGCGAGCCAAACTCCAGGCACTGTATTATCATTTGGGATGTCCCTCCTCATTCTCCAGCGCAGGACCATCCGTAGATGCCTCTGCTTGGACTCTCATACCTCCCTAGAAAGCTTCTCCCCCGCTGGCCAAGCGCTCTCCACAAACCAAGAAGCTCTGTGTGAGTTTGGAGTGGGACAGTGTCTGCAGACCCCAAGCAAGACTCCCCACTCTCTTTAACTCACTGTGTCATCTGGAAGTTAAGGACACCGCAGGCTCTCAAGCCACCAGCCTCCAAAGCGCTTGCACTTTGCCTCCAGATTTTGTGTATCAAAAGATGTTCGAGGCATTTGGGCCTGCAGTTCAAATTCCTCGCCCCCCTAAACAAAGCCTACAAGCTGTTAGACACATGGGGATGAAAGGGCAAGCAGAGAAGAACACGCTAGACAAAAGGACCCAGCACACACCAGTTCCTCTCCTCAGCTGGGAAGATTTGGACACGCAAGCAGAAAGGAGAAGCTGTCTTCTCCCTGCCCTCTGCTCCATGACCCAGAATCCTCCACCCCGCCAGTCTCCTCCTTACGGGGAGGAGGCCCGGAGCGAGAAGCCTTCCAAACATCCTGCTGGTACCATGTTTGTCCAGCGTGTCCTCCTCACCTGGCTGCTCAGAAACAGCCCTACAACAAAAAATAAAAGGAAAGGGGAAAACAGAGAGATGGAAGAAATGAACCCCTTAGGCTTTTTGGACAGAAAACAACATTTTTTTCTCATTTTTTTTATGCAAGAAATAGACCCTGCCAGAGATTCCCAAGTTTTCAGATTTGAAGGTGTATCTTGACTTAGAGACAGGGAACTGGATATTTGGTTTATTCCCTCTTCCTACATTAAACAAGAACCCTCAAGGACTGATGTTTTTGGCGGGAATAGTCCTCTCTTTATCACTCCTCTGGGTGAGGAAAGGAGTAGGTCCATACACTTCAGTTTCAGTTCCAGAATCAAGGAGAAAACAATAGACATGTTAATTTACAGACCCTGTTGTTCTGGTACAAGGACTGAGCTCTGGCTCCTCTTGGCTGTTGTTTCCATTAGAAATCACAGTCCCCGGAGAACACTGCAAGGAACTGCTCCACACTGAAGGAATCTCCAAAGGCAGCAATAGCCACAGCAAGGGCTGTCTCCTCAGACACAAACAAACTGGGATAGCACATGGTTTGCTGCAGTCCCTCTTGGGTGTGAAATAGCCACGGCCTTCCAGAAAGCACAAGAAGCTAGTGCTATGCCAACAAAACCATGGACACATCCACATCTCCCGGAGTTAACCATTTTTAGGGACTCAGAAGAACTCTTTGTTAAAGAAAGCATTTTGGAACAGCACTAGTTCCTCTTTCAGTATCCTTTTCTGGGCCCACGGATGCTCCAGACATAATAGATGTAGGTGCCACTTGTTGCTGCAGACACGGGAGTCTAGAGCTCATGAGCAACAGTCCATGCCAAATTCCCACACCGAGCTGCCAAAAATACTCTGTGTGCGTCTCAGTGATGTGAAAAGTTTCCCTGCATTGTTTCCTCCGAACATCCCCATTTTTTTGCTGCCAAATGCAGGACAGAACACAGCACAGAGACCCGCATTTCCATCCCTGAGGTTGGAAAAGGGCCACTCTCCAGCAAACGTGGCTTGGTTTTAACCACGAAACAGTATGAAGATGACAAACACTGTCAGAATGCATTCAAGCATGCCCAGAACCAAGGGAAGCTGCTTCTGAAATACCAAAGTGTCTGAGAAGAGATGCTGCCTGTCACAACCCTGACTTAGCTGTGGGCAGTACAGTACCAGAGAGCTCCACAGCCCAAAAACCAGCGCCGTGTGTCCGGCCCTCCCTCGCCTTTCCCAGGCACTGGACCATAGAGATGTTCCACTGATTTAACCTGGTATCTTCTCTTCACTGCTTTATTTATATCTTGGTTCTCAGTCATGCAAGAAAAGGGTTAATTAAGTGCATAGGGTGGAAATGGCTGGCACCGAGCAGTACCTTGATCCAGGCCTTCTTTGAGGTACAGAAACAACCCACATGAGGAACCGCACTGGAAGTACAGGTCAGGGCTGTGCTTTCCCCTGCAGATATGTGGGTGTGAAATTGAGTGCCAATATGAATTATGTTGTTAAGCAAAGGGCTGATCGTGCCAGACGGAGACAGCCAAAGAGTGGGAAGATGTTAGGAAAGCTTCCTCCATCTGTCCTTACTAACACTTCTCGGTCCCAGGCCACACCACGCCCTTTCCACATCTAATCCTCAGCATCCGCAAATACCTGTTCACCTTTCCCTGGGTCAGAATAACCCTTTCCATTCTCTGCCTTGGCAATGCAGCCAGCTTAGCTTTGGCCCTACAAAACATCCTTTGGTGTCTCCTGCTACTTCACAGCCCCTGCTCAGTCTGCCCAGCAGAGCTTGGCCACTGGTCTTCTACTAGAACAGAATTTTTCCCATTGCCTGTGTGTTAAGGTACTTAAAATCACAGAATGGGCTGGGCTGGAAGAGATCTCAAAGCCCTTCCAGTTCCAACCCCCTGCCATGGGCAGAGACACCTCCCACTGGATCAGGGGCCTCAAAACCCCACCCAATCTGTCCTTTAACACCTCCAGGGATGGGGCAGCCATCACTTTTCTGGGCCAGGGCCTCCCCACCCTCACAGCAAAATATTTCTCTCTAAGATCTCATCTCAATCTCCCCTCTTTCACCTGAAAATCATTCCCTCTTGTCCTATCCCTGTACTGCCTGTTCAAGAGCCCCTCCCCAGCTTTCCCGGAGCCCCTTTCAGTACCGGGAGGCTGCTCTAAGGTCTCCCTGGAGCCTTCTCTTCTCCAGGCTGAACAACCCCAACTCTGTCTGCCTTCAGCCTACTTCTTTGCTGAGAACTTCTGGGTCCGTTGTTCCAGACCCAGGATATCTACTCCTGCCCCCCCGACCTGAGAGATGAACTGCTGAATCTCTGGGCTTCTGAGGCACCATTTTGGCTCCCTTTGCCTTTGTAGGAAGGCCAACCTCATCTGCCCTCTATTACCCACACAACAAAACATCTGTGCAGTTTTATTGAGTTTATGCAAGCCAAACAGCTTGGAAAAGGATTATGATTTTGATTCATTCACAATATTCCCCCTTTTGTAATTGCCCGTGGCGTTGCACCATACCACAACTTCATTTGCCTCTTCATTCCTGTTCTGAAGGGCCTGCAACAGGGACCCCAAATGAACATCCCTGTTCCTCAGCTGAGGCTTGACTGACCAGTGCCTCCCTTAATCCCCTTTGATCTGGGGGAACAGACTGACTGAGGTTTTATTGCTGCTGATTAATCCCCCACGATTCTCTGTGAGGGAACTGCCTGCCGCTTCCCCCTTTTAGTCTGCCCGTGCTTGAGACTGTAAATAAGCCTCACATTTATTGTTAGCACAATATACTGTTTTATAAGAGGAACACAGCTGTCTGACAAAGATCAGAGCCCTCTCCTGCAGCGTCCTGGCATCAGCGACATTCCTTGGGCGGAGAAGAAGCCTCGGAGCAACGATACCAGCAGCACCAGCACTGCTGGTGGGTCTCCACCTGTGAAGGAACACCTCCAAAAGTGGTGCTATTTACCACAGGGCCACAGCTCCAGGACGGCCATCCCTCTGGAACTGGGCAGTTTGGGCTGTATGCACTGGGCAGTCGGCAACTCCCAAGTTCAGGGGTGTCATTCTCACAGGCTCAGGGTTTTTACAAGGTTCCTGCATTGCCTTGGGCTTGTGACCTTGCTCACAGCCTTCCTGTCCCACAACAAGAGCGAGCAGGTCACAAGAAATGTGGAGGGCCACAAATAATTGACTTTGGCAGCCAGATTTTGCCACCTGATACGCATGGTTTTGCTTGCTGGGGGTTAAAAATGCATTCATTCTCCCTCCCTGCAAAATATTCTCAGGGAATGAGGGAAAATTGGTAAAATCAGATAAGAAAAAGCTGTTAATGGCAAGATTTGCCAAATAAGTGAATGCATTCAGTGGCCTGGAAAATGAGCCGGCGAGTGATATAAGAGCGCTTTCTGATTTCTGCACACTCAAGGAAACATTTAATACATCTTGAAGTAAAAATATGCCTTTGCTTTTGCTGCTGGCGTAAATATTTGTGTTCACAAGTGTTGGCAAATATTTGAGACATCTGTGTTGTTTAACCAAGAGCTTTGTCTCTCAGAGTCCATCTCCCTGTTTGGTCTCCTCTGTAATCATATTAGCTGGAGGAATCCTCCAGGTATTTATGTGGAGGAGGGGATCAGAATCATTTCCATTCGTGCCTTAAAAAACAGGCATGAGCTTAAAGCAAATGACCAACAAAGGGCATCAGAAGAGCTGAGAAAGACTGTGCCCTACATCCACCCAAGGTTGGTACATCCTCCTTTAGGAGATGGCTGATTTAGCTTGAATTGCAGGCACAGGCAGAGTCACATTGGAGGCCGTTCTTGCCTCTACAGTAATTTCCAAGCTGTTATTTACTGTCTGGTACATGAGGGAACAGAGGAAAGGCAACTCGCCGCCCGTGGTGCCTATGGTGGTGGCTCAGGTGGGGAGTGTCAGGACCTGATGCCCCTCTGTAACCAACTCTTGTACAAGAGCTTGACGCCTTGACAGCTTCTGAAGAAAGCAAAGCAAAGTGCACGGACAGCAGGAGCTGCAGCACTGGCAGCCTGGGAATGAAGGGCAGGAGGCCTTGGTCTCTGCAGCAGGACCGTGACACCATCCCTGTGCTTCCCAGGGCCGGGAATACAATTGGATTCATCACTTTCTCTCTTCCTTCAAGTGCAAATTCTATTATCATTAAGCAGCAGGTGAACCAGACCTCCACATGGCCCAGTTCACACTCCACGGGGCCTGGCAGCACATAGGACCCTCAAGGAGCTCGTCACGCTCCTGCCAAGCTGCAGGCATTGGAGACATTGTCAACTTTATTCTCCATTAGCAGCTTCAAGAGAAGGCTGCTGGGGGAACTCCAAACCATGGGGTGCCTCAAGTGGCATCCGGTTTAAAGTCCCCTGTGCTCATTCAGAGCCCCAGAAATGCTTGTTTCTAACCCATAAATGCACCTTGCTAACTTTGCACTGGAGCTGGAGAAGAGCATTCACCTGAGTTACAATCCCAGCTGAGTGGTGGATGGAAACATCTCAATACCTGATGGTTGTTTCCATGGTGACTTTGTGACCAGGCTCAAAGACATGTCCTCCCCTGCGCCCACTGTTAGTGACAGCATCACTAAAAAAGTGTTATGCTAAGAAACAATTAGCAAGAAATTCCCAAAAATTGCTAGAGCAGAGCAGATACATTTCTTGAAGAGGTCAAGGGGTGCATTCAAAGAATTGTAGATAACTCTGGGACTTAGCAATGGGGTGGTCAAAGCCTTTTTTATGTAGGCTTGGTCCTAAATAACATAATGAAGATGTTGAATTGGAAAAATTTGTCAAATCCAATCCTGACAGATCCGAATAAAAATTGCTGTCACAGCCAACTGAGAGCCAGCATGGGAACCACAGATGAGTGAGTGTGGAATAAACAACCACCAAAGCCTCATCCACCCTCTGGCAAAGGACCACGGTGAGAGCAACTCTGAACGACGGGACCACACCTGTATTTTACCATTCTTTCCAGAAGTGGGCACACAGAAGCGATCCAAGAGTGCACACCAAGCTCTTCCAACCTATTTATTCAGCGGAAGATGTTCAAGTAACCAGAAAAAAAGCACTGAGCTGCACTTCTGGGCGCTAAACAGTTTTGACAGGTTAGCCATCACGGAGAGAAAAAGAGCTCCTGTTCCATGCCCTTGCTGGCAGGTTCCTTACAGCTAATGCATTAACCTCTGAATAAACAAACGACTAAGAAAGGCCCTTTCCTAACCCAGCAAAGTACAAACACAGGCTACATTCTTCTGATTATAAAACCACAAGCGCAGGACACACTCCTGGGAATGGGCTCAATGTGTTTTCCCTTTGATTCCAACCTCTTGGGAAGATTAAACAGTGTCACTGCCAGGTTAATACAGAATGACCTCAATGTCTCGAAACATTATTGCATTGCAAATAAGACTGACATTTACATATATCTCCCTTGCCGAAGGGTACAGTAGACACATCTCAGGTGCCGGCACAGGGAACCTGTTCAGGCAGCAGTGCAGTGCAGTGCATGGAAAGCAAAGATTCAATGTCAAAGGATGGGGGAAGGAGGGAGGCTCTTGAACGAGGCAGCCCGAGCCCTCTGGCCAGACCTGCAAGCAGCCGTCAGTCAGCAGCGTGCTAAAATCAACCCTCCTGAGCTGAGGTGAGTGCTAACTGTGCCTAAGGAGGCCCCAGGGAACAGAGTCACCTTCCATCTCCTGCTGCTCAGGCTGCTGTGGAGGAGCAAGAAATCAGCTCGCTTTCCAAGCCAGTTCTGGAGCAGGGCCTTGACACAGGAGTGTTTGTGTCCAGACACACTGCAGAGTGGTCCAAAAGGAGATGTGTGTCCCTCTCTGTTCTGTGAAGCCAGCAGTTCCTGTTGGCAAAGGGAGAGAGTGACACATCCCATGGGATTATCAGCACTTTTCAGTGTTCCAACGCAGAGGGCTCTGCAGAAACGGCCCTCCAGCCACAGAACAATGGCGTAGGGAACCAGAGAGAGGGGGGGATGAGGAGCAGCTGGGTGAAGCTCAGGGTAGCAGGGGACTGTTGATGGCTGTGTTGTAGTGTGATGCTCTGAAGCATCCTTTTTCGGAACAAACATTTGGCATCATTTTGCTTTAATTTAGCTTGGTGAGTACTGAACCCCTAAATTTCACGGGGAGACCCAGGGTCTTACCCCAATGACCCCTGAACTGCCCAGGCTGGGTCGCGACATGTTGTGACATGGGGGATCGAGGTGCTGCAAGGGAGCCGTGGGTCTGCAGCTGCCCCAGCCCCCAGAGCAGTGGCTCCTCCAGCCCATGGGTGAACTCAGCGCTGTCTCTTCAGGCCTGGCCCGGCCTTCCATCCCTGGTTGGGTGGTTTGAGGGCTTTGCATTTTGTGAGGTCAGCAGGGAGCTGGGAGAGCTCTTCCATGGTTGGAGAGAGAGAGGGTGCAGGGTGGTTCCTCAGGCCTGGCACTGGGCCGGTGCGTTGGGTGCAGGTATCCCCATCATCTGCTTCGGATGTCCCTGCATTTTGGGGCTGCCCAGTGACTCCAGGGGTCTGCCAGGGCTCTCTGAAAGAGCTGAGGAAGGGTCCTGGCTGCCTGTGGCCCAGCAGCGAGCAGAGCCCCAGCCCGTGCTGCAGGGTCCGTGCTGGGACTTCCCGCAGCCGAATGGCTTTGCCCTGCTGGTGGTGTGGGAGAATGGAAGCAGAGCTCATGCCGCTCCTTCCCCTGTGCATCACAACGAGACGTTGGTTTGAGGTTTCTGCCGAAGACAAAGGGAGAGCTGTAGCTGCTTCTCTCGGGGTGGGTGGGACGAGGCTCTGCGTGCAGGAAGCAGCCTCCCCTGGGAGACTGGGGAGACCTGGCCACCCACAGCCCAGGCTCGCCAGGAATCCAGGCTTCCATCTGGCCAAAGCTGGTGCCAGAAGTGTCGTTCCCATCGTCAGCAGGCCACCCACCCCCTCCCCCACACCTTCCCTGCCTTCTCCCTCCTCCTCTCCTCTCTCCATAACCAGCTGACTTTTTTCACAACCAGGAAACAATCAAACAACCTCTTGGGCTACTTGGGCTCCTCCTCCCCAACACGGCCATCTCCCCCTGGAAAGGATGCTGTCAGTACTCCCAAAGCCTGATGTGCTGTGCAGAGCCAAACTGTTATTCCAGCCTCCCAGTGGGGAATACCCTCTGGGCTGCAAATACCTGTGTTTCGTTAAGTGAATGATCACACAAGATAAAATATCCATCTTTGATGGTGAAAGAGAGGGAGGGGAGCAAGAATGCAGGCCTGGCGAGTACCAGAGAGCAGCCCCTGAACCAAGCGTGGGTTGGTGAGGGGGCTGGAAGGTCTGTTATGCACCCACCCTGTCTCCTGTAGGTTGATGGCAATGCTGGCACCCACAGGAGGACCCTTAAAAGCAGAGGGGACCTATGGGGGGGGAGCGTTGCATTTGGCTTTTTAAAATAGCTTTCAAAAAGAGCATGGCTGGGAAATAAACTCAGTGCAACCGCTCACCCTCACTGGGAAAGACTTGGAATTCAGGCAGCTGTGGTGTTCCAGTCTTATAAGGGTGTGAGGAAGAGGAAGGCTGGTGACTCCAGTGGAGGGAGAGCTGTTCCTGACCACATAGGGGACTTTCTGTGCTGCTGTGGGTACTGGTGGGAAAAGCTGGCCCCACTGAAGCATCACGTGGAGGGAAATGCAGCTCCTGTGGAAATCCTGCTCCCGCTGCCACTTTCCCAGGGCCACTGAGCAGGTTTATGCCGGAGCCAGGCGTTGATCCCAAGTGTCCTGGCTTGCTGCCTGCGCGCTCCAAGCACCAGACTGCAGTGCTGCTGCCTCCCCTGCACCGAGGCCTTGGACGTTTTATTGCCCACCTGCACAGGAGACTTCACACATTCAGCATCAGGGCTTAAAAACCTGCTGAGGAAAGAGAGGAAGGAAAAAGGTGAAGGAGGAGTTCAGCCAAGAGTGAAATATTCGGGAGGTGATGGATCCTCAGGCCAAGATTTTCCAAGGTTGCCCAGGTCCACCATAGACCATGGGGGGAGGCAGACAGGGAGCTTGGCCACACCAGGATCACAGGGAAGGAGCTCTCACATTACCTATGAGAGACTTGGGATGGCCAGGAGGACTCCTGTGGAGCAAGGAAGGGGCCGTGCTGGGTACACGTAGACCTGATGGACAGCTTGCTGCTGCACCTGAGACTGTGAACTAGAGGTTGAATCAGGGCTGAGAGTCTCCTGGATTCATTTCTCAGTCATTTATTCAGATATAATTGCCTGTCTGCCTGTCTTGAGGCTAATGACGGGATGTGAAGATTTCCAGTTAGGGTTTGTGAGAAGGTAATTACATTGCAATCTCACTGTATGACTATTCCTCGAATGAAGATAAACTTGTTTGAGTAGGTCTGCACATCGCAGGAATCAGTTGTATTACAGAGCCCAGGCATGGCAGGGGAGATAAGGAATGTTTTCACTGCTGCTTTTTTTATCTGCTGACCTATTAAAAGCTTTTCTGTCTGAAGGGGGTGAGGAGCAACCAAAGGGGTTAATCCCACAGCTCCTCACCCCTGATGAATGTGATTGAAGTCTCCTGTTGAGACTTGCAGACGTGGTTGAGTTTTAGTGGGTGCTCTCACTTCCTTCCCAATAGGTGCCAGCTTGCTTTGTTGAGATGCCCTAAGCTGGGCTCCAGTTCCATGAGACCGACAGACTTTACCCAGAGATACTGAGGTGGTATAAGGGGCACTGTAGATATGAACAGAAACACAGCTGAGGATTGGGAGGAAAGCCCTGACCTGGGGAAGCAGGGAGGCAGCTGCAGCCTGGTGGGACTGGGGAGCAGTGGGCTACTGCCAGGAGGTTTTGGCTACTGGCAGAGCTGTGTATTGGCTGCTAGCAGGGTGTGCTCCCAACCCCACTCCCAAAGGATGGTCTGTGTGCAGGCAAAGCTCACCTTCCTTGGTGGAGAAGTCTGTCTCTGGACAGCGTTATCAGAGCCTGCAGACACACAGAGACTCTCCCTGCTGTTACTGGGCCAGTGAACACAGCGTGTCCGCTCTGAACATCACCGAGGAGCCAGTTACTCCTGCAGCAAGGCATCCTTCCAGGCTTGATCAAGCACAGGCCTGATGGCTGAATAAACCCCTCTTTCATGTTCAGGAGGCCCTTGCTTCTCCCAGCACCGTAGCATGATGGGATCCTGCATGAGAAAACACAGCCAAGTTTCTCTCTCTGCCCTTGGATAGGGCAGACCTGGGGTATAAACATCATTTGAGACTGCAGGGTTTATGGGCAGTCTTGTCATCGAAGGGTGCTTTGACTGCCTCACCCAGTCAGGGTCCTGCGGCTCCTGGGGGTGCTGGGGTGTGCTGGCTGACCCACAGGGACATGAAGGGACACCTCTGCTCGCTGCAGGCTGCTCCTGCTCTGTTACTTTAAAGCTCTGGCCCTTCCTCACAGCACAAGCCGATGCACTGAGATCATCCCTCGGTCCCATCTAGCTGCTAAACCCCCTCAAATCTTTCTTGCTCAGCAGCACTTCATATAAATCCAGTAATGTGCACATCGCTCCGGCTGCCAGCTGCTTTGGGGTCAGGAGGGGGGGCTGCAGGGGGGGTTACTCTTACAGTCACCGTTCCGCTTCCCTCGGGGCTCCCAGGAAACCGCAGGCTGCCAGCAAACGTCTGGAGGGTGGAGGCACGGGGGGGACCCCTGGGAGTCAGCTGGCAAATTCGATGCAGTGGGTACGGATTAACAACCCATTAGGGCAGGGGCTGGGACTGCATTAAACAAATCCCTCCCCTCAGCCTTCACAAACGCTGGCGATTGTTGCCTCAAAGCAGGGCAGAAGCAAGACGACATCAGCACAGGGACGGTGCTCGAGCATCAGGCTCCCACCATTAAACACCAGTGAGGGCTTAAGGGCACTGCACAGCACTTCCCTCAGGGAGATAAAATGATTTCCTGGGACAAACCCAACTGGCCCACTCTGTGCTGCACTTGCTTGATGTCGACACCACCAAAAGAACGCTCTTTGGCATGAATAAAACATGCTTGTGGAGTAGCAGCCGCAGCCGGTTTGTCAGGAAGAGCCCCTGGCTACGACAGGGCAAAGTGCACGAACCTGTCCTTCAAGGGATCGCTGCCCCAGCGGCTTCCAGGAGCTGCAGCATCACAATTGCCCCCTTTCCTGCTGAGGCAGGGAAGGTTTCCCAGTGGACAAGGAAACAAGTCATCCAGATTTGGTGCCAAATCCACCTTGGGGAAAGACATTTCACCCCCAAAGTCCATAAGAATCCTGGTGAGGGAGTGAGCTCTTTGGTAGAGTCCTCCAAAGGTGACTGAGTAATATATATTCAGATATGTGATTCAGGAATCACCAGCAGAATCCTTCTTTCCACCAGGGATAACTGCAAATTTAAAAGATCTGAGAGCTTCTACTTCAAGTGCAGAACTTTCCTGTTACAAAGTCCAGATCTGCCACTGGCTTCTGGTGTTAAATTGGGGTGAGTCCTGTACCTGCTCTGTGCTTCTCTCTGCCCACACATCTGCATCCTGGAGCACAACTCACAACTTGCGTGGCTCAAATACTTTGGACTTCCATGGAGAGCGCTTTGAAATGGGAAAAATCCGGTATTGCCAGTGATTTGGGTGCAGATGGACAGCACTTTGAATTCAGTTCATAGTTCCTCGAACGAAAGGGTTATGTTGTGTTGAGATAGGAAAGAACAGAGGAAAGTTCTGATGAAATATTTGCCTCCTGGAAAGCACCATTTTATCAAAAATAAAACCTTTTCAGGAAGAAAAATATTAATTTATATCTCAAGCAAAAAATAATCCTAATGAAGCAGCGCAGCACAGCTGGAAATTTCCGATCTGATTTGTCAAAATGGATATTATCATTCTGTGTTTATTTATAACTTCACTGCTTAGAATGTGTTTTGTTAGAATAGCATAATGAAATAAAGTCACTATGAAAAGTTGCTTTTTAAAAAGCAAGCTATTGGCAGTGCTTGTGTACATCAGGTATTGCTGCAAGCGCAAATTCCAAACTCTTGGATTTTTTTGGACTGAAAATACTACCACAGCTCTGCCTGCTGTGTTTGGGAGGGGCTGGGCGAGCGGCAGCAAGGACTGTAAGTCCTAGAGGAAAGGATAATCCTCCTGCCTGCAAAGACTGTGGCATTCCAGGTTATGTTTTCAGTTGTCTTCTCCATCCTTGTGCCTCTTCAAGGAGAGGGCAAACAAACATCTGTCGGCACGTGCAGGGAACGGGTGACTCCATCCTGGGGTGAGGCTGCTTGTGGTCCCCTTCAGCTCTGATTTTATACTGGTCTGTTACTCTGGCTGCAAGCCTGGAGCCCTGCCTGCATTGCCAGCATCATCCCAAGGTGCACCAGGTGAGCTCCGGGGGCCGCTGCCTCAGCCTGCAGTTCCCAACCTTCCCAGATGGGGATTTTGTGATTTTCAAGGAGTTTAAATTCTGCCAATGTTTTAATATTGCAGAGCAGGCAGCCGAAGAAAGACTCCATCAAAGGATAAACAAATTCTAAGTGCCTGAACTGGGAGAATGACACAAACTAACCCAGCCCTTAAAGTGCCTGTGACCACAAACCACATCACTGCACTGAAGGAGACACACTTCTCTGCTCCTGTTCAAAGTCATAAAAATTACTTACCAAGGTGACAAATTTATGGCTGCAGTAATTACATGATTACTTTATTATGTGCCACCAGTGTGAGAAAATATATATTCAAAAGTCACTTCTGTCCAAACCAAAAGGGCCAGCAAAGAATTATTGGCGGCAGTAAATAACTGTGACATGTACAATTATTTTCTTGGGTGGAAGTCAGAATTGCAGGTTGAAAACCGACAGTCACGTTCAAAGGCTTCATTCAGGGGGTGGTGGCTGCAGGTTGGGCTGGGACCTGCCTGGCCCTGCACAACCCGGGGGCGAACGAGGCTTCTGGGGAAGCGGCGGGTGGGACCTTGCAGTGTCAGACGGGCTTGACTGTCAACTCTCTGGGCAAATCCCATCATTCGGACCTGTGCTCTGAGGGTTGGGGTCCTGGTCCATGGGGGGAAGGGGGTGGTTCATTTTCTGAAAGGCTGGTGAGGATCTCCATCGCTTTTGCTTTCACGTCTTCCACCAACCAAAACTGCAGTTCCTTTGAGCACTAACTGGATCTTTGGGATCTCTTCACTCTCAGCCTCAGCCAATAACTGAGCAGCTTCCATCACAGATTTCTTCAGTTTCACAAGAAACTGGATGTGAATTCGCTGTTCACTCTTGCAAACTGATGTTTTCCAACTAAGGGTAAGGAAAAGTCTGTTTGAACAAGTATCCATTTGTACAGAGTGAAGCACTCGAGCCGAGCTGTGTTTCACTGTAACAAGTCAGAACATCCTCTATATCCACTTCTGTGTCTCTGCCCTCCCGCTCTTGGTCCCTGACATGTAGGGTCAGCCTCAGGTTTTTTGTGTCAGAGCTTGTATGTGCAAAGGCTTTGATGTTGAAGGAACGTTTCCAGGTAGGCAGAGAATTGGAAAGTTCACATCTTCACAGTGGTGAAGATGCAGGCTCTTGGGCTGCTCCCTGTCCTCCCAGGTCTTTTTATTGCCATTTTGTGGTGTTTTCCCATGGTATTACTTTTATTTTTCTTCTTTATATGCTTCCCTTGTTGATGAACTGACACAACAGCCTGCGGGGCTGAGGGTGAGGATGGTCCGGAGGCTCTGGCAGGCAGGATGCAGCCAGGGCGTGGCTCTGAGCTCTCTGATGCTGTCGATGCCTCAGGTCTCAGCCTCACAGATGCACAATGTCCTCTCGCAGACAGGCAGGGCTGGGACCGGAAAGGAGCACAGCGGGGCAAAATCCAGGGAGAAGGCTGTGGGAAGCTTTAATTACCTAGATTGTCCCAGGAGGTCCCAAGTGCCCCAGATACTAATTGCTAATAAATGTTCATGCTGAGTAGCTTTTATTTTTCCAGTGAGATGGAATAACAGGGAAAATATGTGAAAGTCCCTGGACTTCAAGAGTGTGTTTTTCTTTCATTTATATTTACCTAATTATGCTGTCATAGGCTGCTGAAATTATACCCTCAACCCCTCTCCCCAGAAATGACCAAATAAACAGAGCAGCAACTCTGACTGCACCAAACAACACAGTCAGTGACAAAGGAGGGATGGAAGGGATGGTTCTGGCAACCAGCACCCCCGAGCAGGGCCTGGGGGCCCTGGGATCAAAGATCTCATCCAGCCCCAAAGCTGAAAGTCAGGTGCCCTTTGCCACAAGCAGCTCTGTGCTCCACAGGCAGATCTGCTCAGCTCCTTGAGGAACTCATGGAGTGAGAATGAAGAGGGCAAAACAAAGGATTTATTTGGGATTGGCTGTGTTTTCTGGTAGCTCGGCCGTTCCTTCACGGGCTCCCAAGTGGTGTTCTTGCAGTTACTCTTGACAGCCCAGATCTAACACCAAACACCACACCTAGGCAGTCCCAGCCCACACCACCACCAGGTCACACGTTACTGCAGCTGAAAGGAACAGTGACACAGGACAGACGGGGCCCAGGGAAACTGGGAGCTGCCATCCAAGCTATAGCCCCTGGAAGAGGGGGTGGCCTCACTGGGTGCAAGCAGAGCCCTCACCTCTTCCTTTTTCTTAGGGAGATGCTGTTCCTGAGGAAATGAGCTGTCACTGGTACTCGGATACCGTCGGCACATTCAGTGTTATGCTGCACGTTTGAAATAACATTTAAGTCAGCTGAGTGTGTGGTGTGGTAACCACAACTGTGTGCATCACGGAGCTCTATAAATATAAATGAGTGTACATATAAATATAACGAGAGAGAGAACAGACTCGGTGAGGAAGAGCACAAACAGCAGTGGGATCACAGTTAAGATCCAGTATATTGGAATCGATCTGAAGAACAAGGTACAACAGGAGGTGTTAGAAATACAACAGTTGGCTATCGCAGCCTGGTTTAAAAGGAGCTTCAGGAAGCTTTGCCCAGGTTCCTTACACCCGTGTGCCTGGCAGCTTAGGAGATGTGTATTTGTCTCTGCAAAGCCTTGGTATTTCTCCCCTGTGTTCCCGCGCAGCACGGCAGAAGCAGGCCTGGCACCGGATTGGATTACTAAAGTGTTCCAGCCTCGTTCTCATCCACAGAATTGGTCTGGTTCCTTGAAAAATCAAACCCACTTTATTTTATTTCTCCTCTTACGATCCCCTGTCACCCCCTCTGCCCGGTCAGGCTCTGCCACAGGGCCGTGTGGCTTTGCAGTTTTGCTGCTGATTATCCATGCTCGCTGATGATACAATAGGCAAATTACACAGCTCCCTTCCTAATGAATTGGGATGGATGATGGTGGTGAGCTGTGAGAAAGAACCTGTCAAGGTGACTCGACCACTGCTGTCCCCAGGACAATGCAACACGGCACTGACCGTTACCCTTCGGGTAACCCTGTGGCATCCGACAGCATTTCGCAGGCTCTCACAGCTTGTGAGAGCTCATTCCCCTCCTTTCCCCTCTCCTTTCCCTTCCCCTCCCCACCAAACCCCTCACTTCTGCTTCAGTTCTCCTCTCCGTGAAGGTGTTGTGCAGGCTTTGCTGCAGAGCTATTAAGTTCTTTTAGTTTCCCTGTGGATCCTATTAGCCAAAGAACTCGCTCCTTTTTAAGGACTCTTTTTTATTATTTTAAATGAATGCAATTCAAAATATGGATATATATGCTCCTGTTTGAGATGAAATTTCAGAATTGAGGCTAAGCAAACACACTTCTGCCTCTTTCTAACTTAAACATTTTTTAATGTACATACATGTATGAAAAGTCAGTTACTGAATTAATCCCCCGCTGTGTGCTCTGTTCCCTGAGCCGCCTGCCTGCTCTCCCCGCTCAGAGCCAGCCCGCAGCGCAGCCCGGCCTCACCGCCAGTCGCTCCCCTTCCCCTGCCGAGGGCCGATCACGCTGGTCCCTGGACACAAATTTATTTCTATGGCTTTTACATCTCAGCCCACGTGTGGGTGCTCTCAGGGTTGGGTGAGCTCCACGCAAACCCCAGCATCTTTCCGCCACGCACTCTGTGGCGTGCGATCCGGTCCCTCTCCCGTCTTCCTCCTACAGCCCTGTGCGTCACTACCCTGTCTCTCCCCATCACACCTCCTTCCTCACACCACAGCCCACAAGCCTCTCCGTTCTCCACCCTCCCACATGTCCCATCTCCTTTCTCCCACTCCAACCGTCGTCCTCTGCCCAGGCTTTGTGGCACAGGCAGAGCTCTGCATTCTGGCTGGCTGCTGCTGCCTACCCAACCACAAGAAAGATTTGGTTGTGGTGGCCTCACAAAGCCCTCTTTCATTTTCGAGTGGCAGAGGGAGGCTGCACTTGTGGATCTGTCTGGCCAGCAGCTCCAGAAGGCGTTTGTAAGAGGCAGACACATTGCCAAGAATCTCATTTTATGTCCTGATGCACGGCGTGGTCCAGCCCCGAGAAGGATGCTCTCCAAACAGCCACTCATAGAGTGCATGCCAGGATCTCGCAGCTGAAGGAGATGATTCTGTAGGACTGGAGGGGACAGCAAGGACCTCAGGGCCCCATGAGGAAGCTCCCACTCACAAACCTCCGGATAGAGAAAAGCAGCTGCCCAAGGAGGGGAGAGAAGAGGTCTGGGAGGGACGCAGGAGGAGGATGGAGAATCCACACCAGTCTGCGCGCCGCTCGGAGCAGGCTGGGAGAGGGCTGCAGGAGCTCTGCCAAGGCAGACACCAGAGGGGCAGCCACCATCAGTAAAACTCACAGCTCAGCCTCTTGCTCTTGATGTAAAGAATTACCACGTGGCCAAGAGCTGAAGTGTGGAATTGCTCTCCCATGAATGCAGTTACCAGCAGCCTGACTGGGTCCACGAGGGGGTTAACGTCAGGTTACGGTCAGAGATCCATCTCCATTTCAATCTTCATTAATAACTCTGTGGTGAAACAAAGCAAAACCATCCAAGTTTGGTGACAATTTTCCCACAGTCATACGCTGCTCTGATTCATTTTCATCCACAGATTTGAGTGGTAATGGCCTGACCACAGAACATTTCCCAGGGATTAATCATGGCTGGGAAAGGGCTGCAACACCGCTCTGTGCTCCAGGTGCCCCCACACTCTCCTTCTTTGTCAGTAATCAGCCCGTGGAGAGGTCACTCCTGCTCTGACTTCACTGGTGCAATTATAAACTAATAGATGCTAATTAACTGCAGTGTTCAGCTACCAGGGTGCTGTGCCCATCTCCTGCCAGGGCTCAGGGTGTCCCTGATCCTGTCCCATCATTCCTGGCCACGTGCCACTGGCAGTGTCCGTATGCCCTGGACACCAGCAAACATGTGCATCCTTGGGGAAGCCCTGTACTCTTTCCTCTTTCATTCCTGTCCCTCTCTTTCTTTTCCATGACACCTGGACACAAGGTGACTGATGGACTGATGGATGGATCAGGTGTTTTTTTCTTTCTGAAGCCTGCAGAATCATCCTCTGGTTTCAGATGCCCTGCTTTCCTTCCAGTGAATGAGTCGAGCGTGGAAAATAAAGTCCCAGGACATCAGTCAAGAAAATGCCTTTTCTTCTGTGGATGAAGAAGAAATTCCTGGGAAGGGGTGGCTCTGAGGGGTGGCTCCCCACGCTGGGCTGGGGTCAGGGTGATGCTTGGCTCTGCAGGAGCACCCACAAAGCTTCTGGTGCACCCTCGCTGGGTGCTGCAGCTGCTTTTCCATCCATACAGGAGGGCACGGATGTGCCGGGAGCATCAGGAAGCCCAATGGGAACAGGTTGACCACGCTGCCTATTTCTGCCTCCAACTGGATGCAATGTGCAGAAATAGCCAGAGAAAGAAGCTCACGGGGTATTTTTGAGATTCTTTCAGGTTCATATGATAAATATACAAATGTCAGGGGGGTGGAAAAAGTGGATTTGTGCAGGGTCACAGCGCAAGCACCGGGCGTGCAGACAAAGGCCCTTACCAAAGTAAAGGAAAATAGCATCAGTGCAGGTTGGTCCCAGCTTTTCATCTCTGCTGCAACTTTTGCCTTTCCTCCTCCCCTTTTTTTTGTTATGATTGGCATAATTTGGGAAACAGAAGCCCATATTAAGAGGGAAGACAAGGAAATGTTCATTTTCAGAGTGTCAAAACAAAATCCTCCTGGCAAAATCAAAGATGAGTTTGGTTTTTTCCCCAAACTTTTTTTAATTGAAGTGTCCCATCAAAACCCATCCTGACCCAGGGAATGAGTAAAGAAATAAATACATACATAAATAAATGAAGGATTGCATCCCATCACTCAGGGTATCAATTACCAGCACCTCAACAGACAGCTCCCTCCTGCTTTGCACATTCTTCATGGTAGAAACTTCTCTGCGAACAATAGGACTAAACAGGAAAGAGGAAAGGACAAATTAAAAAAGCATGCTGTGAGCTTCAGCGAAAGGCTTGACACTGTCAGCGCAACCCATATGGAAAAAATAGACCTTTTCCATGGCATGGCAACACGTTCCTTCATAAAGAGGATTGCACACGCATGTGAAATGTATGTGTGGGTGAGGAGAGCACGCGTGTAAGGGATACGGCACCGTGGCAGTGCCAGGCAGGTTCAGGGTTGGGAAAGCTGGGCAATTGTGCAGATATTTTATAGGCTGTTGCTTCCAATAGCTGAAATATATTGTGTAAGAGAAGGTAGCCAAGGCAGTAATGTTTGCAGCCAGTCTTATTAAGGTAATGAGGAGGGAAACTGAATCTGTAGGCTTCGAGGGGTGTTTTGTCAGGGGTTCTAAAAGGGCTGGGGTTTCCGCGACGCCTGGCACGCGCGGGTGGGTTACAGGGTGGGATGGTTGGCTCTGGTGGGATTACAGGCACTGGCTCCTCCGAGCTGCCAGGCCGGGGAGATGCACTGATCCCTGGGCTGTTTCTGCTGGTCAGAGCAGAGCCACCCACCCACCACCCTGGATCAGACAGGCAGCCTGGCAATGCCGTCCTTCTGTCCCCAGCAGCAGAAAGCAGCCACAGCTTAGAAGAAGCAAAGTGAACCCCTAAATTCATCCAGTCAGGCACTCAGTGCCTGGGTTGGGGGGAAAGAAACCCTTTCCCGAGTCTTTGCAGCCCCCTCCATCACCAGCTCTCCCCGTCAGGTTTCCTGACCCAAGTGACCACAAGGCAGCGTTCACAACTTCTGGGTTTAATATACACATTTATAGTCCATGTGCATTTATTTAACAGGTCTGGCCCAAACAGCCACCCTTTGCCAAAAAGAGACGATCATCCTTCATTTCACAGCTGTGACATCATCAGGTCATATTTCACGGATATGATGTCACTACTGCGCAATACGACTTTTTATTTTCAAAAGGTTTTTATTAATGCTGAGGTTTTGGGGCTTTTTTTCCTCTGGTCTGGCCAGAACATCTGGAGCCGGGAAACTTCAGAGTCCAGAAATATTCACAAGATGTAGCAGACAGAATTACAACCCGCAATATTTCTTTGAGCACTAGAGAACAGATAACAATGCGGGGAACCAGTAGTCACAACCAAGTGCTAAAAATCGAGGAGCGTGGGAGGGAGCTGGAGGCAGGAGTTGAACCAGTCTGGGGATGGAGCTTTGGCCACTGGAGAGCAGGTTGGGGTGCACTGTTTGGCTCGGGGAGCGGGGTGGGACACTGGCAGGGAGGGGACAAAGGGGGCCACACAGGTACCCACCATGACGGTAGAGCCCCTCCAGGGTGGAGAGAGGTCTATCCCTCTGTTTTCCAGAATAAAGGCATATTTACTTTCCTACTGCTTCACAGAGAGACCCAGATACGGGAGGAAGAGGGAGGGAAAAGGATGCTGGGGAAAGTGAGTCCACTCGGCAGGCAGAAGGAATCAGGGAGGTGGGACAAAAGCACCAGTGAAGGTGGTTTGGATGTGATGTTGTTCTGCAGGACTCAGAGGCAGCTCCCACAGTGTTTGGGCGTGGAGTGAGCAGTCCCTGGGAGTCTCAGCACCATCACTGGGAACCGCATCCTGCATCCTGGCTTTCAGAGCGGCTGCAGGATACCCTGCCCTCCTCCTCCAGCGAAAGTTGTGGGGTGTGGGGAGCTGAAACAAGGTGGTAAAAGGACTTGGGTGACTCCTCATCTGGAATCGCTAATTAATGCATTCCAGCTGCATCCCTTTTGGGTTCCCTTTCCAGCCGCGCTCGTGCGAGCGAGCACAAAGAGTCCCAGACAATAGATTCGAGATGCTTTTTCCATCAGCCTTTGCAGCAGAAACCGAGAGGCAAAAACGTTGCTGTTGGGAGTGGGGGGGAAATACCACGTAAGTGATGTGACCACGCGCAGCCCCGCACAGGCTCCAAGCCGTGGGTCACCCACCACGTGCCAACCCCGATAAATGTCAGTGCCTCATTCTGAGCAATAAATAATGGCCTAGAAATGGCAGCCTCTGTGCTGCTTCATCTCACCAGCAGACAGCCTTGTTGTAAACCATTTGGCCGGCTGCACCAGGGCTCTTCAAGCCTTGCTAAATACCTCGGAGCTCCAGGGGATGCACGGCGGAGCTGGGAGGGCTCGGAGTCTCCTCTAAGAGAGCCAGGGTGGCTCAGGTGGCTTCTGCCAGGGAGAGGAGAGAAAGCTTGTGGAATTAAGACTGACAAGCTGACGAGATAAACTGGTCAGATAAAAGGATGACAGAAATAATTTTACACGGCATTACTGTGAAAAGCTAATTTATACACAGATGAGCCCATGACAGACTCAGTGGAGGGTGGCAGACGAGCTGGGAATGAAGAGCACTTCATTTATTCTCTGCAACAGGAGGGGGAGCATTCGGAGCCGCTGCCTGGGACGTCTTCTCTCTCTCTCTCTCTATTTCAAAGTTATCAAACTTTATCTGGTTCCTTTTCTGCAAATTAGCAAGGCCAGAAGAGAAAGAAAAACACTGAATCCATCAATGTTCCAGCTTTTTGCCAGGCCACGGGTGAGAAGTCAGGATGGTTTTGCTAAAAACAGCCTTGATTTTCTCCTGCAAAATACAGGAAAGCCACTGTGATTTCACACCATGTGGAGCTTTTGCTCTGCTTTTAACTCAAGCCAGAATCACTGTTTCTCCCTCTTCAGGTTTTCTCAGCTTGGTTGAGCACTGGGAATTGAATGAGTCTCCTCTTCTGGTGGCGCTCAGGCATGGCTGTCACTACTTTGGGGCTTAGCAAAGGAATCCTCCCCCCGTTTCTCCATTCGCTTTCCCTCTGCCCTCCCGTTCCCAGCAGTGCAATGTCCCGTCAGGCAGAACCCAGCCCCTTGCTGGAAAAGGATGCAGGGAAGTTGCAAACCCTGTGTCCTACATCCACCACGTCCCTCAGGTACCTGTTGGAGCATCCCTGCTGCCTTCAGTGGTTTGGGGCAACCCCTACTCCCCTCTGCCTGGATGTCCTCTTGCAGGGCTGGGAAGCAGCAGGATGCAGGCAGTGGGATGCAGGCACCAGCACGGGCAGGTCCTGGCAGTCCGGGCAGTAAATGAGGGAGGGGGAATTTCCACTACATATTTTATGCAAAACTAACACTTTCAGCTCAAGGAGAAAAGCCCTCCCCTACAACATAGAGAAGGGGCGAACAGGCAGGATCCTTCCCGTGGGGAGAACCTGGGTGCAGTCAGGCAGAGAGCACCGGTCCCCATCCTGCTCCCAGGGCCGGCCCTGCACCGCAGGGAGGGTCTGGCAGGGAGAGCCACTCTCCTGCACCCTGCTCGCTCTCCTCAGCCCTGGCGAAACACGTTGGCTGTTCTGCAGCTGCCAGAACAATAGTAATAATACTAATAAACCCCCTTCACGCTGAATACTGCGGGCTGTTGGCAGGTCCTTCTCACACAATTAGCATTTCTCGTCAAGCAGGGGGTTCACAGATTGCACATGCTGGTTCGTGTTTTGCAGAACAGACTGAAACCAATATGGCCCTCGCTGTACCATCAGCTAAAAGCGGCTTCCCACCACGATGGGCCCAGCACAGCTTCCACCAGCCCGGCCGGAGAGGGAGGCTGACCCCCGAGCACAGCCCATCCTCCCTCAAGCCCGGCCCAGCGCAGCAGGCGTGGCCAGGGATGGGGCTCTCCCAGCTCCCCGAAATCCACACGCACCGTTCAGCAACCAGCTCGTGTGTGGATGATGCATAGAGGGGGACAATATCTGATGGAGGGTCTCGAGCAACATGTTTCCCTGCACACAGACACAGCTGGACCGTGTGCAAAATGCTTTGCCTTTAGTAGGTGTTTTGCAGGGCTGGCTTAGGGATGTGTCCTAATGACATCCTGCAGGCAGCAGCCAAAGGGCTGAGCAGAGAGCAAAACGCTGCCCCTGCTTTGGTTAAGGTCAGGGACCAAACATCTCCCTGCTTGGTGAGGTGTAGGATTTGGAAAATGAGCTGTGACTTACAGAGAGCTCAGGAGCCAGGTCCCCATGCACGATGGTCTGGGTTTAGAGGGGGGCAGGGTGATCTTCACACAGGCTGCCACTACTTATACTATGATTGCTGTTTGCTCGATGATGACGAATAACCCTGTGCAGCCCCTGAGCCTGCTGCAATGCTGGATCAAGCAGGTAAACCCTGCTGGTGGCCCGTTAGTGCCTGGAACTGGCCCAGCTGTGACAACTCAGCACCTGCAGCCGGTTGTTGGTGTGTCTCAGCTGCTGCTGGTAACTCGTTAAAGCAGAACAACCCAAACTCACGCTACACCCTCAGCTTGACACTTGAAAGGAGCCTTAAACTCCTGTCTGTCTGCATAGGCTGGACTTGCAAATCTCGCCGTAGATGCTGGACTCACAGCCACGCTGTTAAACCAACACAAGCCCATCCAGGCAGTAGCATGCACCATGATTAATTGCCTTGCTTTAAAACTCCTATTTATAGACAAGCACTCCAAGCACTGTGCCAGTGATAAGATGGGGGGGAGGCTCCTCCTCCTGCAGCTTGGCAAAGCTCAGCTGCTGATCCCGTGAGCCCCAGGTTTTCACCGTTGCTGCTGAGCAGCATCAGGTCCCTTGTCCAGGGCTGTGTTATCTTCCCTCCAGGTCCCACCTCACCTCACATCCAGGGTAGGACCGCAGTAGCATCCCTGGGGCTTGGTGGGGATGCTGGGGCAGCTGTGCGAGATTGCCACAGGGCTAAGGAGCTTTAGCCAGTGCTCAGGGCCTCCAGAGAGCTGGGAACCCGAGGGCACGTGTGATCCTTGACCTTGCATCACCCGGAGCTGACACTGACGTCTGGCAGTGTTTGATTTCCTGGGAGGCTCAAGTACCAGCCCTGGGCTTCTCCAGGGTTTGCCTTCAGTCAGTGCTGGGGAAATGCACTTGCAAAGATGCTCAAGACTGAATATAGATCCATATTTCAGCAAGCAGAAGGGCTTGCTGTTTTGGAGCGATGTGCTTGGGTAGCAATAATCAACATCAAACAGGTTTCTACCCTGCAAACATGTTTCTTTACCCTATGTTTTCCCTTAAAATAAAAAAGAAGAGAACAAGAAAGAAATCCATGCCACCCTCTGCATTTATTTACTCAAAAGCCCCAGATCTTATCAACAAAGTCTCCTTCCTTTCTGGACAGCCTGCAGGATGCTGGCTGACAGCACAGGGGATGAAAAGGACAGGTCCCTTTGAATGCTGAGTCCCACCACAGGCACTCCCAGGTTCATTTATACAGCGTGGGTTTCTTCTTCCCTTCCCACTGGGCTGGGTCCTGCTCCCCTGGGCTTTGCTGTTGGGTTTCCATGGCATGTGGCTGTTGGCTGGGGATGCAAGCAGACAGCCTGTGCTGAGGGAGGTCTGAGGGGTACCACTGCCAGAGAGCATCCTGCATCCCTGCTCCCCCCTCTGCCTGCCCAGTGTGTGGGCAGTGTCCGAGCAGGGCTGATGGCACGGAAGGGAGTGGCGGCTGCTTGAGCGCACGAGTCTGGCCTTGGTGCTGCCCAGAAAGATCTCCTTGCCTATCTCTGACAGCTTCCACCCCTTCCCCAGGCAGCCAAGGGCAGCCAGCGGGCAGGTCTCCTGGCTGGGGCTGCTGCTGAGTCCCTCCCAAAGCTGCGTTTCCACCCTGTGTGTTTGCAGTGAATAAATACCCTGTGTTTATGCGGTTTGGCTGCAGTGGGACAAGAACGTGTTTGGTGGGGAGTAATCCCCCCATACACCCAGGCTGGGGAGAGCAGGGGGGAGGGAGCACTTACACAAAACAATCCCTATTTGTCTCCGAAGACAGACCCCACTGTTGGGTTTCCTGGGGTCACACAGCTGCAGGAACATGTGGAAAAGAAATGGATCTCTCCTAAGCACTGGACATACATGTAATTCAATATATTGCTCCCATGTGCAAGAAATCCACCAAACTGGCCCCATTTCAAATTTCAGGGAAATGCAGAGCATCAGGGATGGAGGCAAATCCACTCTTAATTCAATTCTTTATTTTATTTTAATTGGGTTGCACTGCAAGTAATGATGGAGGTTGGGGGGGGGGGGGGGGGGGCCTCTCAGGAAGCCCAGCTCGCTGGGGTGGGGGAATGCAGGTGGTGCAGGATGGGGAGCTCCTGCCATCCCTTCCAGGCACAACTCATGGTTGTACCTCAATGGTGGTGTAACACCACTGCTGACATCCCAGCAAGGCTGCACGGGCACTGCCAGGTCCCAAGCTCTTTCAGACCCAGGAGAGGAGATGCCTCTAAGCCCCTGCTGATCTCCTGATCCCAGCTGGTGTCCTGCCACAGTCAAAACAAAAAAGGTTCACCCTGACTTTCAGCATGGCCTTTCCTATGAGCTCTAGGAAGCCTTTTCTGTGGGACTTCACTCCCCAGGGATCACTTTCCCCCTACAGACCCATGCCCAACACCTTGGCTTCACACCTGCATCTGCCTCAGAGGTGGCTGTTTTGGTCTTGCCAAGCTGGGAGGAAAGGCTGTTTGACTCCCACTAACGACACGAGGAGGACGTGAACTGCAGTTACCTCATCTGAGCCTTTAAATGGATTTTTCCATTAAGAGAGGATTTTTTTTGTCTTGTTTTATTGAAAAGGAATTTGCAGTAATTAGCTCTTACAGGGGATTTCGCTGTTCTCTCTCCTCCTCTAAAGCATAAAGCACTTATTATAACACATTGTTTAATGCGATATCCACTCCCAGAGATTCTTCTTTCCTCGTGCAATGATCATTGGACTTCAAGACCCTAAATCTTCCTGCAAACTTGAGCTGTGCCCTGGTCCCCTCTGGCTGGATACGCGTTTATCTCTCCCTCCCAGTCCTCCCCGCAGCTGGAAATGAGAGAGCTTGTAAAGTGAAGCTTTTTCTTTTCCTTAATTTCCCTCTGCTTTGTTGGATTATTGTTGGTAGGAACTTTCCGTGTCCGCTTCCATGGGAAAGCAGCCGCCCAAGCCATGGAAATCAAGTTTTCCCTCTGAACCTCTCCCCTCTCACCACCTTCACCTTCGTTAGGCTGGCCTGTGTTTAAATTATTGGGCTTCATCTTCCTCCTTGGAGAGCAGGATAGGAGCAGAGCGCTCAGTCCCTGCACACCAGGACGGAACAGCCCCTGCCTGGGGGCCAGAGGGGCTGGGACCACTCTGCACGGAGCTGAGGGCTGGGGGACGTGGCTGAGCCACCCCCTGGGGCTGGGCCAGGAGTGCATTTGGGGGGCAGAAGTGAAGGAACTGGATCCCTGCATCCTCCAGATGGGGTCTCACAGGAGGAACCCCTGGGCTGGTGACCAGGACTGGCCCCAGCATCCCTGGGAGAGCACAGGACATGTCCCCCATGCCTTGTGGACAGTACTATTCCTGGGGGCCTGTGACAGAAGGAATTCCCCCAGGGTGGCTGCTGGAAGGACACAGCAGAGGGACAGTCCTATTTTTAACTATACATATGTTTCTACAGCTCTTTTGCTCTCTTTTAGGTCTCTTAATTAATTTAGACTAAGAGGCCCTGGAGGACGTGGCACCCTTCGCATCACAGAGCTCCCTCGTGTTGCTCCAGCTGCGATTCGCTGGCTCGGCAGCTCAGCCAGGGCTGATGTGGGCTGGTACCAAACCCACACTGAAAGGAAGGAGATGGTGAAGCTGTCTCTGGCCACAGCCACCGATCTGAATCCTTTACAGCCAGGAAGAGAGGAGGCACCGTGCACACCCACTGCAAGCACGGCTGTTCGGACACTGCTGGGTGCGGTGACACAGCCCCATCCCACCCCGTGCTGGGGGCCCAGACTCCAGCAGTACATTCACACTGTGATGGGGGCCTTCTCTGAACCCCCAGCAAGACCCAAACCTCATCTGTCTCATTCCAGCATCCCCCAGGACCTGCAGCCGTCCACCAGCATACCCTGAGGAGACCCATCCTCCTGGAAACCCCCATTAGGACCAGCCGGGCTGTCCCTCCTGCTCGGGGATGGCAACAGCCCCTGGGCACTACGCTGCACTACTGGCAAAATTGTCCCGATTCTCAGCCTACATTTTCCTTTCCTCATTTCCACTCCTTTCTCTGACTCATTATAGCCCCTTGGGGTTACCCTAACCAGCTCCCCTCCCTCCCTCCTTGGTGTTCTGACTCTCCAAAGACTCGTGGATGGTTCCCGCTCCCCTCCTCGCTGCACGAGGTGCCGTTCAACCGTTGATGTGGTTTGGGCATCGTTCGCGGTAGCTTCGTTTGAGCACAAAGATGAAAAACACTGTGCTGTGAGCGCTTATTATTGTTGCTATTATGCAGCCCTTTTAAACTTGCCATACAAATCACGCCCTCCAGCTCCTTGATTATGTTCCTGGTTCTCCTCTGAACCCTCTCCAATCCATCAGCATTGTTCCAGGACAGAGTGCAATGTTGCAGGTGCAGCCAGAGGAGCCTTTCGCCAAGAGCCTCTCACGCTCTGCAGGTCCCAGCACGATGTCCTGGTCCAGCGGTGCCTGTACAGCCCCACCGGCTCGCTGGGACCCTGCCAGGGTGATGCCAGGGCTGCAGAGGCACCTGGCTCCGTGCTCCAAGCCTGCAAAACGATGGTGTTGCCAGAGCGATTTCAGACAATGCTTTGACGTTAACAGCTTCTCTGGTTGCACTGTCATTCCCCATTAGAGGCCTTGGTAACCAGCACTTCATGAGGCTTTGCAGAATAATTTGTATGTTTAATACACCTCGAAAGCCCATGTTGGGCTGCAATTAAGGCAAGGGGAGGGAGCAGGGAGAAGAGGCAAAGCCTACCTCCCGCTGGTTGCAAAGAACCTGCTGCTTTCTGCAGAGGGCTGCTTCAACTGAGGATGCCAGGGAAGCTGGAATCAGAGGAAAAGCATAATTTGTCATTTGCAAACGTAAGCCAAAGCCTGGGAGAAGAGAAATGGGAGACCCGGGAGCTCCTCGGGGGAAATTACCACGTGAAGAGCAGAGGCGGCCTGGGCTGCAGGACTGTGCGGGATGGTGAGAGAGGAGCAAGCACGGACACTGCTGTCACACAGGTCACTGCTGAGGAGATGCTGCCGCCTGGGCTGAAAACCAGCTCCACGCTCCATTTGGGGAATAGGGAATTCATTCCTCTGAGCACCGCTGGGCAGATTTCCTTTGCCTCTTTTTCGCTTTTGTTATGTGGAGATACTGGAGAAAATAAACAATGGTAGAGAAAATAAACAATGGTAGAGAAAATAAACAATGGTAGAGAAAATAAAGTGGTTGGGCACAGACTGGTCAGTGCCACCTCCTGCCCTCACAGGAGCCAGGTTTTGGAGCACATATTGGCATTTATTAACTCATCCCATTGGAAAAATAGAACCCCCCCCCCCAGTGACACAGTCGCAGGAAACCTGCAGAGCTCTCCTCATTTCACTAAATGCAAACACTGCTTCGCATGAGGAATTATGAACTGCTGGGAGCACAGAAGTCTCAAGTGAATTATGCAGTGTGAATTATCCTCTCAGCTCAACACTATCCGGGTTTTGCTGCTGATGGAAGGGCTTTTCCACACATTCCAGCTTGCACAGGACTGGTGTCTTGGCCCGAAGATGGCAAACTCTGACCATGACCAGGCCCACATCTCCTCCTCCGGTGGTCGTCCTGCAAGGGGCTGCCAGATGTCCGTGGGGAGGCCGGGGCAGGCGCCCTCTGTGACAGGGATGCTGCAGCTCACCCGGGCGCCAGGCGGGAGGGATTACTGCAGGAATAAAGCTGAATCCCCATTGTCAAATTGTGCAGATTAAATATTTTTAAAACCTAATCAAAAGTAGCAGTGTGTGGGAGCCAGGCATCCTCAGAAGCTGTCAGAAATGTTCCCTTTTTCCTCAGGGGCTGCATCAGAGGGTGCCAGCTGCTTCCTCAGCAGCTTCGTTTAACTGTGTGGGAATTTGCCTTAGGCAGAGCTGAAACGTGGTTGTTTCAGGAGCACAGGAACCACCTCACAGAGTCCATCAGGAAACCCACCAGCACATCTGAGCAGCAGCAATGTGAGACCATTCAAAGTCAAGTTGTCACCAAGCCTTGCAAAATCACCCCAGCTTTCCCTACTGCTCCTTCCAGCCCTGCCTGGGCAAAGGTACCACGGCCGTTACCTCTGCGATGTGCCCGTCACCCGCTGCAGGCTGACCTGGGGCTCCCCAGCCAGGGATGTCGTGCTTCTGACCATGGTCCTGCTCAAAGCACTCCTGCTCTTGCTCAGTGCCCTGTGCTCACCCAGCCTGCCCAGTTTGCACATCGGCAGGTGCTGCTCTGTGGGACTGATGGGGATGAACCGTTGGCGGCTCCACGGGAGATCTAAACGAGTGTTTTAACATGCCCAACTTCCATCGTACTCTGCATCTTGTGCTCAGCACCTGGGTGTAGAAAACAGTTTCCACAGTTCATGTTTCCTTTTGCTTTGCTGTGGATGACAGCAGACAGGGCATCTTCACTGAGGCCCTGCCACCACTTCCTTACACTGCGGCTGCCTGAGAAACATGAGGCTCTCATCTCTGGGGCTGTATTTCACTGACACAGGCATGACCTCCCTTCCTTGCTGAATTCCCAACTGAGCTTTCCAGGCTTTTTTTCAGAAGTTGCCAGGGGACCCAAACATCCCTGTCCCAGCCAGTGCTGCCCCCACCTCACTGCACAGCTCCCCCTGCTCCTGAGGCTGGGGAGGCTTCACAAGGAGCTTCTGCCTTTCCCAGCAGAGCCTCCTTCTCCAACCCAGGAGTCCTCACCACATCTTGTCCTGATGGTTTTTTTCCTATGCTCTACTTGTGTCTGTTCCTCCCAGTTAATCTCCCAGGGTTGCCCCCCGAGCTGTGATTTACGCCCCTCATACACTTGTAGATAGTTATCATATCTCGCCGCGGCTGTCGGCCGGCCTGGGTAGGCAGATTTAGCTCTTTTAATCTCTCATCATAAGTCAATCCCTTCAGCCGCTTAATCATTTTTGTTGTTCTCCTCCAAATTCCCAGCGAGATGCTTTGTCTTGCAAGCGCCTGATGCACGGTCGTATATTTACCAAAACTTCAGCTTAACGCAGAAATAACCCTGCACGGAGGCTGCCTGGTCGCCTGCAACCCGAAGAGTCGTTAAGCTCCTGATGGAATGCCAAGAGGCTCCATGTGCTGCTGGTACTGGGCTGGGCTGCGACAGCGCGGAGATGGGACGGGGTTTGGTGATGTTGCATGTGTCTTGTGGGGAACAGGATGCGCCCCAAGCTCTGCCATGGAAACATTCATGGTCACAAGAGCTCCAGCACTGCAAGAAGCCACGTCAGCTGTGATGGCAAGGATGTCCCCCACGGTGTGGCACGCAGGCAGGGGGATGGCACAGCCCAGCTGGGCAAAGGTCAGCCAGACTCTGAGGCCCATGCTGTGCTCATTGGGTTTGGTCACCCCTTTCTAGGACAGCCCAGAAGATGTGGTGATGGAGCTCATTTCTGATTACTTCTCTGGCCCAGTTTTATTGCGTCTCTTTCAGAAGTGGGAGGTCTGCAGATCGTGTGTGAAGGCTGGGAATAGCCACCTGGCTGAGGGGCCCGTTGGAGAGGAGCAGGGCATATGGAAAAGGTTCGGGACGGCTTTGATCCTGGCAGAACCATTTGGAGGAGGACAGCTTGGCAGTGGGAGTAGCCACAGCGGGGATGGAGCACGGATGGGTTCTGTCCTCATTCTGAAAGATCAGAAAACATATTTAAGTCTTCATCATCAAAATATTCCTGCTGCCCCTAAATTTCAGTTAGCAAACATGCTTGTGCTTGAATTTACAGCCCAGGAGCCACGGGCCATGGGCTAGAGGCACATCCACCCACTCTTTTAATGGAAAAATCTTCCCCATTTTTTCCAGCTTCCAAAATGTGTGTGGGGGGGAAACCAGGTCACAGGGGAACAGCATGCACCTCCCAGCACTGGCATCTTGGAACCTCCAAGGGCAGAAGTGGGTGAAGGAAGAGTGAGAAGGGATGTCCAAGCCCAGGAGTTCTTCCAGAGGGAGGGTTTATTGTTCTAGGAGGCAGGAGAAGACATTGGATGGCTGCCCAGCTCTCCTGGGCAGAGGGGTTGCTCTGGTGCCTGTTCCTCAGGGGATCCTCAGGGAGGCAGAAACACTCATAAATAAAGAGCATGGTGAAAAATAAAGCCAACAGCAGGAGATGGGGTGTGAGTACCTCAGGGGAACCTGGGGAGAGGAGGCGAGAGAAGCAGGAGGGCTGCCCAAAGTGGATGCAATGCAGGGGTGCAGAGAGAGCTCAGAAGTGGCTCAGAGCAGTTAGAAGGGAAAAAAAGAGGACTCTGGCCATGCAAATGGATTTTTAGGGGGTGATTTGTCTTCTCAGCTGCAGGGAACACAGCACAAGAAAATGCACAGCAAACCCTACAGCCGAGGACAAGGGGGCTCATCCCTGTTTGTCCCCACATCTCAGCCCAGGAGGGCTCTGTGGGGCCTGGCTTTCACCCCAAAGCCAAGTGGAGTCTGTTTTGGACAGGGCTGATGCTCTGAGCAGTCCAGGATTAGGGTTCCATCAAGGAGCCCCAGCAGCACTGGGCTGGCTGGGTGGCGGAGTTTACATTTTTCAATAACATCCCCCTCCCTCTTCCTTCCCTGTTCCCTGATATTTATTATTTCCTTTCATAATGCCTTTTTCATTATGAGATAAAACCCTCTCCCACTCCCCCGAAACTGGAAACAATGGCTGCCCAACCTCGCTAAAGCCGAGCGCCGGCTTTGGATAAGCTCCTGTTACAGCTGGCACTTTCTCCTCCCTGCTCGGAGTGGCCGGTTTTGTGTCCCTGGGGATGTGGAGGGAGGTCAAAGTCAGTGCCTGAGCCCCCCAGGCTGCCTCACACCAGAGCAGGAGCTTCACCTGTGCAGGGGCTGTGCTGCACCCACCATGGAGCATCCTCAGCACTGCCCTTCCTGGGGTCTCAGCAACGTGTGCCCCAACCCAGCCCTGGTTTGGACAAAGGAACAAAAAGACCTTCCAGTCCAGCAGATCCTCTTGGGCTTCTGCAGCCAAGCTGTTAGTGATGGGTAATCTCTTTTCCTGGGAGGTCAGAGCGCATTAGGATGAAAACCCTCTGGTCTAAGGTGTGCCCAGGTGGAATACACTAAATCCTGGACCACAGCCCTTCAGATCTGCTCATCTGCACCCACCCTCCAGAGCTCGGCAAAGATCATTTTGGGGAGTGGTGGTGGTGATGGAGGTCCAGGGTAAGGAGCGCTGTGCCTCACCACTGCCACCACTCCCTGGGACTTCTGGCCCAAGTCTGTCCTCAGAACCAGGGATCCTGGGCTCAGGAATGACTGGTGGATGTTACCCTGTCAAAGCAGAAGCCCAGCAGCTCGAGGGCTCTGAGCAGGATGCAGAGGAGCCTCGGCACGATAAGTGCTGGGCTGCCAGGAGCCCTGGTCCTGCTCAGCCTTTGATGGGAACAGGCAGCCTGCAGCAGATCCCTGCAAACCTTCCCGATGGCTGTTTTTCAGCTGCTGAGCCATAAACGTGGTTCTCCCCTTCCGGAAACCAGTCTGAGGTGTTGCTGTCCCCAGGGCAGGGCAGGGCAGGGCAGGGCAGGGCAGCCAGGACAAGAGCCTGGCGTGGAGGCTGGACCTGGGCTGTGTGGGTGATGCGCAGGGTCCAGGGCTGAGCTGCCCCCAGCACAGCGATTGGGGACCTCTGGCCCCAGCGCATGGGTCTGCAGCCACGGCTTCCTCGCCAAGTGGTCAAGCCCAAGTGGGAATCCAGTCCCGCTCCTTCTGGCAGCCTCAGGCAAACCCTCCTGTGTGCCCACAGCCCCCGTGTACTGACCCATGGAGAGCACAGTGGGATCTCTGGGCCCTGCTCCTTCCCTGCCACCAAACAGCCCCCACTTTCCCAGCTCCTCCATCTGATGGAAATTCTATCTCTGCAAACACTTGCTCCCTTTATATCTTTCTCCTTCTTTTTTTTTTTATGGGGAGGCCTTGGAGGAGAGGGAAACAGAGGGGGTTGGCACTTCCCCCCTCCCCCTTGTCTCTCTGAAATAAAGGGATGCAGCTGGTGAGGCAGCAGTTCCTGGAGCTGTATGGATGGGGTGAGAAAGTCATTACCTGCCTTGGGTTTCACTGTGGGAATGGCTGCACCTTTCACTGGGAAACGCTCGTGTCTGGGGGGACCTGAGCGGGGGAAGCGAGGGGGAGGTGGGGGCAAAGGGGCAGGAGAAGCTCTGTGAATCAGAAAGGGAAGAAAGAAAAAGAAGGGGGCTGGAGGTTTTTTTGCATGTAGACATGTAGAGTCTGAAATAAATTACCTGTCTCCAAAACCAGAGCATTAGGAGGAGTAATCGATTGAACATGCCACAAACTCTTATTTTATGGCTCTGCAAGCCCAACGGGTGCTGGGGAAGCAGGGGGGAGAAAGAAGCTGTTACACACCCTGGAGGGGACACTTCAGGGGATGAGGTTTTTTCTTCTCTTTTTGCTTTTCTATCTTCTTTCATTTTGTGGGATTTTTTTTTTTGTTTCACTTTTTTTAATCGCCCCTTGGGGACTTTCCCCTTTGTTCTGTTGGGGGGAAGAGAACTGGATTGTGTTTCTCCTGCTCCTGACTAAAAGAAATTACATCAGCCCAGCATCTCTTCCCTTCTGCACTCTTTATTCCTCCCTGCCCCAAACTGCTCAGTAATTTAGAGTTTAATAAGGGATTCCTATTTTTTTCCCCTGTTTGTGATTATGAAGGTTGGAAGCTGGCTTGGAGTTGGCAGAGAGGAAGCAGAGGGATGCAGAGCATGGGCCGGTTTCCCTCCAGGCTTGCAGTGGTCCTTGTGGAGTATCTTGACCCTTGCTTCTCCAGCTCTCCTGGACACCACCCCATCCATAGGGCCAGCTTTCCTGCACTGGGGCTGCAAACTGCACCTGGAGCTTCCCCTGCTGAGATGGGGGTCCTCAGATGGTTGGAGGGCCTGGGTTCTGCATCCCCCATCCCAAGAGCCATGTGGACACCTCTCCGTCTCACCAATGTGTAGGCAAGGAACCGCAGGCACCCCTGAGATCCTCCAGGCTCTCATGAAGTGGCCGGAGCCAGGAGAGCCAGCACAGGGCTGAGGCAGTGAGACGTGAGAACAAAGGGGCAGAAATTAAAAGACAATTTCCAGAGCCAAAAATAAATATGTGGAAAAGAGCAAGAACCCAGCAGCAACTGGGGGAACGTGAGGATTTCTGACAAGTTCCCAGCTGAACAGTGATATTCGCCAGGAGGGTCATTAACTCCCCCAAGGGGAGGAGACATTCTGCATTTTCAGAAGCCCCTGGGTCATTTCCTCAGGATTTTCTGCCTCCCTGATGCTCTGTTTCAGCTCTCTGAGGGGTCGGGCTGGCAGCTGGCCCTGCCCAAGGGAGTCCAGGTTGCGGGAGCCGATATCCACCCTCCTCTGCCCATTCCCCTGTGATTCCAGGTCCTCTAAAAGTCACCTGCAGCTGAAGAGCCAAGTCTTGAGAAAGCAGTGCTGGACCCTACGATTCACGGTGGTCCTAGACAATTCACAGTGATCCTGGAGAAGTCTCAGCTGCCACGGAAGTGCTAAAAGCAACGGCTAAGAGCTGAGGCTCGGGGGAAGGCCTCCAGCCTCGGGGAGGAGCAGGTCTGGAGCAGGCAATGTGGAGCAGCAAGCCCTGCATCCAAACCAATCCCTTCAGTGGTCTTTGTCCCCGTTTGCTCAGTCCAACGGTCACAAAGCGACCAAATTCAGGTGAACCAAATACCAGGCAACTTCTAGTTATTCAGGTAGGCACGGATTTCAGGATGTGCTCCTGCCCAGTGGGGAGAGTCCCCGGTGCTGCCAGTGCAGCATCAGGCCAAGGAGAAGCACTCGGCTTCCCCCAGGGGCCTGCAGGCAGCCAGCCCTGGCAGTGCTTTACGAATGCCCTAAATATCACCAGAAGAACCCAACCGCCTTCTCGAGGTGCGAAAATCAAGGTCACGTTGCATACCTGGAGCCAGACCTGCCAGCCACAGGTGAGTCAGCAGCGCCGGGAAGATCCCGTGCCTTACCCGAAGGTGCTCTGCAGGAGACATCATTAACCTTAAGGACTGAGCCGACTCAATCCCTGGCTTGTATTATCCATAATTAAAGTTGCACTGAGAAAATAAATCTTGTTCTTCACTAATGTGACGGAGGAGCGTGTTAAATTATGGCTCAGTTTATCAAATGATTGCCCAATGCAGCTACCTCCTTTAATAACTTATGATAAAACATGTCATAAAATGATCTGGGAATTAATACCTACTGGATGATGCTGTGACAAACTGCTATAATATGTTTCGCTACAGGAAGGTGCGTGTTCTTGTTTTATTTAAAGAAGCTGCAAGTGGATTTAGTATTCGTGTAAATAAGGGGCTGATTGACAGGCGAGGGCTTAAGAGAGCCCGTGGGTGGAAGGAGAAAATTGCCCTTGCAGCTTTGCTGGCGTTACCTTCCGATACTCCCCACTCCCACGCCTTTCCACTGATGCCTGGTGGATGCCTGCACCACCCCTGCCCTGTTACAGCCCTTCTGCTTTCCCCCTCTCCCACCTCCCTCCCTCTGATACCTCTGGGATGGCAGTAAATGAGTCCACAACCCCCACAATCCCGCAACCGGGCTCTGCGAGTGCCCTACTTCATCCTGAATCCATGTTAATAACTGGAAGTAGACACCATGGTTTCCACCTTGTCCTCACTTGGAAGCGTTTGCAAGTGGTTTGAGGATCCTTGTCAAAATGCAACCGTCAGGAACTGCCGAAGACGCCAAACGGAAACCAAGAGAGAGGAGCAAATAAAGAGAAAACATCCTGTAAAAATATTGCTCTGTTTCACGGGTCACGTTTGATTATCTCCTCTGAAAACTGAGTTCTCAGAAGGAGATGTAAATTTTTCACAGTGCAAATCTGCTGCCAGCCTCTGCAGGGTTTTCCCCCAAGGAGCTCTCATCACAAGCCCCTCCTACTCCCTCCTAAATCCCGCAGCAGCCACGCAGGGCTCCACACGCGCTCCTGCAGCCACTCCAGGCCCTCCCAAGCACCCAGCCCCGGTGGCACCTCCTGGCAGGGAGAGGAGTTTCCCCTGCTGCCCATCCTGGCCAAGTGACAGCTTTTAGGTGGATATTAATAAAATTTCCTTCACCTTAAGGGTTATCAAGCACTGGCAGAGGCTGCCCAAGGCAGTGGTGGAGTCTCCATCCCTGGAGGTGTTTAAAAGCCATGTGGATGCGGCACTTAGGGACACAGTTTAGTGCTGGAGTTGACAGAGTTAAGTTTACGGTTGGACTCGATGATCTCAAAGGTCTTTTCCAACCTAAATGATTCTGTGACTCTGAAAAGAAAACTGAGAGGGTTTTTCACACTTTCCACCAAGCTGCAAGAGTTTGGAGTCACGTTTAACTTCTTGCCTGGACGCCAGCAACGTGCAGCCCATCGACAACGAGATGAGAACTGTATTGCCCTTCCCATATGTGATGCCTGAACTGCAGCTGCCTCTGTCTGGCTGACCAGGTCACCAGTGTTGCCTGCTGGGCAACTACCAACCCCTGAACACCTCCCTAGATTCCATCCATGGGGCAGGAGCTGCTCTCCAGTGTCCCACAGGTCTGCTGCTCTCTTGGGCTTTGCAGCCAGCAAACATGAAATAAGCCATGGGAGCAGAGGGGAAACCCAGCTCTCTGTACCCAGGACATGGTGCTCACCATCTCCAGGACGTGGTGCTCACCATCTCCGGGATGTGGTGCTCACCATCTCCTCCCTGGCACGGGGTCTCAGAGGAGGGTGACAGCAGGCTGGGCAAGCTCCAATTCCACCAGAGCAGCATCCCCAGAGCTCCCGGGGCGGCCCTTCTTGCCAGTAGCACCCCTATAAAGACACAAAGTAGCTCTCATAATTGGCCCCTGTTTTCCCACTCTCATAAATGTCCAAAGCATTTGCATTTTAGACTGAAATTCCCCATGTTTAATCTCCACCCAGAGGAGAATGTCTGCAGGGAAAGTCTGAGCAAATTTCCTTCATCCATTTGCAATTTATCAGAAAAAAAAAAAAGGGAGAAAACCAACTCTTTTTCGAAAGCAAAAAATAGCATAACCACACGTTTATACATAAAAAAAAATCATGGCTAAAGCGAAACAGCAAAAGTTTGTAACTTGAATCCTGGGTAGAACCACAAGTTTTACAAGACTGGGGGGGAGAATGCTTTAAAAAAAAAAAAATTCCCAAATTGCAAACTAGATTGGATAAATACCACAAAGCAAATATTGCATGTACTGGGGTCCTCAAACAACCAGCGCGTCCCCTGCCTGCTGCCCTGTTTTGTCTTTGAAATTGTGGGTGATTTTGCTTGCTGCCAGAAACTGTTCAGTTTAAGCAAATATTGCAGAATATCCATAGGAAGCACTTTTCCAGTCGATAAGCACAAATCTAGGCGCTCCCAACCTCACTCAACAAGTCGCGTTCATCCGCCGGCGACGCGGGAGCGCCCAGCGTGACTCTGCTCGCCCAGCGACGCTGCTTGGATTTCGACTGCCAGATTCTTGAGGTAAATTGCTTGCAAATGGGCCTGGAATGGATAGAAGTTGCTTGCTACAATCGCTCAGTTAAAAACCCCAATATTTTTAATAATTATTTTAATTAAAATCACACAGCTCATGAGTGAGGAAAACCCCCCCAGAGCACAGACTTGCTGAATGGGATGAGTGAGCTGCTCACACAAGCCGTTGTTTCTTGGGAAGAACATTCCATGCATGGCCTTGGCTCCCATCCACATGCCCCGGCAAGGACTAACTTCTCCTGCCCACATCAGTGGCGCTGACCATGGCCGTTTTCTCTGAGTTTGCAACAAAAAATGAAAGAATTTCTGCTACCCTGACCTGCTGGCTTGGATTCATCTCAACCAGCCATGGAGACGCAACAGAGGTGGCTGCAGCCCAAGCCTGTGAAGCTCAAAGCTCTCGTCATCTCCTGATGAGCCGTGTGGTGGGGGTCCCTCCATGGTCCACCAGATGGGGGGAAGTTGTGACACCAATATGGGCACTGGGGGAGGGGGGAGGTCACCCCCCCACTGCTGCTGAAGAGAATCCACATCACTGAAAGCAAAATGGGATACAAGAATTACCAGCATGGTGGCAGGGGAGCAGGAGGTCAGGGTGCAGAAGGAATAAAAGCTGGGAAAAACAATGTGACAAGAGATGAAGAACACCTTCAGCCCCCAAGGCATGTGAGACCTTTCCTTGAGCAGGATCCATGGGCCACCAGTGGCTTGGCCTGATGGAGCAGGAAGAGGAGCAGATCCTGCTGGCAGTGATGGAAGAGAGGTGGCTTCTTCCAGGCTGATACACGCTGGATTCAGTAGGGACGTTGGATGCAGCCGTGCAACTAGAGCTTGGTGAGATCTGCAAAGTTAGAAATGAGGAAGAAAATCACGAACATTTTTTTACAACTTCATTTGCCAACCCCCCCCTCCCTGCTCTGTTTTTCATCTGGGGAGAGTTTTGAATTTCCATGTACTCGTTTCCTTTTTACATTCCAGCCTCCTCTCTCCAGTCTGTGTGCCGATGCTCCTTGCCCAGATGCTCTCACAGCTCGTCTGACACACGCGATGCCTTCCCATGGGAGATGCAGCCTTGCCATCAGCCCTGCTGCCTCTGGTCTCAGCAGCCCCTGCCTGTCCCCTTCCTTCTCTTCCACGGCCCTGGGGTGAAGCAGGGCTGGGAAGAGTGGGAGGAGGAGGGGAGGGAGCTGGGGTCTGGCAAATTCCCCAGTCCCCAGGCTTGTGCCCTGTATCTCCCCTCCATGCTCATCCCTGGGTGCCCAGAGATGGTGGATGCTCATGGGTAGGGGTGCTCTGAAATGGTGCAGGAGGGGAAGAGAGGGACCCCCAGGCAGGACCTTCAAACCTTGCCAAGACCTCATTTTCCCCCCATTGCTCTCCTCTGTGCTCACCCTGTGAGTCCTGCGACACTTGGCATCCTCCGCCCCCCACCCCGGGCGTGGAGGTCACTCCATCCCTCATCCTCCCCTGAGTGGAAGAAGCAGCCAGGGCACCCAGCTCCACCACCCAGCTAATTTCACAGGAGGACACTTGAGCATTGCCTAAGACCATTAAAAACCCAATATGATCCCATAAACTCTGCCTACCTTAACTTGTATTAAATGGAATTGGCTGGAATTGCGTTGCAACCAGGCTGTAAGTCGGTTCATCTCACTCCTTCCTCATCTCTTCTAAATGGGGGCTTAGGGGAAAAAGAGCCATCAAGGAGCTCAAACTCGTAATAATGGTGTTATGTTGCAGTAGAGAAAATTAAAGTTAAACATTAGTGAAACCTTTATAACTCTAACTGGAGTTCATACGGTGGAACAGGTTGCTCGGGGGGGCTGCTGGATTGCTTTCCCCAGAGATATTCAAGGATAAGGCTAAGCACACATCTGACAAGGATGGTTTACCGGCCTGATGCGGGGGATAAAATGGAGCAGGTGAGCTGGTGGAAGTTCCTTCCAGCCGTAATAACTCTGTGTGATCAGTGCGGGGCCCCTCTGCACTGGAACATCATAAAACATGTCCTCATTCTTCACAGCCTCTTGCACAGAAATGTGCCCGCAGAGCATTCCCCAGTGCTAAGTGACACAGAAACAAGGCTCCGGCTTCGCGGGTACTAAGTGGCCGGAGCTCAGAAACTCGAGGCCTGCAGGAAATATAAAAGCTCAGAACAAAGAAGTCCATAACAACACACGGCTGGAGGATGGGAATGCCTCCAGGAGGACTTTAAACCTCACCATCCAGAAGGCTGCACTGCTGGGACAGTGGAAGCAGAACCAGCAACTCGGTGTTTGAACTGCTAAAGGTTTTCTCATGAAAGCACTTCAATAAATACAGACTTTATCTGTCTTCTTTCTTTGTTTATGAGCTGCAAATACCTAGAGCAGGCAGAGTTCTGCTGGAGCCCAGGCTCTGCTGGAGTCTAGTGGGTCTCAGAGGGTCTCTGCTCCTCCAGCCCCAGCACAGGTCACCCTTCCTTTGAGTACCACCTGCTCCTTGTGCAGGCAAGAGCCGCTGGTGGGGATGTGCTGCTCCATCTGTTGGGATGGAGGACATGGGAAACCTCCCCCACCTCCACTGTGGCCCCGGGTTCCCACGAAGCCCCAGTGGTCTGCGTGTCGTGCCAAGGGGGGACCTACCTCACTGCAACACCCAAAAACGTCCTGCGGCTTAAGAGAGAGGAAAGAAGAAGGGCAAGGAGAAAAGCATGATCCCCAGAAACCCCCTGAGGAGGTGTGAGGGTGGGTTGGGGAGAGCCCAGCAGTCCCAGCTCCCATCCCCAGGATGGAGCCCCTGCTTCAGCCCAGAGAGGGGGGACAGGGGTGGGGGGGACAGGGATGGGGAGAAGAGCTGGGACCAGCAGATAATCTCTCAGTCAGCCCTGGCTAATTTGTAAGGCATTACTGCAATGTCAGCTCTACATATGTTAGTGTTAAGTCAAGTGGAAGGTATGTTCAAAATGTGATAAAGAAGTGGCTCAAGGAAAGAGGAGGAGGCTGACAGATAAAGAGAAGGACCCCGGGCTGTGCCGTGCCACCACTGCAAGTGCCCTCTGACAACGTGATGGGGGATCTTGCTCAGGGATACAGCCAGGGTGTCTCTAATTCCTCTGCTGCCCCCAGAGCGGGGGATCCTTGGGCATTGATGTTCGCCCAGTTTCACCTGAAATTTTATCTGCAGAGAAGGACAAGGGATAGCTGAGTGTCCCTGCCCACAGCAAGGCGTTGGAACTGGATGATCTCTGAGATCCCTTTCAACTCAAACCTTTCTATTATTCTATGAATGAAGTGCAGCACGAGTGGGCAAGCAAACAGGGTCATGGCCAGGTTTTCTCTTTCATGCTGCCTTTCTTCTACCATGACCTTCCTGGACGCTGCGATCCCAGCACAGCTGGACAAACCAGGAGCCCGAGCCAGGGCCCTTGGCCTTCGCTCCCCTCCACCGTGGCAGCACAGCGGCCCTCTGCTTGGATTTATCCCAACACCACAGCTTCGAAATTCTGGGGGAGAGAGAGAGAGAGAGAAGGAGAGAAGGCTTTGCCTGGCCAGCAGATCCCTCCCAGGACTTCAAAGCCTCCTGGTTTCATCCCAAAAACAAAATAAGATTCCTTTAATTTTCCAGCAGGAGCTGCCTCCTTGCCAGTCTCTGCTGAGCACCTTAGCAGAGCAGCGAGCGGGGCGGCCCCTGCTCCCCTCTCCCCGCGCTCCACAGGGGAACACGCGTCGGCTGCTCCTACCTCAGCCGAGAGCAGGCGCGGAAGATGGAATGCCAGAAAGATTGGCAGCAGGAAACTGGATTTCTTCTTCTTTCCAGCAATTTGATACATACACGTGCAGCCTGACTTCGCTTTCGGTAGCGCCGGGATGCAGGGGTGGGTGTGCAGCCCGGCCTCCAGCTGCTGTCGAGGCAGGAGAGCGCTTGGGTTTAGGGGCTGTCATGATAGCAGTGGCTATTTAATATGTGATGTTTAGTCTGGTTCGTCTGCTTTTCCCTTTAGGATCGGGTCTATTCCAAACAAACACAGCCAAAACAGGCTTAGAAAGGAATCAGGTTCAAAGATAGACCCAAATTGATTTCAGACTGGCCAGGCAGCTAACACGTCTTCCCACCCCAAATGAGGTCCAGCTCCTGCTTCTGGAATCATTGGACATCTGCAGTGCTGCTGCAGGAGACAGATGGGAGGCCGGGATCCGAGTCCAAGATCTGGAGATGTTTCACCTCCACGGTCCCAGAGGCGGAGCTGCTGGCGGGAAAGGTCGCACTTGCCTTGTCCTAGCTTTGGGATGGGGTGACAGCCACCCAGCTTGGGAACACTGGTGGAGCCTGATCTTGGCCAACAGCCACGGACACAAGATCCTGCAGAAGAATTACCACTGTCAGGGATTTCCTCCAATTTTTAGAAACCATCTTTTTCTAGAAAACAAACAATCCCAGTATCCCTGGCATCTCCTTGGCAAGGGGTGGAGGTGTAACGTTAGTGTGCATTTCACAGTTCATGAGCTACAGACAGCTGGAAAAATAGTTAACGTTCCTGTTTTACATGCTCCTGCCTGGTTTCGTGGAGAGCAGGTCTGGCAGCCAAGCACTGCCAAAACAGGCAACTGAAGGTATTTAACTTAAGAATGAGATTTGGGCCGTGGTGCACCAAGGGCTCTGAGGTTTCTTGGCACAGTGGAAATTGCAGGGAGGATCTGGTCTCAGTAGGCTCAGCTTTAGGGAAGAGGTGAATAGTGCTTCGTGGTTTGGAGTGTGGCATCGGAAACAGCACACATAGGAGCAAATACATGGGTTTAGGGGGCTCCTGCACAAGGTTGCCTTCTACCTCTCAGGCTAAACCGCCCCTTGCTGCTGCTAAAATAAGGCATCTGTGAAAAAAATAAAGGACAAGAGAGAAGGTAGATGTGCAAGATGGAAGGGATGGATCCCAGAGGGACCCTTTCTGCTCCCAGCATGGAGTGGGGACCCCAGCTCATGCTCCAGGATACACCAAGGCTCCCCACACCACAGCCTTGCTCTTCCCAGGCACACAGCCTCAGCCCAAATTCCTAGGGCAGAGTGGGACACACCTCACCTTGGAAAAAGACACCAGCTATTTACAGCTCCGCTCAGCCCCCTCTTCCCTACCCCTGACTCCTCAGACCCCAGGGGGAGAAAGAGGCAGCTTTAATTTTCCCTGCCTAAATGAAGAGCAGGGTAAGCCTGAAGTGACCCCAGATGCCTGTGCTGACCTCCTCACCCAGCAAGCCCTCCAGAGCTGCTGTTAACCAGGAGCTTTGCAGCCAAGGCCAGACACCCAGGAGCCGGGGGTGGCTGCGGGCGGATTAGGAGCCAAAATATTCCCACTCCTCCAGCAGTAACAATGCAGCAGGGATGCAGCCGGCCAACAGTCCCACGAGCTGTGCCCCATCCCTCAGTGTCATGGCTGCCTCAGGGCTGGGACAGGACCACCTAGGGGGGCACTGGGTGCTGTGGCAAACACGATGCTTTTCAGCCAGTCAGTCATCTCTGAGCTAACTCCAACTTGAAATGCAAAATCCATCTGGCCCCCGGTGCCCAGGACAGATCAGGCAGGGTGGGTGTGTGATTTGGGGGCTAATCTAAATCTCGCTGCCTTTAGTGTCGAGGAAGAGGGTAGGGGAACCCGAGGTGCTTTCACACCCACTCTCTGTACACACAAATGACTTATGCTTCCAGAGACGATGCCCAAAGCAAGGCAGGAGGGAAGCCCAGGGCCGGCGGCCGCAGCTCCTTACAGCCTCTTTCAGATCCACTGTGGTCTCAGCTGTTTCTCCCAGCGTCCCGTGTGAGTCAGGCTGGAGAACTGATCCAGCTGGAAATCATCCTGGGCAAAAAGAAAGATTTGATGAGATCAAGTGCTTGAACCAGCTCTCAGCTCCAACAGGGGAGCAGGGGAGAGAGGGGCTGTGGGAAAGGAATGGGTGGGATCAGTGCTTTCAGCAAGAAGCAGATCGTGGATGTGCCTGAGCAGAGATCTGTGTGCTCTGGAGTTTAGCTCTGGCTCCTGCTCGGCTGCTCTGGGCAGCGCTTCCACAGCTCCCAGTGGAGCTGGAGGTGACCTGGTGAACTGCAGATGTGCAGCAGCCTCCAGCCCAGCGCCTTCATGCCTGTCACCACCGCCAGCCCCGCGAGGACACGGCAAAAGGGGAAGGCACACGAGGGGTGGGTTTGGTTGTTAATATCAAACATATGGGCAAACAATGTTCCCCAAGCAGTATCACAGGACATATCAAAACTCTAGCATGGATAAACAGTGCAAAGAGCCCTACAGGGCTTCAAAACCTGGTTCAAAATGCAAACTAAACTAGGAAGCAACAGCATGAATCATGGTGCCTTTCAAACAGGAAAGGGATAGATTTAATTTCCAGTTTGTGAAGCCAGTTTTATTTATTTATGATTATGCTCCACTGTTTAGCTTATGTACAAAGTAATGACTCATTTCTGAAGTAACTACAAGTCGTACTTGGAAGAGTACATTTCCTCCACGAGGAAATGAGTAAAACCAGTAGCCCTTTCGGTCCCATCATCCGAGCATCAAAGGAGAAAGAGTTGATGTTTGCATCAGTAGATTTCCCTTGCCACTGTACCTCCTTGCTTCAGAAACCGCCTGTCCTCCGGGGTAGGAAACTCCTCTGTTGTTCACAAACTGCGCCGGGGAAAACCTGTGTCAGCAGCAAAGTTTGGCTTCTGAGCATTAAGGCTGCAAAGCAGCGCCGTGACACAGCGCCCGGCCGCGCTGTAAATGGGGCAGAAGAGGCGTTTGGGTGTGAGAGCACGGGGTGGCTTTGCTAGGGCAGACAAACTCCACAGCCTCTGCAGGGCCAGGGCCTGGCTGTGGATCCATCAGTGTGGGCTCAGCGTGAACGGGGAACTGACCCATCGCTGCCCCGTGCTCAGCTTCACGGGCAGCACGCACTGCCCCCCCGCAGCCTCAGTGCAGCTCTTGTCTCCAGGCTTTGGCATCTGCTCCTCTGGCTGCTGAAATTCATCACATCACCTTCCTGCCAACTCATCCTCTCCTTTATGAAAAACTGTGTTTTAAAGAAAAAAAATAAGGGTCTGTCACAAACACAATTTTCCCCTCACTCCATGCCCCCATCCCAAGGTCTGGTGCTCGTCCCAGGGAGATGTGGTTCATGGGTTTGAGCCCTCTCCTCTCAGCCTTGTTTCCACCCGTTTTAAGGTCTCTCCTGTTGCCCTTGGAGCACATCCTTTTTCCAGGTTTTACCCGTTATCAGGGCTGCATTTCTAGGGATGCTCAGCTCTGGCATATGGAGACCCCCGTGCCCCAGCAGGTCTCTGCTGCAGTGGGTTGGGCTGTGGCTGCTGGCAGGGACCAGCCCTTTGCTTGGAGGTCCCTGGGAAGGCTGGAGAAGCCTCTGCTCCGTAGGGGAGTGGAAGGAAGGGGCAGAGCCCCAGAGCAGCCCCATAAATCCCTCTGAAGATGGGATGCTGGGCTTGGCAAGGGGCTTCCCCTCCCGGCACTTGCTGACCATCGGGAGCTGCTTAAAGTGCAGGGTTGCCCAGGTGATTCCAGATGGCAGGAGGACATCGCAGCAAGGATGTCACAGTGCAGACGGCCAAGCCACCCCAGCGAGCTTTCATTTTCCTTTGTTATTTTCCTAAATGCAAAGCCGGGGAGCCAGCAGCACTGTCCCCCAAGGGACATCAACGTCCCCATCAGGACACGCCCACCTTGGCCAGGACATCCCCACCTTAACCTGTTCCCAGCCTCGGGGGTCGGGACCCCCTCTCCACCTGCCCCAGGGTGGGAGGGAGCCGTGCAAGCCTCTGGAGGAAGTGCAATCAGGCTGCTATTTAAGGCCCATTATCTCAGCTCTGCTACAGGCTTCCTGATAATTCCCTGAATTAGCCGGGCAGCTTTGTTCTCGAGTGTTTTTGTCAGATATCTTGGACTACACCGCAGGGAAGGGGGGTGGGATGGGACGGGGCGGGAGTGATGGGTACCACTGCTGCATGTTTACAAGTTCCCAGGCAGGAACTACAAGGCTAATTAATTTCTCATTAAGGAAGAAGTTGAAGGATAAAGAAGCATAAAACCAGAGCTTTGGGAGATGCTGCAGAGTCCAAAGACACGTGTACTCATCTTTCCCTTTCATCCATGAGAATGAGGCCCCTTTCATACAGCAAACACTGTTTCCTGGCTCTCCCTTTTATCACTCTCTGCCTTCCCTGACACCTTCCCTTCACCGCCCGCGGTGGGGCCGTGGGGCAGGGCACACCCCGATTCACCACAGCCCCACAGGTCAGGAGACTTCTGGAAGAAGCTTGGCCAGTGTCTCACGGGGATGCAGTGACAGTAGCTGGGATCCATGTCTCGGGCACTGCTGCAGCTGAGTCCATCCCCTGTCCAAGGCCAGAGCAAAGCTTCACCCAGCCCCACCCTTTCCCACTGTAACACACGAAACAGAGGGCACCATGAGAAAAAAAACTAGTATTGCTTCTCCACTCCTGTAGAGAGCTGAGGATGAACAGGGAACCCTTCCCAGGTGGTGCCATCCCCATCCCTGCCACTGTTATAAAACTAGAAGAGCTCCACAGATCTTGCACGGCTTTCAGAGAAGCATCTGCTCAGGTTTGCACTTGAGCTCCTCTCACTGAGCTTGTCCCTTGGTGGCTGTGCTGACCCCGGGACAGTCTCCTTCCACAAGCAAGGACACTGGCAAACAGGGTGGGAAACACCTCGGGTAGACGCAGGTATCTGCTGGACAGGGAAGATTTGGGTGCTAAAACAGCACCCAAAGGTCTTGAAGTCTGGTTCTCATTTTAAGTGAGATCATCTCGTGGCCTCACGGGAAGATGAAAGCCCAGGCAGACCTCAGCCCCTTCCCGCCAGCCATGGGATCTGGTCAGGCCACCAGGAGCTGCACCACGAGCAGCTGAGAAACCAGTGCAAGGGATGGGCCACCCAGCAGGCAGCAAACCCCAACCCATCTAGCGCTTGCCCAACCGACCACCCCATCTCCTCTGGGGTAAAAGAAACCCTTTGCCAAGGTTTTATATCTCCTTTCTGTTGCAAATCCTCCCTAAAGAAGCCAGGGCCACCCGGCTCCTCTGATGTGGCTGGAGGAGTGGGCTGACACAAGTGGTTCAGTGAGGCATCTTTCTCCTAGATGGGATTTGCCTCACGCCATAGATTTTAAGTGCTGTGAAAATTGGCCCGTTTTGCAGTGTTCAACAGACTGTGCATTTGAGAAGATACCTTGTCTCAAGCACATTAACTAAGCAAACATTACATTTTACCAAGCAAATAACAAATGAGAGGACAATGGGGGGTGTTTCTTACCTATACTTCTTGGAACAGGAGTGGGGTGTTCCCTGAAGACAGCAGGGTCCTGAGGGGCTGCCGGTGGTGGAGGCCTCCTGGGATGTCAGTAGGTGTGGTGGCCATGGGAGCACAGGAGAGCCCTGGTGGGGTGGAGCAGGATCCATCTGCGGGGCTGGGGGAGCCGCGTGGTGAGATGGGGAGCAGCCAGCACGGAGCAGAAGGAAGGACTCCGGGGCTCTCTCCTTCCCATCATCCCCAGCCCCCGAAGCTCACGAGCGCATATGCAGAGCTCATGAAACAATTTATTCTCTCTCATTTACAGGAGGGTTTTTTTTCCTCCCCAGCCTGGAATTCAGTTAGCTGCAGTTTTCATGCACAAAGTGCCTGAATTGGCTGGAGTTAGGAGAGGGCCAGCCCTTCCCTGCTCCCCCAAGGTACTGGGGGAAATCACACAGCTCATTTTTTCTGGCTGCAGAATGCCTTTTCCTTTGCATTCCTCATCTCTCAGGTACTTAATCACCATGTTTCCTATTCACATGTCTGGTCATTTCACTTGTGTCAGGGCTCTTTAACTAGGAAATATCAAGATGTTTTCACCCTAGAAAGCTGAGAAGCGTATAATTAGCCACCCAGGTAATAAATTACCTGTGCTGGCGACAGCCCACTGGGGGAACCTTTATTCTCCATCTCATCCTATTATGCTGAGCCAATTTAGCACATCTGTAGTTGTTTTAAAATAGTAATTTAGATGGAATCATAGCAAAAAGAAGCTTATTAACAACTTAGCTGCCAAGAGAAAGATGGGAGGGACAGAGGCTGCCATGGAGGGAGAGGTTTGTTCCTGGCTGGAGGACAACACTTCAGGGAAAGACAAGTCTTGCTGCTGCCTCCAGCCCCTTTGCTTGGAGCACAGCGTGGAGGAAGCTCCACACTCCCCGCTGCATCTCCTACCCAGGAGCCCCCAGACAGGAGCTACCAGGACTGGAGAGCCATACAGGCACTTGGCCATCACATGACCCTCACCTTCTGCACAGGCGAGAGGTCTGGGGGATGCCAATCCCCTGACCCCGCTGCCCTGTGCTGCCCCACAGCTCCCATCACACCAGGACAAAGGCAGGGCAGTGGTGACATGTAACTGGCGAGGTTTCCTCGTGTCCCCTGCTGACAGAGCTGTCCCCCAGGGCTGTTACTGCGTCGGCCCAGGGCTCTGCTTCTTCAGAAACCTTCCAAGCCTGGCCCTGTTGCACGGGGCACCAGGCTCTGCGGTGAGGACTGTGGAGAGCTGAGACTGCAGGCCAGCAGCCAGCTGCAAACACCAACAGCAACTGCTCGGAAGAAAAGAGCAGCTCCAGCCTGGAGGGAGAAGGGAGAGAATTAATGTGAGTTCACGTGCAAATAAAAGCAGCCAGTTTCTGCCTCCGTGCTGCAGAGCTGTAATCCCAGCACAACCATCTAGGATGGTGTTTGCAATAAGATTGTGTTCTCCAAGCTCCCATCCAAGAACCTCAAAGGCAAAACGGCCGAAGCGTGTTCGGCAGCAGCAGTGTGTGCTCAGGTGGTCACTTTGTCAGCCAGCACCCTCACCTAACACATCACCTGGGCGAGACTGCTTTGGCTGCTCCGTGGCCCAGCAGCAGCTCAGGTTCCCAGCACCGGCTGCTGACGCCAAGAGCAATCCAAGGGGTCTGTGCCTTGGCACCGCCTGCTGAGTAAATGAACCGTTCATTTCATCAAGCAAGGCCTTCCTCCTTCCTCCCGACTCTCTTCACCATCCGTAATCCAAGCCCTGTGTTAGACACCCTCTGTCTTTGTGGCGATGTCCAGGACTCTCTCGGGAGCTGTGCAAGATCTCTCCACCTCAGGCAGGAACGAGCATGCTGCTGTGAAACCTCCCTATCACACCTGCAGTATGAGAACCTCCCTAGCCCACCCCTACCCCTGTTTGAAATTCACTCCCTCCCCACGCTGCTGTGGGGCATTTCACAGTTATGGTAGGATGAGGGGGGACACACATCATTTTTTAACCTGGAATAAGAGACTGAAGAGCCCCGAGCTCTACTTTGAATCCCAAACAGATGTTCGTCTGGACATCACCATCCTCATGTGCATCTACACCAGGGAACAGAGTGGGCTAGAGACCTTTCACTGAGTCTGAGGCCCCTTCAACACCTCAGCCCGTCCACCAACAGCTGAGCCCTTGTCCTCCTGAGCAAGGTGACTGCATTCACCTCTTTGAAAACACACCTGAGCGCCCCACTCTTGCCCCCTGCCCAGACGCTGTTGGCTCCAGCCGGGCCCCAGGGAGCCCAGGCACTCTGTGAGAGGCTGTTCCCATGGCCCTTTCCCAACAGGACAGGTAATCCTAGCCTGACTCCTTGCAACAAGGACCAAAACCCACATGAAAAAGACTGTTTTTCCAATTTCCTTCCTTGTCTGGCAGCCTGGAGAGCACATCTACTTTGAATAAAGCATCCTGGCATTTCCCTTGCCATCACTTAACCACTGATTGCAGCTTCAGGTCCCTCCCTGCCTCTGCTTGCTGTTGGAAGCTCATCTGTGCAGGAGGACCTGGCCTGGGTGAGCATTACCCCTTTCCAAATGAATGGGCTGTCAGTCACCGCTCGGAGAAAACAGGGCTCTGAACTCAGTGCGTCCTCCTGGGGCCACATACAGCTGGGGTTTTTATTTCTAAACCAAACTTAGCATCTTTTAGTAAACAAGGAATAAACAGGATTTGCAGACTATCTCCCTGTAGCCCTCTCCGCAGCGCCGCTCTTAAGTTGACATAGCCTGGTGCTGCTGCAGATTACTTCTACAAAAGGATCCCTGTGCCATGGAAATTGGATCATCCTCAGCCAGTAGCCTGAGTGTGAACTGGTTCCTGGCTCGCCAGGACACTTGGGCTTAGGGCGAGCTCGGAGGCTGTGAGAGAGAGCAGCAGATTTGCCTAAAAAAGGCAGAGCAGAGCACAGGAGAGGAAGCTGTTCCCTGCAGTTTTATTTTTCCTTTCTTATTTCTTATTTACACAGGTTTTTCGAGCTACGCTCTCATATTTTTGCCCTTTGCAAATGGAAAAGAGTAACAAAACATGCCAAAGCCCTGACCCTGCATAACTATGTGCAATATCCCTCCATATCAGCTCCCCAAGCCCGTATCCAGTTAATCAGCTCCTGGAAAACCAGGTCACACACAAACATCTACTCTTTAGGCTCCCAAGAATATTTTTTTCATGCATTTAGAGGTCAGCAATACCTCTTTCTCCCTTAACTCCAATATCTGTGGAGCACGGCTCCACGCGGAGGACGAGCCGTGTCTGAAGGCTCCCGAAGTTCTCTTCCCATCGCAGAGGTGCCCACCCTGCAGGCTGGCACTCCCAACCTCTCCTCTGGCCAGATGGCTCCCTGCAGCACTGTTGTCAAATCACCACTTTCTGGAGCTGCTCAATGTATCATTTGCCTTATGCTTCCACTGAACGGATCATTGACCCCACTTCTCCTCATTGTCTTTGATTATCTGAGAACATCCCATTCGCTGTCTTAGAGTTCCCAAGAGGATCCCGCCCCTTCTACATAAAACCAAATCAAATGCCCTCTCATTTTTCATAAGCCTGGGTCCATCCCTGTGATGAATCACGCCTCCGTATCTCCATTTCTCTAAAGGACAGGGAGCGGAGGAACGGTGGTGGGATTAGGCAACTGTAGATTCCTGAAAACATGGGGAAAAAAATCTATTTGACTCAAACATTAGTTAGCAAATCAAATTACTCCCCACTTCATCTATATTATTTAGGCTTAATTGTATTACTGGGGCTGTAATACAGTGAAAATACAATTATTGGCAGCGAGATTGCAAGAATGGCATCTTTAGGAGAGCAAGAAGAAAGGGCTCTTGGCTGGTATTGACAAAGAAGGGGCTGAGAGCTACCCAGTGCTGAGACAAAGGCTTTCCTCCTGCAGGAGTTCCAGTTCATATCCTAAATTAGGATGCAGCTGATGTGAGCCGAAGGCCCTCCCGAGTTGCCAGATTTTATTTGATGTTACTAAGCTGCTGCACGGCCACCGGTGATTTGGATGCTGCGGAGGGCCCGAGCGAGGACAGGGTTTATTTTACCCGTCGGAGGTTCTATCGAACACCTTGCTTACAGTTCCAATAAACATCCTGCTCTTTTACAGCGTGCCAAGGAGCGGGGAAGGCACCGATCACTCTTCCATGTACAGCTATTGACCGTGCCATTGATTTTACCATCCTAAGCACCATCGCACAAACCTTTCTGTCTGCACAGTCATTACCCCGGGGACACAATTCGTTATTTAACGCTGCTCGGATGCCAGCAAGCCCAGGGCTGGTTCCTGCTCCTCCTGCAGTGACCCATGGGATCGGCATGCTCCGTGCCATCTCAACAAACAAACCACCTGCCAAGGAGTCCCAGCGTTACAATGGAAAAGGGGTTTGGCCCTGGGACCTGCCCAACACGGTGCTTGCGACAGCACCTGTGAGACTCTGCTAAAGCCAGAAGAGAATTTCCTCTTTGGAAGTTTAAAGACAAGACTCAGAATAATTAAAATCCCTTCTGCATCACCATTAAATATAAATACAAATGGTGTTAATATCTCTGGTTACTACGAGAGCATTCCCAAGCACCCTCTAATTGTCTAATTAAATCACTAAGGGCTTAGGTTAGTGACAATGTAATCCTTAATGGTGCCTTGCTTGTACATTTATATAAGGTACTGTACAAGATGGTTGTTTATCTAATTAATCCCCAAGGTCAGACCCAGAGCTGGTGTGCAAGGTAATGTAATTTAGGTCCCTTCTTTTTTGTCAGGCTTGCTCAGACCTACTTACTCCCACCTGCGCACCGAGGGAGGCGAAGGGATGCAGCACACGTGCCACGGAGCGAGAGGGCGGCCTCGGAGCACCCTCATGGAAGAGAGGTGCCATCTTCTCCCCACAGCTCTCCTCCAGCAGTTCCCCTCCTCTAGGTTCCTGCCATCCTTGCAAGGGGTCAGGGTGGTCTGCAAAGGGACGGGGTGAGCAGCACACGCTGCAGATGGGGGCACATGTCACAACCAAAGGAAGGGATGGCGGTCACAGAGCCATCTCAGAAGCCTTCTGCCTTGCTGCACGGCAGAACGTGTCACACATCTTTGCTCTTGCACATGATTGTGATCTGGGATAGATGGAGAACTTTGTCCTGCAGGACACTTGCAAGCAGGAGCAGGTATTGTCTTCAGAATGAGCTGGAGAGGATTAAGCTGCTCCTGCCCACATCCCCTCCCATGTCAGGACCCCAGGGCCTTAGAGAGCCCCAACCTTAGAGAGCAAGAGGGCACCTGAGGAGAAGGAGAACCCGTAGGCAGCACGCAGGGTTTGGCAGGGCTGCCTGCACTGCTTTTGGTTGCTCTAGGGCCAGGGGGAGATTTAAAGACCAGATGGGAGCAGAGGGCTGGGGAACATCCGAGACCAGCTCCCTACCCTGCTTTGAAGCCAAGCAGCTCCTGCTTGGCAGATGAAGGGAGGCTCCAATGCCAATCATCCCAAATGCCAGCAGAGGCAACTTCTATTTCCCTCCCTTTGAAATTATGATTCCTCCCCTGCTTCTAATGTTGGATCAGACAACGTTGATCGCTTTGGATGGTAACGGTTCAGTCTGAATTCCTGGGCAGGCTGTCAAGTTGTCACAGATCGTCCATGTGCAGCGGGTGGATGGTGCTCCATTGTCCACAAATCAGGAACAGATGTGAACATCCTGACAGGCACAGGCTCCTGCCGCCGCCAAGAGAAAAGAGAAGCCCAGCTCCTAGAGACGTGGCGATTGCTTCCCCCCCTCCCCAGCGCATTCGTCACAATGAAATATGCTAAATGTTAAGAACAATAGGCACGTTTATGAATAAAGATGTGCAGCTGGGCAAATAATAACCACTTCCCAATCGGTGCCAGCCTTGACCCCCAAAATCATCCCCAGACTGGGCTGGCAGCCCTGCTGGAAAACCCTTCCCAAAAGAGGGAAAGGGAAGCTTATTCCCCCTGTACCCTTCTAGGTAAAGGGCAGCAATCTCAGCACGTCCTGTGCTGGCTGAATCCTGGGAGCAACTAGAACAGATTTAACAAACAGGCCTGGCACAATGGCCAACAGGAGCAGGGAAAGGATCATCCCCTGGACTCAGCACTGGTGAGGCTGCACCTTGAATCCTGGGTTCAGTTTTGGGCCCCTCACTCCAAAAAAGACATCGAGTTACTGGAGCGCGTCCAGAGAAGGGAACAGAGCTGGGAAAGGGGCTGGAGCACAAGTCTTAAGAGGAGCAGCTCAGGGAACAGAGATTGTTCAGTGTGGAGAAGAGGAGGCTGGGGGGAGACCTCGTGGTTCTCTGCAGCTCCCAGAAAGGAGATTGTGGTGAGGTGGGTGTTGGTCTCTTCTCCCAAGTAACAAGCAAAAGGACATGAGAAAACAGCCTCAAATTGCACTAGGAAAGTTTAGATTGGATGTTAGGAACAATTTCTTTACTGGTGGAGCGGGGAAGCACTGGCAGAGGCTGCCCAGGGCAGTGCTGGAGTCTTCATTCCCAGAGGGGTTCAAAAACCACGTGGCTGTGGCACTTGGGGACATGGTTTAATGGGTACGGTGGGGTTGGGCTGATGGTTGGACTGGATGTTCTTAAAGGTCTTTTCCAATCTTAATGATTCTATGATGCTTGTAGCCTCACTCGTGAGAGGTAACTTTTGGTCCACAGGAAACCTTTCAGAAGACCAGTTCAAACCTCTGGCCCTCTCCAGCATCAGTCACAGACTCTAAACTTGGCCCCATACAAACGTAGCTCCACCGATGTTTTTAAGAGCTGCGGTGCCAGGGCTGCGTCTTCATTTCCACGGTCAGGGGTGTATAATTCCCTCTTACATTCCTGGATTTTCTGCTTTCTTTTCATTTGCACCATTGTAAATTAGTATTCGCTCCGCTGAAATCCGTGGCAATGTAAACACTCTATTTGCAAGGAGAGGGCTGGCCTGCTTAAAAACTTCAACTGGCATCTTTTAGCAGGACACATAAAGCAGAGAGCAGATTTCCGCTTGTATTTGTAGCATTTCAAACAGAAGCAAATGTTTATAGCCGGGCTGTAAACCACGATAATGTGGGGCAGACACTTTACAGAAGCTGCACTCGAAGACAAAGAAGTCGAAGCTGTGGGTAAGCTTGAAAGCCTGGCTCGCCCTGCAGCACAGCTCCTGCTTTAGACGCACTCGCCGAGCACCAGGCACATCCCACGTGTTTATAAAATTACACACGCACCAGTGTCACGCAGCGACAGGAATACCCAGGCTGAGTCACACCTCCGTGAAATTCCATGTGCAGCCGGTCCCACGTCCATGCCATTTCACGTGTTCCTGAGTGGAGATCCTGGCAGCACGGAACCCCGTGCTCCGGAGGTGGAGCAGATCTTTCCACGCCACTTGCACCTCATGTGTTTCCAACACTGAGCTTCGAGCATCGCCTCTACCAAACAGGGTGCACACACCCTGCATCACCCAAACAAGCTTCAAGATCTGTGAGGAGATGGCAAGATCTTGCTGTCCTCCCCGGCCTCACGGGAGATGGACACAATTCTCCGTGAAGCACTAGAAAGTGCCAGCGCCCCTCACACATCCCCCAGGCTGGAGCCAGTGCATCGCTAATTCCTGCTGTCTCCTTGAGACCTTCCCTGACAAACAGTTTCAGTGACCCAGGAATGTTATCTTAGTAAATCAAAAACGTAAACATTTAGGTTCAGGGCTGTGCTGAACGGATTTGAAAATGAGTTATGGTAGGAACCCGGCGAGGAGTCTGAGTTTGGCTTGGCAGTTGCCTCTTTTGCCTGGAACCTGCTTTTCAAGATTAAATACGATACTCTGCAATACATCCAAAATGTCAATTACTCCAAGTCTCTCAGGTTTGCAATTACAGAATGCAAGTCATGTTCAGCATTTTATGAAACTGCTTTTTTTGGCATGAGCCATCTTTCTCTTATTGTAAAACATAACTTCCAAATCAAAGCATTAAATCAAGGCACATACATGAGGAAGGGATGCTGGGCTGAGGCTGGGCTGTAAACTTTTCCAGCGCCGTAACTGGAAGGGAGCTGAGCGAGCTGGTTTCTGGTCGGAGGAATGAGAGCACCGAGTGGCAAATCACAGGGAAAGAATGTGGAACCGTCTCGGCTGAGGAACGCCTAATCCCACCATCATGGACTTAAATCCCACAATCGCCTTGTTATAACCCCCCACGGGGCAGGAGGAAGCAAGCCTGGAGAAAACACCTCTCCCATCCCTCTGGAATCCAAAAAGTACTGTCATGGCTTGGGTTTTAGCGTGCTACGGCAGCAGCTGCAGGCAATTTCTTTCAGGCTTTTCCAAGCCTTAGGTGTCGGCTGCCAAAGGCACTCTGACCCCTTTCTTCCTCCGCATCTGTAGGGTGGGGAGGTGAGCGCAATGAATTTGGGAATGCTGACCTGGTCTTGTACTTACAGCATGGAGCTGGGGCAGGACACTGGTTTGCAAGTGGTTGCATCCTTTGAGTGCTTGGTGTGCTGAGAGCAAGGCGTGCTGCCCTGCAAAGGTCAGGTACTGCTTCGTACAGATGTTGCCTGTATTGTAAAGAAAATGTGAACTCCCTGCAAAGTTGTGATCAGAAGGGAGCATATTTTTGTCTCTGAATGGATGAGTCTGCTTTACCAGGAATCATCATCCTCCTGTTGAGATTTTGTTTGCAGCTTCCCAGCATTTCAAGTCACATCAGATCTTCCGAGGTCAGGGGAAACCCTCAGCGCTGGATCCTTAAGGATACTTTAAATTGTGTCACTCCTGAATGGAAGAGCCAGCAGACCTGGTAAGACCTGTGCTTCAGGAGGCTCCTTGGCCAGACGCGCCGTCAGCCTCAGTTGGGATTTAATAAGAGTGTGGACGCTGACACCCACCCCGCCTTCCAGCAGCCCGACCGGATTCCCGGCTGGGCAGGAGATTTTCCTCCTGCTCTGGTTTCGGTCCTGCTGATGTTCCTCTCCCTCAGCCGCTTACACCCTGTTGCTGTGTGGGGTTAAGCCAGGGAGGCTCCACGCTGGGGCTGGGCGCAGCCACCCCAGGCTCCAGATAAGCACTTCTTCATCTGTGCTCACTTTTATTTCTGACGAGGAGCTTTGGCATGGGGCAGCTGGAAAGCTCTGAGATCCCGGCTTTGACGGTTCCAGAACAGATGTGGTTGCTAAAAGCCCATCAGCAGCATCACTCTTTCCAACTGCCAACCTTGCACTGGGCATTAAAAACACAGATGCTTTTGTTCAGGGCACCAGGATGCTGTCAGTATCCCCTGCGTTCAGCCGGCCCCGGCTTCCAGAGCCACAGCCTCAGTACTTTTCAACAGCGCTGGATTCATTTACTGGAGGATAAGGAAAAGGGAGAGTGTGTCTGGCAGAGGCACAAGGAGACAGGAACCAGAAGCCGAGCGAGGACTGAAGCTGGCCAAGGAGTCTTAAAACCCCCTGCAGTTGGACTTGCAAACACCATTCCTTCAGAGCCTGCCGTGGGCTTGGGCCCCTTTTGGATGCTCTTCCCGGGATGCAGGTGCACGGTGTTAAGAGATCATTTCCTGGTTGCACCACAGCTTCAGGGATGGATTTACCACTGGGCTAAGTTCACCCTCCTTTGCTCTTTTAATGTCTTTTTATTTTTTTTCCCTTGCCTCCTCCTTTATTCCCCACAAACACCTAAAAATGGGGCAGATCTGCTGCAACGCTGCAGACCATCCTGTTGGGTGGGGAAAAACCCAGATGGTCTCCCAAAAGGCAAGGTTCTCATCAAGAGAAGAGACCGAGGGCTCCACGGCAGAGCTTTTGCGACAGATAAGGAACTGAGGGAATATTAGAAAATGCCAAAGGCACAGCAAGCTAAAGGAGGGAGACGCAAGCTGAAAAACAGACAACAATTTTCCCTAGGCTGCAAAGGGCTTTAACTGCCAATCACACAAAGGTGATCAGCAAAACCAGCCTGAAGTGGGGAGTTCATTTGAAACACATGCAGGGACTGCTTGAGTTGCCAATGGAAGTGCAATTAAGCACAAGAGCTGGGGAATGGGACCTGCTGGAGCCAGTGCAGATGGCCACACATTACCAAGGCTCGGGATAAAAACCTCCCTAATTGCACAAATTGAGGGAGAGATTTGCCCTCTGTTGTTCTCTCCACACTCCACACCCCCAAATCTGCATGAATTTTTCAAAAAAAAATGGGCCACTCCCACAACTTTGCTTCCAAAGTCAAGTGAACAGCAGGACTCAAATACTAGCAGACCCTTTGTCTGCCTCTCAGCAGCCTGATTGCTGGCATCTCACCTGTTGCACATGTGTGAAAAGGGAAAATAGTGCTTATTCCAAAACGATGAGATTTCCAAAGAGATTGAAATGAGATCTGAGGGAGAAATGTTTTCCTGTGAGGGTGGGGAGGCCCTGGCTCAGGCTGCCCAGGGAAGCTGTGGCTGCCCCATCCCTGGAGGTGTTCAAGGCCAGGTTGGATGGGGCTTTGAGCCCCTGACCCAGTGGGAGGTGTCCCTGCCCATGGCAGAGGGTGGAACTGGATGGGCTTTGAGGTCTCTTCCAACCCAAACCATTCCATGATTCTATGAACAAAGTCAGGGCAGTCACTCAGCATTTCCTCTCTGCCCTCTGAGTTAACTCCCCTTCTTGTGCCTTCAGTTCTCCTATTGGGAACCATTTTAATTTCTAATTAATCAGACATTTGGAATGCTTGGGCCTGGTCACCCATCTGCAATAATGTCTCTGCATTGCAAAAGCAGTGTGGTTTAATAACTAATATCTGATAGGAAAAAAATGAGTAGCAGAAACAGACAGTATCTACCTTTTATATCACATTGTAATTTAGGGCACAGGTTAAAAAACTATATTAAGAAGGGATTCCAGTTCAAAGGAAGGCATTTTCATGGTAAAACTCACCCAAGAGCTGTTCTTGCTTGCCAAAGCAGGAAGGGGTCTCCTCAACTTCCCATTCTCCCTTGGGAAACCAGAGTGATGTAGTCACAGAGCATCCCCTGGGGTTTGAAGGTGTCGGCGTCATCTTGGACAAAACATTCACTGCTGCTGCCCTCCTCAAAGGGGATGGTGCTGTGAGCACCCCCGGATCCCCCCCCCCCCCCCCCCCCCCCCCGTCCACAGCCACAGCAGGGCCTTGAAGGTGATGGTGATGAGCATCTAGGAAGGATCGGTGCTCCAGTTACCTTCTGGAAACTTTATATCCTTGTGAGCTCAGCCTCCCTTTATCAGCAAAGATTCAGGTCTTAATGGCAAAACGAGTTCTGCTCAGAGGAAACCAAAACCTACAGTAACACACGATGTTATCTCGATGAAGACCAGACCCCCAGCAGGCCACAGACCAGCAGGCCCCCGGGGATATTTCACAGGCCCCATGCTGTCCTTTCTTTCCTTTGGGCAGGAAATTAGTGCTGGTGAAAGGCAACAGCCAGCCAGCCCTGGGGACAGGAGCCCCTCACATGCACCCCGTGCTCATCTGCTGAGAGGGATGCTGCACCCTCCCCTGTGAAGCATCCTTAAGCAGGGCTGTGGGTTGCCAACCCCCCACCCAGTGCCTTGCACAGACCCCAAGAAGACACTGCAAAAGCCTGCCCTGAGGTAACTTCCAATGGAAGTTTGCCCACCCAGCAGTGACACTTTTGAGCCCCATTTTCCTGTAATGAGAACTCATGCCTGTGGCAGGATGCACAGCACATCTCCAAAGACCAGCAGGTGGAGATGACCTGTCAGAAAGCTGGTGAGCTCCTTCCCAAGCTCAGAAGTTCCTGGTGCTCAGCAGGCCTGGCCATGAGCACCTCATAGGCCTGCACAGACCCACAGCAAGGGATCCAGTGGCATCAGACACCTGATGGGTGCTTGTCTTTTCTGCAAAAATTATGAAAACTGTCTTTAAAACCAAGTCCCCATCACCCAGCACTTCACAAGCCACAATCCACCTTATTGCAAAGAGTCTTTCCTGACGAAGAGCTGGTCTCATCAGGAAACACCTTGAACTCCAAGTCTTTAATTTATAAATCTAGCTTTCCCCAGCTCAGCCGAGGGGACAGCCCTGCAGCAGAGTTTCCTCCAAGTAGAGTGCAGGGCAGCAGTGCCTTCACCTGCAATCACAGCCATCAGGTGTCTTGTTTTGTAAAGGGAATAGTGGGGGAAAGCCCGAGGTGGCAGCCTGGCTTGTGCACAGGGGTTACAGGAAAGCTGGGGAGGGGCTCTTGATCACGGACTGCAGGGATAGAATGATGGGAAACGGTTTTCAGCTGAAAGAAGGGAGATTGAGATGAGATCTTAGGAAGAAATGTTTTGCTGTGAGGGTGGGGAGGCCCTGGCACAGGTTGCCCAGAAGCTGAGGTTGCCCCATCCCTGGAGGTGTTCAAGGCCAGGTTGGATGGGGCTTGGAGCATCAGTGGGAGGTGTCCCTGCACATGGCAGGGGGGTGGAACTGGATGGGCTTTAAGGTCCCTTCCAGAAAGGCTGCTGACACAAACCCCACGGCCTGGAAGCGGGGCTGAGGCCACCCTACTCTGCACACGTCCCTCCTCGTCATTGCCATTAGCTGTTGAACACAGTCCAACAGTGCTCTACAAGATGCAGAGAGCCTGTCACTTGCAGCATGTGCTCTTTCTCATTCACTCCCCAAGAGAGATAATTGTGGATGGAGTGGAAATCTTCCCAAGCAAGGCTTTGGGTTTGTTTTCTGTATACGCATTGCTGTGTGTTTATACTGGGCTGGAGAGGGTGCATTAAAACAGGGGGATATTGCATGCTCTTTAAGCATGTAATTGCTAGAAAAGACATTGATACACCGAGAAGAGTTTAAAGGAAGGCTGTAATGATATGGAAGCTGGAGAAATCCAGGCAGAAATGGTTTAAGAGCAGCATCTGCCTACTTGAAGGAAACAGCAGCTGAGGGGAGAGATGACAGCATCCTGCAAATAGCCCAAGTACATAAACACTGCAGAGGAAGGAGGCTTATGCTCCAGGCTGCTAAAAGCAAGGGGATCCTGTTAACAGAAGTAAACTTCAGCTGAACACTGTTAAACTTCCTGACAGTGAAGTTCTGCTGAGATACAATCTCCTCAGGAAGAGCCCCACAAGGAGGGATGTTTTGAGATTTGCTGAAAAAGATGTTACATCTTGGGTGCAAGAGCTGGCCACAGCCAGCAACCTCAGTACCTCAGCAAGGAGGGTGCAGGACTGGGCAGGAGCTGAAGGGTCTCAGGGTCCTCCGAGCCTGCAGCAGTCAGGCTGCTGGCAGTGGAGGTGGGCTTTGATGGCTGAAGGAATAACTTAAGGAGATGGCATCAGGTGAGATTTTATCATTGCAAGGTATGGAGGGATGCTCTTTTTCCTCTGAAAAGTCACCTGCAATCCATCCCATCCCATGGTAATCTCCACTGCCAGGGCACAGTTTGCATCCTTTGACTTTGGCACATTCCTCCCAGTACTGAAAGGGGCTCCAGGAAAGCTGGGGAGGGGTTCTTGATCAGAATATGCAGGGATAGGAAAAGTGGAACAGTTTTTAGCTGAAAGTGGGGAGATTGAGATGAGATCTCAGGGAGAAATGTTTTCCTGTGAGGGTGGGGAGGTCCTGGCCCAGGTTGCCCAGGGAGGTGGTGGCTGCCCCATCCCTGGAGGTGTTCAAGGCCAGGCTGGATGGGGCTTTGAGTCCCCTGATCCAGTGGGAGGTGTCCCTGTCCATGGCAGGGGATGGAACTGGATAGACTTTGCGGTCCCATCCAACACAAAGCATTCCCTGATTCTATGACAAAGTTAACCCTTGAAGTGAGGCTTTGCTCCTGGCCGCCCATTTCTACCATCCATCCCTTTTCTCAGCTCCTAGGGAAGGGTAAAAACCAGGCCTAAGCTTTTGTGAGCAGTCAAGGGGCTCCTTTCTCTCTTCACCCCAGCTGCCCCTTCTATAACAAGGTGCAAAAGCCTAATGATCTCCCAGTCTCCTCGGCTGCCGAGGGCTTTGTTCCAAAACTGCCACCAATTCACTGGGTGTCAATGGGGGAAGATGCAGACAAAGGGAAGAGTCGGGAGCGCCTGAGGGCAGGAGGGTGCGTGTGCTGAGCAACAGCCCATTCCAACCAAGCACAGGTGAAACCGCTGGAGCTGGGAGCCCTGGAGGCTGAGGTGCCCACATTCTCTTTTTCTGCTGACTTTTTCCGTTTTCAGCCCGAAAATATTCTAATAAGTTAGGAGTTCAATTTAAAACAAAATCGAAGAGGAGTTTTTTTTCCACATTTGGATTAGAGGATGCCATCACTTCCCAGACGCGATCAATGGGAATTTCTACAGCAATACAAAACCACAAACAACGGCAAATTTGCAATAAGGCACCACCCTGAGCCTTCCCTGGCCCTGCTTTGCAATCCTCCAACTCTTTAAATACCATTAAGCACAGACACCGATACGGATCCAGCCTCGCTGATGGCACCGAGGGATGCGTGGCCCTTTAGGACCCTATTAAGTAAATACAGAGAAAGCAGGCAGTCATAACCAGGTCATAAAAAAAAGGCATCAAATATTTTATTTTTTTTTGTTAGAGCTACCAGAAAGTTCCTGTTCATCCCAGCATAAGCATTGTTCCCTGATGGGGAAAAGATTGTTTGGAGTGGAAGGGCAGCTGCTGTCTTTCACAGTTAATTATGAAGATGGGTTAAGAATTAATCAGGTAAAGGGAGGGATGTGAAAACAATCAGGATAAGGAACTACTAAATGTATGTTATTGAAATTTGTCAGAGACCCAACCATGCATCCCTGCACAAATTCACAGCTCCCAAATTTACATCTCATTTTCTAACCCTAGACATGGAAGTATAAAGGATAGATTAAACTGAAATTAGGCTACACACCCAGGAAGGGCTCACAGAAAGCATAATTCTCCTCACTCATCCCCTGCCCTGCAAAGCAGCAGCAGCAGGAGGTGCTCAGAGGGAGAAGGACGATCCCTTCTGGGAGGTGGCAGTTCCCCTTCACCACAAGCTGCCACAGACACAGCAGGAATGCAGGTGGGAAGGGATCTCGGTCACCTGCAAAAGCTGTCGTAGATAACCCATGATGCTGGCCTGGGCTATCAACACCCACCACCTCCTTCCAGGAGGAGCATTCTGTACCTCAGGGCATCCTGATGCTCCATGACACAGCCACACAGTCCCAGTGTCCTCTCCCACCCACCCCACACATAAGGAGGTGCTGCCTGCAGATCCCTTCCACCCTGTGCACCCACTGCAGGAATTGCCAGCTGCAGTGTGAAAACTGCTCTTCCCCAGCCAAAGCACCAGAAAGGCAAACAACATTTCAATCAGCAGCAGCAAAGAATCAAACCCCATCTCACTGGCAGCCTCACTCAGGAGCTGCTGGTCTTGGAGATAGGATTGATAAAATCCCTGGGAGGTGGTGGAAAAGGGGAAGTCTGCATGCCAAACACAGCCAGTTAATGTCAGCCCTTTCCCATGCCAACCAATTAAGCTGTGTATACTTGTCACCAGCGACTGGGAAGGGGGTGGAGGGTAGAGAGGACACGATTCCAGAGAAGCCTTGAAGATATAAAACCTGCTTAATTTATGGAGGGGAGGGTGAGGGCATAGACACCCTGCACTAATCCAAATGGGACTTGATTAATGTCTTAGCTCATTTAGGAGCCACTTGGCTCTCGTGACCTGGCGAGGCTCAATTTAACAGAAACCAGGCTGGCATGGGAAGCAGAGAGCAGCTTAACAATGTAAGAAGCAACAGATGGGATCTCCAGTTGCCTTGCCAAGCACCAAAAACTGTTTTCTGAGTGCTTTCTCTTAAACCTCCAAAAGGAAAAAAAGCAATAATCACAACCATAAAAACAAGCAGTTTACCCACTGAGCGGGCAGGCGGCACAGCTCCTCTGCAGCCGAGAGCTCCCTGGGCTGGGGAAATGATGCTCTGGCAACAGGAGCTGTGCTGAGCCACCCCAGCCCTGCTCCTCCCCATCTAAAGGCAGCTTTTGACCCACATACGCCTCTCAAAAAGCAGTCTGCTGCGAGGCAGAGGTGGGGAGAAGCAAGGGAACACTTGAACAGCTCAGAGGGATTTTGCAGCATCAGAATGGGTGGTTTGGGAAATGAAGATGCCCCGACCAAGCTGCTGTCTTGGAAAACCCTCAGTCTCTCCCTGATGTAAGCAAAGCTTCAAGTACAGCAAGTGACTTTGGAACCACGTGCAGGAGAAAACTGAGATCCTCTGAGGATCTTCCCAATATCCAATATTCTTCGGGGCAAACCACCCCCAGGTACCTCCCCAGCCTCACTGCTGTGGGTTTGCTTAATTGCACAGCAAGGAGTCTTGAGGCACAGGTTGGCAGCAGGCAATCAGCATGTGGTGGCAAGTTACCTGGCTGACTACAAGATGAATGCAAAGATTAAAACCATGGAGTTGTCAGTTGGTTGCAGAAGGAGGAGGATGCGGGTAGGCTGGGTGCGGATCCAGGCGGGATGGCTTGGAAATTCACAGGAGCAGGAAAGTCAGGAGCTCCTGATTTAAGCATTAGACAATCCATTTATCAGACAGGGTGAGTGGAGGCACCAGGAAAGCACTGAACAAAGCTGAGCCTGTCTGTATCTGGAGCTTTTTAATAAAGAAACAGTAAAAAAAAAAAATAGCAGAGCAGCCCCACTAACTCTTGCCAAGGGGTTTTAGGAATTGTGCCTGGCAGAGGAAAGCAGCTCAGACACAGCTGAGTCTCCTCAGAGCCAAAGCTTTGAGAGAAAGGTATCACTCTCTCTCCTACACTCCATATGTCAGGGTGTAGATGCAAAAAAAAATACTAATGTAGTAAGATCTGCCTACTTTTTCACCCAGGAAAATAACACCAATCCACACAGATCCCATTGCTCTGTGTCACTGGGACCCTCAGTTTGCATCCAAATAAAACTAAGGAATGCCCCCTGATCATCTCCTCCCTTTGCTCTTTGCATTTATGAAGAAATGCTCATTGGAACCAGCAGATTCCATGTACTGCAATTTCTAGCAAAGCCTTCCTGTGACCCCAGGCACCCCGAGGAGTTCATCAACAAAAGCAGCGCTCAAAGGCCAGCTGGGCAGCCCTGTCTCTGTTTGAACAGTGGGGTTTCACCTTTGCAGATGAATGTTAGGGGATAGACAGAACAATGCCTGACATTTCCAGAGCCACATTAGATCCTTTTCAAAGCCTTGTCTGCAGATCCCCAAATCTAAGCCGAGTCAGGAAAGGAAAAATACAATATTCCTTTCCCCCCTGGCTATAAGAGGCAGAACAAGGCCTGTCAGCTTTCTGCAGGGCTTTCTGCAGCGCTGCTCTGGTCCCACCATGGCAGGGCTCATCCCCGTCAGCTGCCCTCCGGATTTTGGAGGCAGGATGACCCTAGGACTGCCAGAAAACATCTAAAACTCCTTCAGCCTCAGTGCCAAAGCTGCTTGGCTCTGCTGATAGACCCGCTCAGCACCAGGTAACCTGCACCTTTGCCACCCAGCCTCCTCCCGGAGCTGCAGATGCCCCCTCCTGTGAGTTCAAACACACCTTTCAGGCTCTTTTAAATCCATCCTTGATATTTACCTCTTCCCTTTACAAATGCAAGTCCTTTGGCCTCCAAGGTCCTGCCACAGCTCAAGCTGCAGCATTTCAAAGGCTTGGAAAAAGTGACAAGAGGCAGCTGCCTCTGCTGGGTTTGCTAAAAGCAGGGAGTGGCATTACCTAATCCTAAAGGAGATGGGGTTTTTAGAGCAATGGCAAAAATGCTGGGCTGCCTGATACGCTCCCTAGAAGAGGGCTTCGTCTTCACTCACTGGACAGGAGATAAGGACATAGTGGAAAGACAGGGGAGTGTTAGCCAGGAATGAGGAATGGGCCACCCCCTCCTGCTCAGCCCTGAATTGATGGGGAGCAGCTCCTGGCAAAGATGCCCTCCCCGTGAGCAACAGACGTCCCAACAGATTTATGCACAGTCTGGATATGCAGCAGAGCAGACCTACCTGGCAAGGAATTTAGAGCAGGAACAGCCAGAACACATCAACAAGGCCCACAAATGAATTTGTTTTTTAAGCATTCCCTGTTTCATCATGAACAGCTTATTAGAGGAGGCAGTGGCGTTTCTACGCACATGTAAAGTAGTTTATTACAAGTGATTTATTAAACTGCTCTAACTTGTCAGCAGCCACTTGAAACATTCACTTTCCTCTTTTCCTTCAGGTTTGCTAATGTCTTTTTAAATAGCTGAAGGAATCGATCTCCAGCCTTTATATCTGACTGTCACATATCAAAAACTCAATCGATATCAGCACAGAGTAGGGATGAGGTGAGACTGAGCCCTCCCCACTCATAACCAGCCCCATCTGTTGAGGTAAATAGATGGAAATGTGTATAAAAGATATGGGGTTTGACTTCTCACAGCAGAGTTGGACTTGACAGCTCCTAATTCCCCCCATTTATGGCCGGTTCTGTGGGTGGGGATCCCTGGGCCATTGCTGCTGCTGCAAGGCTCCTCTCCTGTGTCCTTTAAGCCGAGATGCTCAAGAGCAGACCCTTCTGGCTTTATAATCTGCTAAGTTAATAGAGTTCAGATGCTTTCAGCTCAGCTCCTGCTAGATGTATCTCTTTCCAGGACAGGACCCCTTTCTATCATTAGTTTAACCAGTCTCAGCTCATCAGCCTTAATTTATTTGCTGCAAAATCACTGTTTTAATGGTTTGCTCCGAGTTTAAATTCTTCCCACTCCCTCTTAAAATATTTTCCCCATGACAAAATGGCCTGAGCACAACTTCTGCTGGTGCCAGCCCGCAGAAAGCCAGCCGAGCCAGCTCTGCATCACATACCTTGCACAAGTCAAATGGAGGGTTGGTTGGGGTTTTTTGCCCCCACTTTTCCTCCAGAAAATGCACCAATATTAACCCTCCACATGCAATTTTTTTTCTCCAGCTGGCAATTAGCAAGGGCAGAGCAGGTACCCAGAGCTCACTGCAGGCTCCCCCCCCCCCAAGCCGCACAGCCCATGGGTGCCCACCCTGCCCTAGACCAGGGCTCCCCATGGGTACAGCAAAGCCCTCACATCCATCCTCCTGCCCGCGTAATTGAGCTCAGAGTTGCAGACCATATGCTCTGGATGTGCCTCTCCTCTTGCTCCGGCTCCTGCTGAAGTCCAGGGAGATTCTCTGGAAGAAGCCACTTTTAATTTGTAATCTGATTAAGCCATTAGAGGCGAATAGAGCAGTAACTAACACAAATTGCCAATCGTTTCCATCAGCAAATCCCCCCAATTAATCCTGAGATTAACCCTGATTACACGCAGTAATGGTGATCAATGCACCCTAATGGGGTAAATCCGCCCACTCCACTTTCTTCCACATCCCAGAACGATCAATTTTAAATCAGCATGATTTATCTGGCAGGATCCGAGCTGGGGCCAGCGCTGGAGATGGGGCACTGCCTGCATCTCCAGAAACAATCAGAGGAGCGTTAGCTCATTAAGCTAACTGCCTCCCTTGGGGAAAAGAAAGCCAGACTCGGGGAAAGAAAAAAAAAAGCTGGATACAGTGAAACAAAGAGCAAAAGAATGCAGAGGGCAGCGGGAATGCGAGAGATTTCATCCGCCTGCTGCACTCCCTCCCGCTCGAATCCTCCCAACGCTAAAAAGCTCCTGTGAGGTGATCAGACCAAACGGCTCAGAGCAAGGCTGCACTTCTCAGGGATTCCTCTGTCAAAGAGAGGAAGTCAGGCTGCACAAGAGCTGAAAAACCCAAACCTCAATCGCTTTGTGATCTGAGCCTCTGTTCTTCCCTTTGCTGCTAAAATCGGAAGTTACCCCAGGACCATCCGTTTCCAAGGATCCCTGAGCACTTTGCGAGCTTCAGAGCCTGGCTTAGCTTTCACTTAGTTCTGTGTTATTTATAGAGCAGCCGATAGCCAAACGTTGGCTTCAATGGGAATTTTGCCTTTGTACAGACTAAGTAAGAACTAAGTCAGAAGCTCAAGATTTGACCTTTGGTACACAGAAATCAATTCATCCTGCACTGAAATGCAGCCATCTCCAGGGTGAGACGCAGCAGCAGTTGAACAGTGCATGGCAATAAAGCAGGTTGATTTATAGAGCCTTCTCCTCTAGTCCCGTTTTCTCTACTTGAGGAAAGTTTAAGAGGAGACAAGAGAAAAACTGCTGGAAGATGTGCTAAGCTCCTGCAAGGGGCTCCGGCATCTCGCTGGGAGCTCTGGTGGCTCCAGGCAGCTTTGTTCCCAAAGGCTGGGGCCAGGACAGGAGAAATGACATCAGTGATGGTTCATGGGGTCCCCAGCTGCCCAAGCTGTGTTTTGCAGGTTACTGGCCTGTGGAATGTACCTCATGCTTTGCCCAAACCCTGACCAGGGCTGTTTCAAGTGGATCTCTCCCAACATTCCCCCAGCAGCTTTCTCAGCATTGAGACAGCTGTTTTCCTCTCATCCCAGAGCACTAATCCCTCCATCGCTTCATCCCCGGGACTGGCTGGGTTTTGGCAACAAGGTGAACCTGCAGAAGGGCTGTGCTTTGTCAGATTCTCTGGGAGCTTTTGAGCCTCAAAGGTTTTAAAGGATCATAAACCACCATTAACACTTAAAACTGTTTAAGCCCTGGGTTCCAATCCTGCCTTGCACCCCAGCAGGATTACAGGACATCGCGGTCTGGCAGGAGTGAGAATGCCTTCCTGTGCTTCATCTGATGGATGAGGAGACAGATGCAAGGGGACACCAGAGACACTGGAAAGCTGCCACGTTCCCTGTTCAGCTCTTCCCATCAGGAATCAGGGAAACGGGACAGAAGCTCCTCTGAAGCCTGCTGCACCCTCAAAGCTGTTCTCTCAAGATCCAGCCACAGAACAACTGAGCTATGTTATCCATGGGAGCAAAGGGCCTTTGCCAGCCTGTTGCATCTAGGTCCCCAAAAGATGGAGATGTCATAAAGCCAGGCCTGGCACACATGTCACTGAGTCTAGACTTGTCAAACCCACAAACTGCTCTGAAGATGCAGTGCACAGGCTCTGTGGCTCTGTTCGCATTGCAGGACCCACACCTTGCTCCACAAACCCCGCTTTTAATTTCTCTTCACTGGGAAAACAAGGAAGAAATGTTCTCCTGTGAGGGTGGGGAGGCCCTGGCCCAGGTTGCCCAGAGAAGTGGTGGCTGCCCCATCCCTGGAGGTATTCAAGGCCAGGTTGGATGGAGCTTTGAGCCCCCTGATCCAGAGGGAGGTGTCCTTGCCCATGGCAGGGGGGTGGAACTGGATAGACTTTGATGTCCCTTCCAACGTAAACCATGCCATGATTCTACAATTCTAAGCCTCCCCCCCTCCCCTCAGAGAAACCCAGTGGAAATTTCCATTTCCAGGCTGGGGCTCAGAAAAAGTAACTGGTTTGTTCAGCAGCTCCCTCTGCCCACACTGCCTGCTCCAGAAACACTGTCAGAGAGGCGGAAAGCACACAGCAAGAAACTGCCTGAGTATCAATCAGCGGTGCAGTCCCCCGGGGAGGAAAGGTTTAGTTCCCCTGCTGAAGCAGCAGTCAATAAACATGGCACATGCGTTATCTCCTGTCAAGGCTGCTCTCTCCCATCGACAGACCTGATACCAGCCCTGAGAAGGCAGGAGCCCAAAGCCCATCAGTGACAAACCAGTCCACCTTATTTTAGTGGGAACAGGCCCTGCCTCCCGCCAGGCAGTGGCAGATGCTGAGGAGGAGGGAAGTGCTGGTCCTACATAAGGAAAGCAGCAGAGCAGATCCCTGAGCTGACAGCACAAGGGCCTCCCAGACCACCTCACACAGCCCAGGTGCAGCTGAGCAAGGCACAGCTTCAGGTTTAGGGTCCTTAAATGATGCAGAGGGGTTTTCTTCGCATTTTTCTCATGTTAAGCTAAAAAGTCTGGGGTGCCTCAGCTCTGCCTGCACAGCAGCTCTGATGCTCAATAACTCAGTGTAACACATGGGAACAGTGACAAGTCAGCCCAGACTGGGTGTCCTGCTCAGCCATGCCCTGTGTTCTCCATCAATCCACACCATCCTTTGAATTTTGAATGAAGCTGGTGACACACAAACCAGCTCCTCCAGTTCCCGGGGCACGATCCTGCAGCTCCCTCACCAAGAGAGAATTTCCAGCTAAAGAATGGGCAAACCTGCCTGAAGAGCTCAGCCACACGTTTGTCACTTGTTGGGAGCAGCCAGCAGGCTGGGTTCACAGCTTTCCCTGGGCAGCCTCAGGCAAGCACTGGACAAAGCACACGGATGCTAGCTGTGCTTTCTAGCCAGCACTACAATACCCATCAACCAGGGCACGAGCAGACCCCAAGCACAGGTAGGTACACATTGCCCACTACAGGGAATGCATTTTCCACCACTGCCTGTTGCCTACAAGGGGTTATGAAGCCCCTGTGCTTCAGGGCAAGATGCAGGGGCCCTGTGCTTCAGGCACCCCCCTCTTCCTCCGGACTCCTGCAGCCCCACCGAGTGGCTCTTGGTCAGCTTTGATGTGCAGATGAATCGAGCCTCAGCACTGAGAAGCCCCATGGATTTATGAACTCCTCTGCTATGATGTCTTTCCAATAGCATCCCCCAGAAGAGCATTTGCTCTCCCCTTCCCCTCTCGCTCCACCGAGCCAAGCATTCCTTTCTCCTCCTCCATCCCAGGCCCCTCTCTGCTGGCCTGGCGAGCGATGCTGCTCACCCACAGCACAGGCTTCAGGGCAGGAGCTCAGCTCTGCAAACTGGGCCACTTGTCAGCTCACTTTATAGATTCCAGCAGGTTTGATGTCTCCTCACTGTCAGCCCCGCAGAAGGTAATGCAAGATCACTTGACAGCCAGACATGAAATCCTGCAATTCAATCCACTCCCACCCCAAACCATGCCAGGTCTGCAATTCTATAGAAGTTGCCACAGACTTGAAAAGAAAGGGACAAATAACTGTGATGGAAACCACTCACTGGAGACTTCTAGAGGAAATTATACACCCGCAAGGGGAAAAAGGATCATTAAGAGGTGACAGGAGAAAACATTTGCATTGCAAGTCAAACCAGCTGGAGGCTAGGAGGGAAGCCTTGTGGTCACTGCCCTCCCCAGTCCAATTCAATCAACTCCAACTATTGGTAAACCCTCGAAGACAGGCCCTTTAGCTATTTGACCCAGATCCCCCAAACACAGAAGTCAACCTCTGCCTATAAGCAGGAGTAGAGTGTTGCAAAGGTCCCCCAAAGTTCACCTCCTGCCTTAAAACCCAAGCACACAGAAAGCCCTCTGCATCAGTCTCCTTTTTAGCAGTCACCTCCACCTCGACAACTTCTGAGAGCCATAACTGCATGGAGAGATTGCTTTGCTTGGCAAACAAACTGAGATTAAAGTGAGTTCACTGGGAACATCTCTATTTAGTTTCTAGGCTGAGGATGCTGATAATATGATGGCACATTTAACTTTTCACTGCTTGAAACAAAGCACGAGGAGATGGAGAAGACAAAAAAGAAAAAGAATTTCTCTCTGATCTAAGCATCAGACCAAAAAAATCCCTGTCCCTAAACACAGCCCAGGCTGGGCAGCTGCAAACGCGTAGGTCCTGCACCACTACAGCAGAAGCAATGGGGAGGGAGAGCAGAGCTGGGCTCCAGCAACAAGCACTCCCAGATCCAGGGAGGGGGAATACACTCACCCCAGGGAAAGCAACCCTTCACACTCCACCTCTCATTTTTCTGCCAGAGCATTATCACAGACTTCCCCCAAACCCTCAAGAGGAGGTTTGAGGAGGGGGAATGATGAAAGAGGGGCTGAGAAGGGCCATCTTCCAGCCAGCTGGAGCAAGGACTCCTCATCAGCCCCTGGGAATAATGGGCCTCTCACTGCATCCACACTCAGGATGTGCTCCAAAGCTTTTCTTAACATTTACACGTTGGCTTGAGCCAAAAGCACTGGATCTGCAGCTCTACCTTCCAGTCCCAGGCTTTGGGTGCAAGTTTGCAGAGGGGTGCAGAGGCTCTGGTGCAGCCTCAGCAGAGCAGAGAGCTGGGTGAGAGCATTAACAGTCTCCGCACAGCCAGGCCAGCCTGGAAGAGACAAGCTCTCCCCAGTGGGCAAATAACAGGAGAGGGAGGCAGTAATACACTCAAGTGACATTCGTGCCCGGGTGCAATGATGTGTCACTCATCACAGCCAGACCAAATAGCATCTCTAGGGCACCAAAATTACACAGCCAAGTAAATCCTGCAAAATCCATCTGCCCTTTTCAATATTTGGAGATAATTAACTTCTCCAAGCTCAGATATTACAAAAGAAAGCTGTTAGTGAATCTGTTCAGTCACAGGTCTGCCTGGGCGTGGAGCTTCCCAGCTCTGGGGACACTTAAAAGGGCAAGGAGGACATTTCACATTTCCATGCATTCCTGACTCCCTCATAAGAAGATTACATGGAGACATGTAATGCAGTGGGACAGAAGAAAGAAAGACCAAAAACAGACTTACCAGGACAGACACGACATCTCTACCCTTCCATCAGTACCATCTGAAATGTGGTCACCACTGGAGCTGTACCCAGGCTCTGCTCATCCACCAAGAAATCCAGCTACAGGGTTGAACAGTAAAATTATGCTAAAACCACACCGTTACCTAAAGGCAAAGCAAACCAGGCAGAGTTCCTTCAGCCAGGGCAGAAGGCCAAGGTGGATGGAGGCCACCAGAGAGGAGAGGAGCTCACAGCAATCCTGGTGCCACCACCTCACCCACAGACCTAAGGTGAGGCCTCCCCCCAAAAAAATACAGAGCCTGGGCTGGCCCAGCCCTCCCCCCAGCAAATCCCAACTGGGCCAGTTGATTGCAGCATTCCTTAGCCAGGGGGAGGCAATTAACTCTTTCCTTTCCACCATCACCCTGGAGCTACACACCCACCTCAGCTGATGCCAGGGAAAGTAAATGGGAGCACGGTTCTGCTGTCCTGTCCAACCTGCTGCGCCACACTCACCCTGGTCATCTCCAAAGGTGTTGCTGTCTGGGGGCTGGCACTGCTCTCTGTGGGTGCTTGAAGCCCTGGGCTGCTGCACTCCCCAGGGAGCTGAGGGCTTATCTTTAAATTCAAAAGCAGACTCACTGGCCAACAAACAGGGCAGGGGATAAAACACCTGCCCAGGGTGACTGAGTGAGGGAGAGGCACTTGCAGACTGAGCGAGCAGGTAAGGGATGATGAGACCTGCAAAGCCCTGGGTAAAGCCAAGGAACCTGCCTGGACGGGGGCTTAACATAGAATCACAGAATGGTTTGGATTGGAAGGGTCCTCAAAGCCCATCCAGTGCCACCCCCTGCCATGGGCAGGGACACCTCCCTCTGGATCAGGGGGCTCAAAGCCCCATCCAACCTGGCCTTGAACACCTCCAGGGATGGGGCAGCCACCACTTCTCTGGGCAACCTGGGCCAGGGCCTCCCCACCCTCACAGGAAAACATTTCTCCCTAAGGTCTCATCTCAGTCTCTCCTCTTTCAGCTAAAAAACGTTCCCCTCATCCTATCCCTGCGCTCCCTGATCAAGAGCCCCTCCCCAGCTTTCCTGAAGCCCCTTTCAGTCCTGGGAGGCTGCTGTAAGTCTCCCTGGAGCCTCCTCTTCTCTATGCTGAACAACCCCAGCTCTCTCAGCCTGTCCTCATACAGGAGGTGCTCCAGCTCCCAGATCATCTTCATAGACTCCTCTGGACTCTGAGACAGATTCATGTCCTTCCAGTGCTGAGGATCCTGGAGGATGACTTACACACACATCTGCTGTGAGTGCACAATGTTGGTTTTGACAGACTTCTCTCATCCTGTGGCACGAGGGATGGGAAGCACTCGGAGATGCAGCTCTGGGGCTGGATGGAGAGCTCATGTGCTTTAGCAAGGCCAGCACTGTGTGGGTGCTGCCCAGCTCCTGAGCTGGGGAGAGGATGGCAGGAGGCTGTGTGTCCCTTCTGTGCTCTGTGCTCCTTTCTCAGCCAGCCCCTGTTCCTCTCCAGATCTTGTACCCTGGAAAATCACAGCCTAAAGTCATTAGGAAAGAATCTGACAGACTCAGAATGAGGTCCTCAAACCAGCCAGCGAGGTTTTAATATTCTCTGCTAATTGCAAAGACTGGAGATCCCCAGAGCTGGAGCGAGGCCGATGCTTCCCGCACCAGCAACCCCTCCAGAGCCGTTGCTGCCTGCACTGCCTCCACGGGTCACAGGGGCAGTAAATATTTGCACAGGGCCGGACAAGGAGAAAGCAAACAGGGTTCCCTTATTTATGGGTCTTGGCAGCAGATTCCCTGGGCAGCTCTGCAGAGTTTCCGTTCTTCCCGAGCCCCTGCTGAGCCTCAGCCCCTGCCGTGCACCCCAGCGGTGCCGCCTGCGCCGCGGGATGAGCTGGGAACGGGCGGCTGGGGAGCAAAGGAACAGGGCAGGGACGTGAGGCCAAAGGCAGGGAGTACGTGTGAGTGACAGAGAGAGGGAGAGTGTGAGAGTGAATTTGCAGGAGCCAGTGAAGTGACATTGCATGGGTGTTTTTGAAGCTGTGTTTATTTTACCTGCAGGCTGGAAGCAGGGAAGATGGATGCATCTGCTGGTCTGGTTCCCTGGAGGTCCCCAGGGTTACGTCAGCGTGGTGGAGACCCCAGAATGGTTAAGCACCCTTACCCAGCCTTTCCTTTCAACCAGGGCAGAGTCCTGGCTCAAAGAGGCTTCCAAGAAGGTCAGCTTGAACCCTGTCTGCACGGCATATGTGTGCTCACTGGGATGTGCACATGTGTGCACACACACATATGTGAGACAAATCTTGCACACATGAAGGTTCACTCCCCACAACTGCTGCTGCCCCTGGATCTGCACGGGCCAGAGACCTTGGAAAGAGGGACCTTGGAGGAAGCAGGAGATGTGGGAGCGCTCCCTAGGGTCTCCATGTGGGAGGTCTGTGTGTCCCACACGAGGGCCTGGAACACAGTCCTGCCCAGAGCCTGCTCCAAAGACACAAACCATGAGCATACCTTGGAACAGCTGGGTGTCCCAAGTGTGCCTCATCTGCTTCCCATCATCCACCCAGAGACGGACGGCAGGAGGCAGAGGGGAAGGAGCTTGGGGATCACTGACCCCTCTTCGTGCTGAGTGTCTGGCTTTAGGAAGGATTCAGACTTATTACAAACCTCCAGAGTTGTTGATTTCTTGGATTTCTGTCATGTCATGAGAAGCTTTCCCTGGGCTGAAAAGGGCAAGGGGATGTATCTTATTCCCTAAACTCCTTTGAGACAAAGGTAAGCCCATGAGGTCAAGGGTTAAAAGGACCCAACCAAGCTGGAAGTAATAATATGAAGGAAAAGGGAAGGAAGGAATATGTGAACAATAGGATGCTGGTGGGTCTTTGGGAGGGGTCAAGATGGTTCGATGGGGATGGATGGTGTCCAGCATGAGGAGTTGTGCTGAGACAAGGGCCATCCCTGGACTTGCTAACAGCTCCAAGGAATTATCTGTCCTGGACATCAAGCCTGGTGCTGTCTATTGTTGACAGAGTACTTTATTTACAAACCATGACCACCACAGGCACTGATCAGTCCATCGTTCACTCCAGCAGCACCAGCAAGAGAATTTCTCCTGACAGAGGGAGGGAAGGCATTCAGGTGGATGTTTCCATGTCTTTTAGGATTCATCTCCCTCTCCTAGGTAATGCATGGAACAAATCTCTTCTCTTTAAGGCCATCATTTCACCAGCCAACAAATGCGTGGGAGCAGGTCTGTGAGAGATCAAAGCAAAGAAGGTCTGTGCTGCAGAGGCCAGGAGGGAAAATCAAAGGTGTGATGACCCCACCTTTTCCCACCATGGTGTTTTGTGCATCTTCAAGGTCCCAACAAACCTCACAGGTCATTCCCCCAGGCGCGAGTTCCCACCCAAAGCAGGCTGAGAAAAACATGGAATGGTCTGTGCTGTCACACAAATGCACAAACCACGTTGCCTCCCATCATTCCAAACCTGCCTGTGTGGTGTCGCCCACCCAGCAGCAGCTCCCAGCAAGGGCTGGACCTTCTGGGCCAGGGGCTCAGGGTATTTTTCATGAGGATGGAGGCCGGTGCTTCCCTCAGGGTTGAAGGAGATGACATCCTTGAAATAACAGCAGGAGCAGACCAGGGTGTGACCAGGTTTGGGGCCGGAAAGATTCATTTGCAGAACCTCCAGCCAGCAGCCCTGGCTGGATCTGTCTGTCTTGCCTTGCTCCTTCTGCTGTAATTTCTCCTGCAGCAGAGTGGGACTGCACGGTTGCCATATGGATTCGATAGCACTGCACCTGTTTCCCACCGTCCAGACCCACATGTGTTCAGTGTGATGGAGAGGCAGGGCCGCGTGTGAGCGCACGGGTACAGATCAATCACGACGCCAGCCGCGGGGCCTCGGGGGCGGCTGCTGCTCCAAACAGCTCCTCATGGCTGGGCCAGCTGTGGCTGCTGCAGAGATGTCTCTCCCTCATGGAACTGCTGGACCAGGAGAGCTCCTCTGTGGTTTGATGCCCCAAGGAATGAACCCTAAGCCATGCAGAAGTCCCCAGGCAGACACCACCGATTCCTGCCGGGAGCTGCAGCAATGCAGAAGCCTGGCTGGGGTGTCCCATGGGAACAGGGGCTGTGACTACTGAGAAAACCCACCTGGCTTGGGGACCAGAGACCCCTCTGCCACCACCAGCAGCAGGAGAGCTGTGCCCCCCCCACCCATCAAGGGAAGGAGCTCGGAGCCATTTTTCTCTTGCAATCTCTGCATTTTCTTATAGGGAATGTAAATTTCCATGAGGAAATGAACTATTGCTGACCTGTAGAAACCATCTGACTGGAGCCCCAGGAATCTCTGGGATGAGTTTACAGAGCTCGGCACAAACCTGGCAGACGAGGCACAGGCTGGGGTCGGGACTGCTGCCTGCTGGGGAGGAGTTACAGCTCCCAGCCCTGCGCTGTTCAGGGATGCTGCTGGCCTGAGTGCATCTCCTTGGCACGGAAAAGAGGGGCAGTGGGGAGAGGGGCAGAGGGATGCCTCCATGGGCAATGCTGGAGGACCCCAACAGCAGGCAAGCTCCTGCTCTGAAGCCAAACCTGCCCACTGCAGGCCCCTTGTCCCTGCCACACTGAGGAGGGTTTGCAGAGACTCACACTGGGCTGAGTTTTGCAGTCAGAGGTCATTGTTTTTTAAAGATCTTGCAGAAATAACGAGCCAAACTGTTTTGCTTAATGCTGAAGAAAAACAAGAGGTATTTGTTCTCCTGCTGCAAGCTGGTGGCTCTGTCAGGGATAGAGAACCCAACCAGCCCCAGTAGAAGTTCTGCTAGAAAGGATTGAAACCAGGATGTGTCTCGCAGCTGTGGCCAGCCCTGTTGATGCAGCACCTCCAACACCTATGGCAGGGGATGTTCCAGGGATCTCAGGGGCTCCCAGCCTGTCCCAGCAGCTGGCACTGGTTTTACAAACCAGGCTGAGCCCAGGAGGGGCTACCAGTCCCCAGTGTCCCCAAGCCCTGGGCATCTGCTGCTCAGACAGGGCTGAAGACATGGATGTTCCTGCTCTGCAGCCCAAGGGAAAGCTCTGTGGTATCTTCTATCAACCATTTTCACTTCGTCCCTCCCAAAACACTCAAATATTTATGTCAAAAGTAGACATTAAAATTTAAGGAAAGCTAAATAGAAATTAAACTTGTGTATTTTGAGAGAAAATGAGTCCCGTAAGGTGATCATGCTGCTATGCACAGATGATTGATGTCAGTTTATTTATCTGCTACCGCTAAATGCTTGCAAAGGGGAGAAGAAAGGAACACAGACGAGCTCGGTGGGGCAGGAACAGCTCCAGCTGTTTTGACAGTGTCTACGGTGAGAGCTGGGCAGCCCCAGTCAGCCATGGTGACTGTCACACAGAGCACACACTGCATCAGAGCTCTTGGACTTCCACAGGGCAGATTCCTGCTCATTTTCTCCCTTTCCCTCCCTTTCCCTCCCTCCCTCCCTCCCTCCCTTTTCTCTTCTCTTCTCTTCTCTTCTCTTCTCTTCTCTTCTCTTCTCTTCTCTTCTCTTCTCTTCTCTTCTCTTCTCTTCTCTTCTCTTCTCTTCTCTTCTCTTCTCTTCTCTTCTCTTCTCTTCTCTTCTCTTCTCTTCTCTTCTCTTCTCTTCTCTTCTCTTCTCTCCTCTCCTCTCCTCTCCTCTCCTCTCCTCTCCTCTCCTCTCCTCTCCTCTCCTCTCCTCTCCTCTCCTCTCCTCTCCTCTCCTCTCCTCTCCTCTCCTCTCCTCTCCTCTCCTCTCCTCTCCTCTCCTCTCCTCTCCTCTCCTCTCCTCTCCTCTCCTCTCCTCTCCTCTCCTCTCCTCTCCTCTCCTCTCCTCTCCTCTCCTCTCCTCTCCTCTCCTCTCCTCTCCTCTCCTCTCCTCTCCCATCTCTTCCTCCCTACTTTGTTCCATCGAGTGCTTTTGCTCTCTCCATTCCCCTTTCCTTATGAGGCCGCTTTGTTGGCCTGGCTACTATTTGCATAATGGTGCCCATAATCACTTGAGGAGGAAATCACTTCCTTTCACTGGAACTGGGGACCTTTTCATTGCATTTATTTATATATAGACATTCCTGCAGGCCGGGCACTGACAGATGCTGGAAGCGGCCGCCCCTCACAATGCAATCAGACACCCTCTGCCTGGCCTTGCCGCTTCCTTTTAACGGCCTTTTTATTTCCAGCAGAAAACAAGGATCGCTGATTGAACGGGGGGGGCTTCTGCGAACGCCGTTCGTTGGGTCCCAGCCATCTGTTGGCGTGCTCAGAGTTACCCAGGGGCTGGTTCGTGCTCATGCCTCGCTCATTCTCTGTCCCTCCAACTCCTGCTCTTCCCCACTTTGCACTCCCTTCGGAAGAGAGCCGTGACACGCTGTATTTGACACCCAAGGACGTGTTAGCCCGTGCTTAGTGGTTGCTAGGTGACAGTGGGCTGCACCGGGACGCCATCCTGCCCGATGGTCCCCAGTTCCATGCAGGGGCAGCTGCTACAGGGAGCCAGGATGGGTGACGCCCCAGCCCTCCCCCTGTTTCAGCTCAGGGAAAGGAAGCTCTTCCCTAACACCATCCTCTTCCACATTCATTCCTCCAGTGTCCTTGTTTTGTGTGTAAATAGATACAGATATGGAAATAAAGCCCTGAGAGAGGGAAAGAAACCTCTTACTCCTGGAATGCAGAGTCAGAGAGAGAAAAAGGGGGAGTAGGGTGGGAGAGGAAGAAGAGAGGTGAAGAAGCATCAGAGCAGCTGCCCCAGCAAGGTGTAAATAGGGAAATGACGAGGCCATTTCCCAGTCCAAGTGTGCAGATCGGCAGAGAGAAAGGTGCCGGTGCTGCTCTGCACGCAGCAGTCCCACACGTATGGACAGAGCCAAGTCCAGGAGGAATCCTGCTGAATGAACCCAAAATCACATCCCCAGGGGCCATGCAGGACCAGCCCCTCTGGCAGAGCCTCGCTGAGGCCTGGGCGCTCAGACCAGACCTTCCTGTGTCCAAGGCTGGGCTCATCCCAGCAGCACCACCTCTGCCTGCAGAGCCAGGAGGGCAGCAGAGCTGCTGCCACCCGGGCCGGCAGGGGCTGGGGCACCCCTGGCCCTGAGGGTCCTGTCCTGTGCTCCAGCACCTACAGCAAACGCTGCCGGATCCATCCCAGCAGCCGAGTCCAGTCTCAGAGTGATCCCCCTGCCCCCGGGACAGCAGAGCAGGGAAGCCCAGAGCAGGAGCTGAGCAGGACTTTTCCAATCAAGCGCAGAAGGTTTTGGGTTGGTTTTGTTGTTATTTTTTTATTCCCCTCTGGAAAAACGCTGATAAGTCAAAACAAAGTTTTTTTATAGGAATGTATTAGTTTTGGCTTAACTTTTTTTTCAGGAATTTCTACTGAAAACCAAGAAGCAAGAGAGTGCTCCTGCCCTGTCCCCTCCCTGCTGCCCTGCCAGCCGTGCTCCCAGTGAGCTGGGAGCCCCACGGGGCTCAGAGCCGAGGAGCAGGGATGAGCCCTGCCCCAGCTCTGCCCGAAGCCCAGCTCTCTGGGCACAGGGGGGGCTGGGGGCAGGCAAGGGGTTGCTCTCTCCAGATGTGGTTTTGATTAGATGTTTTTTTGGAATAAAAATAAGCAAGTAAAGCACAAAACAGTCCCAGTGACATTGCTCTACACTTCCTGTAAAGGTTTCTGTTTTGATTAATCAACATTCCTCATGAAAATCGTTCACCACCTCAAAAATAGTGCCAAACCCAGTTAGAGCTGTTCAAGATTGCCCCCACCACAGCGCAGGGCAATGGGTTTCACCTCCTGAAAGGAAGGTGCGGGTGTCAGCACATGGCTTTTGTCCAGTGAAATTCAACTCCACAGCATCTCTGACCACACTCCATTGATGCCTTGGATCCCTCATGACTGGAGGAGCTGGGGCTGCCACAGTGTGGGCAACAGAAACCCAGCTCAGATGGGTTTTACTGTGAGTTATTTGCAAATGGAAGTTTTAATGGTCAGTCCCAGTGGAGGAGCGTCATGGGGAGGTTGTTCTTCCCCTCTATTGTGCTCTCATGAGACCCCATCTCAAGTCCCGTGTCCAGTTCTGGAATCCCCAACATAAGAAGGATACAGAACTGTTGGAATGGGTGCAGAGGAGGCCACGGAGATGATCCGAGGGCTGAAGCACCTCCTGTAAGAGAACAGGCTGAGAGAGCTGGGGTTGTTCAGCCTGGAGAAGAGAAGGCTCTAAGGAGGCCTTAGAGCAGCCTCCCAGTACTGAAAGGGGCTCCAGGAAAGCTGGGGAGGGGCTCTTGATCAGGGAGTGCAGGGATAGGAAAAGGGGAATCGTTTTCATCTGAAAGAGGGGAGATTGAGATGAGATCTTAGGGAGAGATGTTTTGCTGTGAGGGTGGGGAGGCCCTGGCTCAGGTTTCCCAGAGCAGTGGTGGCTGCCCCATCCCTGGAGGTGTGCAAGGCCAGGTTGGATGGGACTTTGAGCACCCTGATCCAGTGGGAGGTGTCCCTACCCATGGCAGGGGGTGGGACTGGATGGGCTTTGAGGTCCCTTCCAACCCAGACCATCCTATGATTCAAAGAATTTGGGGAGATGTTCCACAGTGGCTGTCACCTGCATCCAGCCCTGCCAGCTGGATCCAGGCATCCCCCAGGTTCAGGGGATGAAGGAGACTCTGTGCCTGGTGCTGGGCTGGCTGCAGGAGCCATCAGAGGAGATCTGCAGCCCTTCTGACTCAAGTTAGGAGTCTCAAACGCTATTTAATGAATGATCATTAAATGGGGACATTTCAGATGAGAAAATTGTTTTAGGAACGAGCAATTAAATCCTAATGCTTAGATTACGTAACTCATTTCTAATTAAACTCACTGTAAATTATAGCAACGGTATTTATTTTTAATGAGAAATAAAACTGAAGAGAAATTGTAGCCCTTCAAAAAAATGAAATGGGCGGGGGGGGAGGTGGAGAAGGAGTGAGTGATGGAGGGAAAGGGAGCAGAGAGCAGTGAGAGAGTTCAAAAATGGGCAGAAAAAGGCTATTAAAGGCCTTCCCACCAGACCAAGCATCAGCCACTCGGCAATCTCCATTCTCTCTCTGGGTCTGAGGACCTCCTGGCAACAGCTATTTATATTCCTGATCTTTCCCAAAGGTGTGGGAACCTCCAGAGCAGTGACTCTTTGGGGTTTTGCCACAGGGAAGAGGACTCTCTTCCCTCTCTGTCCAGAGACAGCTGCTACGTGACAGGGAAAACTGTTGCCCATATGGAGACATTAAAGATCCGAGGTTCAGAGCAAGCATGGAAGGATCGACTGCTTTCCAAGCTTATATTAATCACATCCATCACGGCGCGGCTCGGGGCAGGCGGCGGCCGGGAAGCTCGGTAGCGGGATGGGGAAGGATGGTGATGGGGATGGGTGTAACACCTCGGGCTGGGCTTAGTGGAACTGGGCCTCTCATGGACTCAGAGGTCTCTGGGCGCTTCTCATCTCCTGCATCGTGGGATCTCATGAATAGGGCATGGAGAAGGAGGGGAAGCACTGGCACCTGGGTGCCCATAGCAGGTGGAACTGCAATTCACTGTGTGGTTAGGGCAGACAGAAAACATCCTGAGGGATTACTGCAAACTCAGCGAGGATGAGGGTGTATAGCTGTGTAATACACATCCATGCCCACATCCACATCCACGTCCACATCCTGTGAGAGTGTTGCTGACCCGAGCAAGTAATCCCATCCTACCCAAAACACCAAAGCCCTCTGGGCGATTGCACAGCCCCACTGCACACTCCACTGGCATCTTTCTCCCAGGGACCTCAAAGCACTTTACAAACAGCAATTAATGCGAATCACTGCCTTTCCAGTATCTCACTTATCCCTAATTTTCAGATGGGGAAACTGAGGTACAAGGCTGAGGTCTGATTCACCCACTGGCACCCGCAGGAGTGGGGACAGAGCCCGAGCTGCTGCCCTGAGCTGGGTGACCCAGCCATCCTCCTTACAGCCTCCCAGACACCCCGGGCACACTGACAGCCCCATACAGCACCCTACAGCACCGTGCTGTGGGTATCCAAGCTGTATGAGTGGTAACCCCTCTCTTTGGGCCAGCAGCTTATTCTTAGTGGAAAACATGCTGGTTTGCATCCAGTAACGATGGGTTTGACCCCACAGAGTCAAGTTCACACCACGCCTGCTTGGAGATTCATAAAAGTTTAACGTTTTTCAGCAAAGTTTCCGCTCTCTTGGTGGTTTTTGTGCCTCTGCAGGATGGAGCCAGGTGCAGAAGACCTGGTCCCTGGTTCCCCATCTCAGCCAGAGCAGAGGAACATTGGGGCTCAGCCAGGCTCCCACTTCAGCTGAGCCCAGGTGAGCCCTGGGGGAGCACAACGTTGGGGGCAGGAAGGATCCCATCTGAGCAATGCCAGGCTGACCCCAGCCCAAATGCAACCCCAGCTCTGGTGGGATGGAGGCAGTGGTGCTCCTGTGGCCGGAGGAGAGATGTGGGTCCTGGTTCTCACTGCTGAGCTGGACCTGGTGCTGCAGAGGGGAAGGAGCACCAGCCGCTTGCCACCTCGTATCTCACCATCGCAGGCTGGGCTGTCCCACTGCACCAACACAAAGGTGAGGAGTGCAGTCCCTCAGTGCAGCCTCTCATGGGTGCAGGACAGGGAGGGCATCACCAGGAAAGTGCCAGGAAAGGAGTCGGAGCTTGGAGCAAACAAACCTTCTTCAGCTTCCCGGAAACATTCCCACGAGGGCCCTGGGGAGCTTTTCCTTTTGCGCTGGCTCTGTTTAAACAAGCCCAGTGCCTCGGCACAATGGTGCACGCTCCTTCCCCAAAAGCCTCACTAATGACTTTCCAGAAGGGGCCCTCTCAGGCTGTTAAGTCAGCGTGGGATTTAGTGTGCGTGGTGTGGTTTGCCAGCTGTCTGCACGCAGATTTAAACCTGATTGGCGTGGAACAGCGGCAGCTCCGGCGCTAGGGCTCCGGACAAAAGTCATGATTATTCCCTTCCTCCCGACAAAGCCTCTGTGTCCAAAGGCTTCCTGGCCATCGCGCCGTTGCCACTTGGGCCCTCCCCATCCCCGCTGGCACTGTCTGAAATAGCTGCACCAGGGCACTGAGGCTGCAGACTCTTTCCTCCGTCCATGGGTAAATTCTCGTCACACCGAGCTGTGCCCAAAATGCTGCGCAGAGATGTGCGGCTGTGGAGAAGGGGGTGGTGGGGATGTCTGTCCTGCCAGCACCTGCCTTTACCCCATTTGGGGAAAGAGAGAAATCCCCAATACCTGGGGCCATGCACAGAGCATCTCCCTCCCATGGGACGATCAGTCCTTGTCCCTGGCTCTGCCTTTGCGTCTTTGTCACTCCTGGGAAATCACATCACTCCTGTACAGGATTGCAGGACAAAGTTGGGTAGGAAGGGACCTCAGGGGTCACCTAGTCCCACCTCCAGCTCAGTGTGCCTCAGCTTACCCCAGCACACTGGGGCTGTGTCAGACCCCCAGTGCTGTGGGTCCAGCACTTTCCTAAAGAGCTGACACGTATAAAGCTCCGCATAAAGCACCTTCAGTGGGGCCAGACACAGCCTTTGGGGTGTTCTGCTTTCCCCACAAAAAGATCAACAAAAATTATCAGGTTTTAGGGTCCCCCTGACTTTGGAGGAGTCACAGCCATCCAGGGCTGGGCTGGGGTTGGTGGTCAGTTGCTCAGGCACTGCATTCTTATCTTTTCCCCAGGGTTGATTTATTTGTGTTTGCAAAAATGACTGGAAAAAAAAAGGTCCTCTTCTGGCTAGGCATGGACCATGAAATAAAGCAGGGAGAGAGGGAAATGGTGCTGATGGGCAATGACACACTGCTGCCCTGCAGCAGGCTGGCACCCAAGCAGAGCAATGCAGCCTGGCATGGCACCCACAAGAGAGAAAGAACACTGCAGAAGTAGTCTCATTTCTGGGTTTTCCCGCCCCCCAGTAAAAGAATACTGATTTGAAAGGTCCAAATAACCTACACCCCAAATTTCAAGTGGAAATGGGGCCATCTTGAGACCCCCTGCTCCATCTCTGACCCAGCAGCCTGGAATGTCTCAGAAGAATCTGACACAAGCTAAAAAGAACATCATTGTTTCTCCATCAGCCCCTTCTCTGTGTGTTCTGTCACCAGATCTGAGGAGCAGGGCTTCCTCTCCGGTTGTTACGCGGAGCTGCATCCCCACCTGGGACCAATTTTTTGCACTTTGGTATTGATGTTTTAGCTACGGGGGCTGGGAGGGCTGTCACCTATAGCTGTTCTTGGTTATTTCAAACATGAAACAGCAAAGCCCTCAAGCTCTTCTCAGTCCAGCCACCTTTTCACTCGAAACTTCCTACTGTTCTGTGAGATGAGTAAGGCAGGATCAGCATGACTCAAATATCTGCTCCTCGCCCTTTGAGCATTTAAGCCCCACACCCAAAGGCAGGCATCTTCATCTGATGCCCTGTGGGTCATCTCCAACCCCAGACACCTTGCCTGTGTGCAGACTGAAGGAGGGGTGACTCCTGCCTGTGCTGCCCCAGAGGCTTCCACAGGGATCATGCACGTGTGGCCAGACTATCTGGAGCCAGGGCCGGCCCCAGGCGTGTGTGTAGGAGGTGGAAGAAAGGTGGGCGAGAACCTGGGTCAGGGTGGGTTCAAGGGCACACAGCATGCAAGAGCTGCTCAGGGAGGAGCATTGCAGGAGCATCTCTGCAGGGCATGGCTTCCTCTTCGCAAGGGAGACTCAGAGTCCTTCCAGCTCCAAACCCTGAAAGCCCCTGCTATCACATGCATGGTTTTAGCACCTTGCAGTTATTAACAGTGGTTGTTGTTCGGCTGCTCATTAAAGCAGGAGATTCCCAGCAAGCAGGATTCTGTTCACCTCAAAGGAGGTGGCAGCGAGGTGAGTGTTGGCCTCTTCTTGCAAGTGACAAGTGATAGGACAAGAGGTGATGACCACAAGTTGCACCAGAGCAGGTTTGGACTGGGAAGTAGGAAAAATTTCTTCATTGAAAGAGTGGTCAGGCACTGGCAGAGGCTGCCCAGGGAGGTGGTGGAGTCACCATCCCTGGTGGTGCTTAAAAGATGGGTTGATGAAAGATTCTTAGGGACATGGTTTAGTATTGGGCAGGTACGGTTGGACTCGATGATCTCAAAGGTCTTTCCAGCCAGACGATTCCACAATTCCATGATCCTGCCCCTGCTCCTCTTCTCCTCCTCTCCACCTTAGGTGGAGGCAGCAGGGGAGGGAGCCGAGGCAGCGCTGGCCCTGTCTGCAATGTCCTGTGCACGGGAGAGGCCCTGCCATGGGCTGCCCAGCCGGGGCAATGGTGAACACGCGCCCCTTCAGCGAGATTACATGGATCCTGCTCTCCACGGCCTCGGACAGCTGCACTCCAGCAGTATCATCTGTCTTTGGACGGTGCCCTGCAGAGCTCTGAAGCTGCCACTATTTAGGCACAGGAGGAAGAAAGAGAGCGAGCAAAGGAGTGGAGAGGCGGCAGCTGGAGGAAGTGCCGGACCCCGCGTTCGCCCACGCGTCCCCTGACGTGGGTCCTGCTGCTGCTTATCGGGGTGGGACGGGCAGCCTGGGCCAGCAGGTGACAACGGGAAGGGTCATTAGTGAGGGAGTAGGGTTTCTGCCCTTCTCATGGCCCCCGGTGGAGAAGTGCCCTGCAGAGCAGCCCTTGCATACACCAAACACCAGCCCAGCCCCGTAACCGGAGCCCCGGCAGCAGGACAGGTTGGAGCCTAATGACTTCCAACTCCCAGACTAAAGGAAACGGCAATCAAAGGGCTTGTTCGTTAGTGATATAAAGAGCTACTGTGCTGCCCTGACACTTTCAGCTCCTGAACTGCTTAACCACCTGCCTGGGGAGCAAGGAGAGGCTTTGGTACAGTGCTGCTTTGCAGCAGTCTCTCCTGGGCCCATTAATGGGGTGCTGGGTCTCAAGGACCTGCTCTGCTCAACAGCAGAACATCCTCGTTCATTTGCAAGCTACCTCCACCCTGCCACCAGCCATGCATCCCACAGGACTGGATTCTGGCAGTGTGGGGAGTGGGGAAAAAGCTCTGCTGGCAGCAGCCCCACCAGGCAGTGCACAGGGACCATGCAAGCCTCTTCCCCTGAGAGTGTTTGTCCTCTGGGTTGTGCGTCTGAGGAGATGGCAGCTGAAACACCGAGGAGAGAGAACATGTGGAGGCAGAGCGATGGCGAGGGATGAAGATGTCTGGGGAACAGTGGGGGAGGAATTCCTCCCTGAAATGGATGATGGTATTAGATCCAGATCAAACCAGGAGCTAAAATGTCCACAGCTCAAGTCTGCGGTTTGGAGCCGGGCCCTGTAGGAGCTGCGGCATTAACACCCACGCCACCTTCCCACTCAGTAAGCCTGCCCATCCACACAGCTCTTTGAGAGCAGGCACCAGGGCCTTCCCCAGCTGTACGGAGCTGCCCCAGATAAATACCCGACAGCTGGAACAGAGAAAAATGGAGCTGGTTCTCCAACTGCCAGCAAGAGCCAATCCATCACGCTGGTCCTGGCACCTCTTTTCGGAAGGGAATCAAAGAGCTCCTTAGTGAGAAGGGATGAAATGACAGGTAGAAAGGCCAGAGGATAAATCCTGCTGCCTACTGGGACTGTTAAATATTAGGAGAGATTAGTGTCTGACAGGGGAGAGTAGGGCAGCAGCTCTGCTAAACTGCCAAAGAAATGCGTGGAATTCCTGCTTCTTTGTCAGTGGCAATGCAAAACACTCATGATGGAATAAAAGAGAGAAGAAAAATACCATCTTCTGACTTAAATTAAGAAAGGAGCCCATGCAGAAGCCTGAACCTCGCTCAGCCCTTCCCAGAGTGGCCTGGGATGGGGCAGCAGAGAGGTGGTGCAGGGCAGGATCTGCTGGAGAGGGGAGCTGAGAGCAGCAGCAGCACTCCACACCCCCTGCCCAGCATCCTCTCCTCATCCTGCTTCTGCACATCACCTGCTTCAGTCACAGCCCAGCCAAGGGGGGACCACTCTGCGAAGGTGTTGACGTGAGACAAGGGAAGGGGAGGATGGAGCAAAAGGCTGCCCAGAGGCATCTGCTTTGCTGTCTCTCCTTCTCCCCCTGCCTCCCCAAGCAGTCAGGTTCTTCTGCCCCCTTCTGAGGCACAGAGGTCTTTCAAAAACCTGGGATTTCACCCTGCTGATCCACCCTGCCCCAAAGGCAAAGGGAGTCTGCAGCCATCTCTGCCCAAAGACCATTTCCAAGGAGCACATGAGCATCTTGCAGCACTTCCAGCCCCCTCCCCAGTCTCTTTTACACCCCATCATACAAGTCCTCCCAGGAAGCCATCGCTTTTTCTCATTACAGAGAAATGAAAGCAAGCTGTGCTCACAGGCTGCAAATCAGGCACCTCATCAGGAGCTGCTCCAATAACTGCTGCATGGCTACGGAGGCCACGGCACCGCAGCACCCATCAGGCAAAACCGAGGGCCAGGTTACAGGGACAGGGGATGGTGGGGTGGGTGGTGGTGGAGAGGAGACACAGGGACCTCTCACCTTTCTTTCCTCATCCTGCAGGGGCTGCACCGACAGAAGTGATGCAGGAGGAATTTTCCCACTCCTTAATACTTTGTGCGCCATTTGTCTGTGCACAAGCAGCATTGGCAGCCCTGGTTTCTGTTGTGTGCACGGGTCCAGAGGGACAAATCCCTGAATGGAGGAAAGACAGAGAGACCCTGCTCCTTGCTTGAGAGCTCCTCTGGCTCCCACTTTTCCTGCCTGTCCCTCCCTTTAGCCATCATCCTACCTGGCAGGCCATCAGCTGCTTTACCAACATCACCCCCAGCGTCAGAGATCGCAGCCACGCTCACTCTCTGGGTACTTTCCCCCATCTGGGCAGCAGAGGCGGGAGGAAGGGAAGGTGGGTGCAGGGAGGAGGACAGGTCCAGCAGGGATCGGTGGGTCAATCCAGCTCAGGCAGATTATACAAAATGATAGTTTCCATTTCCTTGCTAAAGCTTCATAAAGCGCTTTGCTCAAACCACTAAAGTATATGTGATGGGGCTTAAAATATTAAAAAATTGGGCAATTTTCATACTTTCGCTGTCTGGCATGTCATGGCTTATTAACCAGCTGGAAAGGCTCTGTGGCAGGGACAGGTGAGTTGGGCTGTGTGTGCAGGGCTGCACGTGGGCCGCATCTGTGTGCCGGGCGGAGAGGAGGAGATGAGGTTGGTGCGAAGGGAGCAGAAGGGCTCTCCACCTTCCACAAGTGCAGTGAGACTTGGACCAAGGTGGAACGTAGTCAAGAGGGGCCAAACTGTCAAATCCAGCCCCATCCTAAAATGAAATTCAGAAACTTGTCAGACTCCCATCTTGAACGAGTTATGTTTCTTCCCTCAATTACCCTGCTGGAAAGCTATTTTATAAACTCCTTCATCTGATGATTAGGAGAAACCTCCTTCAGTTTTTAGCTGACATTTATTCACGACAGGTTTCTACCCAGCTATGCTTATGCCAACAGTGTCCGTCCACTTAAAGAGTTCCTTGCATTCCTGGGTGTTTCCTCTCCAAATCTCATCCCACCTCTTCTTTTTCAGTACAAATCCCAAATCCATTGGCATTTCTTTTCTAGCCAGCAAACCGTGATATCCTCTGTTCTTTCCAAGCATATTCAATGCAAGATGAGGGCTGAATAGATTGACCAGAAGGTAAAGCCTGTTTCCAGCAAGATCATAGATATTTAGCTCATTACAGGAGGGCTGCAGGGAGCCAGTCTGGGCTTGGAAGACTGTACCTAGGGATCTGATCATCTCAGTGCTCAGCAGCCCTGAGCAAACAGCAGCTTCTCCAGATCCTCTCATCTGCTGGCTCTGGCTGCAGCAGGTTATGTCACATCTGAGAGCAGGTTAAAGCAAACAGTGCAGCTCCTGCAGCTGGCAGCAGCCCCCGTGGGGAGCACTCTGTGGGCTGGCAGGTGCCCCGTTGCTGCCACTGGCATTGCCAATGTTGTCTTTGGATGCAAAGCCTGGGGAAAATTGAGTGCTTGGAAGAGGATGGGCTCTCCCGGGTCAGATTAGTCATTCCTCGTTAGAAAAGCCCTGCTGGTTTCTTTGTTTCTCTTGCTCTCCAGTGTACCTGGATAAATACATTTTCTATTTGTCCAAGTCCTGCTGAATAGGAGAACAGCAAGGTGAGAATATTAAAGCAGCAGATTACCGAGTGCTTCAAGTGAATTGGGACTCAGCAGAGGATGGACAGGGAGGGGAGTTGGGGGGGAGAAGACCCTGGAAGTGAAGGAGAGAGCCAGGGGAAGGAGAAAGAGGAGGAAGGAGGGCAGGACATCAGATGAGAGAGCATACGGAGAGAATGGAGAGAGAGGGCTGATGGAAGAGAGCAAAAGGGGGAGAACTGGGCTGAGGAGAGGTTTGGCAGCTACTGAGTGTGTTATGCATTTCAATTTTTAATGATTCAAAACTACAACCATTAACATGTCAGAGGCAGAGGTAAATGGCAGGTTTTTTTTTTTTACAAGCCCTAATGTCTTTGAAGAACAAATGCCATATGAAAGGGAGGCTTTTAAAGCATTTTGGCTGGGTGTGCTCCCTGCCCCCCTCCCTTCCAGGGCAGAGCTCCCCTCCCAGACTGCCGAAGTCTGTGTCATTTTGTTTCGGTTATTTGTTCTCTTTTTAGTTTTCCCTCCAATCTCTCTCTCTCTGGGATATCTGTCTGGAATCTTCCAGCTCTTCACACAAAACTGTGAAAGCAGGAGCGTTCTGCTCCTTGCTCCCAGCATCCCCTTGCAAATGGATTTGCATCAGGTGCAGACAGTAACAAACGCTGAGCAGTTGTTCCCAATTTCACCTGATGAATTTCCCTCCTGCCTCGATGACTTGGCGTGCTGCTCTCTGCCTTTTCATTCTATTTCCCTGGCTGGGGAGACACTTGCAAGACAAAGACGTGAAAGCAAAGGCCAAGTTGTTTATGTAGGAAGGGCTCTGATCTCAAGAGGAGGGAAGGTGCTCCGGAAGGGTTTCTCATGCAGGCTCCTCTCAGCCTCAGCTCAGATCCTCTACTCCTGGCAATGCAGTCAGCTCCGATGCTCCTGATCACTCCTCCCAGCAGCCGTGGGCACTGGCAGCAGATGCCGTAGGAATTGCAGGTGCAGCTGCTGCCTGGAAATGGGGCTGCAGCCAGGATGATCAGTAATAGGTATTGACCCACCACGAGGCGTTCCTGCCTCTCCTGAGTGACCAGGGATGTTGATCCGAGCCACATTGCTCTGGAGGGAGGAGGAACCGGGGGAGCTGTGGTTCTCCCGTGGAATTGGTCCCTTAGGAGGTGGAAACAAGAGGGGCTGTTGGTCAAAAAGAATGACTTTGGCTGCCCTCACCACCACTGGTCCTGGCTGCAACAGGGTATGCAGAGTATGGTGAGCACTTCTGCAGGCTCCAGGGCACATCTTGCTATACAAAATGAATGACCTGATGCAAAAATAAATGAAGATGCAAAATAAATGAAAATGCAAAAATAATTGAGATTTTTTTTTTTACACGAAAAGTGTAAAATAAGGAAGAAGGAAGCACGTGCCATTTGTGTATACGAGGCTCAAGCTGCTTGCATTCGTCCCATGAAGGCAGCATTAGACATTCTTTAGTTGTGTTATGGGAATAGGAATAGAACACCACCATTTTGGATGGGGAAGTTATTAGATCCCACAAACAGCCCTCCATGAAATGTTGAGATAGAGCAGTGATAGGCATCAGAAAAGATGCTTTGTTCCTGTGCACAGCATCAAACCCACTGTGTCCTTCAGGTGCTGCTGACCAGGAGACACACAGAGCCCCAGAGTACTGGCACAGGGCTCCCCATGTCCCTGCTGGCACCAGCTCAGTGTGAGTGATTCAGGTGCCCCACTCTCTGATCTCGCTGCAGGTCATCAGAAATCCCAGGTCAGCATCCCCCAGGCCAGCACTCACCCAGGAAAACAGAGACATGGGGTAGCCCACACAGTAACCTGCTCCTGGCTGGGCACATGGGGAGTGGGGCCCATGCAGAGGGCAGAAAGGAGCGCTCGCTTTCTCCCTCCTCCCCGCCAACAGCTCTTTTTTCCCTTTCTTCTGCTGATCGCACATTTTCTGTTCCAGCTGGAAGGCTCGAAACAACTTCTGAGGGGTTGTTCTCACAGCATTCCTGCCCTGCTCAGACACGGGAAGCAAAAGGAGCCTCCAGAGAGAAAACTTCCTGGCCAGAGAGTCCTGCAACAGCCTGAGTGACCTCAAGGCTTTCAAAGAGCTGAGATGTCTCCGAGGGAACCCACCACCGGACCCTCGCAGGGCTCGCAGACAGACAGATAGCTGGGTCTTTGCACCTTTGAGAGGATTTCATCACTCAGTCTTAGACTGAATACATATTCATCATTTATAGATTTCTTTTTAATGGATAAAATATCATCTTTTTAAAGAGAAATCCTAGTGCTGATGACACAAACAGCTGTGCAGGGAAATATCGTCAGAGCAAACCCAGTCAATATCCCTCCCTGGGCGTCCTGGGGAATCTAACAGCTTTTGACTTTTAAAATGACTCCGAATGCAAAGGAATGTCAAAGAGAAGACAGAAAACCTCCCCTGTCTGCTCAACCACACCATCCGGGCAGTGTTCCCACGCCTCTTCCCGTCTGCCTGGTGCTCCTGCCACTCTTCAGCGGGCCTGGGCCAGGGTCAGGCACCTTCATCCCTGCCTCTCCAGCAGAAGATGCGGTGGATACTCTGGGCAGGGAGAACTGTCTCATTTTCGCAAGCAGTTGACTCGAAGTTAGGCTTCCCTGCTGCCCCTCAAGCCCCCACCACTGCCCCTCGTGAACCCTGATTGAGTTTGACAAGTGTTGTTCTGTTCCTGATGGATCCTGGCCACTGGAATATCCATCGGATAATCGAACAAAACAGCCAAGACCCCTGTGTGCTGCATATTTTATGTGCTGCTCCCCGACTTCCATTGTTCCACATTGTTTAGACTATTAGTCAGAACAATTTGTCATCCTACCCCTGCTGCCTGGTGGGATTCGGGAGAAAGCGAGCCCGCGCTGCCAGCGGAGCGACCGGCAGAGATGCAGCGCTCGGGGCCAGCCGAGCCCAGCCAGAGCCTCGCAGTGATTCATTACAGCTCACACCACAAGGCTGGTTCATGAAACGTGGAGGGAAGCCCATTCCTTGCCCCAAAGATCTTACAGGCTGAGTAAAACAAACCACGTGATTGCTGGAGTAGGAGGTGAGGGAAGGAAGAGGCTGAGGACTGGGCAGGAGCAGATGCCAAGAGAATTCGGAGCTGGGTTTGGAGAGGCAAGGCGTTGACTGACTAGGGGAAAGAGGGGGTTTCTGGCATGGCACCGCAGTCTGCTGGGGGCTGCTGGGCTCCTGGGCTGCAGAAGCTCCTGTCAGCTCCATTTCTCACTCCTCCTGCTTGGGGTGAGAGCCTGGAGCCCAGCTCTGCGGGCAGAGGGAGCAGGCAGCCCCGCTGGCTGGGCTTCACGTGCTGGCTTACAAGCAGGAGTTCAAGCTCAAGCAAAGGAGCTTCTGTTCCCATTCCTGTTCAGATCCCTTCAGGGGTTCCTCGCATTATAAACACCTCCTCAGGAGACAGTGATTGCTCTGGCTGCTGTTATTTTGTCTGTCAAGTCGCCCTGTCAGCTCCACTTTGATGTTGGGAGCAATATGGTTCAGGCTTGGAGGGAGTCTGCAGGCAAAGCAGAAGCAGGGAGCAGGAGGCCTGCAATTAAGGAGGGACCCAGCCTGATGAATTTGTCCCATTGTGCTCTTGTCCCCTCCTGAGTTATGAAGGCAATGATTTCTGTGCACCAGTCCCAGCGGGTCAGCCAGCTGGGCGAGCTGGAGGCAGTAGGAGCCACTGCTGATGAAACCTGTTGACCATGGAAGTTAATTCAACTGCTCACGCTCAGCTCTGCACTGCTGAGTCGTCCCAGGGCCATCTCCAGCCTCTCCTTGAGCCCGCGTGGCTGCCGGAGCCCCCGCACCTCCCATCTCTTCTGCCTTCTCCCAGCACAGCCCGAGCAGCCGTGGCAGTGCCTGTGTCAGCCCAGGAGCAGAACTCACAGCTGGTTTCCATCCAGAATCTTCCCTGGCCTTCAGGACACTTGTTGCAGCCCCGGCTCTGCCCATCACCGTGGTGCCTGGCAGGCAGCACTCAGGCAGGAGGCTGGGCTGTGTCTGACAGCCCCTGTCACCTGCCTGCTCTGACCTTTGCTTGCCGATGTCTCGCCGCGTGTCGAGCTGCCAGCGCCTGCCTGCACCAGCTGCTGCACTCGCTTACGTCTCCCATCCCTGGAAATCTCCTCTGCCTGCCACTCAAGCACCGGGAGCTGCTTGCTGCCTGCCCACTCCTTGTGTTTGCTCCCCCCAAAAGCCCTACACACATGCCCTGCTGGGCAGAGGGTCCCTCCCAGGCTGGGGCAGGTAAGACGCTGCTTCCCCTGCCACCATCAGGCTGGTAACGGAGCTCTGGCATCACTGCACTTGTTGGTGATTTATTCCAAGCCCTTGATGCTAATCCAGCAAGGAGACGACTGTGAATTACTCAAAAGCACTCGGTGTTATGCACCTGCTGCGTGCTGCCCAGCTTACCCGAGCCTGTGCTGGTGTGTGCAGCCGTGGGACACCCTCCCACTGTGCCTGTCCTCAAGGACAGCAGCCCTGGAGGCTGCACTGGGAGGCCACTCTGGAGGGAGCTGCTTCCTCATCCCCACCAGTCTGGGGTTGTCTCCTAGTCGTGATTTGCAGAGCCCTTTTCCCATGCCCACCTGGAATCTATTCCATAGCTACCCCTCTGTCCTGTCTCACCTTCATACATGGGTCCTACAAATGCCTGCCTTGGGGTCATATGCTACAGGAATTTGGAAGTTCCTCGTGGTGCTGCCCCACACCAAAGATGTGGTGTCTCCATCCCCCTTGGCACTGGCTTCTATTGCACTCCAAGGTTGAATTTCAGGAGTTGGCTGTGACCTGTGGAGCCCTCGTAGGGCTGGAGAAGTGGAGCCATTCCCTGTCCAGGGACTGGAAAGACTGGAGCTGGAGCCTCCTGGGAGCACAGGGAAAGCTGCCCTGACTGAATCACCCCCTGGAAGATTTCCATTGCCTGGCAGTAGGTGCAGCCATGAGCAGAAGCAGATCTGAGCACCGACTGGACCCTCGCATGCAAGTGCTGGGGTGGGGCTGGCATTCATAGGAGAGGGCTGGGAAGGGTCTGGCTGCACACACACCACTCAAGAAAGGGGCTGCAGTGCCAGCCTGGGCATCAATTCCCAGCCAAGCCAAGGAAAGAGAGGCTTCTCCTGTTCACTCACAATCTGAGCATCCACTACCTGCTATGGGGCCGCAAGGCTCTTGGCCATAGTGAGGCAGGGGAACTCTGGGAGGCTAAAATATCAATCTTGTGACCTACTCTGGAGCAGGAGGTTGGGAGGACCTGCCTCATTCTTCAGACATCCATCTTACAGTGAATATGTTCTGTCCAGGTTGACCACTTTCAGGCAGGCAGCTGGCCTCCTGGTCTCACCCCTTATCTCCAAGGCTGCTCATCAGCAGCATCCCTTGGAGCTGCATCCCACAGCAAACTGGGAATTCAGGCCTTGCCTGGGGGACAGAGAAAATCCCCATAAAACCTCTGAATGGAAACAGAAGCCCGTGTCATTAAAAAAAAAAGAAAGAAAATGAAAGAGAGGGAGGGAGGAACCTGCCTCCCCATCAGTGCACACAGACTTGTTCCTACAGAGCAAAGCCCTTTGCACCTGCCAAGAGCCACCTTGCAGCAAGAGGTGGGGTGTCCCAGCAGTGTCCCCATGCCAGGTCCTCCCTGAGCCTGGCCAGGCTCCAACCAGGCGCCCGCTGCTCCCGCTCAGCTCGCAGTGGCAGGCGAAAGGGTTAACTCCCAGCAGCTGCTCCCCAGATGCTGGTTCTGGAATTCACATTTGTGTAATAATAAACCTCGGTGGTGATTGGGGGGGGGGTGTCCCTTTGTCCCCCCTCTTCAAGTAAGTGGGGCTGCCAAGTGCCGGGAAGGGGGAGAGGGGCAGCAGCCCAGGTGCTGTGGGGATTCCTTCTGATGGACTCACAGGGAGATGAATTAGGGGCCGCCAGGAAAGCCTGGCTATTTTTCACACCGCTCACCCCCGCTGGGCTATCAGAGGGCTGGGGTGTCCCAGGGGCCAGCAAACCCGGGGGGGCAAACCCAAGTGGGTCTCTGAGAATGGGGCAAAACCGTAGCATAATTTGTTTCAGGAGAGAGGGGTGAGGAGAGACGGACATAAATTTTATTTAGAGGCTTTCCCTTTAATGCTCCCATCCCCTGGCAGGGCAGCACACCTGCTTCCAATAGCTGCAGGGGGCTCCTGGGTGCCCACGGAGATGGGCTGTTCTGCCATTGCCTCTGCCCACCCATGGGCATCCTGCCCCAGGTGGGAGAGGGGTTTGCTTGTGCTTCAAAAGGGATGGGGATGCAGAGTCAGACCCTGGTGAGTACAGGCTTCTCCCCTCATCCCAGCTCAGCAGCCGCTCTCCTGGGCACCCCAAGGCTGGATGATCTCCCAAACACCTGCACAGCACTGCTCCTCCCAGCAAGCAGAGCTCATCCGGCGAGGAGGCTACGGAGCTGCCTGACCCACGTAGGTCATGGACCTTGGCAAGCCTCGAGCAGGGGTGGGCAGGAGGCTCCAAAGCCCCGCCACCCCCGTAGACATCTCCGGCTTCACGACCCCAGCTCAGACCCACAAGAGCCCCGAGAGTTATGCAGAGAGTTGGAGAGAGATCAGAGGCTTTGCTGGGAGCGGGGGCAGTGGCAGGAAGAGGGTTCGGGGGGTCCGATTTGAGACGATCTGTTGCTCCATTTGATCTGAAACCCTAACCCAGGTCATCTTCCGATGAGGATTTCTGCTGCCAGCTGCGATGCCTTTCTTATCCTGGTGCTGTATTTCACACGACGGAGAAAAGGGAGGTGGCACTGAGTCAGAAAAGCCTTCTGCTGGCCAGAGCTTGCTCCCTAGGAAAAGAAGCCCACGGAAGTCCCTGGGTGACAGAGGGATCCCAGCTCAGCCCCTGCCCGCAGACGCTTCTGCAATCCCCCAGAGCAGTGACACCAGAGTGGTGGTGCCCACTTCTCACAAGATGGTGAGGATGCAGCCTCAGCAGCTGCCAGTGGAGGAGAGGGAAAGGCAGGAGGGTTTCACACCTCTCCCCAAGGGCTTTATTTGCCATCAGGGCTGGGGGGTGTCTGCTCTCCACCCAGGCTCACCCAGAGGACGGGCGTCAGCTGCAGCGGTCCTGGCAACGTGGGTGGGTTTCGCAGCCCTCCCCGGGGCCCTCTGATCTCTGGCGTTCTGGAGCATCTCTGCTCCCCCACCCAGCCAGGCAGTGGTGGGAGAGGTGGGGGGCTCATCCCGCTTCTTCCGAGCCGCTCTCCGGGCGGCCTCATCTGCTCCTGCTGTTTGGCAGCTCCGCAGGCAGCACTATCCCAGCCCACCCCAAAGGCACGGGGTGTTCGGGAAGCAGCTGGGAGAGCAGTGGGAGCGGGAGAGCCTTTGAAACATGAAGATTCAGTGGGAGGGGGTATGGTGGGGGCCATTTTTCTTCTGGTGCATCAACCCTGCTGTCCGGGAGGGTGGACATGGAAAGCATCCGGCTTTCCTTTGTGAAGAGCTGAGAAGCATCAGAGATGTCTGTCTGTGGCCAGCTGGCACCTGCTTCCCTCTGGAAAAGCATCTTCCTGGCAACATCTATAGACGGTCCCAAGTCACCAAGGATGGAAAAGTGCTCTCCTTGTGTGCAGCTTCTATGGCCTTGTGAGCTTCGCTTGTACAGCAAGACTCTGCAAAGCTTAGAGCCCCTGAGAGGGGACTATTTCCAAACCCATCACCTCTGAGGGATTTCTGTAAATCCCCAGAGGAGCCCCCTGGAAATTTCCCCCCTGGCCTGAGTGCAGCCAGCCCAGGAGTGTGGCTCTCCATGCTTGGCTGGCCAGTGGAGGGCTCCCAGATTGCTCCAGGAAAACGGTGGGAGCTGGGGAAGGGGCGGGATGTACCCAATACCCAAACCTATACCTGAATCCACGCCTGAGTTCAGGGCTGCAGAGCTCAACCAGCATCCAAGCTTCTCCTCACTCCACGGTTCCAGCAAGCCATGAGTGCGTGCGGACCCGGCTTTGTTATGCTCAGCAGGGCAGGAGGCTCCTGATTCTGCTGGGATGCAGAGCCTGCCATAGGTGTAAAGAAGTGGGGAAGACTAAAATTGCAGGGCTTTGTGTCAATGCACTAAACCAGTCGCCCTGTCCCAGCCCCAACCCACCCTACAGAGACGACCTCCTCATTTTCCTTGGCTCACATCCCTCCTGTTACGAGCCAGCAGCACCAGCCCATGGCAGCTCAGGTGGCCTGATGGGAAGGGTTCACCCCTGCTCTCTGCTCTGATAATGCCTTTGCCATGTCATGACGGTGGCTCTTGACACTGTCCTGCATGCAGGTAGGTGGAGGCTCTGAAAGGGCTGGGAGAGAGCAATTCCCTCAACTGCTTCTGGCTGCTCTTCCCAGCCTGTTCTGCCCACACCTCTCCTCATCATCATCATTCACAGAAAGGAGCTCAGATCCTTGCTGTCAGCTCTGCATGGTCATGGTTGGGCAAGGAGCCGGCACACCAGCTGGGCACGCACCTCGCCACGAGAACCAGCAGCTCCAGGGGGCAACATGCACTTTGTGGTGAGCCCCACCGTGGTGCTGCTGTTGAATCTGCTGCTGCTTCCCCTGGGCAAAGTGGTTTCTCTAACAGAAAACAAGAATCTATTAAAAAAAAAAGCAATCCAGGCCTCCAAATTTATCTCAAAAGGCCTCGTTATGACTATTTTATTTGCTGGCTTCAGCCCAGCAGCTTGCTGGCCAAAGATCCTTGATTTCTTCCTCCAACTCCAGCTCTTTGGGGGGAGTAGCCTGGCCGGGGTCCCGTGCTCTGGATTCAGAGGAGCCCGGGTTTCCTTTGGAAAGCACCATTAATTGACATGAGAAAATATTCCAAGCCTGTTTCTCTCTCGAGCAGCACTTTCTCTCCTCACAGGGCGTCTTCAAAAGCTGTGCTGCTTTTTGGGGACTGTGCGAATGCACCAGTCAAAAAAGCACTCCCTGGGCCAAAACTCTTCCCCGGGGCAAGGCCATTGGCTTCAAAAGATTTGTTCCGGAGATGCCTGCGGCTGCTTCTTTTTCAGATCCACCGTGGACCAGCTCCAGCCCATCAGCCCTGTGTCCCTTTCCGCTCCCCTTCCTGCTCCCGCTGGCACCTCACCCCGTCTGCTTCCTCGCCTGTCCCCCACATGGGTGCAGGGTCCTGCTGCCCTTCCACCCTGCCTCCGGGGTGGCTCTGTGGTGACCCTGCCACCTGAACATCCCTGCTGAGCGTCCCTGCTGAGCATCCCTGGTGCACGCAGGCTGCCAGCAGCTCTGCCCACCACCCACCCACTGCACGGTGCCCACAGAGGTGCCCAGTCATCGTCCCAGCGACAGCGAGCCATGCGTGGTCACCTCTGCCCTGCGCTACCCGGGTCATTCCACCTTGAAAGTCATCGGGAAGGGCCCAATGGAGAGGGAAAAAGAGCAAAACTTGCGTCTGGAAGAGATGACTGGAGGAGCCTGGGGATGCAGGGGGGTGGCGTGGTCACAGATCCACCTGCAGAAGGTTTTGCAAGGTGCTTGCACGTTTGTTGAGGTTGTTATTCTTAGAAACTCTTCTGTTGCTGGTGCAAAAGCAATAGATGCATTTTACAGAAAAAAAAATATCTTCTCTCCTTTCTCTGCACCAACACATTATTTGATCCCAAAAACTGTATCAGAAGAGCATTAGGAGCCCAAGATGAGCATGTGCGATTGGAAGAGCCCAATGTGAGCTTCTCCATGACCCCATCACTTTGCCACTGTGGTGGGATCTGTAGAAGTCAAGTTCCCTCCTCCCAAGAGGATGATGAGTGAGGAAGCCGGGAGTTGCCCAGCAGCCTGGACACTTGTCCACAAGGTGTTTGCAGGAACCAAGGGCTGCAGCTGCCCCGTGTGCATTCAGAGCTGAGATCTGGAGCAAGAGCCACTGGGACAGCCGCTGCCACACAGATCTGCTGCAGCAGAACTGCTGGCACATTCCCCTTCCACCCTTCCTGGCTCATCACCGCCTTCTCCCTGTTTCCAACTTCAATGTGTTTCTCATTAGGCTTCTCTTGTAATTAATTAAGTTGGTAACACTTCACGTGCTGTGAATTGGGAGCCTTCTGCCTTGTGGGGCTACAAACACTTTGCAGAGATGTTTTTGCCCCCAGGCCGCTGGTTTAGCACAGGTTTGGGTGGGCTGTGCTGAACGCTGCTGCAATCAGATCCGTGCTCTGGAGCACAAGCGTTGGGAGGAGCGCTGAGGGCCCTGGGGCTGAGGGGAGACCTCATCGCTCTCTGCAGCTACCCGAAAGGAGGCTGGAGCGAGATGGGTGCTGGGCTCTTCTCCCAAGTGAAAAGTGATAGGACGAAAGGAAATGGCCTCAGGTTGTGCCAGGGGAGGTTTAGAGTGGACATTAGGAAAAAATTATTCGCTGACAGAGTGGTGAAACAAACCGTGGCAGAGGCTGCCCAGGGCAGTGATGGAGTCTCCATCCCTGGAGGGGTTCAAACCGCGTGGTCGTGGCACCTAGGGACAGGGTTTAGTGGGCACAGTGGGGTTGGGCTGACGGTTGGACTCGGTGAGCTTAGAGGTCTTTTCCAGCTTAATGATTCTATGATTCCAAGAGGTCTCCTGTGCTTAGAGGTGTCCCGTGACCTTAGAGGTTTTTTCGAGCTTAGTGATTACATGATTTCCATGATTTGTATGATTTCTATGAAGTAGTGCTGCCAAGCTTCGGCTTTCCTGAGGAATCGTTCTCCGTCCAGGAGCAGCCCATGACCCAGTGGGAACTTGGGATGCGCTGAATGCTTGGAGCTCAGGATAACTTCTGTGTGCCCTTTGTGGAGGCAGAACTTGCATCAGCGAGCCCCTCCGGCGCTGGAGATGAGCAAACGGCTCTGCCATTATCGCTACGAGCTGATAATTTCCACCAGCGGTAACATTTGCTTTTACATTTGTATAAAATACACTTAAGTGCACGCTAAATGCAGGGCGAATGAGACAAGAATTGCAAATGGAGTGGATGCCATATTGATTATTGAGGATTTACTCCCTGGGGTTCGGGAGGTTTGCCATAGACACAGATCTCTCTGCACATGGCAGTCGTTAACACTCATGAAATCAGCTATTAATAGTTAATGGCTAATTTAATAATTAATTAGTATTTAACAAACGGAGAGCAGAGGAGCAGCCTGTCTGCCACCGAAATGGAATAATAAAGTGAAAAACTTCATGATGATGCTGCCCAAGTGATTTTTTTTGTTTGTTTTGTTGTGTTGGACTCTGAGGCTGCGAATGAGCTCCTCCAAAAAAGGGGTTGCGGGAGCCGCTGGCTCAGCCCCACCACCCTCCAGGCAGCTTCGGGACTCCTCACGACCCTTGCACTGGCCGAGGGCACAGACCACGCACGAGCTGCCCCAGGTTCCACCCAGAGCCCCTGCCAGGTGAGCAGTGAAAGCAGGCCTGGGTGCCCGTCCCTGTCCCGGCCACCCCGCGCCGAGACCCCCCCGGATGCTTTGTGATTACAAAGGGCTGTGGCGATTGCTGCCGCGCGCTCGCTAATTACTGCAATTGTCATTTAAACAGGCGCTAATAATTTCATAAATACTGATCCTTGCAGGGTGGGGCTTGCAGGCAGGGGCTGGGAAGGGGGGCTCAGGAGAAGCTGTGCCGCCGTGCAGGGGCCACCACCCACTGGGGACCCTTTATCCCTCTGCGCACCCTTTAGGGCAGAGCAAAGCAGTGAGACCCAGGGGGCCGCATTCGGAGCACTGGGAAATGATGGGGACTGCCCGTACTGCATCCCATCCAAGGCTGCCACCGCTGCTCCATGGAGCTCATCCACACCTTGGGATGGGGGATTCATGGGCAGGGGGCTGGTGGGGAGCATCTCCCCAGCGGGTCCAGGCACAATGGTAGCTCCAGCCCCTCTACCATGGGATGCAGCAGCTTTGAGCCAGCCTTGGGCATTTGTAAATTAAAGGCTTATTATTAGCAGTACTTGAGATGTACATGTTCCGTCTCCCTCGGGATGTTCATTTCGTGCTGATTATCATATTTTTTAAAATGTAATGAATTTATGGAGATAATTCAATCCCACTGACGGGGAATGTGTCTTACTTCTGCCACAAGTAAAGCTGCTGCGTGTGTGAAAATGGAAATTGCTGCGGCACTTTCCATGTCTTTTGCCTGTCTTCCCCTACCAAAGGATCCCAAAATGCTTTGCAGACTCTATCTGCTGGTTAGATCGACCAGAACCACATTGCTTCACAGAAACGTAGTCACCTCTGGGCTGAAACACAGAAACTCCTTAACTAGAAGCAGAAATGTAATCAGATTAATTAAGTAAGTACAATTCCAAGGCGAGAAAGTCAATTAAATGAATCATACGTCAATATGTAAATAAAAGGAGCTGGCTTTGAAGCAGGATTAGAGATAGGAGTGAGAATCGAGTGTGATGCTTCTTGCAGAGCTTGTTCAAACGTCTTCCAAGAGCCACTTCTTCAGAGCTCTCCTGGCAGGAGGCGGCATCCAGCAGCGACACGGGACTGCCTGCGGCCAGGGATGGGCTACAAACGTGCACCAAGCATGTAGCAAGTGTTCACCAGCCAAGTACCAAGGATGCACCAAGAATGCACCAAGCAAGAACGAAGGATGCACCAAGTATGTACCAAGCGCACACAAAGCCTGTCAAAGCAGCCCCAGCACCTCTCTGGCACATGCCCACCAAGACACTGATGTTTGAGGGTGCACAGGGGTGTCTGTTCCTCCTACTTTTGTGTGCATTTCTGCCCACGTGTCACTGAGACTGAAAGCTTTCCATGCCCACATGTGTGTCCGTTCCCACGTGAGCAATGTTGTTTCCCTGCCAAACCCAGCCCTGGGCGATTCGCCTCCGCAGTGCCTCGCTGCTCTCCATTCACAGCTCTGGGTATCCTTTGCTTTTCCAGCACATTTCTTTTCCCTTTCTCCTTCCTTCCTTTCTGCCAGAGAGGACTCCCTGCCATGGATGTCTTCCTGCACCCATAAATCTTTTGCATGAGCTGAAATACTGTCATTGAAGAAAGATCTTTTTTTGTGCAAATTTCAATAAATGCCACTGGAACAACGCGGTAAATGATCCTGAAAATACAAGAGCAAAAAGGAGAGAAAGAAATGGCAGCCGAGGGGGAAAGAGAGTGAAATGCCTGGATTTAAGGCTGCCAAACAATGCATTTAAATAATTCAATTTGCAAAAGCAGAGAAGAAAGAGAAGAGAAAAGAAAAGGGGAGGAAAAACCCAGCTTGTGTAGCAACCCAATAAATAACCTTGGAGAGTGCGAGGCTGGGAATGCAGGACCAAGATAGGGCCCTCTGCTCTTGGCAAGAGTTTTCATTACAATGCCAGTAAAAACCATTTTTTTGATCGATTAAGGCTGTAATTTCATTGTTAATTCCTGAAATCCCCACAGGGACATGGTCGAGTCACCTTCCCAGGCCTCCCCTCTCAGATCTCTCCCCCTCACCTCAGACGCTCTCAACAGGGTTCCTGGCATATCCGGAGGCCTGAGGGCATCCCAAGAGCTCCTGCTCCAGCCCAACAGGTACCTCTGCAGTGCCCTGGCTTGGAGCCTCCTTAACCAGTGCTTACAAACGCTCCTGTAAGAGCAATATTTTGTAGAAGACAGGACACACCTAAGGAAATGCATCTCCAGTGGGTTTGAAACAAGGAACCCAAGGTGTTCAGGAATCTCACCACCACTCTGACAGCACTGGAGCAAACACTTCCCCCCGTGACTGATGGTCTTTTTGTGTGGCTCCTTGTTATTGTCCCTTACTTACCATGGCTCCAGCCAGAGTCATCACTACAGCTGACTCCTTAGCTTGGGTTTGCAAAAGTCTCAGGGAGAGGGCCTTTCCCTCCTGCCAATACCTGGCCATAAATCCATATTTATGCCAACGGCGTTGGGAAAATGACTCAAAATGACATTCGCTCATTGCCTTTAACCAGTGAGTGCAGGTCTGGTGCAGCAGCAGCCAGGTCCTCTGCAAAGATGTGGAAGTCTCAAGTGGAAAAATAAGCAGGAACCTCACAAGATGGGCTGAGGGACTGGAGAGGCTTTAGTCAGGACTGCTCTGGGCTAGATCAGCATTGCCAGGGAATGCATTGCTCTGGTTTGAAACCAGCGTGCCACCTGGGTACCCTCTGGGCAGCTGTTGCTGGGTTCTGCCCACTCTGCTCCCTGCACTTGTATCCTCCTCAGAGCTGCATCTCTCAACTTCCAGCAATCCAGTGCCCACAGGGGTTGTCCTGGGCACACAGGGCTGTGCAGGGAAGGAGGGGGATGCCCAGAAACAGTTCTGACCTGGCCTCTTGGTGGGACAGGCAATGGAAGCTGAGGAGGGCGGGGCAAGCAGCCCGAGCTGTGCCCAGCCTCCTGCAGAGCGCTCCCTGAAGAGACCAAAAGGCTTTTAAACTTAGAAAAGCCACATTTTTATGTGAATGCAGACAAGAGGCCTCCCTTTTCAAAGGGAGAAAACTCAAAGAAACCAAGAAACAGAAGAGAAATAAAATGCTCTCCCCCTGCCTGCCGCACCGGCGAGGGCAGGGCCTGCCTTCCACACTCGGATTCAATTAGCTCCGTGACTTGCAGAGCTGCAGAAAACACCACCGAAGCCCCTCCAGATGCTGGGGTGTTCCCTCTGCCCATGGAGGCTCCTGGTTCCATGCACCCTGAGCCTCATGCAGCATCAGCCCTGGCAGCACCTTGCACCTCACATGGGCAGTTGGCAGCTGATCAGCCCAAGGAATCCTCTCAGACATCGGGTGAGAAGGAGCAGGAAGGGGTGAGGTGATGCCCTGATCAAGGCAGCCGCAGCCACCGCCTGCCCCATGCATCCTGAAACACCAAGCCTCAGTCCTGGCACTCAAGGGCTCCCTCATCATGTAAGAAACACCTGCACCCCTTAAACACATAAGGCTGTGTCATATATTTGAGACGTATTAAACAGTGAGGAAATGTTTAATTATCAGTTTAATGATGCTTAAAACATGCTGGAAACATTGTTCCACAGAGGAGAGCAATGCCTGGCATCTCCTCCCAGCAGCAGCTTCTTACCCCAGCTGGGTTGTTGTTAGCCTCAGAGTTTAGGTTCTTGTTTTATTCCCATTCACATCCCACTGTGTCTCCAGGCTGGGAAATAAAGGCTCATAATCAGGGGCAGCATAAATATCATCAGTAAATGTTTCTCAGCACCAAGGATTCAGCAGCATCTCTTCTCCTAGGTCCCAGCACTGGGTCTCTACAAAGTACTCACTCAGCTTCTAATAGCCTGGATTAAACCCCTGGGAAAACACCCAGTCCCTCCTTGTGCTCTCACTCATTTCTGTGAGGGCAGCCCGTTTTGGGTCTGTGAGCTTTCGAGTTGCTCCCATTCGCTCGAGGAGGGGATGTAAATCCTCTGCTGCAAGGTGGTCCAGGCCGGCAGGACCCCATTCTTCCTCTGCTGCTTCTCCCCAGACCTGTTGCCAACTTTGCACCCTGATTTCAGGTAGCAGCCCCCTCTTGCAGCAAGGGGCTGATGCTCCTGCCTGCTGGGTCTCAGCTCTGGCCCCAGTAAGCCAAGCAGAGGTTTTACTGATGGGGTTAGCAGGGTGGGGACCTACCACTGCTCTCTTGCTGTGTCCTTGGGAGGACAGAATAGGAAGGTGTCCATGGATCCCTGAGAGCCAAACACATGTCCCATGGGTCTTTGGCAGCCAAACACAGCCTGACTGCAGCAGAGCCTTTCCCTGAGCAGATGCTGGGCTTGAACACTGGTTGCAAAATGCTGAGGAGACGCTGTTTCTGGGGAGGACAAAGTGCCATTTTGTGATTTATTTGTGCTTGAAGTGGGTCGGCAAAGCCTCTTCTCGGGGTTGCTGGGGAGGGCAGAGGGATTAGCCCACAAACAGCTGTGGTGCCTTCAGTCCCAAAATACTCTCTGAAAGGGGATCCTAGCCCTGTGGCTGAGCTCAGCAAAGACCTTCCTATTTATTGTTCTTTTCAAAAGCACCTGTGCTGTAAAATGTCATTTGTCTCTGTTGAGGGGACGAAGCAACGTGATTTAGGTTTCCACTGCCGGGCAGAGAAGGGGCCCTGCACACCCCTTGATCCCTGTTGGCCACAGGTGCAGCTCCGCTGGGTTTTCTGGTGTGGATCCCAAACAGAGCCAGGCTGGATGGATGGTGGGATACAGAAGAAAAGGGACGAGGTGGAGGGTAGGACCTGTTGATGCTTGGAGGAGCCGTGAGCAGGGCAGAGCCATGCTCTCACTGCAGGGGAGCAGGCTGGCAAGGCATCCCCTCAAGGTGTCCCCAACAAAACCCAACCATCACCCTTCTAAGGCCTTTCCCCACCACTGATGCTGTGCCCCCTGCAAGCACCTCAGAAGCCCTTGGTTTTGCTGTGGGCAATGAGGAGGAGTCAAAGCGCTGAGTGGTCCCATACAACACAGCCCCGTCATCCAGCAGTTGGGCTTTGGTGACTTGCAGGAACCCATGGTCCTTCCCTCCAAAGAGGAAACCTTCCCAGCAGCCTGGGCTCAGACTCCAGCCCAGCCAGCACACCTCAGGCTGCACTTCCAGTTTTAGAAGGGCTTTGCAGCTGTGGAATTAAGAAGAAGAGAATTCAGATGCAATGACTGCATCATCTCCTTCATGCTGTCCTACAAAGCCAGAATGAAGCTGTGCTGTCCCATCAGCCTCTACTCAAAGGGTGCTTAGTCTGGAGTCAGATATCATCAAATATTTGCTGAAATATTTAGGACCCAGATTTCATTTAGACCTCTTTTTCTCTCCGTATTTTCTCATGGGATCCTCAGGCTCTGGAGCAGGTCCCTGCCACGGAAGCGACAGGTTTGAAAAGGGATGTGTGAGCTCTCCAGGTCCTACAGAAATGTACTGCACCTCTTGTGCTTGAGTCCCAGAATCTTTAGTGAGGTGACCGTTCCCACAGGCACCCAAGAGGGGTCTTGGAGATCAGCTTTGCATGAAGAAGAAAACAATGATATATCCACGCTTCCAATGGAATTCACTTTTCTCACACCTAGGAGAGAGAGCATATACTCACTTCTCTTCCAAAAAACCTCCAAAGCTTGGATTTCAGGATTAATTAGTGCTTTTCCTTCAGCAGCAGCATTAATAGGGTTCCTTGTGGGGCCAGGGCATGTTACAGCCCAGCTCTACTGAGAACATCTCTTGAACATCAAAGCCCTGCTGGTTGGTCTTGCCATTGCCTGCATCTGCGTGACCACAGCCCTCACTGGTGGGTCTGAGGCAGGGCAGGAGCAGATGGGAACTTCATGGCAAGGCTGGTCCAGACCAGGCTGGACAGGATGCGACCGCCTGAGTCTGCTGTTGGCAGACACAACACTCAGCAACTTTCTCTGAGCTGAGGAAAGAATAACGACGGAGTAAAAAATAGTCCCAGTCCCCTGTGAGTCTCGTTCATTAAAAGACAACAACATGTTTTATGGCTCACGCGTTCTTCTCTCGGTGGTTTCCCCTGAACGAGACTCAGCCAGATAATGAGCAAGGCTCCGCCAGCCCTCCAAAACCATCTCCCGAGCGCTGCTCACGGAGCCATAACTCAGCCTCTGTCAGCGACTCCATCAGTCCCACCCCAGGACCACCCGAACTGCTGATTTCCTCCACCCTCCTCTTCGCTGCTGACCCTCTCCCACCGCAGCCACGAGGGATATGAGCTCACTGATTAGAAATCAATAGGACTTCAGCTCACACCTGAGGCACAAGCGCTGCCAGATGAGAAGTTGCTCCCCTACCCTGCGTGGCCTCCCGGCTGTGCCCGCTCAGCAGATTTCAGCAACTCCGGTGTTCGTAGCTGCCGAGAAAGTGACCCTGAGGAAAGGCTCCCACTTGTGAACGGAAAACCCCAGCAGCGCCGTTCTGCTGTGCTGCAGCTGGGATTCAGGCCCGGGGATGGCATCTTCCCAAGCCTCTGCCATGGGTCATGGTCTGATGAGCCCTGGGGACCCCTGGTCCCAGCAGGGATGGGCTGGCCCATGATCAGGGTCTTTTCTCCACACCAGCCTTTATTTAGGCCACAGTGATGAGAGAAAATGAGTAGGACCAGGGAAGGAGAGAGATGTCTGTTGTGTTGCACAAAGGGCCAAATTCCCATTCCCACAAAGAGGTGGAAATGCCAAATCTGTTGTCTTGGGGAGATGACAGCAAGTGCCAGATGGTTCAGCTCACTGTATTCATCCTCTGCTGCTCTCTTCAGAAAGGCTCTTCTGAATCTACAGCAATGCTGTCGGAGCAGATCTGTCCTCACTGAACCACGCTTCCTCCTCCTGCCACGTGGGTAAGGATGGCCCTTCAGGACACCTGTACTGAGTGTGGTGGTCTGGACCTTGTCTCTGTGGAAGTGGCCCTGATCTCTCAGAGCTGCCCTGCACCAAAAACTCTCCTGCCCAGCACAGTGGATCCGTGGTTTTGCTTTATGGCTCAACAGTGGGCTCTAACCACAAAGTCTGGGCCTGATTTTCCAAATTCTGCCTGTTCAAAACCCACTGGCAATGCTGAGCTCTGTGAAGACCAGAATTATCCAGACTACCTCAGGCACCAGCTTACATCCTCTGCTTTCTCCAGCCCACTCCACAGCTCTGAAACAGCACATTGCAGCTTGGAGACAAAGGTTAAACATCAGGGCTTATCAGCACCACCAGACCTTCCAAGGGGGTTTACCTGCCCCTGCACACACCAAGAAGGCAGCCAACAGCTCGTTCCCACTTCTCAGCTCCACCTTACAGCACCGGCTTCACATCTCCTGCTCAGAGATGGAACCTGCTCTGAGGATCCAGCATGAGAATTCTGCCTGATCATGGACTTCCTTCGCATCGAACAGGATTTGCCTTCTCAGCAAATGATGCACCAGTTGCTTTTACAACAAATCCTCCTGGAGGTCTCCCAGATAGCCAGTTGGTTCTTGTGGCCTGCTCTGTACATAACGTTATGGAGCTGCTGCTCACCCCTCCATAAATATGTTTTTAATGTTTAATCTGCATCTCACTCACAGTCAATAACCAGTCTGGGAAATCTAAAGTGCATCTTAAAAACTGAGCCACAATAATTATTGAATATTAGATACCATCATTGGAGTATTAAAAACATATTTCTGTGTAGAAATAGAGCTTGGATGCACAGTGTGGGGCTGCACCACACACATTGCCTGCTGATCACTGAGGAAACCTCCAGCTTCCGATCACACCAGTAGCAACAGTTTGCATTTCTGCTGCATTTCCCGTCAGGAGGACCCCAAAGCACTTTTTATCGTTTCACAGTGAGCTCAGCCACTGCTTCCCCACAGAAATGCAGTCTCAGCACCTCCACCAGCAGCTCAGACAGGAGAGGGGACAATGTGGGAGAAGCTTTCTGGAAGCAGGAGGCACCGCTCAGCCACATCCATCAGCTCCATCCCTGGGCATGGGGTCCGGGACCGCTACGGGATGGTCTAAGGCTCTTCCTTCAGAGACCAAACCATGGGAGCTCTGCCCTTTTAGACAAAGCTGTTGGTAGCCACAAGTTAAATTTGTAAGCCCAGCGATAGCTCTTGAGTGCCTAAGTGGAGAAATGTGCACTTGAGAGGCCTCTTGGCTGCGTTCACCCTCCATCGCAGCAACTGCACAAGCAAACAAGACTCACAGCTGAGCAGAGCCTGTGCAAAGCCAGCACTAATTAGGCTTGCTCACAGGATAGTGTACACATTCTAACAATGCAGATCATCATAACTATAGGGAGAAGATGCATTAGTTCCACCCAGGGCCCTGCAAATACCCAGAATTAGCAAGTTAATGTAAGAAGAGAGTACGCAACTATTATTTCCCCATTCTCAAAATCTCCATCCTCTGATGGATGCACTCAAGGGAACTGTTTGAGAGTGTCTCTGTAAGACTCTTTCTTAGTAATTTGACTGTAAGCTTTTTTGCTTCTGTGCTCCCAAGCAATCGGAGGAGAATCAGCACTTCCCTTGATCACAGCAAACTTTGATATCACCTGACAGAACTGCTTCGCACCTCCAAGACCTGCATGTTTTGCCATCACAGAGGTGAGGATCACAGACCCCATCAAGCAAGGAGCATTGCTAAGGAGAGACAGGCTGTGATCTGTCCCTGGAGCCCCTTCAGACACCGTGAGTCAAACCTCTGAGGTTCTAAAAGCCAGGAGGCAGTGAGGCCCTGAGCGGGTGCCCAGGCTGAGTGGCTGTTCCTAAGGCCAGAGCCAGCCACTGGAAGCTGATCCTGGCTTAGTCCCTGAGCTGGAATAGGAATTTGGGCAATTCATTGTGTTTTACTTTTTGTAACCTAACAGGTCTGGCTCTGCATGGGCACATTTGTGGTTCCCTAGAGAGCACTGGTTTGGGGGAAGATATCATACACACACCTCCCCCCCCATTTCTCTTTTTTGCGATTATTGGGTTAAAAGCAAGTTTGTTCCACAGAGGAAGCTGTGGCACAGGGACAGAGAGGGAGCTGCTCGGAACTCACCGTTTCCCTCTGTCAGGGCTGAGCTGGAAACCCCAGGTATCCCTGGAGTCCATTAAGGTTAATAAATCAGCTTTTCTCCCAAAGGCAAGATTATCCTTTGGGATTTATCGCCACAGGGTTTAGCAGCTGCATGGCTGTAGACAGGCTCAAATAGGCAAACTCAGGGAAGAGAAGCCCAGGCTGTCAGGGGTACCAACTGGGATGTGCTGTACTTGAGGAGCCTCTGAATCAGCAGGAGAAAGAGCAGAGCTCATCCTTGTCTGATTTCTGCGTTATCTCAGAGTCGGTCCCTGGGCTGTGGGGTGGGCGAAGGGGACCCGGGGGCTGACCCAGAAACAGCATTTTCCTGCTCTTGTCATCCTGGAAAAAGAAAAATCAAGGCATGATGAACAGAGGCATCCATGGGGCACAGCAGGGCTGGTTCCCCTCCACCCCGCAGGTGGCAGAAAGAGGCCCACGTCCTTCTATGAGTCAATATCTTTATTTCCCAGCTCTCCTCTCCCAGCACTGAACACCAGGGTGGGACTGGGAGCAGCAGAACACAGAACTGGTCCCGAGCTTGCTGGCAGCCTGCAGAGCCAGGCTGGCATTCAGAAGGAAGCAGCAACTTTTGTGCTATTTCAGTCCCAGCAAGAGCTGCAAAATTCATGAAAAATAGAAATACTTGACAGCAAGAGGCAAAACTCACATTTCTGCAAGCTGTTTCAAGCCTGGGTGTGCTGCCCATGGCTGGCTACGTTGCTCAACCGTTTCCACACCTCTCGGCGAGGTGGATGCGTGGCCGGAGCCGGCGTCGTGCAGCGGCTGTGGCTGCAGCCCCGCTGGCAGGGACGTCCCCTGCCCTTGGCCAGCGCTGCGCCAGGCACAGGCTGCAATATCACTGAAAGGCATTTAATAGCAGGCTGTCAGAGCCGGTCTGCAAATCTGTCAGGGAATCTGAGAAATCCAAGTGTAAAATCAGCATGTTTTGTGGGACAGTGGGCACAGACTGCCCATATGTTACCCACACACATCACCAGTCATCTGGGAAATGCACACATCTTAAAGGCTTTCATTTCTCCATTTTTCCCTGTTGGACTTGTCAGAGAAATTTCGCTGCCAGCCCATATACCTTCGCGAGAAACGCATGGTTCAATCTTTCACAGATGGACTTCCCTCACGTCTGGGCTTTGATCAAGGAAAGAAAGCAGCAGGAGAGGAGGGAGCTGAGATTATTACCTCGAACTCTGTCTGTGGCAGTATTTGTGCGTGCAGACGCGCTCCTGGTGCGCTCGCCCTGCTTGTTTCTCCGTGCCTGTACCCACGCTGCTGGGGCTACGAGGGGATGCTCGATCCTGTCCTGGGGGTACCACGGTGGGGCAGCTGCATCCCACAGGGCACAGCTCGTGCTGTGGCATCGCTCCAGGTAGCCCAGGGCAGGAAGGTTCTCAATGGTGCGTGTGATGCAAAACAGTCTGAGCGTCTGAAGAGACCTTTTGCCAAGCCATTCATTCCCTCCAATGGAATCGCCAGCCACCAACACCTAGAACTGCTGTCGGGGCTGGGTTTTCCCCCATCAGATGGGATGTGCAGGGAGCCAGTGAGATTCAGGGTGCAGGAAGAAGAAAAGGGACCTGAGGGGACAGAGGCTGAGCACAAGTCATGGGCTGGTGTTTGCTGGTAACTGTCCTTTCAGGGTTTATTCCCATCCCACCATTGCGAGGGAGGAAAGCACATGGAAGGGATGAGAGGCAGGAGTCTGCCTGAAAAAACAAGTTGGAAACACTGAGCTTCTCTGATGTTCCTGTGTTCAGGGGAAGCTCAGACAACCTACCTCCTTTTTACTCCTCTCATCTTTCCATCAGGAGGTGGAGAGGATGGAAATTTTCAACACAATGTTTTCATATCCTCAGAGCCTTCTTGAATGCCTCATCTGGATTCATCAGGCCAGCTTTGTCTGGGTGCTCTGAATTAAAGGTGTTAAGGAAAACATTTTTAACCCTGGCTGCCAGTGCTGGAGGAAACACTCAACCCCTTCGGTCCAGGGGGTTGTGAACCCAAAAAGGAGGCGGCTTGGTTGGTACCCGGTGGGAGGAAAGGGAGATAATGTCAAAAGGGTTGGAAGCATGGGTGGGTCAACACGATGGCACTTGGGCGCAGACTGGTTCCTTCGCTTTAGGAGGAGTTCTTGGAGGAGCTGTTTTGTTTTGTTGGCTGAAAGCAGGGCATGTCGTGAAAAGCAGGAAAGTGGTGGCTGCAGCAGGGAGGGGAGCTCTTGTTGGAGAGAGGGGGAACTCGTTCACCAAGTGCCACAAAGTGTCTTTTAATTTTCCCAGGAGCCCGTGCGGAGGCTGGAGCTGGTTATTTATTAACAATCCTTTCAAAGGTGAACCCTGCCAGGCTGCTGCCAGCCAAGCCCTGGCAGCGATGATGCCAGTGCCCGGGTCAGCACCTCGGCTGTGCTGCGCCAGCCGGGAAGCGCCTGCCTGCCATGGGGCTGACGGTCTTTCTCATCCCTGGGAGGATGCCCATCCCCAGGGGTCCGTCGGGATGCACGCTCCTGCGAGGGATGGCCACGCTCCGGGGACACCTCCTGCTGCGGGGACCGGCGCGGCGGGGAGCGGTGCTCGGCCAAGCGACGCCCGCGCTGCCAGCTCGGCAGATCTGGCACCTGCTGAAGGCAGGGGCAGAGCCGGAGCGTTTGAAACCTAATGAGTGGAAAATCAGCCGGAAACTGGAGTTTCGAGAGGGAACTAAGTCCAGAAAAACAGCAACAAAAAACAAGGTTGGGGAGAGGAGAAAAAAAACAAGTCCTGACAACTTAATTCATCCTTTTTGGAAACAGCTCTGCATTTCAGAAAACCTGGAAGCTTTCGCCTTTCTTGGGCAAAGTGAAAAACCCCTGGCCCTTGCCTTGCAGGTCACATTTTCCAAGTAAAATGTCAGAGCTCATCTCAGAAGGAATAAAAACAATTTTAAAGGATGAAATAACTGAAAAACATCACCAAGCACCAAGAAAACAAAAATTTGATTGCGATCTGATTTATTTTAACTTTGGCTGATAACTCACCCAAACTGTTCCGACCTCTCACAACGATGTGGCAGCCCCGCTGAGATGGAGCCACGGAGCAGCTCCAGCCGTGGCGCAATTCTAGACACAGAGCACCTCCAGCCACGGAACGTCTCCAGCCATGGAGCACCTCCAACCTATGCAAAAATAATGTGCAATGTGTGCTCCATCTCTGACCAGGCTTCTGATGAGGTTGCATATCCCCAGCCAGCAGGGTTGTTTAAAGCACGTGGAGGGCGCTGAGGATCAGGATGGGTGCTGGCAGTCTGCGCTGAGTGCTCGTTTGCGTGGCTGTACCCAGTGCAGTCAAAGCAGGGCAGGGACAGGGCAGGGTAGGGTAGGGCAGCTAGGAGGATGCTGCCAGTGAGGGGACATCACCACAAGCCCCAGAGGTTGGACTGGGCTGTGGGAAAAGCAGCTGAAGTGAAATGCAGCAGAGGCTGCTGAGTCGAGCTGCGTCATTCCTTGCACGCTCAGACCTCGTGCTCCTTCTTGTCTCCCACCCGTGAGTTTGCTGTGCAGCTTCACCAGCTGCCCCTTCACCCCTTTCCTGCTCATGCCAGACACCCCCGCAGAGCAGACTGGGCGGGAGAGAGGGCAGGAGCCAGAAAACCCCTTGACACCATGCACAGAGATGGGCACAGACAGCACACGTGCAGCCCATCCCTCGAAGGTGCCCACGACTCGTCGCCCCCCCCCAGGCTGTTGGTCTCCCCGCGCCCGTCTTCGCCGTGACGTTCCAGCTCATTAATTCACCCCATTAGAGGCTCTGGAGGAGCTGATGAACTTGGATGCAATTTTTCTTCCCGGTTTTCAGCCCCTGAGCACACGTGAGAAGAAACACGCACTGGCCCCCCCCTCGCCTCTTCCCTCATCGCCGCCGCTCGGGTCTGACCTCTGCTCACTGCCCTGATTTCTAAATAACGTTTAAAATTCATCAATGGCCCCTGTCATCCCTCAAACACGACCCTCTTGAAAGGGATGCTTTGCAGAGCCAAAGAAAACACCGTGCGTGGACAAGAAACTCCAGACCCACTCGCTCACCCCGAAAGCCCTGCACGCCCGGGACCAGTCCTGGCTGACAAAACCAGCTCCAAAAGCAGCCTTGGGAGACAAATGTCCCAGGAAATACCCTGAAAAATTAATTCTTACAAGTTGCCGCCTCCAGAATAAATGAGATAATGGCTTTAGCTCTAATTGGGTAAACGGAAACGCTCTTTTCCACAGGGAGCTTTGGCTCTGTGTGAGGAGCCATTAATCAGCGGGGGAGCGGGGAGCCCTGGAGCCACGCGGGTCCCACCGGGACACGTCCCAGCGCCCCTGGAACCGGGACCCCCCAGCACCGGCGGCTGACAGCCCGGCCCACAGCTCCGCTGGGAGGAGAGCAAGGCTTGGGCTGAAAGGTACCTCTGCAGAGCCCCCCGAGCTGGGGACGGGCTGGTGGGAACTGGAGATGCTGGTGCTGCTGCTCTCGCTTCGGTCTGGGCTCAAAGGCAGGTAATCCCCTTCTTGCTCTGTTTCTTAGTCTTTAAAACAGGGATTTGCATCCCTTGGACTGGCATCATCAGTAAATTGAGGGGTTCCTTATTTATTTTATTCAGAGGAGGCCGTGGGGGGCCCCATGGGGTGTCTGACACATGGCTTTACTCTTCCTCTTCTCTCTCCCATCACCCAGTCTGTGCGGGCACCTTGGAAGCTGCAGATGGGCTCCCTGCCCACCATGCCAACACCTCACCATCCCCCCACTCCACCAACCCACCCTCCCATCATCACATTATCCGACTCTCCCACCACCCCACTGTCCAATAATTGCATTGTCCCACTACTGCACCATCCCACTGCCCCACCATCCCACCTTCCCCCCACCTCACTGTCTCACCATTGCATTACTCCACCATCCTCCTGCCCCATCTCACCAGGCCAGCATGTCACCATCCCAAGCCACCATCCCACTGTCCCATCACTGCACTTTCTCACCATGCCAGCACCTCCCTGCCCTCCACCTGCAGCACCCCTTCATCCCCCAGCCCAGACTCCTCAGAAGCCCCAAGTCCGTCTCCACCCCGACCTCCCAGTGCCTCACCCTCCCCTGGGCGAGAAGCAATAAATGGAACCCGACCTCCCATCTGGAGCTGATCAGCACCAACTAACTCAGAGATGTCACTAATGGAAACTTCAGTGTTTTATTTCCAGGGGCTTCCATCATTTCCTCCTTCCAGAAGTGATAACCACTTTGCAGAGGATCTGCAGGACGGCCCAGCCACCTCTCAGCAGTAGCAGCTCTCTGAATCCATCTGCAATGCTCAAACACAGTGATCCCTGAGACGCGCTGAGCCCTCCTAGCCCCTTGCATTTAGCAGTGCAGGCCACTGCCTGCAAGGGGTTAAAACTGCTCCTCAAGCCCTTTGCAACGCTGGGCTTCCCAGCCACAATCGCCCAGCCCCTCTGCTGCCCTTCTGCCTCCTCCTCCCCCTGCCTGGGACTCCAGCTTACTTTCCTGGGTGCACATAAGTGCACACACGCAGCCCTGAAGTATCGAGGTCTCAGAGATTAAAAGGCACCATTATGGGAGTTAGACATAAATTCTCTTTTTATTAAGTAGAGTAAATGTCATCAGTGAAAAAAAGCAGAGGAGGATGGAGAGGAGGATTTCATTCCAACTTCCCTTTACTTTCGTTGATGCTCCTGGCCCTGGCTCCGTGCAGTTGTTTATTTAAAAGTCCAGTACGGAAAGCTCATATCTTACCTGCTTTCTGTAGGGATTTTCTGCACCGTTGCCATAACGAAGAGCATAGAGAGCATCAGGGCAGTTTGGCTGCTGACAGCCCCAGTTGCTGGCTCAGTATGGACTGGCACAACCCAGAGGAGATGGGATGGGAGCGCGGTGCCTGCACTGGTGCTGGGAGCCGCAGGGTGAGTCGTTGTCACCAGGACGGGCACCCAAGCCATCCCTCAGTGGGTGTGAGGGGGTGCCACATCACCCCAAGCTGCCTCTGCCAGGGCTTGGGGCTGCAGACCCCAGCAAAAGCACTTCCCTGAATTATTTAAACATCCTGGCTTTGGCAGCAGCATCCCCAGGAGCAGGAGCAGTGGTTGGACCAGGGCTGCCACGGTCCAGGACTGGCAGCAGGGCAAAGGGGGATCTCCTGCAGTTCCTGCTTGTTTTGGTGCATCCTAAATATTTGCTGGCAGTGCAGCTGCTGGACCTGCTGCCCAGAACAGGAAGATGGAAGCCAGCAGGTAAAGGCTACAGTGGCCAAATTCCTCCCAGCTTCCAGGGATGGCCAGACAGCAGCAGCTCCTGCACCCAGACAAGCCCTGTCTGGCCATGCTGCCGCGGGGCAGTGGGTAATGGGGAGAGCAGCGGCATCCCATGGGGATGCGGGTTAGGCCCCAGCTCTGCTGCACTGTCGTCCTGCTGGGGCTGGGGCTCCAGGGATGAGCTTTGGTTCAAAGGCCAAACCCCCACCAGGTGAGCTGAAAAGTTTTCCTTGACTGGATGAGACAGAACCCAATCTGTGTCACATTCTCCCCTTGCCTAATTGCCCAGCGAGGCAGCGTTCTGCAGAGCCCGGAGCCAGCACGGGCTCTGAGATCCTCACAGGCACTACATGCCTGGACAAGACGGCTCTGCAGCTCCTAACACTCCCTTGGCTTCATCCGTGCCCCTCTGGAGAGGCAGGGACTGGGGACACACACTGTGACGGCAGAGAGCTGCTCCAGAGCAGCAGAGACATCAGAGCCCCCAGCACAGGTGTTACACAATGTTTGCCAAGGCACAAAACTGGGAGACTGAGAGCTGATGGGAAGTGTTTGTCCTCCTTTCAGGTTTAATTCTTCCGTCAGGCACTTGCCGGAGGTGGTTTTATTCGCACACGGCAGCAGAGAAATGGCTGAACAAAGGGACTCCTTTTTTATACACTTCTTGCTGTCTGCGTGGTCTCAGGAATGTGGTTGGATTTAACGGATGCATCACCCAGCCGCGCGTGTGCGAGCGCGCACGAGCGGAGAGGGGAGGGGGAGGCTGGAGCAGCGGGGACGCTCGCCCGAGGAGTCCTGCTCACGGTGGAAACCACTTAATGCTTCAGGTGAAGTGTTTGCTTAAGTGGGCTTCTCAACACGGGGGGAGCACTCAGGACACATCCTAAGCAAATAACCACTGTGCACAGCGAATCTGCAGGAGTGTGGGTGTGCTCCGCTGCCAGGTGCTTCTGACAAAAGAGATTTCCATTCTCCTGCATTTAACTCCAGTGCCCTGCAGTTTGGGAGAGGCGGATTTGTTCAAGCACCAAGCCTGCTAATCATCGTGTTCCCCCGGGATTGATTTAAGGGGTGGTTGTGCTAAGCCTGGGCTCCCTACAGCTCCTCCACTGGGACCGCAGGGACCCTGGCAGGTGCCGCTCAGCTCCAGCAGCACTGAGGTGTCCCCAGCACCACTGCATCCTTTGGGTTTTAACCACAGCCTTTACTGAGTGAGCCTCGAGCTGGGGTGAGAACCTCTGCCCTCTTGGAAGGAGGTACAATCCTTGGTTTATCCTTTAATGAGCCACAGCCGTGAGGCGGGCAGAGTCCAACACCTTCTTACCCTTACCTGGCCTCCTGCCTCCAGGTCAGGTCCTGAATTTCAGCTCCTCGCTCCTGTGTAGCATCGATTGCTGTTGTGTTCCCCAAGCTGGAAGGTGTCCACCAAGCTGCACTGCATGGGGCCACTCAGATGAGACAAAATCCCTTCAGGTTTGTAGCTGCAGGAACCTTTTCCCTAGAAATCCTTCCTCAGGAAGTGTAGTATGAGCCCAAAGACTCACCATCTGCCTCTGGTCACCAGGACACCTTCGTTGCACTTAGCCTTCTCCATTTCAAGTCCTAACCTCTGGCTCCAGCCCAGGTTCAAGGTGCCTCGGACCTTGGGAGGAATGGCTGGGGCCCATACAGACCTCTCTGAGACATCTCTCCATTGCCCCAGGCAGATCCCTCCACTCTGTTCCAGTTCCTGGAGGTAAAGTGAACTTCACCATATGATTTATCCTCGCAAGATAACTGTTACCATCGTGGAGATGGTACCAGACCCAGCTGCACCCTATGACCTGTCCACATGTGCTGATGTCCCTCATCTCCGCTGGCATCAAACCATTTACCCAATATTCAAATTAACAGAGCAATGTGAAATTGGCCTCCTTCTTCCTTCAGCACCATCTGGAAGTGCAAAAAAAACAACCCCAAATGAGTGTTGTGGTGTGAGTAGCTGCAGTGCATCTGCTTGAGAGGGTCCATCTCGCTGCGAGTGTCTGCGTGGAAAGGGCTGTGGTGGGGGAACCAGCACCGTGGGTGGCTTATGAAGATGATTACTATCAAAATTCCTTCCAAGAGAGAGGATGGATCCAACCCCAAAACAAAAACAAAGGAAAACAGAAGGTTTTGTCTTTTCAGTTTGTTATTTTTTTTCAACCCAGCCTCATTTTCAGGATCTCTTGGAGGGTCCCAGGGTGAGGGCACATCGCAGAGGGGATGGATGGGCCTGCCCCATCGCATCATCCAAACCCCACCAGCTCCCGCCGAGGCCCCATGGAGACTGTGCCCAGCACTCAGAAGCCTGTAATAAATAAATAGATAAATCACGCCCCGTGGAGGATGACCTCTTCCCTGACCTCTGAGTAAATCACCTTTTTTCTCTGTATGATGATATCAGATCTCTCCCACTGGGGTCTGCACTCCAGGACCGACACAGCCAGCACATTCCAGGTCTCTGTCACCCAACCTGGCTGTCACACCAAGGGAGCCTCCTGAATACCCACCCTTAAGGGTCCCTGTCAGCTGGGACAGGGGGAGTGGGCTCCGGTCCTCTCTCCTCCTGCCTCTTCTCCAGCAGGAGAGGAAAAGTAAGCATTTCCGATGCTGCCAACCATGCAAGTGCCATCACCCCTGCACAGTGTGGCTGCTCAGCTGGAATTTGTCCTTGGCCTTGGGGACACACGGGCTCCTTTCTGCATGTCTGCCCTTCCCCTAATGAATTCCTCCAGCACTCACTCTCCCCCTCTCCTTTCTGCACCCCTCTATCTCCCACACGCACAGCTTCCTCCTTTTATCTTTGCCAGCAAAGAGAACCTGATCCAGTCCATTAGCTCAGCCCCGCTCCCCCGATGTCCCCCCACTGACAGGGAACACGACACTGCCCCACAGAGCACAGATGCAACCTCTCCGTCCTGACAAACATGTGTTGAGAAAGCATTTTTGACCAAGATCCATTTCCAGGGCTGGTGTCAGACAGAGGAGGTGCAATGAAAGGACCTCTTGGCTGGAGACACTGGAGATAAGCAGCAACAGGAAGCCTGCAAGCACAGAAAGATGCTAGCCCAGAAATTTTAGAGGGGAGAACAGCGACACGAAATAATTGCTGAAAGAATGCAGCTTGATTGCAGACAGCAGGGAGAGTCTCAAATCCTGTGTGGAATGAAAGACCAGGATGATAGCTTAAGGGAAAGAAAAGTTATCAGGCCAGAAGGAGTGATTTATTCAATGGGGGGGATTAAGAGTCCAAAAGTTAATGTAAGTAATGTAAAACAGGATGGCTGAGGATTCTGGAAAGAGGGATACAGGCGGGAGAGTGCACGTGGCACCCGGCCGCAGCGCTGTGCAGGGAGGTGTCAGGGTGCTGTGGGCTGTGCTGAGCCCTCTGCCCTCAGCACCCATCGTGGGGCTTTCTGCATTGCTCCCGTGGGCAGGCTGTGGAGGGGGAGAGGCAGGGATGCAGCCAGGTGTGAAATGCCTCTTGCAGTCAGGACCTGCAGGTCTTGGCACTCGTGGACGCCAGCAGGAACTTGGCTGCTGGGCACACTTCATAGAATCTTAAGATGGTTTGAGTTGGATGGGATCTTTAAAGGACATTAAGTCCAACACCCCTGTCAACAAGAACGGACATCTCCAACCAGATCAGTTTGCTCAGAGCCCCATCCAGCGTGGCCCTGAATGTTTCTAGGGATGGGGAGTCCACCACTTCTCTGGGCAACCTGGTCCAGAGTTTCACCACCCTTGTCTCTGCTTTGAGGACAAGGGCTTTGGTGGGCTGGTGGCTCCATGGGGAGACACCTCCAAGCCCAGGGTCCTGTTTGTGGGTGGTTTGAGGGGCACCAGGAACCACCATGGCCTATAAAATGAGGCATTGCTGTGTCTGGTGGAGGTCAGATGCTTTCACCCCTCTCTTCCATGTGTAAATGGAAACCAAGAGTGATGTCCTGGGTATTGAAGGGTGTTCTTTCCCCAGCATCATTCTAAGAGACCATGAAGGAGGATCAGGATTGCGGAGGTGTCATGACACACACAACAAAGGCACAGGAACCCCAGTACCCCCCACGCTCTGCTCCTTCATCTCTCCACAGACTGTCAGCAAAGGGCCAAATCCTCTGCCGGCTCAGCCCACTGGAGCCGGTGGAGCGCTGCCAGCGGCGTGGGCCAGCGTCCCCCATTGTTCATTTAGTCCTTCTTCTATTCATCCCTCCTCTCCTCCCAGGTGCCTTGCCAGAGAGGGAGGGAATCCTGTCAATCCCTAACAAAAATACTGTGCAAATCATATTAAAATAAAAGGCTCTTGTAATTTTTAGTGTTTATTGAAGTGGTTTCTCTTTATTTCTTTTTCTTTTGGCTCCATGAACATTTTGGAACACAGCTGCCAAAAATGAAATGTTTGACCGGCCCCAGTGATGCTTCTGTTGGCCTCATTCCCTTGCTTTCTCTCTCCCTCTGCTTCAAAGTCTCTCGTTCCTGCTATGCCTCACTCACGTCACCTGCCTACTCATCCTTCCTCCACAGCCTCCATCCCTCCCCATCCTTCCTGTCTTCTGCTGTGCCACATCATGTCCTGGTGTAGCCCTTGAGCAGCACCTGCACTCAGAGGCCCTTCTTGATGAGTGGATTTGCCCTTTTGCTGTTTTTTCCATGCAATTCCACTTCTCCTGATGATTTCCACCCAAAATCCCTATCCCTTCTCCCTACCCAGCCTCTGCGTTCTCCTGCTCCTCTGGGCTGGCATGGGAGGTGCTGGGAGCCCTTTGCCATCCAAAGGTGAAGGGAGTCAGCAAGGTGAGAGGGTGCCCCACACTTGGCTACAGCTCTAGAGAAGGAGTGAGCAGAGGAGAGCGAGCAGCTGTGTTTTCCACCAGTGATGGGAGGGAATGGTTGTCACAAGTTTGAGTTCAGAAACTGAGCAGGAAGGGTCAGTGATGGCAGTAACTGCAGAGCAAAAGCTGCTTCCACTCCCTGGGAGACATGAAGTCGCATCACTGAGGCACAGAATCACAGAACGACCTGAGTTGGAAGGGACACACAAGGATCATTGGATTCAACTCCTGTCCCGGCACAGGACACCGCCAAGGCATAAACATGCTGCTGCCACAGTCTCCTGAATGGGGCAGGATGTTCCTCCCCAGAACAAGATTCCTGGGGTCTTACGGATAACATCATTGCCGCCTTGCTCTCCTGGGACGGTTGTCATCAGGAGGTTTTGGTAGACGCTGGGTGAATATCTTTGTGCCCATCATACAGATGAGGAAACTGAGCCTTAGCAAAAGCATTGCACACAAAGCTGTTTCTCCCACGTCTCCATCCAGCCTCTGTCCCACGGCCACCTCGGCAGGGCACCAGCCAGCCCGTGCACACTGCTCTGACCTTGTGCCTGGGCTGCACTCATCCTTGCCCCACACAGGGCTGCAAGGGGAAGCCAGACCCCACCACGGCAGCGCACGTCGCATTGCCCAGCCAGGCTCGTTCCCACTTTATTGTCAGCGTGCGATAGCTACGCACGCAGCCATCTGCTCCTCTGGAATGAATGCGGAGTGCTCGGGCTGCTGGCGTATTTAATCCACTAATGGCATTAATTCCTATTAAATTAAATAGCACAAATATGTTGCTGGTTTGGTTTCGGGAGGAGCGGGTTGTGCCTCTCCCTCTCCCACCCTTTTATCCTGGTGAAGACACTGGAGCATTTGTTAGCAGAGGGGTGGTTGTGGGGAAGGAAATCCCACAAAGAATTGCAGCATTTATGCAGATATTAAAAAAAAAAATTGGCAGATTATTTTTCATCAAAATCCAAAGAAAACTCCCCTTTTTTTTCTTGCAGACAAGCTGCCTTCTCTCTGGGAAACAGCCTCCTTGCTCAGCCCCGGCGTGCCGGGAACACAAAAGGCTCTCCCGGCGGGGCAGCGGCGCGGCCGGGGGGATCGCTGGGAGCTCGGCGAGGCCGCTGGGCAGCAGCCTGCGGTGCCCAAGCCCGGCTCACATTTCAAAGCTTTAGGGTTTAAATTGAATGCCCTTTTTTTTTTCTTTAACACATATATGCATTCAGAGCAAAGTTATGATAAAAATCCGACACAGAGCTGGAAGCAAAGGGTTGAGTTGCATTTTGGCACAGGCGGGGCTCATCCCTTCTGCAGGAGGCTCCTTGCCAGAAGACATCTTGGAGTGGAAGGAATTCGAGAAAGCAGGGGTTTGCATATTATCGAGTTTTATTTGTCCCTTTGAGGACGGCGAGAGGAAGCATAGAGGGTTTGAGCTTAAAAAAATCTGGTCTGGGATTTACCTGCGACTGAGGCAGGTGAAAAGTGTTGGATGATGGATTCTTCCCGGTGAATGAAGAGACAAAGGGGAGTCTCTTCCCTGTCTGACACTTCGGCAGGAGCGTATTTTCAGGCACGGGAGGTGAAGTGAAAAATCTGGTCTGGATCAGCATGCTTGTATCTGATCAGAGGGACTCTGCAAAGCCATTGTAGATAAAGGCGATTTGCAACCAGCACCTAAAGAAGACACATGTCTGGGAACACCTCATCATGACTGGAGCTGTTTGTTGGAGATACCGACTTCACGAGATCATCGGCTGCATCTGACTCACTGCCTGGGAGACAGTTTAGTCCTTGTGTTTGTTGTCATAGTCTCGTTTTTCATTGCTTTAGCTGAATGCTTCCAAACCTTCTCCCTAGGATTTTTGGATGACATCCCCCTGCCCTCCCAGGAGATGGCCTGGTGAGCCTGAATTCACACCCCTGATTCTTATGAGTTTCCAGGAAATGGCTATGGAGAACTGCATTTGAATTCAAGCACGTGTGCCTGCATCACTCAGCCAGCTAGGAAGGAGAGGTATACCGTGTTCCTCAGCTCCCTGATTAAAATGGACCAATCCTAATCAGATTTTCAAATACTGAGTGCTCAGAGGAAGTATGGACAAGTGCATAGTGATGATTTGTTAATATTGTTCAGAGACTCACAGCCCCTAATTAATGTATTCATGAAAACCACACACAATGCAGGTTGCAGATAGAAAAACAGGTGGAAAAGGGTAATTTCGTCATTTATGAATTTCTGGTCACAGTCTTCACAAAGCACTGATGTCTTTGCCATCCATGCCTGACTCTGCTCTATTGTCCTTCAGTGGTGTGAGATGAAGGGCTGTTAGGACAGGCTTGTGATCCTCACCTTGTCCATCCTCAGGCTCCCTGGCACTTGTGTCAATCCGCCTGTGGACCTGGAGGTCCTGACAGTCCCTGAAATCCCAAACCCCAAGAAGAGCAGCAGAGCCTCCCTACCAAATGCTGCAGTAGCTCCAAGTGCATTAGGGCTCCAGGGCTCACTACCTGCTCCTGCCCCTGGGAGAAGAGTGGAAATATAAGACTAAGTGCAACTTACACCACAGCTTCTTTGAATGGGAAATAAATGGCAGTTCTGGAAACATAAAAGAGTGAGCGTGAAGTTGACTGCCCATGAAATAGAGGCACACAGACGGGTTGTCCCTGCAGAGTGCCGGTCTGTGGTGTTTGGGTAGGGCAGGGCCGACAGATGGTGACCATCTCAAAGAATCTCTTCTCCGATCCCAAGGCGACTCGAGAGGATGACAAGGAGGATCCTGAGGGGCTCAGGCTGCAGGGACAGGAGGGGAAGGTGATCCCTCTGTCCTTCTGGCTGTCAGCTGCATTCAATGGTCACCACAAAACTGTCTCTGAGGTCCTCCTGTTAGTGGACAACCAAGTGTTGTTTCCAAGGGCCCATGGGAGGGTTGGAAAAGTGCATCACAGCTGCAGATTTACTCAATAACCTTTCCATGAGGATTTTGCTCACAGTTCTTTGCTACAACCATGATTTGCATCAAGAACATGGTAACAGCAGATCTGAATTGTTGATTTGCTCAGTCAAACTCAGATCGGTAATTCACCTGGGTGTCCAGACTCATAGAGTTCAATAGCCAAAGCCTGCCGCATCCCAGCAAACTGCCCGTGGGACAAACGCTTCCCTGTGCTCTCACAGCAGCCGTGAAGATCGGCGTCGCGTGAGCTGAAATACAGAGAAACCACTTGGACAGCGCTGGAACAAGTGAAGTCGAACAAGAAAAGAGAGGCACTAAACAGCAGCTCCCAAGCACCTCCCTAATTGGATGGCCCTAGTAATTGTCCTTTATCATGTGTATTCCTTCCTTTTGGTGCCCTTTGTCCTGTTTATTTATACCTTTTTGTGCCTATTATCATGTTTATTTATTCCCTTTTCTGCCTATTATCATGTTTATCCCTTCCTTATTGTCCCTATTGTCATGGCTAGTCCTTCTTTTTTGTAGCGGCAAAGGGTTTTCAGAAGTCTGCAGCTGAGAGCACTCAAATGAGCAGCGCCCTCTCTACCGGGCTGTTTGAGGCAGCTCGGCAAGGAGAAGGAGAAGCAGAGAAAGGCCGGTGGTTTTGGAGGACACCATTAGCATCCTCTCTCTTTGCAGAGCTGTGGGGAAGGAATATTGGAAAGGAGATTTGTTCAGGGAAGTCTTCCAAAAAAGCAATGACCTGCCGTGCCGTGATGCGTTCAAGCCTGGCTGTGCAGCAAATAACAGAGCGGCAGAACACAAGTAGAAGGAGCTGATCGAGCTCACAGATGATTAAGGCTTTGAGAAATCTGTTTCTATTAAACCGCCAAAGGATCTGGGCAGGAGGGGGAGAGCAGGAGCAGACATCTAAGTGACACTGCCCTGTGAGTATATCCTGCATGGTTGAGTTACCGGCTGTGATTAAAGTCCCAAGGCCTTTCCTGAAGACTTAATTTGGGTTCAGACAACCAACTTTGCCCTCAGAGTGCTCTGCAGGGAGGCAGGCAAGTATCTGAGTCAAAGGGGAATCCTAAGGGACGCAGAATTAAAAGCCAGGGTGGCAGATGTCACAAGCAAAGATGCTCTTTGCTTTCTTTTCCTATAGAAAGAGAAATAGAGAAGAAATGAGGTGGTCATCAAGGAAATATTTGAAGGAAGATCACTAATGCAATACATGAGAGAAAAAGGACATGGGATTTGCTGGTCCCCAAAGGACTTCTTTGGAGGCTCTGCACCAGAACAAGCATAAAGGAAGTTACTTTCTTTTTGGTTCTATCTGTATCTTATCCAGTGGACACTTGTTTCATGTGAAATGAAATTTGATATAATTTCACGTCACGATACCAGGAAAGAAACACATCTGATCTGACTTTAGAATAGTCATTGAACTTTTAGATAGCATAGAGAAATCCAGTTGTCTCACAAAGCCTGTGGCAGAACAGATGGTCTGAGGGGTCACTCCTGGGCTTAGGAAGGAGCCGATGACATCAATGACATTTCATAAAGGTTCTCACACAACAAGAAGAAGCAACAGCTTCTTGCACAAGAGATTTTGCAGCAGATTTTTTTTGCAGATCCCAGCAATAGTGGAACTTGAAGTGAAGACCCAAAAGCAGAAGGTGCCGTGATGTATGAGCTGTTGTCTTCTTTTGAGTTGCTATAGTTGAGTCCATGGAATAAAAGACAGTTTAATTACTGTTGAAATAAATAGCATTGTAGAGACATATTGTAGGCATTAATTTCACACAGCGACATGCTCAGTAAATATGCTTTGCTCAACATCCTACTACAGTTGTACCCATTAGCAGACCAAATTAACTGCTACCACGGGCACTGGGTGACTCGAGTACAACCCCCAAAATTGTTTTGCAGGAAACTTTCCTTGCACTTTCCCATTCCACCCTTCACCAGAGGAGATCGTCTCCGTAAAACATTCATGAGGAGCTTTAAAATAATAAAAAATTAAACAACCTTTGCTATAGGGTATGAAATATTTACCATGCTGCTGTAAGCTAATTGCATACAGAAACGACGACGTGCCTGGGCTATAGGCTAAGTGGCACTGCTGGCACCCGATGGGTGCAGCACCAGCTCCTCCGCATGATGGACTGGGGAGAGGAGTCGTGGTGCGGCGAGAGAAGCCACCAACCATTGGGGTTTCCTCATCATCCCCTCCCAGTGTTGGCAGCAAGGACTTGCAGGAGGGCTCTGAGCTCGAGGCCGTGGGTACGGCCTCCGTGTGTCCGAAGGCGTCAGATACAGCAGACTGCACGCTCAGCAAATGCTCATCAAGCTGCAGTCGCATCATACTTTGTCATTTATCCTTCTCATCCCGGTTGCAGCCTTGAAGTGCACTAATGGAAAATAGCAGAGGCAGCTGAACAAGTCAGAGCAAATGATATATGTGACAAATTAAGCCTGCATTTCTGTTCGCTTTAATCATTGCAATTTCCTCCAGTTTTTCTTGTTGTTTGGAAGTATTTAAACATCTTTGGGAGGGAGACTTTTCTTTTTCTTGTTTGGCTTGATTGCAAACAGCTCGCCCTGGGTGCTCGGTGTTCAAGCTGTGTTTTAGCTGAAATCACAACCGATCGGATCAGTCACCTGGTGCTGTGGGTTGGCTGCTGAGGAACCCCAACCCATGCAAAGCCAAACAGCAACTTCAGCAGCTGCTTTGGCTGAGAGACCGAAAAGCATTTGCTTTGAGATAGGTAAAGAGCAAACACACAACTGTTTGCAAAAAGCAAGTAGTACATGAGAGGGATGTGTCCAGAGATAAGGAATTGGCCTCTCCCACAAACCCTTTTCCTCCAAAAAGCCTGTCTCTGCCAGCCCTCCCACCTCCCGTCCTGCCCAGGGCTGAACCCCCGGTGACACAGCCTTAGTGCCAGCCTAGAAAAGCCCTGCATCACACCATTTTCATCAGCGAGGATAAAACTTCTTGGTCCTTCAGGGCATTAAAAGGTCATTTTGCTCCCTGATGCTGCAGCTGGGATCCAAGCAAGCAGAACCACCAAGGAAGAAAGAAATAAACAACAGGCACAGAAAGTATCCGTTCTTTCCATTATTATAGGATTTATCTTCCTAATATACAAGGAGCGTTGCCTGGCAACAACAGATCTCCCGACCTCTGCCATCTCCCCCCAGCACAGCCCAAATGAGCTCGAACCACATGGAGCCTTCTCCAGCACAATCACCAGCTGATTTACATGGGCTTGGTGAGTCCTCCAAAAGCACATTGCTCATCTCTCCATCTCCAGCCCTTCCTTTCTTCTCTCTGGTGACAAACGCCTCCCAGGGAGGGACACAGCTCAGGGCAGAGGCCAGTCTGGAGGGTGGACCACCACAGCTTCTTCAGAAGGGCATCTCTGTGCTGGGGAGCCTGGTCACGAGCCTGAGCTGCTCCTGTGCCTTCAAACTCGGTCATCCTTTGCTAAAATCCTATAGAAACTACAGCAGAAACCTTGACCACGCTGATGATGCTTCTACAGATTTCTGTTCAGAGCTGCTTTCAGAGCTCAGCAACAATCTTCAAACAGCATCTGTGCCTTCAGACTCATCCCATGGACTACAGCCCCATGGACTACTTTCAAGTAGAAGCACTGATGGTAGATCCATGTACATTCACCCAGGCTTTGCTTGTGTTCCTGAAGTTCTCCACAGCATTTAGCAGCTATGTTCCAGGAACTTTTCAGTCCTTTACGCAGAGCCATGGGGCAGGGAAAGGGATCCTTCTTGCATTGGAGAGCCTCCTGAAACTGATGGGTTTTCTTCTGTGTAAGCATCCAGGGTTTTCCACAACTACAGCTGCTTCACCACATCCTTCCATCTCTCACTCCTAACTCACCATGCCTAGACTCCTTCCCACAGCCCCTTGATTGCTCCGAGCTCCCCAGAGCTGGTGCGTGATGGGGCTGCCCTGCGAGGATCGTGCACGCCTGGAGGAGTCCCGGTGTGTTTGATCCCTGCTGCAGCAAGGCAGGATCTGGCCCAGCCACGGTACCAGCTGGGAATTCAACATTTCCACACACCTCAAGCCCTCTTCTCTCTTGGCTCTCCTGATGCTCACAAGCAGCCGGTTTTGTTCCACTGACATCTTACAAGCACTGTGATTAGTTCAGAAGGTGGGAAAATCCTGCGGGTATTTATTAGAGGAAGAGAGAAATGAAAACAGCCCGGCTCAGGCGAGTTTGCAGCACAGCAGCTGCGCTAACTTCTAAAAACCTCTTTCCAAATTCCTCACGTCTCAGTAACACAGTAACATCCTCGGTGCGGAGATGGGCTTGAATGTGATTTACCCCCCGTGCCGTCGCCCATCAGACCCACGCTCGCCCTTTCACCGCGCTGTATTTGCGGAGCAGCAGATGCCATGGTTACTATCGGTACAGCCGGGACAGGAACCGCTCCTGTTCCCCTGACAATAGCAGCGACTGAAACTTTATTCTTCACTCGGGACAGCATTAATCACTCACACCACTGCAGAAAGGGGGGCTGGCAGAGGGGACGGTCATCCTCGCGCCCCAGGGAGAGCTGAGCGCTGCAGAAACTGCCCCCGCTGCAGCCTCGGCCGTGGAAATGTTCCACACCAGTGCGGATGGTGGTTTTGCTAACCTTGATATTTACTCATTTTCATGCACTTCCCCACCTTGGAAATTCAAATGAAGGAAAACCCCATCCATAACAACAGTGGAAGTAATTGCAAAAAAGCACCATCTGAGGGGTAGCACAGCCGGAGTGCACAGATGCAAATGGTGTTTGAATAATCGCATAGTCAAATCAAGGGATGCTGAAGTGCCACCGGCAAAGCTCAGGTGGGGGAAGTGGGGAAGCAGGAATGAGGAAAAAGGGGATCAACCTGTGGGGGTTCTCCCAGGCAAAGAGCTTCCCAAAGCAGACTGCTGATTTTTACAGACTCGGTGTCCGACAGCAAGCTGCTGCCCGGAGAGACCTCCCGTCAGGCCTGTGCTAAAAGAGAGCAATCCTCTTGAAACTCAAAGACTTTTGCTTTAGACAAGCCACACGTCTCTGCTTTTGCCTTCTTTAACAGCAGCGCACAGCAAGGTGCACAGAGAAACCACCCTCCCCTGCGGCCATGGAGAGAGGAGGGAAGGACAACCAGCGCGGAGCAGGCGTGGTGCTCGGTGAGAACAAGGAGCTTGCACAGATACTATGGTGACCAGCATTGTGTCAGACCTGAATAGACCCGAATAGAATAAAGCTTCAACAGTATCACAGCCAGGATGCAGCGCGGCTCCGGGAGAGCCCAGCGACTGCCTGCTCTTGTAAACTTGAGGGTGGGCTGCTATTGTAAAGCGGGGGGAGCTGGCGGGAGAGGCAGGGGCAGGGAGCACTGCAGTGATGGAGAGAATTCAGGTGAAAAAAGGTTAAGTGCAGCCAGATATTGAAGTGAGACAGAGTCGCCCACGAGAGCAGTGCAAACAGTTCATTGCGAGGAAACCTGATCCAAGGCCATTCACAGCACAAACCCAGAGACAGGCAAGTGCCCCCTCCCCTCACGCTCCATGGGATCTGGCAAGGACAGTGCTGGCTCAGAGTTCATAAATTCTTCAGCAGAAAATACTTAGATACTTAATCAAGGGCTCCTCTGTTACTCCAGAACAAGTTTACATTATTAAGGGGGGGGGGGGGGGGGGAGGAGCACCAAACCCTCAATGAAACAAAAAGGGTCCTAAATAAAGAAATAAAGTAGTATGACAGGACAGCAATAATTGCTTTCAGGTGTATGTTCTGCATAAGATTTCCAGGTAGTTAGTTTAGTTAATGGATTCCCTTAATCTTTCAGCTGTCCGTGTGCAATCTATAGTCTACTGTTTCTTCCACACTGTATTTATAGGGACAAATTCAAACTTGTATAAACAGACAGGAGTACCTATTGTTGTGCAAGAGCGGGGCACAAAGGGAGCTTGTCACCGATACATCACAGCTGCCTGAGAGCCGAGCCTGGAGAAGCCGCGAGTTCGGGGGCAAACGCAAACGAGGAGCCTTGACGGATCCGGAGGTGTTGGGGAGTGTGGGAACCAGGATAGAAAGGGCTGCTCAGGGAGGGACGGGAGCAGGCGGGGGAGGTGGGCAGGGCTCTCCCGCACAGCAAGGGAGTGCAGAGGTTTGAGCCGCTTCTCAGGGCTCTTTGGGATGCTGAGGGTATGGGCAAAGATCTTCCCTCCTGCTGCAGGTCCGGATAGAGAAGTAGGAACTTTAATTAAAAAATAGGAACTGACCCTGAACTTGCGTTTTCCAAGTTGGTTTGTAACCAGATCCTGAAGGGGAAAGATTGGGGTAAGAGGGTGGTGAAAGATGCTGGTAAAAATAAGACAGGCTTGTGCAGGGAGACCCCGCAGACACAGCTCCCTCATTTGAAGCCCAACTCTCTGGGCGAAACCCCCCTCATGCTGGTGGAACTGGGATACATCTACATTAACCAGCAGGGGTGAGAAGAGCCAGGAAGATGCAGTAACTTCAGTCTGGCTGGCAGGGCAGCCTGGTTTGAACAGGAAGCACTTCCCAGGCTTGGAACCTCAGTTCCTGCCACTCTGCTCTTATTCTCTAACCGTCTGGTGCAGAGTCGGCTGCTTTGAGGTGGGGGGAGGATGGGTGGAACGGGACACAACATCAGGGTCACAGCACATCAACACGAGCTTCTCAAGACCCCCAGACCAGGAAAGCATCACCCAAACCCAGGGACAGATGACAGAGTCGAGCCAGCGAGAGGTGACAGTGAGAAGATAAGGAACAGGACTGGAGCAATGGGATGCCCAGATAAGGAGGAGAAAGTTGGTGAGAAAAATCCTAGTGATGCAGAGATGAAGGAGAGGAGGGAAAGAAGCGCTGTACTAATTATTACCTACTCACAAGGGATGCAAGAGGCACAGCCAGCGGCTGAAGAGCCCGGGAGGTGTGATGGAGCCTTGGCAGGCAGCTCACTGCACCGGCTCTGCTGCTCTAGGGATTCAAATCCTGTGGCACAGCCCTGTGTGGAAACGCTTGTTTTTCCTTCGATAGCTCTGGTTTGAGGCAAGGGAGGTATCGCGCCATGGCCGGCAGCAAACCCGCTCCTGGCACCAGTGGGTGCAAACAACCAGCAACAAGCGGTGAGGAAAAGTCCCTGCTGTAAAAGTCTGGCAGAGCCCTGCGGAATAAAGCTGCCCAACAGAGCGACTGTGCTCTGTGTGTTGGCAAAATGCAGAACAGGGAAGATGGGGATGAGCTCCTTGTACAGGTCTGGTTTGTGTACTCGAGCACTCATGGAAAACACATCTGAAAGAGTTCCTCTCCTAACCCGCCCCTGTTTGGCTGCTGATTGTTTATTTAAAAGCAAGGCTTTGCAGAAACAATCTCTCATGCCTCTTCCTTGTCCTGCTCTGCCTTTTCTCCTTCCTCCAAGCCTGTACAGGCTTTCTCGGGGCAGTCCTGCTATGACTGATTCAGCTTGCTCCAGTTCCAACTGGAAAGTTGTTCCCACCTGTGCTGGGTACCCTCACTGCTGTTATTGCTCTATCCCTGCTCTCCAGCTCATGGAGAAACATCCTTCCGATGCTGGAAGGTCTTTTCAGAAGGCTTGTGGTGGCGTCTGTCACAGGCTTAGGCTATGGGACAGAACCATATCTCATGGGGTTTTCTCTCTCTGTGGGGTTTTTGACTGGTTCTGGAAATACCTGTAAGAGATGGGCAGAACCACTGTTTCCCTACTCCACAGCTGAGGCCAAGAGGAGCACGAGCTGCTCCTGCCTCCTGCTGCTCTCTGACCGGGTTCTGCTTTCTGCCTCGGTGAGCTCTCAGCCTTGTTCAGCTCCCAAAGGCGCACAAGGAGTAACCATCCTTGATCTGCACCTTCCACCTGGATGAGCAGGGCTGCATGGAAGATGCAGACAGCGCCTTCACCCAGCCTTCGGCACTGGGGAGACAAGCAGATCCCAGCAGCGAGTTCTTTTGCCCTAGCACTCCTCTCCCTGGCTGGGAGCACTGGGGAGACTGGGAACAGTAAGCACTGGATTCCATCTTTCAGCTCCTGGGGAGCCACAGCAGTTTGAATATATATCGAAGAATTCCCCAGTGCGTTAACCAGGCAGGAGCTGGGGCAGCAGGGAGGGTGCTGCTGGCTTAGCAAAGCTGCTGCCCCCACAGCAGAGGAATCATCCAGGAGATGCTGCATTTCCTGGGATACAGGGAGCAGCAGCCTGGGCAGCCAGTGGGAGCATCATGGAGGAGGCTGGAGGACACGGTCAGAGGTGGCTGTGGAGGAGGAGAGGAGGAGAGCTTCATGCAACAAGAGGCAGGAGGATGTTTGTCATGGGAGGGGTGGCTAATGGTTTATTAAGAGGGAAGGGGTCACGAAGGCGTCGTCAGGCCCCGGTGCAATTATGCCACGTATCCAGTTCTGGCTCTTCCGGACACAACTCATCTCTCTCCAGGGTAATGCAGGCTGTCTCACGCACCTGATCCCCACATTAACACTGTCACAAGCTGATGATATTATCAAGTGAAGCGTAGCCTCTGAGGGAGGCCAGCTTTAACCCTTCCCACACCGGCGGTGTTGGGAGGATGAGCCCTGGACTGTGACGAACAACAGGTGAAAAGGGACTTTTTGAGAATCCGTTGAGTTTGCACAGAGAAAGGTTTGGGGGAAGAGAAGGAGGGGCAGTGGAAAGGCCAGGCAGACAGTGATGGATGCAAGCTGGTGTCAAAGTCGAAAGTCCCAATATTTGTGGCTGCAAACTGGCCCCCAGGGTTTTCCCAAAGGACCAGTTGCTCTCTAAATGGATCATTCTCAGAAAAAACAAGCCTGCTGCCATCTCTCTTCTCTTCTGACACTAAAGAGAGACATGAAAAAAACACACCAATGTGATTGCATCTTTTTGGAGCCCAGAGCAATGTCGCAAGCACCTGCAGCCCCAGTGGGCATGACCTTGTCCCCAGGCTTACAGCAATCCCTGGCTCCCACAGTGGGGCTGGAAGCGTGGATGGTGGGCAAGGCAGGACGTCCCACAGACTGGGAAGAGGTGAGTGTAGCTCTTAGCAGGCTCCCTTTGGTGGATATGGGGTTCAGGCAGTGCCAAAGGTTTCTAACAGCTGAGTTTCCATTCCCCACAGGCTGATCCCTTGGCACCATCCCCCAGGGCCACCCACCTGCGTGGGTCCTGTCCTCCGCTGGTCCAGAGCATCCACCTCCCTGGGTCCTTCCCTGCCTCCTTGAGTGGCAGGAACATCCCGTGCTCCCATGCTGCACCCTGGGGCCAAAAAATGAGTGTCTGTGACTGCAGCAGAGGTACTGAGGTGCTGTAAACAGCCTACTCCTGCCAGACAGCAGCGCGCTCAGCCCCGGCGCGCACACCTCCCCGCGCCACCTGCGTCTGGCATCCTCCAGCTCCCTCCTCCCCAGGGAACCCGCTCCACTTCCCAGATTTGCTGCAAAGGTTTAAATTGTGCTGTTAAGATCTCCAGGGTAAGAAAAGCAGGAGGAGGCACGAGCCCGTCTCGGGGAGCCAACCAGCCAATTTAATTCAACATTCCCATTGGAATCGTTGTTTTATTTGAGGTCAGAACAGGTAACTACAGCATAAAATTAAAGTGGGTGGCAGAGCACGCGCCAGGGCCGCGTTCTGGAGGCAGCTCGGTGTCTCAGCCTGTGCATTCTTATTCACTACCAGCTCCAGAGGCAGGGTCTCCAAATCCCTCTAAATTCCTGTTCTCTCTCTCCTTGATTTCCCTCTCGGACTGCATGCTGAAGTCTGCAAACAACTCACTTAAATCCATTCCTCCACAGTCCATTAAGCTTTTAACACTTGCTGCATTTCCCAGCAATGACGCAGATTATATTACAGCTCCTTAAATGTTAATTTTTATTGATTCTACGTATATACATAAAAATACACCCACGCACACAAACATGCACTCTTATATTGATATGTATATGTTGATATAAATATTGATAACCAGGAAGCGGTTCCCATCAGCAGATGGTACTGAGAGCCGATTGCTGTTACCTCCAGGGAACGGGGGCATCCTTGCCAGTTTGAAAATAGAGGGGCCAAATGCAAAAGCAGTTCCATAAGCAATAAATTATAAAGCACACGGACTTTCCTTAGGGCTTACCCAAGGTAAAGGATTAGAAGTAGCTGCGGCGCTGACTTGAATCTGAGATGAAAAAGTAGTTTCTCTATTGGAAATACCATCTATTGAGAGGTTTGCCAGTGCTTTCGTGGGCTTAGAAAAGTGACCAAACTGTGCTGTCATCTAAGGAGTCATCTAAGGACCTGCCTGGCATTCTTCAGCAAATGACGCTTTGAAACCTCTCTCAAGGTTTCAGCAATGGAGGAGGGAGCTGAATTGAGTGTCTGTGAGCCCACAGCCCTGTTCTGGGAAGACTGAACCCTTGCACTGGATCTGAGACTCCACATTTTAGGCTATAGTCCCATTACTTAGTTGGCCTCCATTCTCTATCAATTTACTCCCATCTTGTCAGCTGGGTGGTGCAGTTTGATTCCCAGCCCTATGTAAATTCTCACCACAAGGGACTTAGACCCTCTTCCAGGCCCGCTAAGTCAAAATCAGGCTCTTCAGGTGGTGTTTCCACAACTGCCTTAAAGACCTGTGACTCTTTATCCTACAGAAGTGTTTTTTTTCCCAGAAGATCTGATCTCAGGGACACCCAGACAGCTTTTTTGGAGCCACCAAGGGCTCACAGGCGGCATCTCCAGGGCCAGGGATGCTAATGGGTCTCGGGGTGCCCCCTTGCAGCACCCATGGGGAGCAATCAGGTGAGGACCTGTGCTTGGAAGTCACAGCTCGCTGGAAGCAGCCCACATCAAGGCTCTTGCAGTCTTACATCCTTCCCCATGGCAGGATCACACTTATTTCTCCTCTGGGTCAGCCTCTCCAGGAGCCTCTCTCTGCCCTCAGCTCACCCCAGTGGCAAGGAGAAACCTGGACCATTTTCACCCACAACATTTCCAACGTAAAACCTGTTTGCCAAACTCTGTAGGAGCAACCTTGGATTTCTTTAAAAGTTTATACTTTGACAAACCTGGGGGGATTTTGACCAACTTGGCCAAAGGCACCTTCTGATGGCTTCTGCCCCTCGCAGAGCAGCGCAGTCAGCCAGGGCTTCGTCACTGGGATGGTGACACCAGTTTTGTTCTTGTAGTTTTCAGCATGAGGAAAACAAAGATGCTGTCCCCTTCTGCTTGTTTCGTTCAGAAACCAAATTAACTGTTTTTCCATTGAAATTTCCAAAAATCAGAACAGCTGGAAGAAACTGCAGCCCAGAATAATTCACCCTGGTTAGTGCAAATGTGGTGAACACTGTTTTAAGCCTTTAAAAACGGAGCCATGTGACAGGAATTGGTGAAGCTTCAGAAGTGCAGGACTTGCTGCTCACATTCCCTGGTTACAAAGCAGCTCCCGCAGCTTATATGAATTCTTTTAATAAAGCCAAGGGAAAGAAAGCTCTGGGTAAACCTTGAGTAATTGCCCATTGTTTTTCTTTCACTCGAAGTCTGTGCTCACAGCACGGAGCAGGACAGCTGAGGAGCTGAGAGGTGCATCCAGGACCGGCCTCCACGGCGGATGGCACCAGGAAGGGAGGGAATCTCCATCTGCTGGGATGAATGCCTTGCTTGCTGCATCATCCAACAGCAGCCCATGCCCAGCACCCAGTGGCTGCAGGTTCCCCAAGGCAAGCATGTAGTAAGCATCCCTGTGCCTGGCTTCCAGTACATCCTCATGGAGAAGACGGATTTCTCCAGGAAAGGGGTCGGTTGGCTTGCAGATCAGTGGAGTTGTTGGACAATGTGTTGTGGTTACAGCAGAAAGGCAGAACTGAGAAGCCCAATGGTTTTGTGAATCTTCTTGCTTTGATTTAGCAGTGCCAACCATTTGCAAACACCACTTTAACCTCCGTTGCTGATTTTCTGCGCGCGGGGCCTGAGCTCAACTAAAGAGACCGGAAAATGAGGATGCTCAAATAAAAAGTGTTCAGCAGATGCTGGGCTGGGGAAGACCCCACTTTGCACAAACTGAGAACCTTTGCAGGGACACTGGATTTTAGTACAGACCTGTAGCCTGTCAGCTGTGTGGTGACCACACACAGTTGCCACTCAGCATCGGAGAAACTCTTTCCCATCCCATTTATCCAGAGAAAACACCTGCGCTGGCTCAGAGCTGCTCCCAAAAAGCTCCAGTATCACCAAGCCACAGAGAAAAGGCTTCAGATGGGGATTTGCAAGGAGGAAGAACCTGGTGCTTGTGTTTATATCAGTATGAGAGGAGACATGAAGGAGGCGCGGGGTTCTCCGGGATCTCTGGGTTTTTCAGCAAGAAGCTGGAGATGCTGCTGTGGGATGGGACATTGCCTGGGACCTCCTCCAGCAGCTGATGGGTGGGTGGTGGAGAGTGATAACCAGCTGGGCGTATGCCAGCACCTCCAGACAACACCATGGGGGAAGCACTACCCCCTCTTTACCCCCCATTTTGTGGGGGGTGTGTTTGGGAAACATGCAAGGCCATGAAGAATTCCCAGATTGTCTCTCATGATGAAGCATCACAGACCTTGATCCAACTCCCTGATGGAGGCACGAGCAATTCTCCAGCACGGATGCTGCCTGGGGCGGTGGCAGGAACTGATCACAGCCCCTCAGTAAAGGACCTTGACAAGAGAAAGGTAAGGGTTCTCCTCACCCCTCTCTGCTCCTCTCCATCTCACTTATCACATCACAAATGCATTAGCGCAGCGTAATTATTAAAGATCAAAGGAAGACATTTGGAAAGGTTGCACAGGCAATGAAGCCCAGAAATTCGTTTTGAGAGAGGCTGTGCCTTTGTGCCAGGATCTCAAGGAGAGCATTGTAAAGGACTGATGAAACAGTTTAACTGTGCTTCAGAGTCGGTGTTACTGCGACTCATTTAAAACTTGACCCACTTTTATTTTCCATATTGGCATATTTTATCTATTTTTTTAACGAAAAGTGAAGAATAATTGAGCACACCCAGCAAAATTGCAACAAATGTTTTGTTTGAGCCAAATCTGTATTTCTCAGGGAAAAAGCAGCTGTCAAAAGGGTTTTTTTTCCCAGAATGAGAATGAAGGAGAAGGAACATGTGCAAAGCCAACTCGTGAGCACTGGTATGTGGGAATTCACAGGAGGGAGATGCTCAAACCTCGGGAAGCAGTGTAGGGAGCAGCCTTGTGGGCTGGAGGGTCCTTCTTCTCCCTCTTGCTGAGAGAATAAGACCCACTCAGGAATGAGTTTGGTCCTGATTTAGTGGCTGCTCGACAGAAATGATTCACCCAGGTCATCCGGCAGATGAAGAGGTGCTGCCTGGCACCCAAGGGAGTGATGGCCTTGCTGTGTTGGCTGTGCCTTCACTGGGCTCCTGCTGGTGGTGAGGGATTTATTGCACGTTGCGTTGGGGCACAACTTCACCATCGTCTGCACCAGCAACCACAAATGTGGAGTAATGAGCCGTGTTCAGAGGAGAGAGACTCAGCACAGCGCTGTGTTTTCCTTACGGGATGTGCACCTCCACTCTTCTGGTTATTTTCCCCTCAGGGCATGAAAGGGAAGCAATTTTTTCACCTGATTGATAGAAATTTTCTTTGGCAAGGAGGTTACAGAGTAAAAGCAGCCTGCTGTGCAGGTAAGTTGGGGAGGAACTGCAGGAGGGAGCTCTGAGGCTGCAGGGAGGAGCTCAGGGCACGCTTAGACGTGGGGCAGGCAAACACATCAGGAAAAGAAAATACAGGGCTCAGTCGTGAGTTTGCTACCGGTCTTTCCTGGGAAATGAGAGCAGCCCTGGAACGGAGAGAGGGTCAATGGGTATGGTCCATGTGCTTTGCACTTCTGGGTTGGTGCCTCCACCAGGGACGTGCTCCTGGGACCCAGCCTCTTCAGAAGAGAAGAGCTCTTATAGAAGAAGGGCAGAGCTCAGCAGCAGCATTCATCTGTCTCAGCCAGAAACTTTCCTTCTCCCCAGGCAACCTCCTGCCTCCATCCAGCCTTGCTGCCACTGTTTGCTCCCCTGGAAGGCCTGGGGACACTTCTCCATCCACTGCCTGACGAGAGTGGTGCTGTCCCACACACAGAACAAGCTTCCAGAGCTGGGTGGGCTAGCAGTGACACCGCAATGCTCCCTAGAAATGCCCCACGGGGGAGCTGGGGCAATGCTATCTGAGCATGGCACGTGCTGGGTGCTACTGGGCTCAGAGTCCTCCTTGGCTCAAGCCCCAGCACATCAAGAGTGCTGAGGAGCAGGCCAGGACGCATCTGCTCCCCCATCCCCACGCAGGTACAACCCCCTGCAAGAAACAGAGCCGGCTGCTGCCACGGCTCTGGCTTTTGAGGGGATTTAGGCTTCTCTAAGTAAACATGGAGGCAGTTGATACACACCTTATAATTACATTGCTCCACTCTGCAATTATTACGTTTTCCAAGCTACAGCTGCTTCCTACTCATTATCAGGTTAAGAAACTTCTCCTGATAGTAACATGGCATTAACCCTGTAATTAAGAGGCAGACCACCCAGCGACTGCCGGCTGAGAGGGGCTTCTCAGAGCAAGGAGCGGCCGTGCCTGAGCTTGGCGGTGACTTTTCGTGACGCAGAGTCACTTTGCCATCACCCAGCAGCTGCCCTTCCTCCCAGTCCTTGATATTTTGTTAATGACCTTACAGGAGCATCCTGACAATGTGCCACTGCGGAGGAGATTAACGGAGCGCTCGGTGAGGGGGATCTGCTGAGCTCTGCGTTTTGGAGGGTGCGGACACCAGAGCTCCCAGGGCGCCTCGCTCACACCTCCAGCAAGCAATTTATATGATGAATTTTGCGTTTCCCAGTTGCAAGCTTGGATTTTAAGTGAAATTCTTTGTTGTTGGAATTGCCTGTTTCCTTTGACCATAGAATCACGGAATGGTTTGGGTTGGAAGAGACCTCAAAGCCCATCCAGTCCCACCCCCTGCCATGGGCAGGGACACCTCCCACTGGATCAGGGGGCTCAAAGCCACATCCAACCTGGCTGAGCACCTCCTGTTTAAGGGCAGATCCAGAGAGGACAAGGTGCAAAGGCTGCAGGTGGGCCGGAGCCACAGATCAAGCACTTTTAACCCTAAACTTAATGATTCTCCTCAGCCAGGTCACTTTTAGTTTGTTTTGGGTCTGTTTATGAGAAAAGGGCACTTCTCAGCCCAAGAAATTCACAGCATCATCACATCCTCACCGTGCAGAGCCTGTGATTTCATGACACTCCAACGTCTGGACAGTTTAATGTTCTTGGGAAGAACTTAGCTGCTGCTGCTGCTGAATTCAGTCCATGGCATTAACTTGACACCTTTAATTACAGGAAGCAGAGCTCAACCCCAGATCCAGCAGCCTATCTGGAGTGGGATCGTATCAGTGCAATCCAATCTGCCAGGAGAGCACCCTCAGTCAAACCCTTTTCAGGCAGATCAGAGTCAGATGAGTCCCTGTCGTGGCACTCACCTGACCTGGACTGGAGCTCTGCTGGGAATCACTGGTGTTGGAGCAGAGCAAACAGAGCAGCAGGACAAGCTGACAACAAGCAATGCCTTGTACCCCCTACCCCAGGCCTGTGTGTTTGTCTGTTGCATTCGGTACTCAAGCCTGGAACCAGGACTGTCCGTGTGCATCACCTTGTTCAGGTGGATCTGGGCCACCCAGCCAAAGGCTGCTCCCAGCTCTGGAAAAGCAGTGACAAATGGAACAACTGTACACAGAATAGATTTCCCTTTTCCCAGGTTCACACACAGAAAGATCAGTGTACCCGAGCACTTTCTGTAGCACAAGCCTGTGGCTGCCTTCTCAAGCCTCCTCCCGCTCCCCAGAGTAGGATGCGAGTCAAGTCCTGGCTTGGGGAGTGACCAACCCTCTCTTGACCACTGCCGATGTCCAGCACTAACGCAATGGGGAGGGCTTGGGGCAGGGGTGCAGCCCAGTGGGTGGCACATGGATGGGGACAGCCAGCAGCAAACCACAGGGGTCCCCTACCGTGGCCGTGGCCGTGGGGGGTTTCAGGGGGCACCGCCAGCAGCGCTTGCTCCAGAAGCTCCTTCTCTAATGGGACATTTCCCATGTTATCCCGACAGCTCTGGTTTCCAGGCAGTTTATCACCCACCTAAAAATCGATGACAAGCCAGGGTGACCCCCTGACCTGGAAGTATAAATTGGCCCTAATTATCACAGCAGCTCGTCACGCGCTGGGTGTTTTTGCCAGGCCCTGAGCTGGGAGCAGTCCTGCCCTCTGACCCCACTGCATTGCTCTTAGTTTAACGGCTTTTCTCCCCATCCCTGCCTGTGATTCCCCTGTCTGGGGGATCCATGGCCACTCCTGTGTCCTCCCACTCCTTCTGATCCTCCCTGGCACATCTGGGTCCATCGAGGATGGTGCCAGCGATGCTGCTGATGGCACAGTCCCTGCCAGGAAGAGCACACCGGTGGCAGGGAAGCCAGACCATTGAAGTACCACCTCCTCCCTTCTGGGTTTTAGTCCCAGCCCTCAGAAATGCTGCTTGATTTCTTTTTGTTCACCCAGACCCTCTTTAAAAATGAGAGTAAAGGATTCCCAAGGAGGCATCTTTAATTAAAGTTTGAAAGATGCTTGAGGAGCATCAGAGCAATAAAGAGGGGCCACAATAGCACAGAAATATTCCTAGGAGTCATGGGTGCCTGGGGAACAAGGCAGGTTCCTGGGGAGACCCAGGGGAATGCAGTGGTTTCTCCTGTCTCCTTCCCAAGCCCTTGGCATTTGTTTAGCCCCAGGCCCTATCCAAGGTAAACGGGGTGTCAGACCCTGGACATCTCTTCCCACTCCAGTTGCCAGGGGCTGCTGAGTGCCCTGGCAGTTGAGCAGCCCTTGAAAGGCTCCTTTCACTGTAATTAGACATGTAAAAAATGAAAAACCTAAGGAAAAGAATTTATGCATCTTCTAATAGTCCTCAAGTGTCCACCCAGCCACAGCCTTTTTTCCCGGGGCTTTTATTTGGAGAGTTGCTATAATTTATGTCACGCAATTAGGTTTTTGTCTGCAGGCTCTGGGAGGGAGGGAGTGCAGAGTAAAGGGAAGGAGCCCCGACCCTGGCAAACAGACAAGAGAAGGGTAGTGGCTCTGGCATGTCCATCTCTGCTCATCCCAGGGAGCCAGAGACCTGCCCCCAGGATGGAAGAGACAGGCTTCATCCCAGGCCAGGACTGACCCGTTTGCTGGGTGGCAAATGGGCCCGAAGCAGCCCAAAGGTATGGACAGAAGAGCGATTAAACAAAGGAAAACCCCTTCCAATGGCCTAAGGTCTGTGCCCATTCCTCTGGAAAACTCACAGAGAAGGGTGGTGCTGGGTATCGGGTGGGGTTAAAGCTGCATCCTGCAGCGGTTGCTAAGTAACCATGCCCTGTCCTCAGCATCACTCAGAGCAGAGCAGAGTGTGGGGTGGGAACCGCTCCTCCTGCCCAGCTGGGATGAGCATCTCACCCTGTGCAGGAGGGAGAAGAGAGACCCACTGGGGAAGGAACTGGTGAGAGGGTCCCAGAGCTCCCAGTGCAGAGCCCTTCTGGGGCAGGCAGCCTGTCACACGAGGAGCTGCTCCTCTGCTCATTCCTCCAGACAGGCTTTTCCAAACACAACAAGGCTGCATTTTTCAGAGTAGGATAAACCCAGCAGACATAGCCAAACACAGAGCAGAACACGTTTCCTGTGCCTATTTGATAAAGCTATGTGAAATTTGGATTCAGAAACACCCATGACCTGTTGCCTCTTTCTTTGCACAGCAAAATCCTTGAAGTTGAACCCCCAAAAGAGGGGGGTTTATCTCAGGGTTCACTTCGTTTCCCACAGCCTTGGCACTTGCAGGCCAGGCTGGCCATGTGCTGCTTCCCCAGCCCAACATCTGTGGCATGCAGAGCTACAGAGGGTGGCCAAGGGCTCCTGGTTGCCCGGGGCTGCCTGCGGGGGAGGCTGGAGGAGGCTTAACAAGTAAGGGTGGAAAAACCCCCCAGGAACAGCCAGAAACCGTGCTGCCAAAACATGCACATTCAGCAAAAGCTGTATCTAGGGTATCAGCAAAAGTAATCACAGCCCGGATTGTGCCGGGCAAGACAGATCCCAGGGTGCAGGAGGCCCCTTATCTCCCCCAGACCTGCTGAGTGACTGAACAAACATGGGGCCCCGCTCCCCCCATCCCGGAGAAGCGAGTTCCTCCCCACCACCAGAGCCCCGAGCACACACAGGACTGTCTCCTCCAAGCTGGGTCCGAGCCCCGCTCCCAGCACGGTGCAGCCAGCTGTGCCGAGCCCCAGCAGCGCCAGCAGATGTGAAGCCAGATGATGCTCCTGGCCCCTCTCTCTCTCTCATCTCACCGCCAGAGGAAACGCATCGCTGGCTCCGACACGCAGATGGTGCAGGTGGATGCTTGGCCTGGCACCTTCCGTGCTCTTCCCCCTTGTCACAGGTCACGGGTGTTTGGGAAGGCAGGAGGGGCTGCACGGGGGGCGCAGGATAGAGCCAAGGTGTTTAAATGCTAAATGTACATTCAAAGATCCTTCTGGCAACAAGGGTAGAGGAGATGAATGCAGTTCCCGTCCAGCACTGCTGCTCTGTGGGGGCACCGCGGCGCTCAGCACCTCCCGGGGGTCCAATCCTGGGGAGGAAAACATTTTAGTAAAATAAAAATTGGGTCACATCCCCTTGATTGTCTGCGTAAATGGGACAGCGTGTACATTCTATTTACCTTCCTACAGGGCAAATGTAGTGAGCATGTAATAAATCATTTCTGCAGCTGCTGGGCAAACCTCCTGCTGCAAACCCAGCAAAATTCATGCATACTAAACCTGCCCTAATTACAGCTCCCTCTCCCCTTCACTCCTCCCAGCTCCTTACACATCCACTTGTTCGCTTGTCACTCTCTCTGTCTTGCTCCTCCTTTTCTCCATCTGCTTCTTCCTTCCCCTTTGCCATTTACAGAGTGACTCTCTGGTCACTGCCAGCACTGCTCCTGCTCTCAGGAATACTGTGCTTTCACTCCAGCTTGGATAATGCCAGCTGGGATGGAAGTGACCACCACCAACTGAAATTTGGAGACCTCTCGGGTCCTTTCAGGACCATACACACCTGCTGATACATCCAAACCTTATTTTAGATTTTATGACCCAAGGTTTCCTCTTCCTCAAGGGAGAGACAAGGAATTCCCTTTTCTTTGGGATGTCAGTGGGCCTAGGAAGGAGATTCTTGTGAGGTGACCTCCCACGGGTGCTCATGGAGGTCTGTGCAGAACCAGATATTGTGCAGACCTGAGCTTTCTCACAGCACTTCAGACATCAGAGCAAACAAGCTGTGTCTGCATCGGGCGGGACAAATGACAATAGTCTTAAATTGCAGCAAAAAAGATCCAGATTGGTGTTTACAAAGCCTTTCTAAGGATAGAAAATCGCTGGAGCAGATTGCCTGGGGCAGTGCCAGACTCCCAGCTCTCAGATCCTGCGGAGGCATTAGAGGAATATCTGTGGGGAATCAAGGAGGAGGAGCTGGTCCTGCCTGGGAGAGGGGAGTGGAGCAGAATGGGGGATCCCTGTGGACCCCCAGGATACAACCTGAAGTCCAAAACCAGCTTCTAAAGCAAAGGCAAGATGGGAGCAGGGGTGGGTGTGAGAGGAATCTCCAGGAAACAGGCAAGCCCCGAGAGAGGAGCCCAAAGGTAGCAGGGGTGGGTGGAATGGTCACCCCAGTACACACTGAGCTCATAGGGACCCTACATTCTCCCACCCAGCCAGCTTTCCAGCCTTTGGCTCTGGAGAGTAGTGTTGGGACACAGCTTGGAACACCTAGGTCAGTGCAGCCAAGGCATCACTCCTTGATGAGCAAGGTAAGCTCCCGTCAGCCTGCAGGCAGTGGGAAAAAGGGGGATATGAACTTCTCTGCCACCAGAGCTGTGGCTCTTGGTGCCAGCGAGGGGCACAGCCATGAACCACATGTTGGGGCTGCCTACCCAGCTGTGGGGACCTTGAGGTCCTTAAAATAATCCCGGAGAAATAAACAAACAAACAAAAAAAATTAATGCCAAAAGCAAATATGGAACAGGCTTATTCCAGTCATTTTCTCCAGCAGAGTCTATTCAAAGACTGGAGAGAGGATGACACGCTGGGCCAAGCTAAACAGCCCTGCAACACGGCAAACAATAGCTTCACAGAGCACCGAGCCAGAGGGAATCGTTGTGGTCATTTACCCGGATTCTCTGCAGAACACATGCCGGGGCACTTCCCAGAATTCACTGTTCAAACTAGGCAAGGCTTGCAGAAAAACATTAGCTCTTGACTTAAGCATTTCCAGGGAGGGTGGCTGCACCGCAGAACAGCACCAGGGAAGAGGGGGAAGTTCCTTCCTTTAACCAGTTTGAGGACTCTCTGTAACTGGAGTGAAACCCCCATTGACTGGATACAGCAGTCCCAGGGAGATGGAAATCATTTGGGCTAAGACAGGACTTAACCAAGCCAGGCATTTCCAGCACAAAGTGCTTCTTGGTCTTTCCATCCTGAGATTACTTCTCCTCCGGAGAGGGAAGGGAGCCAAAGCAGAATTACCACCACCTAAACCAAAAAAATAAATCCTCTGTTTGAGCTTGGGGGGTGCCCCCACCCTGTGCTTCGCTTTAAACTCTGCCAGGCTGCCTTGCTCTTAGCCTGAGGCGAGGGAAGGGCACCTGACTCATCGGAAACCTTGGCCTGCATTCTCCTTCTCCCTCAGCTGGGATGCCAGCTAATAATTTTAGTTGTACTCTTCATTTCAACACCTCATTTTCTAATCCTTTTTCCTTGATTATCATCTCTGGTCAACAAATACAGCAATGCCAGAGAAGGGAGCTTTATCAGAAAGAGACATGGAATTGAAGATGCTTTGCCCAGAGTTACATGAACCTGGTTTTATCCTCACTCAAAGCCATGGCTTGATCCAAACTAAGACCCAGCCAAAATATTCCTTCAGCTGAGGGGGTGGAGGAATTTTTCCTGCTGCCTAAGAATCTGGACATTGCTCTGCAGCAGAGGGTTTCTCCACAGCTGAACAAGACCTGGCAGGACCAATCAGCAGAGCTGACACCACCAAAGCACCGGCATCGGGGGGAGCAGGGCTCAAGCAGAGGGAAAGCTGTTGCCACAGGCAGAGAGCTGGGGCTGCAGCCGTACGCATGCCCGGAGACACACCTGAGGGATTCTGGACATCCTCCTCCTCTTCCTCTGAGAAACGTGCTCATCCCCCCCCCCCCCCCCCCCCCCCCACACACACAGCAGGGTCAGAAAGAAGAATGAAGCCAACTTCCCTTGCAGTGCTCTGAGTCACATGGAAACTAAGGGAAACCAGAGAAGGAGAAGAATAAAGGGCATGGGGCAGCTCCGACAAATAAAAGGGCAAAGACTGGGCAAGGGGAGGGAGGCTGATGAACAAGGAGGTTACAAGCTGCTGCCAAACCACTGCAACCCAGCGACAAGACTATACTTGGATGAGGCTCCTGGAAAAACCAGCTGAAGGAGGGAGGCAAATCTGGCCAGAGTTTAATGAGCTCTGAAATCCACTTCCACTGACAGTGCCCAGTGGCTGCTGGAGATGACAGCTGTGCCTGAGTCAATGCACTTGGAGAGGTGTAGCTACTAATCCAGTGGCACGGAGGTCTGGAGTGAGTCAGACAGGGGGACATTGTCCAAACCACAGGACACTCCCCAAGTCCTTTCCCACTGTGGCTCAGGAACCTGCTGGCCCTCCTGCCCCAGGGCTTGGCTGATGCTGAGCCCAGCGGGAAGGGGGAGCGAGGTGGTTTAAGGCTGGCAGGAGCAGAGCCAAGAACCTTGCTTAGCACAAATAATGTTGGCATAACACGTAATTTCATCCAAAAGAAGCTCAGAGTGGTTGTGCATCCATGCGTGGACAATGAGAGGGAGAACAGTGTGATAAAAGTGGGAACTTCTTCCTAAAGTTGAGGATGAAACCTGTGTCATTGGGTACCACAAAGCCTGGGGTCCCCCAGAAGAAAGGGGGCACCGATGGGATGAGGTTTTCTGGTTTTCCCCTGAAGCAGCAGCTCTGGTGCACTCAGGGAGCTGCGTGTGATATCCTCTCTTCCATCACTCCCCAGACCAGGGGAGCCCCTGTTCCACCCCAGCCTGGCTGCAGGGGGTTCCCCAGGAGCCAGCAGGGACCAGTGCCTTTGGAGGAGACAAACAGGAACCACGAGCAGGTTTTGGTGGAGGTTGGTCTCCAGCCAAGAGCCAGCTCTGGTGAGAGATGAACTCACACATGCAGAAGCAGCTTCTCAGCCAGGGAAGGACCCAGTGACTACAGCTGTCCTGGAGAGGCTGAACTCAGGAGCTCACTGAAAGAGCCTTTGAGGACGGGCAAGTTTTGAAAGTTGCAAACACCCGGTCCAGCAATAATTCCTCAGCAATGACATCCTTGCAGCAGGAAAATATATTTTATTAAGGGAAAAAACCACTAAACAGAAGCATTAGTTTCAGAGAAACAACCATGCAAAGCCCACCAGAGCCACGGAAGCCAAAGGCCTTCTCCACAAACCCTGGGTTGCTTCCAAGGGTGTCAGCTGCCCATCCAATTTGCAAACACACTGGGCTCTCATTTTTAAAGACAGTGATTCCTGAATCTTGGGTAAGAAACATCAACATTGGAGCTGCCTTCCTCACCCCGATGAAAGGGAAACAGATCTATTACTATTTTTTCAGTAAATGTTTTTGCTGGCTCCGGGACCCGCTGGCTCTTCAAAGGCGAAAATTCGGCTCCATCCAGCTGTTCCCATGCACTGGGAGCGGGGCCGAGGTGGGAAACCAGGGCTGGCCGGGCTGTGATGGAGCAGCAGGCCAGGCAACGACAAGCTGGGGAGCAAAACCCATCAATCACTGCCTTGGACCTTCCCTGCCCCCTGCCAGGTCTCCCTTCTTGCCATGCTTGTGGCTGCAAACCGAGGCTCTCGCAGCAGAACCAGCAGCAGAGAGGAGCCCACCATGGGCCCTGCTGGGAAGGGGGGGGTTCAGGGCCAAAATCTCCCTGAGCCTGTTGTGAAGGCAACACCATCTCTCAAAGGGGCTCATTACGGACACCCTGCCCCAGCCAGGCTCCAGGCTCAGTGTTGAATGACTCAGGCTGGATGCTCACTGGGAAATAAATATTATTTGTGATGGAAACTTATCTGAACTCACTCCTACCACCATTTCCCCTTGCTGCATGATCCCTTCCCCAATGGTTCTCACCTGCAGTTTCGTGCATGTGTGACACTCCCATCTCAGAAAACTCATCTTTGTAAACATGGCCATGGCAAAATATTTCTGACAAGCAGTCGTGACACACAAACAGAGACCCTTAGGGTCCACAGTGCTTTTGAGTTCCTTATTTATGGCACAACAGCTCTTTTGGAAACCACCTGGATATCATTACCCTTGTTTCACAGATGGGATGGAAGAAATGGAGAGAAGTAAGCTTGCCTCAAGCAAATTCATGCAGTCACTGCTAGAGAAAAGCGAGCCCAGTAGCTGTGCCAAGCCCTGAACTGGTGCTCTGTGCATGAGGCTGTGCAGAGCAGCAAGTCATCTGCTTACCCATCCACCTGGTTTTTCACCTGGAGGTGAGGTACAGGGGAATCAAAAGATTAGTCCAAGGATGCCAAAGGCAGAGCAGGTTTGCCTCAGAAGCCCTAGGAATCCAATGGCAGAGCTAAGGTTTGAGTCCAGGTTCCGTGAGCCCTGACTGCAAGAGAATCCTGGATGCAACCTCACACACTTGAATATTCATGGAAAATCAGCGTTAGCAGCTCAGCCAGGGAGCCTGACAAAGATCTACCCAGCTGCTTTGCATCCTGGCCTGGGTATCCACACCAGGCTGCTGTGAGCGAGTGCGATGAAGAAAATTAAATGAAACTCCAGCCAACAAACCTGACAGTGGCCTAATTTGGAGAGGCACCGTGCCCCAGGCCGTGCCTGCGGCGCTGCGAGAGCAAACGCTTCTAAATGTTCGAAAAACCCCTTAATTCTTCTCCCTCATCCCAGGAGACTCAAAGCCCCGGGAGCATCTCCGAGTGCTTCCCCTGCTGTGACTCATCCAGCTGGGGATGTGCCAGCGCGGGGCCGGGTCGGAGCAGTCTGAAGGGAGCCAGCCCGGAGCTGCACATCGCTCCCAGCTAATTGCTTGTGATGAAGCAGTGTGCAGGGCTGCGGGATGGGGCTGCAAAGATCGATCAATCAGTCGGTCCCTCGGGAACACGGTGACGTGGAGTCACTCTGCACCCTCAGACACCTGCCTGGGACAGCCCTCAAGCAGGGGGAGAAGCCAGATTATGTTGAGACTGATGCACTTGGGTGATTTTGCTGGTCCTGCCGTATGATCTGCAGCCACTCAGGTCTCATCCCTTAGCTCTCCTACCATCCATCCACACGAGCCGTGTCCTCCCCGTGCCTGTTAACCTTGTGCATATTTTTAAATGATGCCATTTTCTTTGGCTGGCACAGCATTTTATTTCTTTATAGCACTGGTCTCACACAGTGTGGATGTTGCTTGGAGGGAAATAGATGCTGTAGGCTGCAGGGAGGAGGGGACGGACTGGCTCTCGAGGCTGTAACCCTGGCTTTGACATTGACTCACGACAGGCCAACTGCCCCTTCTCTGCCTGTAACATTCACAGTATCATTCACCTGGCTGCTGGAGGAGGTGAGAAGGTGCAATTTGCTTGAACAAAAAGCCCTTTTTTACCAGGTGGCACCGCAAAAGTGCAGCAGTCAGGGGAGAGGTGTGTTATAAATGCTCATATTATGTGCACATCTGGGGCAGACAACACTCCTGTGCCTTTGGGCCACCTCCAGTGCATGTTCCAGACACCAATCGTGAAGCTCAAGGCAGAAGGGAGGTTTTTCTGCTTTCAGGGTCTAAGGCATTTGGCTAAATTCAGCCTAACCTCAATTTACACATCTGCTCCCTTCAGGGCTGTGTGAGTCACAGCACTGCTCCCATGCCGGAGAGGACAAGGAACTGACAAAATGCCCTGGCACTTGCTCTTTTCTTTTCAAAGAAAGTTGCAAGGGATGTTTGATGCTGCTTTTTCATACTTGGTGATAAAGAGGTGAGGAAAGCTGGGTTCAGCTCCTTCCTGCCTCCCAGGGAATCATGGGAACCACTGCGCGCTGGGCTGCAGCAGGAGGGATGCACTGTGCCTGTGCCCATCCCTGTGGTATTGGGCCACATGCAGGAGCACTGCAGGGAGGGCACTTTGACCCCTCTCCCATGTCACGCCACAGCTGGACACATACCACAGCCAGCAGCTGTGGGCATCCAAGGATTCCCATCCCTCTGGCCACTTGCCTTGGGTCAGCTTCTGGACTAACTCACCTGAAACCACACCTTGTCCTAGATAGCACAGCATCTCCCACCTCTTTCCTCAGCACCACAGGCTCCACCAGCCTTTCCTGCTCTGCTCACCACGATGCAGGCGACCTGGCCCACATCCTCCTCCCCAGGCCTCCGCCCTCAGCCACTTCTCCCACACCACCTCCCTCCCCATGAACTTTCTGCTTCCCGAGGGAGCCTGCCTGTCCCCAATGGCCTGTTCCTCCCAGCCAGCCCTGCAGGAGCAGGCAGCTGGTGGCACAGTGCAGCTCCAGCTCGCTGCCATCCCTGCAAAGGGGGGAGCGTGTGCCCACGCTGCAGTGTTTCCAGCCACAATTGCCCTGCTCGAGGGTTTTTTCTGCCATTCAATGTGCCATCACATCTGTAGAGCCCCGCTGGGCAGGCGTGCTCTGGCTCAGCAAACTGCCTGGGAGGTGCAATGCTGACTGGGGCCGTGCCACCCCGGTGTGGTCCCACTGGGATGACAACAGCATGCTCAGCACACATTCCACACCATGACTCCTTCCTTTGCACAGCACCAAATTCTGCCAGCCCCACTTGTTGATTTTTACTGGGTTATTTCACTTGCTGGGCAGGGATCTCTACTCCCTTTCTCTGGGATGTGGGTAGGGACATGAGCCTTTCTCCACCCCGACAGCTGGAAAGGCACAGAGGAGCTCCCCTGCACCCATCCAGCAGCTTCTCAGCACCCACCAGGACAAAGCAGCTCTCAGAAAAAGCTGCTGTGGTTAATACGAAACAGTCATCACCCAGACAGCTCTTTACTGTGCAGGACAAGCTATCAACTGAGATCCAGCACCGGTAAAGCCACTCGCCCCCTGAGCCTTGTTCTGTGTTACAGCACTAGCTGGGAGGCAGCTTTTTATGAGATTATTAATTATATTTCTATATAAAGCTTTACATCTCTGCCTGCAAGTTGTCGTGTTGTGAAATATGATTAGGCTTTTGCGATTCTGTCCCAGCGGGTCCTTTTGTGCCTCCCCCTCCAGCCAAAACCAGGGTTATGGATCAGCCTGGAGGCAGCCAACACTGCACACTGCTTCCCAAGCAAAAAAAAAAAGGCCAGATTTGTCCCCGGTGGCAGACCCCAAAAAGCATACCTGGAGCCAGCCCAAGCCAGCTGGGCAGCCGGAGGAGGAAGAGGAGTTAATGGATCCCACCGGCTCTCACTCAGCAACAAACAACAGCGATTAACTGCGAAGTGCGAGAGACTAATTGGACATTTAACCCAACGCTGGCACAGGGGGCCTCGTACTGCAGCCGAGGAGAGGAAAGAAAGATTCACTCCTCAGCTGCAGGCTCCTCTAATAAGCCCTTTGCTGTAAGCAGATACGCCCCGTGCGCACAGCATCTTCCTACAGACAATTCTCACCCTGAGGGACGCGCGCTGGGGCCGGTGCTCGGCTTGGGCGAGCGGAGGAACTGGAGGAGAGAGGAGCTTTATGAAAGTTGACATGAAGAAAAACAGTCCCCGGTCTGGTTCCATTTGTCCTTTTTTTTTTTTTTGGTCATGAAAGATCTCAGCTCTCCCCGCAGTGCTCAGAACACAAACGTAGCAGCATCGATCATCTCGATGCAAATGAGCTGAAAGCGGCTGCTATTCCTCACTCGCCCATGGTGTGCCCGGGGCATGCTCAGGAGCCAGCCCGGCACCACGGGCAGCACCCACAGCCTTGGCCAGCCTCAGCTCCCCACAGGAGTTTTGCCTGGGTAAATACTCAAGGCCATTATTAGAAAGGCATCACAACTCAAAGCGTTACACGTACTCTCCCAAACACATGTGTTTAGAGCAGCAGAGAGTTCATCCTGTGAATACAGTGCTTTGGGCTGTGCCCAGATTATCTGCACATACTTGATTTTATGCCATTGCCCATTATTCAGTGAGCCAGTGGCTACAAACACAGGAAATCCATGGGGGCTATAGGGGTACAGCACCTCTTTGCCCAGTAATCACACCAAACGCCACACAACTGTCACATGAGCCTGACAGTCTGGGACTGGATGATGCACAAATCCATGGGCACTCTCCAGATAACCACTGAAGCATTCCCATCATAAATAAACATTCAGGAGAGCAGCGTTCATGTCCTTCACTATCAATCAGTATTCACTGATGAATTTCAGTTAGGGCAAATGTCCACAGAGACCACTTAACTCATTGCCCCATGGGCCTTTCTCTCCCCAGTGGCCACAAAGCATCCTTGTCCACATGTCATGTCCACAAAGATGATGCTTGAATCCACAGCTGGGCTCTGCCTGCTCCGTTCAAGCCCTCACACATGCTGGGTAGCAGGATGGAGGTTCCCAGGTGAGTACCGTGTAAACGTGAGGGTTTCCACTGGCAAAATTTCACAGGAGCTAAAGCCAGCAGTGCCAGCACATCTCACAGGCAGCCACCCAGGACTGCCACAGCATCAAACAGCCCTCCAGCCACAGCCACACGTTACGTTGTGCCTCTGTCTCAACCTCCCTTGCAGAGCAAGACCTGGATTTTCTTCCAACTTGGCCTTAAATCAAACCGTGGGATGGAAGCAGCCTGTGTGCATGGCCAGGTACATCAGGGTTTGGTAGCATTTGCTGTTCCAGGCTTCCAGATGAGAAGACAGGACTGAACATCACACAACTCGGCTCTGGCAGTGGGAAAGGCTCTCCTGATGGGTTACCCCAACACCCCGGGCTCTGCAGGAGCTGTCTGCTCAGGCTCAGAGCACTCCCTCTCTTTGAGAGTCACCACTCAGGGTGGGTTCCCCCTTACTCCTCTTCATCACCTCAGTAGCCAGCCCAAAGTATAGCCTGGGCGTGACTAAAAATTACCAAGTGGTTCAGCACAAGGCTAAAAACTTGCAGACAACAAAAAGAGGGGCCAGAAGGAGAGTCCAGCCCACCCTTGTCCAGATAAGGTGCTCACACAGCAGGGATCCTCAGCTGTCCCAGGTATGTAGCCATGATTTCTTAATGCTTCGCAGACTTTGTGGGTCCATATATCAGCGCACCCTGCCAAGGGAGCTCGGCTAATGAGGGTGATTTATGCAGCGGTCACTAATGGGTGACCCAGGCTCACATCAATCTCTCCAGGAAGTTCCTGAGGATCGAGGGAGATTATAGCTCTACTGCCGTAAATATGGGAAGCGGTGCAGTGCCGGGGAGAGGGGAGAGGGGAGAGGGGAGAGGGGAGAGGGGAGAGGGGAGAGGGGAGAGGGGAGAGGGGAGAGGGGAGAGGGGAGAGGGGAGAGGGGAGAGGGGAGAGGGGAGAGGGGAGAGGGGAGAGGGGAGAGGGGAGAGGGGAGAGGGGAGAGGGGATACAATGCTTTGCCAGCAGATGAGCATCAGGCAGGAGCATCCCAGCCGTGCACCAGTCTCACCAGCAGCTGTGATACCTCCACATAGTGTCCAGCTCTGTGCTGCCAAAATTGGAGCAGGGGACGAGGACTCATCTCGAGCAGCAACAAGAGATGGTGCTGAAGGTACCCCAGGGCACCTCTGGCCTCCCACTGCTTTGACACGTTGCCACGATGCACAGCAGGTATCTCTCTCTGTTCCTAAACTGGGATCCATCCATCTGCTGGGTGTGGGACCTCTGGGTTGGGATGTCCCACACCAGCCTCCCTGCAGTGGGCTGTCCTGGTAGGGACGTGGCACTGTTTAACAACTGGCCTTATGCTGAGGCAGCCAACCAGCACACAGGGGTTTTACTTTTAAAATAAAACATCCTGAGCCAGCATCATTTTTACAAAATGCAAACAGTGAAGGAAGGGTTAAGCCAACCATGGCCAAAAAAAAAAAAAAAAAAAAAAAAGGTGGAAATGGAGATACAGAAGGATAAAAGGTCTCTCAGGAGGGGTCAGCTTGAGAGGAAGAGAAACCAAAGAGAGAAAAGGAATTTGCTTCTACAGAAACCCCAAAGGCCTGAAAGTATTTGTGAACCAAAGCGCCAAAGAGAAGGGGCACAACCTGATGGAGGTGGCACATCCCCAGGAAGCACAGTGACTGTGCCACCCAGACACAGTCCAGGATGAGTGGGGGCAGCCTATCTCCTAGTAAAAGATGCAGAAACAGGAAGAGGAGGCTGGCAGCCTCAGCAATGGGGCAGAGCAAAAGGCTCCAGCAACACCTGAGCAATGGCACCAGTAGCTTTCTCCTTGGCTTGTGATCATAAGTCAATATGGTGGGTTAAGAATGAAATGAGGGGCATTTAGGGTGCTGATACCTCCTGCCCTTTCCTCTCCACTTAAAGCTGACTCTTGGGCTTGTTGCTATGGGTAGGAAATACATGGTGCCCTAGATGGATGGGGAGGAGACCTGCTCTGCTCCTCATGGTGATGCTAAATCTGGCCTCATGGACTGGGAACAGATGAGACTCAGGGACAAAGCCCTGCTTTCAAGGTGATGCCTCTACCCTTGAACACAACTGTTGCTAGGAATGTCCTGCTAGGACAGAGGCTCCTGCTGAGGGACCAGGTCCCATCCCACCGCATCGTTTGGGACGTTGGTGAGAAATAGTGAGAACAAATGGGAGCACAATCCCCGGGCAGCTGGCAGCGAGGGCGGCTCTGATGGATGCAGTGCCTCCACCCAAGCCTCTCTGCTCAGCTGAGCACCGTGGGCACGGGCCATCAGCTCTTCTGGCGTGGTTTTCTCCTCTTGGCATTGTCATCCTCCCTATAAAATACATTAAATATTTAGTGGAGGAGAGCACTGGCGCTGTCCTCCTCCACGCCAGGCAGGAGTTGGTGCCGTTGGGAAGCGATCCCTTCCCTGGCACTGAGAAGGGTGAAATATGTATTGAGGAGCGGAACGGCTCCAAAAGGAAAGACAGAGAGACAACTTTGTTGTCCTGGCCAAATCCCAGCCTGCCAAAATTCCGCTTTCTCTAGAATGTTGCCTGCATTTTCAATAAATAACGACAAATCCAAACAAATTCCAATCTCTCCCGTTCCTGCCTGAACGGTTTCAGCGCAGGCTGCGCAGACACCTGCCGCATCCAGCCCGGCAGCGGCTGCCTGGCATTGTTGGGAGAATTGATCTTTGCGTAGAGCTTGCACATTTGTCTGTAAAGCTCATTAGGATCCGGCAAGATGAAAGGCTGTACAGAAATGTAAGATCATTATCGTTATCAAAAGAAACACAGAAAACGGCTGCTATAGAGGCAGATTTGTTTCCATATAGAAAGCTGTTCAAAGTTCTCCGAGAAGCTCTTTAATACGATGGCTGTTATATGAATAAACTTCAAGAGCTTCTCTCACGCTGGAGAAAACTTCCAAGGGCCCCTTTGCCTTTCACGTCTGGGGCACAAGTTTTCTTTGCCATTTCTGACACATCGAAGATAATTCAGTAAAGGGAAAGGAATCAGGCTCCCAGCCCTCCTGACTCACACAATCGTTCAGGTGGGAAAAGACCTTTAAGACCATTGAGTCTATCTGTAAACCTGACATTGCCAAGCCCACCACTACACCATGTCCTTAAGTGCCGTGACCACATGGGTTTTGAACCCCTCCAGGGATGGAGACTCCACCACTGCCCTGGGCAGCCTCTGCCAGGGCTTCACCAGTCTTTCAGTAAAGACATTTTTCTTAATATCCAATTTAAACCTCCCCTGGCACAACCTGAGGCCATTTCCTCTCATCCTGTCATTTGTTACTTGGTAAAAGAGTTCACCACCCACCTGGCTACAACCTCCTTCCTGGGAGCTTCAGAGAGCAATGAGGTCTCCTCTCAGCCTTCTCTTCTCCTAACTTAAATGCTGCTGAAGTTGTAGTGACCACCTGTGATGCTCTGGTCAGCAGAGGGACAGGACAGGTCATCAGGTGATGTGACCACGGACATCACTTGGCTCATCCCTGGCTGCCTTCCCACCAGGGGCTCTCCCTGAGCCTGGACAGAGGCACCTGCATTTGGGATGGGTCACAGTGCTCACCCCCAGCATCCACTGGGCAGCAGTGAGCAGCACCAGCAGCCCTCCAGGGAATAACAGTTTGGGTTTAAATACAACAAATCCACTTCATTGTGGTCTCCCCAGCAGAAATTCCCCATTGAGGCACCCCAGTGCACATCGCTGTTAGCCATGGGGGAAGGTTTATCCCTTCAGACACAGCCAGTGCCTGCCACTGCCTCACACCTCCCATTAGTGCATCCCAGTCACAATGCCAGAGACTTTTATCCATGGAGTTCTGCTTGCATGGATGCTCCAGGAGTCTCCAAGGAGCAGTTCCACCTGGGAAATCGCAGCCCCCTGCACCTGCAGCCTGCAAAGAGCAACTCGTTGCTCTAAAAGAGGCTCTGGTTCCAGTGCCAAGACTCAGGCTGGGAGCTGCCTGCCAGGAATTTGGGTGAAGTGAATCTGTTCCTGCCTGGAGGAAGCAGAAGAGTTAAACTTGCTCAAGGCACCATATTTTTCCAAGAAGAATCAGTTCTTCCCACACAGGGTCATTTCTTTTTTGAAAACCAGCCTCTCTTTTATCCACAAGAAAATCTGCTCGTAATTATAAACCAAGGAAGAAGAGGTTTCTGGAAATATTCATTTGCAGCTGAGCCATTTTCACCCTGGCACAGGCAGAGCCAGCCTTCCTCACTCCCATCTGTCGCGTTCGCGCCGAGCGCGGCGGCGGCGATGCCAGCCAGGCTCTGCCACCCAGCGTGGCACGCTCAGGCGGGAGAACATGACACCACGGTGGGATGAGGAGGGGGGGACCGCCAGAAAACTGGGCAGGACTTGGAGCTCGCGTCCTGCCCAAGATGTTCTCCTTACACATGAACAGCTTGGCACCACGAGGGGCAGGGAGGGGGAAGGAGGAGGAGGAGCAACACAGGCTCCGTCTGAGCTCCATTGAGGAAGGGATGAAAGGGAAGAGACTCACGGTGCTGAGTTTGATGGGACCTGCAGGGCTGGGGACCAGAGCACCATTGCAGGCAATGCCTGCATCGTAACGGCAGCGACCTGGAGCCACTTGGGCCAAAACCAAGCAGGAAGCATTCGCCCTGCCCACAGGGTACCAAGCCCAGGGGATGGGTCCTTGTTACTCCTGCAAGAAAGCATCTACAGCTTCTCCCAGCATATTTCTGTCTCTTCCTTAGCTGCATCCCATTTACATTGCCACGAATAAATCAATCTGCTTCTTGGTGCCTACACCCTCAAATATTTATAGACTGTTATTATACTTTTCACTCCCTCCCTATACACACATGCCCTTTCCTTTAAACGTCTCTCCACCAAACTATGTCTATTTAGTTCTTTTAATCCCTCCCCATAAATCTACTCTGACCCATTCCCTGCACTGTATCCATTTATTTCCATTAATGAGAGGCACAGCAGGCTCAGTGTGGTGGATGGTTAAGGCACAGGGGCTGTTGTCACTACCCTCCATGGCACAGTGCTTGGGGACCAGGGCTCAGAGCATCTCCTGGGCACTGTAATACACAGCTCTGGGTTCCAGTCAGACTTGGGCTTTCTGCCCTCTTTGGATTTTGCATTTTCTTCTTCTTTATCTTTTTTTTTTCCCCACTTCTCTCAACTGCAAATGACAAAATTGTGAGCAGCTCCCAGACAACTTGCAAACCCATAAATAAGCTCTTTTTGATGAGTGAATTTAAACTTCCTTTCTTATTTGCATCTTGCCTGGGAGCAGCTTGCAAGTATCAGAAAACCAGAAGCCTGGGAAGGTTGTAAGTTGAGGTTCGGATGCACACTCCACATAGGTTCCTTCCTCAGTTTGGCAAGCCCAGAGCTATCAGGAGCAGCAGCCCTGTTCCCCAAACCTCCACACTTAACATCCCCTTTTGGGAACCCTCCTGGAGCTCTGCCATTGCTGTGGGGATGCCAATATATGCAAAGCAAGCACTCACCATGTGTGAGACCCCAGTGGGGAGAAGATTGCAGCCCTTGCCATGCAGCACCCCCACAGCATTGCTCCCCATCCTCGCCTTCCTCTCCAGGGCTGAGCACTCGCAAGCTGGGACAGGGATGGGTGAAAAGTTCTGCTGCACGCGGGGAAGGAACGTGCTCAGCACGGCAGCTCTGCCACAGCCATGCAAAGTTTGGTTGTTGAATGGGAAAGAAAAGTTTATCTTTAAGAAGGGAATAAAAGGGGGAAGAAAGAGACTGCTGAGGGAAGCATGTTTGCAAGTGCCAGGCAGCCACAAGCAGAGCTGCAAAATGTATTCATTTATAATTTGCTGTAATGAAGCTGCTTCAGGCAGCAAAGCCCCAGTGGCCACAGCTGACGGTGCTGGTGACACGGAGCACTGGGATTACAGCCTGCCCATGGAGTCCTATCCCTGGCAGGATAACCCACGAGTTAATCATAAAAAACAACCGATTAAACAGTCTGGTGAAGCCACTGCGAACCATCAGAAAGGCTACGGGGATTTAGTGAGCTCAGGATGGGTTTTCCAGTCAATGGACCAGACAAATACACTTACCCACACAAAACCCCACTCTATCACGTGTTCCTGCAGCGACACAACAGCAGGCAGGGAGCTGGCAGGGTTCAGTCAGCACAGCACAAGTCACAACAGGCTTCGGAGGGCCAGCCAGGGGACCTGCAGGAGAATTTTAAGAAGAGTTACAGTGGTAAGAGTATTTGGGCCATCCCCAAGGCTGCAATGGAGCATCATCCCAATCCATGGCTTTACTTCCTTTTGCCCAGATAGAGATGACCGCTATGGAAAGCATCTCAGACATCCTGCAACCACTCCAGTCCTCCAGCTGCTCCTCCGGGCCACGACTCCCTTCTTCCCTGCATCCCCCAGCCCTCACCTCCGCAGGTAGCCAGGCACTGTACGGGGCAATTCCTGCTTCCTGAGAAGGCTGGAGGAGGGGATGATTACCCTGAGGTCACCATGGGATGATGATGATGGGCCACACAACATCCCCAAGCGCTCAACAGCTGCCCGTTCCCTGTGGAGGGCAGAGTTCCCCGGGTGGCTCACGCTCGGCTGCCTCGGTCAGAGCCTGGCAGCAATCCCATCCCCAGTGTCAGAGGTGGCTCTGCCAGACAAGCACTGCCTGCCTGTCACCTGCGGTTGCTCAGCTCACGGCGGAGCAGACCATCATCTTATTGGATCTGTTTTGGTTTAGTAGGCAGGAAATACATCCACTGAGTAGACCCATGTGTCTCTGAAGGACCTTTCTTCCTCACACTGGCACCCACAGTGTGTCACCCACCATGGCTGCAGAGGACACATCAAGACCTGCATGCCAAGAGTTTGTCAGGGGGGCTGAGCAGGAGAGAGAGATAATGCTTCAGCAAGGAGACCATTACCACCAGCACAGATCACTAATAGCTGAGCTCCAGCTTGGGGCTGCTCCTACCTCTTCCTTCTCAGTGTTTTCAGTTTTGGCCTCTCAAGGCTATGGATATTCTCCATATAAGAACCTTTAACCCCCACTGCAGCAACTGCTTTTTCATCCTCTTCTTCTGTGGAATCCTGAATCTTTCAAAACCTGTCTCCTGGCAGAAGTTCATCCTTGCTCCAGCCCCCTCATCCAGTCCCTGAAACTCTTCCATGACAAAGCATCAGCCCCTGAAAGATCTCTCTTCACAAACATTCCCTTTCTGTATGAGAAAGGTCCTCAACCCACCTTCAGTTCACGACCTCCACCTTTCCCTACAAAAAGGGAAAGACAAGCCTCCAGCCCCTTCATTTCTGAGGCACCTTCCTTTCCCATCCAGCCTCCCAGTACTTGGCCACTTCTCCAGTTCCACCCACCAGGTGCTGCTTTGTATGGCTAAGCAAAACCCTGCTCAGCTGGAAGTCCTTACGAAATTAAAACAACTTCACTCCCATTACAGCAGTTTGTGATCCTCTGCAAATTCTGGGGCTTGCAGCCACGTGAGCAGAGTCCGTATCAGACAGGCTTTTTGTTCTTCGTAGCGATGCTTGTGCTGGAGAACAAGCACCACGTTACTGCCCTTGGCTGCTGCCACGGTGAGCTGGGATCTCTCTGATCTGTGCCCTAGTCTAGGGCAGGTGAGACAGACCGGTGTCCTCAAGCGAGGGTTACAGCTCCATCAGGACAGGAGCTGCTCCCTGGGTATCCGTCCTCTGAACAACGGGGGCTGTCATTATCCTTTGGCCCTCGCACAAATTGCTCATTTGACTTCGAGCTCCGAGTGCTGACTCGCTGGCTCAGTTTGGAATTGGGGCTTAAATCAAAGAATTTCCCTCAAGGGATCTGGGGGAGATGGAGACAATTAGATTTGAGCCCTGAAGTTTTACAAGTCTAATAAATTTCCTGGTAGCCTCCGGCTGCCGGGCTGCTGTGCGAGAGCCGGGAGAGAGACCTCGATGAATGAAAGCAAGAGTTTCTCAAGACAGGAAGCCACACCGGCACAACACAGGTCTGTCTGCAGGGGCACCGGCTCGTCTGACCCTCCTCCTGCTTCTGCTGGCTGCTCTGCATCTGGGCTGAGCCCTGGGGATGGAGACATTGCATCCCTCACATCGCACCAGGACCGTATCAGTGGCACAGTAAGCAGCTGGGAGTGATGGTCTTGGTTGTCCTGCATCCTGCTCCTGCTCTGTGCATCCACGACAGCCTCAGGGCTGTTCGGTGGCAGAGGAGGAGAGGAAGGTCAGAGCCAGCAGTGTGGAGGGAAGCAGCTGGCTGCTCGCTGCTGGAGACAGTGAGAAAAGAGCATCATCTTAATTGTGCTTCATGCGGCACTGTTAGAAAAGGGTCATTGCAGAGAGGTTATAGAGGTGTTGACACCAAAGCAGCTGGGGGGACGGGACAGAGCAGCACAGGAAGAGTGAGATTCTCCCCACAAGTAGGATCATTTCCTATGCTCCTTGGAAGGCACAGCTGCTCGTTATCCTGCCAGAGCTGCTCTTCTGACTGGACACCTAAACACACCCTTCATTTGCTTCAGCAATTCTAATGGAGAAGGGGATGGAGAAGGAAGATCCTTTTCTCCAGGAAATCCACCTTCTGAGAGCTTCTGCAGCAAACCCTCAGCTGCTACTGCCGAGCCTGGTCCCCGAGCTGCGCTGGGCAGGGTTGGTGTCTCCTCCCATGGGCAGATGAGATGGGAGCAGCTTTGCCAGCCTCTGCTGCGGGCTATCCCCGAGGGGAGCACCCACCCTGGCACAGTGACCTGCCTGTGCTTGTCTGGGCTCTGCGTGGGGTTGCGAGACAGGACCCCCGGGGTGCTGTGTCCCATGCACCCAGCTGTGACAGCACAGTCAGAGGCTGAGGCAGGGATGTGGAGCCCAGTGAGGAGGGGTCGGGTTCTGGGTCTGGCAAGTTCTGACTCTCCTTTGCTGGGCGAGAGGGGCAGAGCTGCACAGGAAGGGAAAAATGAAGGCGAGCCTGTGGTTCCCGGGGAAGTCTCCTCCTCTGTTGCCTTATCACGAGTGTGTTGACACCGACTGTGCCCTGTCCCTGCCCTGAAGTGGCAGAAGTGGTGATCCCAGTGCCAAAACATCTCTGAAGAGGAGCAGAAAAAGTGCTGATCTGTCCTTCCCTTCCATCGCAGGAGAAAAGCCCTCATCTGGCATCAGCGTGGCCACTGGAGAAAAGCACCTTTGCTGCTTTAGAGGGCGGCTCTTGGCTCCATCCCCTCTTTTCCGGCTGCCTCCAGTGTGTGTTTAACACAGCATCGCTGTAAATCATGTATTCCTCTGACACGATGCAAAATGAGTTTTGCGCTCCCCTGTCTTCCCACTCTTTTCCAATCTGAGCTGGATACACTGCAACGGGGATTAGCAGAGACTTATTTAAGGAGCCAGTCAACTCGAAACCATTGCTCATGAAATCAAGAGGTCTCAACGAGTCCTTCACACTTGTTGCTGGTGACCATAAATCCCTGTTTCATGGGGGCCTTTCTCTCCCTCCCTTTTTCTTTCCTCTTTCTTGTTACAGCCAAACAACAGTGGGAAACCCACTGAAGCCCTAAGGACTGATACAGGGGAGATGGAGCAGGGTCAGATCCTGCTGTTGTGTGAAGCAATGGGAGAAAATGCTGGCGCCTTCCACGGGGGCAGGATAGGACCAGATGGCTTCTGTCTTTGTTTCTTCTAGGTTTTTTCCCCTCCTTTCTTTCCAAAGGCGGTGCAGATGGGGAAGGAGCAGGTTATGCAAATGCTCCTCGGGCGGCTTTACCTGCCGTCACCCTGGCAACGAGGAGCGGGCAGGACGGGAGGGCAGCGGGGAGAAGGATGCTGGCTGCGGGGAGAGGGATGCGGGGAGTGGGGTGTAGGGATTGGGATGCAGGGAGAGAGCAGTGGGGTGCGAGAAGCAGGATGTGGGGCTACGGGCAGTGGGGAGCAGGGAGAGAGCAGCAGAAGTGGGAATCGGGCAGTGGGGAGTCGGAAGCAAGGAGAGGGGAGAAGGGGCTGCAGAGAACAGGGCTCTGGGCAGGGCAGGAGGCAGTGGCCCTGTGGGGAGCAGGAACTGGGTCACAGGCAGTAGGGAGCGGGCGGTGGGAAGCGGGGAGCAGGGAATGGGGTGGGGTGGGAGGGGGAGCGAGATGCAGGCAGGGTGGGAGCTGGCAGCAGGGCACAGGCAGTGGGAGATGGGCGGTTGGGAAGCAGGACATCCAGCAGCAGGGAGGGGATCAGAGGGGAGGGGGGCACAGGCAGCAGTACATGTGCAGTGGGACAGCCCCCCGAGTCCCTCGTTGCAGACAGGCAGCTCCAGCAGTGAGGGCAGAGATTAGGGTCCTTTTCCCCTCAGGGCAAATTGCTCTGCAGAGTCAGCACCTGGGTAGACATCCTCACAGGTCCTCTCTTCTGCAGGACCAAGGGGACGATCACCCAGCAGTAGCTCAGAACAGAGAGCAGCAGGTAATGAGGAAGCCTTATCACCACTTTCTGTTAATTTTCCAAGTGCACCACAAAATAATATAGTTCTGGGGACATGTGTAACTAATTAAATGGTACAGGGAGAAGAAAACCACTGATTTTTATAGAGACTTTGAATTATGTCTGGAGGTGAAGGAGTCAGCAGGCTCAGGGGATAATTAATCACCAGAGGTGAGATGCCCTGGCTCCTTGTGCCAGTGCCCGCTCCCAGCTGCCAGACCTCGAAGGGCACCGGCCACCACCAGCACTGGGAGCAACCCAGGGAGTTGGTGTGGGGTTTTGGGGTGTCTACAGTGCCCTGGGCAGAGCCACATGCCTGTGGGGTGCAGGCACGGGCACTGCACTTCTACTGCTTGGAAATTTTGCCATAGTCCCTTTTCAGTGTGCTTCGTAAGAAGACAGCAAGAGCTTTCATTAACTCAAGAGATGCCTCTGGTGTAGCTCTGCTGGAAATGGCCAAGGAGATAGATACCCTCCAATCCCTACATTAGTTCACATCCTTTTCCCGTCTCCTGTGAACACTAAACCCAAATAACCACTCTGCCTGGCTGCGGTAAACACAGCCTTTCCCTGCTCGCCAAGGAGGAACACGATGCATTTGGGGCACATCATGGAGCAGCCTCCTCCACCTGGCCATGATGCTCAGGAGAGGTCCTCATGGACCTACTCCCACTTCTGCTGCTGCTCTATGAGCTGTCTGTGAAGCTGCGTCCAAGAGGAGCAAGGTGAGGACCAGCCTTTGGCTAAAGTCAAGCTGATCCTTTCTCCTGTGCAAGGGACCATCAGGAGAGGAGGCTCCCAGCTCCTGTCTGAGCTAACCAGGCTGTGGAGATGGCATTGCTGGCTGCTGCCCCTCAGCTCTGAGGCACCCTGGTCGGACAAGGAGCTGCCTGAAGATGCTTGGCTTGAGCGAGGAGCAAGGAGATCTCATCGTTCCTGACCCCAGCCTGCTCTGGATACCGTGTGTGGAGCAGAGGAGCTGGGCTCCTGCCCCAGTCTGTGCTCAGCTGGCCCGAGGAGGCTCCTGACTGTCTGATGCAATCTCTTGTGGGCTCCGCCAGGCAGTGCTTGCTGCTCACCTGGGGAGCCTGAACATGTACAAGTGGGCAAGGCAAGGGCCTCGCTGCCCTGTCAGGGAAGGAAAGGAAAATTATTACCTTCTCCACTGTTTCCTCCCCTACAGGCCAAAGCCCTCATGGGGTAAAAGCCTAGAAAAATCCAGAAGAGGGGAAAGTCACCCAATTGACCCCAGTCTGGCCCTCACACCGTGCCTGGCAGGAGGGAAGATCTGAGGGCTTTCTGCTGCCAGATTTGCCTGTGAGATGCCCATCCCAGCCTGCAACGCGGGCAGCGTGGGCAGCGTGGTCATGTTCTCTGAGGAGTGTGCAGGCATTTTTGAGAGATGACCAAAAACTTTCCGGTGGAAATCTCTCATCAGGAAGTGCTGATTCCACACATTGGAAGGACTTTGTGGACACATATATCTTTCATCAACGCGTTTTGTGAATAATTATGCAAACATGCTACGAGGTCCAGGAGTTTAATTTCAATTTTAGTATTTTTCCTGTTAGCTGAAACATCAAAATCAAAACTAAATGCTCCAACTGCTTCAAAAAACTCTTCCAGACTTTGTGAGAGGACTTTTTTAAAGATGATTCCTTTATGTTTTGGGTGAAATATTTGTAAAAATGTTACATGTAGGTGAGATGTCAAGATTTGAACTTCTCCCAGAGAGTGAACAAAGAGGTGTCAGGGCTTCCTGGCTTCCGCTTTGCTGCAAACCTGCCCTTCAGCCCACTGTGGTGTGAGGATGTCAAGGAAGGACTGGAGGCCTGATGCACATTTGAGCAACAGTTGGGTCAGGGCCGTGGTGTTATGCCCTGTATTTATTACTCTGTGCCCCCAGGGACTGCCCTGTCCCCCTCTGGGTGAGGATGTGCCACCGTGTCAGGCCAGCGGGAAGGGACTTTCCCCACCTTGGCACCAAGTCCCAGCAGGACAGTGACCTGCTGTGGTGAAGGTGCTTTGGTGGCCTTTCCCGTACCACCACAGCAGTGAGACACCCTCTCAGTTCCCAGCTCGGGAGCAGCAGTGAGCGGGGCGGTAACTCTGAGCCCTTTCAATTAGCGTTTGGCTTTCCTGCACTAATCGGCTATTAGAGGTGTTCCTAACTGGCACCCAGGGGCCCTCCCAGCCCATCTGAAAACTCATTTCCATTCCTGACCAGAGTAATTGATGTCCTATTTTCCCTTCATTCATATGCAGATGATATGGGAAGACCAGAGAGAAGCAGAGTGGGATGGAGCAGGGGGCTGTCCCCGTGTCCCTCGCTGCTGGCTGCTGAGCTGAGCCCACCACACCGGCTTCACTAGAGCCAGGCTTTGTCCCTCTGAAACCCATCGACGTGGGGTCTGCGTTGGGGGATAGGATGGGGGGGCAGGCCAGCAGCCTCTCCATCCCTGAGGAATGTCTGCTTGAACAGTCAGCTCAGCCACAGTGAGACAGATCTCTGCCGTCCACTGTGGTCCCAGGGTGGGCATTTGTCTGCCTTGCTCTTGGTAGTTGTCACAGGGATTGTCACAGTGCATGGCAGCCCCACCGCCAGGGCAGCCCCACATGTAGGTCCTTGCTTCTTGGGGCAGCTTGGGGACCTCCCTGCCTTTGGGGGTGGCACATCCAAGGGGACGGAAGAAGGGTGGGGGCAGAATCATAGAATCACAGAGTGGTTTGGATTGGAAAGGACCTTAAAGGGCATCCAGTTCCACCCCCTGCCATGGGCAGGGACACCTCCCACTGGATCAGGGGGCTCAAAGCCCCATCCAATCTGGCCTTGAACACCTTCAGGGATGGGGCAGCCACCACTTCCCTGGACAACCTGGGACACAGCCTCTCCGCCCTCACAGGAAAACATTTCTTCCCAAGATGCCATCTCAGTTTCCCCTTTTTCAGCTGAAAAACGTTCCCCTCATCCTATCCCTGCAATCCCTGATCAAGAGCCCCTCCCCAGCTTTCCTGTAGGCAATGGACTCATCCTACAGGATGCACCCACCTTCTGGAGCAGAGCCGCAGGGCTTGGCTGCCTGGAGGTCCCAGCTCCACATCCCACCAGCTCTGCCAGACAGAGTTCCCCTTGGGTTTTCCAAGCTTTCTCACCACCTTTCTTCACAACAAGTCCCCTTACTTGCTACGAGGACAGTCCTGCCCATGGCAGGGAGCCCAGACAAGCCAGATGGAGCATGGATGCAGCAGCATGGGAGGGCAGGGTCCCTCGGCTCCCAGGGGACAGTGACTGATGAGTGTATTAGGTTTGAAAGAGAGCAGGTGACAATGGAGAAGCCCCCTGGCAGCTGTGTCTTGATACCGTGGGACAGGAAACACTGATAGCCCCAAAGCAGCCACCTCACAGCAAGGCACTGAGGGAGCGAAGGCAGGGACGGGAAGGATGAACAGCACCAGTGCTGCGGGGCAGCTGCTGCCACCAGAGTCGGTGTGTGTGGGCGTGCATCGCCATGAACTTTATTTCTGCTTGGTTCTGGGGCTTGCTGGGCACCGGGCACACCTCTGAGTGCCTGCCCACCCTCCTCTTGGTGCAGCAGGTCTGTCCAGTCCCTGCGCTCCCCGCGCCTCGCCCCGCCGGCAGCCCCGTCCCACTGCCTCTTGTCTCTTGCTGCAGCTGTGAGTCACAGCCAGCAGCAGAGCAGGAAGGGCAAGGCTCGGCATTCAAAGGTTCCCCTCCAACAAGAAAAGCTTTTCCAGCCACTGGGGAAGAGAGATGTTTGCTTCTGAGGTGCCAAGGAAGCACTGCAGTGCATGCACAGCCTCACACAAGTGTGCTCTGCACCGTGCACGGGCGCAGGTGCCCGCTCAAGGAGGAAAGTGGATCTGCTATGGTGCCCGGAGTGTGTCCCAAGAGGGAGGTCTCGCATTGTTCTTCTTCCTCCAGCCCCTTGGGAGGCAGAGGGTCTCCTTCAGACTGACCTCTACCTGTCTGTGCCACAGCTGACCATGCAAAGGCACCTGCAGCTCAGCCCCCTCCTCCCCACCCAGCCAAAAGAGTATAGATGAGATGCTCAGGGCATGAAGGAAATTGAAAAGGAGCACTGAGAGTCGTGGCCAAAGTCCCTGGAGCATCTCAGAGACACAGTCTGTATCCCCTCTGAATTTCCTGCAACTGCACATCTTGTTGAGCCTCTCCTGGGAACATGATTTTATTTGAGGTAATTTAATTTTGGGGCACTTTTAAAGTAATTAAAAGCAATGAATGAAGAAAAAGCGAAAAATTAGAGGAAGGATTACCAGAGCTATGAGGGAATTCCCAAGGAGAATGCAACCCCAGTGCAATAGGCTTAAAATCTGCTCTAAACAGAAGTGGTTTTTACACTGCTCTGCACAACCAGAGGCTGAAGAATGAGAGTTTATCCAAGATACCAGGAGCAAGGCACTGCCAGAACTCCAAGTGTCTATCCCTGTGCTGGGAGTGGGAGGAAAACCTGCAGGACAAAATCCAGGACTTGCTCTCTGTACTCCTTCCAGAGCTGGGGAGCAAGGATGGGTGCTGAGACAGCAGTCCCAGTGGGCAGCAGACCACCATGCGCGGTGAGGTTGGCTGCTTCGGTGGAATTTGGCAGGGTTCCTGGGGAACAGGGAAGCTGCCCCGCTTGGATGAGTGTCTGGGATGTGTCTTGATGAAAATCAGTGCAGGATCGCTCAGACAAGTTTCGCTGCCAGGGTCACTGCGCAGCCTGCGGCCCATCTCTCACCTGGGGATGTGTGCTGAGGAAGCAGGAGACCCTGGCTGCACTCCAGGAATAGATAAGCTGTTCAGTTATAGGATAACTGGATTAACCAGGCTGTGTGGGGACAGCACATCACGACTGTGAAGCCAGAGATGTGGCTCTGATAAGCCCCTTGGCCTGTTATGATGCAATAGCAGATTCGACCTGGAGCAGAAATCAAGGTGAGAAATCCTGGTTGCTATGTCAGGAGCAGCACATGTGTCCAGGCTGATGCCTTTGTGACAGCTCACAGGGACAGAGAGGTATTGCTGGCTACATAATCCATCCCATCCCATCCCATCTCCCTTTCCCTGGTAAACTGGCAGCTCCTCCTGAGGATGCAGGTGAGCCCACCCTTCGCACTGGAGCACCCCGAGCAGCAACAGTGCCATGTGGGAGGGTGTAATGAGGTCACTGCAGCCACACTGATGTTAATTCAGCCCTACCCAGCTCAGCCACAGCAGCCCACGCTGAGCACCCCATGCCACAGCCCATCCCAGTTCCTTGCAGCCATTTCCCTTGGTTGTCCAGATGCTTCCCCAGCTCTGCTGGTGTTTGCATTGCAGCACTGCCTGGATTCCCTCCAGCCAGCGTGGGTCCCAGGGACAAGAGGCTCCTGTCAGCTGGTCGTTCTGCTTCAGACACTCCCACCCCTTCCCATGCCCAGCCTCCTCCCTCCACTTCTCAGACTCCTGACTCCTCACTGTGCCTCCTCCGGCACCCTCAGCTGAGCCCTCCCATCTTGGTACCTCGGTGGCTTTCAAAGACCCTGGGCAGTCACTGGCAGCTCCTCAGGCTCCATCTCACCTCCTGGCTGAACCTGCCTCGTTATTGGAGCTATCTCAGCCTTTGCAGCAAGAGCTGCTGTACTTCCCTGGAGGAACTACAGGGTTGTCAGTCGGTGGCCCAGGTGACCCATCTGGCTTTGCTGCTGGCCCTGGAAAAGGCATTTAATGCCTTTGGTTCTTAGTTTGTCCTCTGAGTCCTGAAAGTTGCACTACAGATCTAATGGACATGACCTGATTAGTTAATGCTTGGTAGACACTGTTCAAGGTAGTTACCTGAAGGCCAGGGTTGGAAAAAGATGAGTTTTTTCTGACTCATAATGAGTGGAACTGGGAAGGGAACAGCACAGAAAACTTCCTACAGCCACAACAGCTTCTTTAGGATCAGCTGGAGAAGGGAAAGTCTGCTCATCCTTGGGACAAGCAGCTCATTTGCTAAATTAAAGCACTGAGAAACCAATTTTTTGGGGTGTAATTTCTCACTTCGTTATACATGGTACTTACCCTGCTAATTGCTTGTGCTCAGGGCAAGCCATGCAGGGTATTTTCAGAGTTCACCAGAAACCAGGAGCTGTGCTGCTGCTGCACAGAGGGCTCACAGGAGCTGGTGATCCCTCCTGTGCAGAGGAAGGGCTGAAGGTCTCCTCCTTCCCAAGGACACAGGAACAGCCACAACACGAGCTGCTCCTGCAAGCACTACCCATGGTGTGCCAGCCCCACGCCGGGGAAGCCACCAGACATGGCCTGGCCAGCACAGTTCAGTCTCCTCTCCACTGGGCATCCATCAAGGTCTTTGCTGAGAGCCTCATTTTTCAAGCCATCCCTTTTTCCCACTGTCTTTACCATGCAGCTTCCCAGGGCATCTGGAATTATTTAAATAAGATGGATTTCAGAGATCAGTGAGTGAGGCTGGGCTCAAACCCATGGCCAAATCCCTTCATCGAAAGAACCAGCAGCAATGAAATATTCTTTCAAAACTTTTCCTGAGGAGTGGGTCCAACTTCCTGCCCCCAGGCTTTCGGATATCCTTCAGCTTGGTGGATGGGTGCTGTTTGGTCTCCCCATTGCTCCAGGACTCAACCAGCTTCTCTTAACGTCAGCCTAGGTATGACTACCTCCTCCTTTTGGCTGTGGCAGTGAAGCAATCCCTCATGCCACGGCAGACACGCCACGACAGATGGATGAAAACAGCCACCTCCGTCCTTCCGACAATGAGACGGAGAGGAATGAACTTGCGGAAAGGGAAGAGGTGTGAAGGGATGGGCAGAGACATGATGCTGGCTCTACTCATCCTGGGCCGTCACGTCTTGCTCAGTTTTCTTGCACTGTGAGGTGTTTTCTTTACACCAAAGATGTCTCCACTTTCCCCACAACACGGTAACAAGGCAACCACACAAACCAGAGGATGTGAGTCGGAGTGGCTCTGAGTGCATCGGGCAAATTTGATCCTGCCAGATTAGGGAAGGCATTAACGAGGCTTTGAGCCCTTGCCTGGGTCTCAGGTTTATATATGGCCACGGTCACCTCTCTGAGAGTGACATTGCAATACATCACCCCTGCCAGCCACAGCCCGCGGCTCCCTGGCACCCGGCCAGGCAAAGGTAATTTTGTGCTGAGTGATATCAGAAGTCAAAATGAGCCCCACATACTTTGTGTAATTCCCAGAGGCTGTAAAACACCTCGGCCGTCTCCCATCCAACATTTATGTGTTTTGCATTAAACTTCCTCAAATTAGTGCTAAGTGCATTAAAGTTGTAAAAATAGCCTGCACAAGACCCCATTAAATGCTTAAATATACGGACCTGCTGCACGGGGATCTGTAATTTAGGTTTAAATTCAGGAGCACCGTAACGCCCAGGTCCTGTGCTGGGAGCAGCCCGGGGAATACCAGAACCCTCCATCACCATGGAAAGGATGCGCTGGCCCCACCGCCAGCGCCCGGAGCAGCTTTGTTCCCAACAGGAGATTCCTTTGAGACGTCAGACATTGCAACTCTATTAATATTTGCTGGAGCATCGGATGCAGACAAGACAGGCTGGGGGGCCGGAACGGGAGGAGAGAGGCGGAGAAGAAGCATCCAAGCTTGGATTCGTGTCCCACTGGCCTGGCATGTCTTGGGGACAGCAGGGTAGAAGAGAGCCTGGGGGGACGTGGGCTGGCCCGGGCTCGGCTATTGTTAGGAAGCAGAAATGTCACTCCTGCCCCAGCTGCTCTGGACGAGGCTGCTGCCACGTTTCGGAGCAGCCCGGGGCGCTGTCAGAGTGTTGGCAGGAAGCGCTGCAGGGACCCTCTCTCGGCATTCAGAGCGGAGGCGCTGCTGGAGACAGCAAGGCAGCAGAGGCTGGGGGGCCTGAAGCCCATTTCCCAGTTCCTCCCAAGCCCTCCAAGCATCCTCCATCCCCTTGAGATGCTCTGCTAGACCCAAACACACTGTGACACCAGGAACCTGGCGCCATGCCTGAGTTTTTCATTTCATCTCATCTCCTCTGGCAACCCCGCATGTGTTTGGTGTTTACATCCCGGGATGCCTGGATACTCTCCCTCCTGGACCACACTCATGGAGCTTCCCAGTGCTTCCTGTCATTGGCTGACATCTTCCTCCCGATGCCATTTCCACTGCAGCCTTTTCCCTCGGAGCTCTCCCAGGAGTAACAGGGCAACTCCTGGAGCCGATGCCCAGGATCAGGTCTGGAAAGGAGGCTGTTGTTGGCCCACTTGGCCCCAGGTAGTCCTGCTCCCAGCCTGGACAAGCCCATGGGGCTCCTCCTTGCCAGGCATAGGCTGCTGGCACACAGGGTGGGCATGGGGCTCCAGGCAGGCTTCCCTGCCTACCCCCAGGTGGACTGCCTGGGCTACTGGGCTGGTCACTGCATTTTCTTCTGGTTTGGGCTGCAGAGTCATCTGTGTGAATCCAGACAAGCCTGGAGTCAAAATGTGCAACAAAATGCCTGCAGATGGAGGGACGGGGGTAGAAGGAAGGTGAACCTGCAGGGAGCCAGCTGGACCTTGGCAGGCAGGGCGGGCGTGCAGACAGAGAGGGCAGTGGGAGCACAGGGTGTCTGGGTGCTGCCATCCCCTCAGAACCCTGCGGCAAAACGAAGTCTCCGATCACCCACACAAGGCTCACAGCGGAGGGAAGGGAGATTTCTTTGTGTTTACTTTTCCCACTTGTTCCCAGAAAGGTGGGAATATCCTCCAGGCTGGCTCCTGGCCGAAGCAAGCTGGGAAACATGCAAACAGCCATAAAATCACCCAGCCTGAAGAGGAAGTAGTTCTGCCTCTTGTGTCTTTTTATAAGGGAGCAAACTATCAGCTCGGCCTTCAGATTAAGGAAAGCAGTTGGAGGGCCAGATGTTTGGCTTCTTTGGTACACTGGTTGAACTCCAAAGGCTCTGTCCCATTCCCTTTATCGTGCTCCTGCTACTACCATGCATCCCATACCACCTCCCAGTGCTTCCACAGGTCCATCCAGAACTCAGCCTGGTGGAGAAGAGGCTTCCCACCCCATCCCATTCCATGGACTTTGCTGTTATTATTTTTCCACCCTGTGGCCTCTTTCCCTTGCTCTGCTCCTGGAGCAGGAGGAGAAGCCCAGCAGTGATGCTCAGGATGGGTGCACAGCCAGGTCTCTGTGGGCTCGTGGCCATCAGATCCTGTGCTAGCTCTAGGAGGTACCTGTCCAGTTTTATTACTGTCACTTCCCAGCCTTTTGGAAACCTTCCCAAGACGTACTTACAGAATTACAGTTCCCACTCTGAAGAGAAAACAGCTAAAGCCTTGTTATAACTCCTTAATGTTAACATCTGAATGGAGGGATTATCCTTCCTTACAAAGGGCTACGTGTTTGTTTAACGCTGTTTTCACTTGTTTGAAAGTGAATTTTACAAAGTCTGTTTCCCTCCCCGCATCTCCCACTGGCTCCAGCCCTTCGGGTGCCACCAGGGATGGGGCAAACCCTGGTCACCTGTTTTTTTTCCATGCTGGAAGCGCTGGTCTCAAAACCACCCTGAGATCAGAAATTTGATTTGGTTTTGTACCAGGTTCTCCGTTCATCTGCATCCTCCCCAGTCCGTTACTGGTCACACTGGAGGGTCCTGGGGTGAGTATGGCATGGAGGGAGCTGCTGCAGTCAGAGCTGCTGATCCAATGGAAGAGAAATCCAGCATTAACAGGAGAAGAATTTGTCTTCCCCAGGTCGGGATTGCAAAACCACTCCCCACAGAAACAACATGTGGTGCCCTTTGTATCTTCTGTACCAAGCAGTGTCCCCATCCCAGAGGAGCCGACAGGATCCAGCCCACGACCAGGCAGGGTAGGGGTGGGAGCCAGACGAGAACAGACTTCCCTGCAGTCGGGAGCAGCTGCAACACAGTTTTCCTCACATTCAGCTCCAGGAAACAGAGAGATTGGGGAGAAATGGGAACGAAACTCCTCCAGATCTGCAAACCCTCCAGCGAGTCCGATCACTGCCATCTCCCACACAGGACCCCTCCACCCTGCCGGGCCGGCTCGGCTCGCACGAAGCTTCCAAAGATTTTTGACCAACTGTGTCGGGGTTTTTTAGCAGCCACGATGTTTATAAATGGTTCGTAAAATATTTATGTTATGAGCCAGTTTGCCTTGTTGGTTTAAAAAATTAATATAACATTAAGTCAGCTCAGATCATTTAGATTTTTAAAAATTGAGTTGAAAATTAAACAATGGTTGAATTTGTGGTGGGAGCAATGTGGCAGCAGGAATATTTATCACATGCAAAACAAATGGGACCGCCACTTCTCTGCCAAAGGCATCAGGATTCAGGGGTATTTTTATGCCCTGAGTAAATATTCTCAGTTTTTGGGGAATAGTTTTGAAAAAATAATAATAATGAAATCTGGTAGTTAAGGACAATCAAAACAAAGCCAAAAACATTGATGTCATAATTTAAAAAATACAGGAGAGTGGGAGATAAACTTTTACATTGGTCAAATATAGAAACTAATTATACACCGGAGCCCCTACAAGGATTTCTCTGTAGAGTCCCTCTGGTTTTGTCCTCTTTAAAGAACTGCTGATGCCTTCTGGAAAATACCGGTAAACAATCTGTTCTCAAGCAAAGCCTGGTCCTTCCCTCTTTCTTTCTCTTTTGTCTTCCACTACTTAGCCCCATGAATGGAAATAGAGGCTAAACCCATTTTTGTTGTGGTTGCACTTAGTGGTTGACACCAGAACCAGGCTATGGAGGAGGCTTCTCCATCCTCTCCGTTGTCACCATCCCCAGGCAGGGCTCAGGCCAGGGAGCAGCAGCAGCAATTTGTAAAACTGCAAGAAACACTGTTTTTTGCTTTCTTTTCTAAGTCCTTTCCAAGCCACAAGATCGTGGTGGTGCCAGAGGTCCACAGTCAGGCAGAGAAAGGGCAGAGTCACAGGAGGAAGAGGAGGAGGCGGGTTTTGGATGGTTTCCTCCTGCCCTCGAGACAAATGGTTCTCTTCATGACGGTACACGCTGGGAGCTGAAATAAGCCCTTGAATTTGCTTTGACAAAAGAGACAGAAAGGGGTGAGTGAGGAGGAAGAGCTCTTCTCATGGGGATAAATATCTAGTTGAGTAACCCTAGTTTGAGTAACCCTACCTAATAACACTCTTCCATTAAAGCTTGGTGTTAGTTGAGTCACCGGCAGAAGAATAACTCTCATTTTCAAGAACAACCAGTGATTTAGTGAGCCCAACTTGATGGCATTTAGAAAGCAATCAATTCTGTACGCTCATCCTGCCGACGTCAGGCGGCTGTCAAAGGTCTTGAGATGGGCACTAAAAAAAGCCCCTTTTTCTTTACAACTGCCAGGCAAACGCTCATCACAAATCTAAGAAACGTTTTCATGGAGTTGTTGTGCAAGAGCAGGCTTGTCCATTAAACTGTTAGCCCTGCCCATGGTTATAAAACCAGAGGTGAAGTGACTGAGATGGAGCAGCTGCCTGAGGAAGACGGGGGCAATAATAAACCTTGCAGAACACCGTGGAGGAGAAAGCTGACAGGAGTATCAGATCTGGCTTGATAAGCTGAAACCACCAAGGGAGCAAACCAATTACTTGCAGAAAAAGAACATAACAGAGAAGGATGGTGTGGATTGTCTTGCCAGTGGATGTGCTAGGGTCAAGGAGAAGGAAAAACAAGCCGAAGCAAGGCGTGGTGGCAGGGAAGGAGCCACCAACCTCTACTACTTCTCACATTCCTTGAATAGCTAAAATAATAACAATAATAAAATACAAACTAAACCAAAGACAGTGATGTCATCTTAGAAAATATTTAAAAGGGCTGCATTTTTTATACCAGTTAAATAAAGGCAGCGATTAATTAAATCCCAGCATGCCTTAAAAGGCATTTTCTCTCGCCGCTGTGTCTCCTTTCCATGAGGTGGTTTCTGTGCAATGGCGATGACACACCAGCATGGGAACAGGCTATTCCTGAATGAGAAAGGAGGTCACAGAGCTGAGGAAGGGCAAGCTCTGAGAAAGGGAGGTGAGAAACAGAGAGGTGTGTCACCGCGGAGGAAGGGTGATGGCCGGCGGGAAGAGGAACAGAGCAGCAGCCCTGCTGGGACCGGGTGCCTGGCCTCACCAGCACGGGTGGACAGTAGTCTGCAGGGTCTGAGGCACCAAAGTGAGCTGGGTGGAAAGCAGCCAGGGAGACCTCAGACTCCAGGTCTGTGGTGGATGTTAAGTAGGCAGCTATGGTGGCTTTTGATGTCCTTTCAACCATCCAATACCAGTCATAGTCAGAGAGAAGAGATGAGAATGCATGGGCCACCTCCTGCCAGCCAGGAGGAATGCACTGGGGCCACCACCAGTGCAAGTCCTCTCTCATCCCTGTGAGGAATGCTCTTGCCATGGGCAGCACCGACGTCTCCAAATGCCTGCTCTCCAAAGGAAGTGGCCCAGCCTGGCAGAGGAGCGGCCCCATGGGCCGGGCAGCAGCGGAGGAGCCTCTGTCTAAATTGCTTCATTTAATCTATTGTTCAGCTGACTACATTGAAAATGGAGCATGTAATTGTTTCCCCGAATAGAGTCGAACACCATTAAATGTTGGTCTGAAGCTTTGCCATCCAGCAAATATTCCAGCTGGCTGGGGATCCTCAGGGATTGGCTCCGCATCACCATGGTTACGGACTGTCCACAGCTTTATTCATACAGTTAATTAAAAAGCCTGTTTTACGAGGCGACTGTGCCCGGAGGTGCGTGGGTGTGATGGCCCTGCTGATGCCAGTCCATGAGTTCTGCATGACCACCACAGCCCGACTCTGCTGGGTGGGCACTGGGTACCTGCAGACAGCAGGAGATGCTGCCTGGAATGGGCATCCCATGCACAGGGCTGTGGGCTTCTGGGAGGTATTTTGGGTTTGAAAACAGGAGATCCAGCTCCAGGTGAGGTCCTGCATGGGGACTGCCTTCTTCCCTGGTTGCTCATCCACCTACTGTGGACACACCAGAAGTGGTCCTCAGGCAGCAGTGGATCCTCTGTGCTGATGGTGAGAGCTGTTCCCATTGGAATGAGAGCTGTGTCCATTGGCAGTGAGAGCTGTACCTGTTGGCACAAGAGCACTGTGTCCATAGGATCATAGACTCATAGAATCATGGAATGGTTTGGATTGGAAGGGACCACAAAGGTCATCTGGTCCAGCCCCCTCCAGTGAGCAGGGACATCTTCAACCAGATCAGGTTGCTCAGAGCTATTTTTACCTTCCAACCCTTCCAACAAATGTAGCATTACTGATGGCCCTTCCAGCACCTTGAGCTTCCCAAGATGAATCCCACTGTCCAGGGAAAAAGCCCCGTGGCCACCAGCAGTATGGGGGGAGCAGATGCCAGCAGCCAAGCATGGGCCATCACCCTTCCCACCCTCCCCATCAGCGCAGGGGCACCCCAGCAGTGTGGGTGCTACCAGGCGACCCTGAGGGGAGTGGGAGCAGGGAGAGCTGGTCAAGTTACGTGTGAAATTACCTAATTAGAGCACAAAATGTGTGAGCCATGGGGAACTGTAAACAAACAACACTGCAAAATGGCCGGGTGCAAATTACCAGAATCAGCCCAATTAGGAGAAACGAGCCCCTTCCAAGCACTGCTCACAAACCTCCCCGGCTGCAGGAGGCCCTGGCTTTCTTCACAGTGAGGACTCACTGTGATTCATCTCCAAGAGCTGTGACTGGTGTCAGTACCACCTGAAGCCCTTCAGTGGGGGGATCCCTGCACCCCAAGCTGGCCGGGAACCCCTGCACCAGCAGCCCCCTCCCCACAACCGTGGCTGCTGCCCGAGGAGACGGAGAGATCTCGGTGTTGAGTTCCTCACTTGGGAGAAAACACCATCACTCCTCAACTGGAACCTGGGGTCTCAGCCTGGCCAGGAAAGAGCAGATCCCTGGGGAAGCCACTGCCTGCAAGGGCAGGATTTGTTCCTTCAGCCCTGTGAGGGGGAACCCTGATTGTCAGCTCACCCTGTGCTTGCAGACAGGATGGGGGAGAAAAGAGGAAATGGAGAAAGGAAGAAAGAAAGGAAGAAAGAGCAAAAAGAATGAATGGAAGGAGAGGAACAGAGAAGAAAGAGAATAAAGCCTGTACACAAATGAGGCTTAATTACAATAATGGTATGTAGCTGATTATCAAAGCTAACGTTTAGGGCTGGATATCAGATACCATCTGGTGCTTTACAGCAGGCTGGGAAGGGCCTGGAGAAAACAAACTCAGGTTAAATCACTGCAAGTGCTGAATGCGGGGGGGGGCTGTGCTGAAGGCTCTGTTCTCCCTGGGCAGCAGCAGCATCTCCTGTCTTCCACAACCACCCCCTTGGGCTGGACCTCTGCAAGGATGAAGCCCATTGGTTCTCCTTGGGACCTCCATTCACCCCTCTGGGGGCTGCCTTTCATACTCAGGTTGTTCCAAAAGCCCAATCTGTATTGCATGAGAAACTCAGTGCTCAGGATTTGTGCCGGGGAGTGAGCTGGCTGCTTTATGAAAGAGAATTATTGAATCCTTTTGTCAACAGCTAAATGTTTCGGTTGGCAAAGTCAATGTATGATGTGGTATTATAAATATTAGATTAATTGTATTGTATAGAATTTATATCACATAAAGATCCAAGGAGTTATTTTTACCTCTGCGAGAAATAAAGCAAGAGAGTTAAAGTGATTTGTTCAGATGCATTTCCCTCAAAAACTTTGTCACAATCTTCTCGTTCCCAGGGAACACTTTGATTTTGATAAAACTGCATTTCTCATTAGAAAACAATCTGTCAACAATTCAGCCAGCTCTGCTGAACACAGCCTGAGCGCTCCCGAAGGAACAACCCGGCTCCCCAGCGGCACTGCCCCAGTTGCAGAGGTTGCTGCACCTGCAAGGGGCTGCGGGAGCTCGGTGCCCCCACTTGGGGTGGTCAATGGGATTCCATCTCCCAAGAGTGCCCGTATACCGTGCCATCATGCAAAGTGAAGCCCCAGGGATGCCCCTTGCTGCTCCAGCAGCTCCGTGTGAGCTCCCACTGGGATGGGACGTAGAGCAGCTGGGGCTGATCCAGCATCCCAGGGGGTTCCCAAGCCCCAGCTCTGCTTGGTTGCTGCCTCCAGGTCCCCCGGGCCCTGCACACATACTCTGGGACAGCTGTAACAGAGTTGGGAGAGACAATCTGTGAGTTCCTCAGTGCATGGGAAGAAACCATCGGTGTGGCTCTGTCTCATTTGCTCTTCTTTCCTAGGAAGAAAACCTGCTACTCACCCCACGGGGAATTAAATCAAGCCTGGAAAAGACCGTGTGCCCATCCAAGGTCATGGCATGCCCAGCTCTTCTTGTGCCAGCTGCCTCCCCTCCAACACAGCCCCAGAAACACTTCTTGGATTCAAGGCAACCTGGGATGCACAGGCAGGCTGGGTTGTGCCTAGTGGTGCCCAGCCTCAGCCTCAACAGCCACAAGGACAGAATATGTCCTCCTGGGTGCACAGCATCGCTGCCCAGGAAGCACGGCTCTGCCAGCTCCTGCTGACTCCTGAGTCTCCAATGTCAACTTCAAACCCTCTACAGGTAATGGACCTCAAACACTGAAGCCATCTCTTTCTAACCCCTTCCAGTACCTGAAAGGGGCTCCAGGAAAGCTGAGAGACTTTTTACAAGGGCCTGTACTGAAAGGCAAGGGGAAATGGCTTTAAATTGAAGGGGTGAAGGTTAGATGAGACATTAGGAAGAAATTCTGCATGCTGAGGGTGGGGAGGCCCTGGCCCAGGTTGCCCAGAGCAGTGGTGGCTGCCCCTTCCCTGGAGGTGTTCAAGGTCAGGTTGGATGGGGTTTGGAGCCCCCTGATCCAGTGGGAGGTGTCCCTGCCCGCGGCAGGAGGTGGAACTGGATGAGATTTGAAGTCCCTTCCAACCCAAACCACTCTGTGATTCTATGATGCTCTCAACTGGACTGTCCTCTCTGAAGGAGCATGTGTGTGCCTGGAGCATCGCTCGCCGCTGATGGATGCCCTTTGGAGCAGAGACAACAGCGTGTTTGTTTGCCTTATTTCCAAGCAGCCGCTTTGCTGCCCGTGCCGAGGCAGCGCTGCAGCACCTGGGCTGGTGCAACTGGCAGTGCCACGGAGGGGACGCCCCATCCCACCACAGCCCCCCAAACTGCTCCACTCCCACCTCTCCCGCGTTTCCCACAGCCCCTCCCTGGGGTCACCTCCATTTCTTCCCGTCCTGTCCCGGCTCCGCCGGCTGCTGCTGAAATTGGTGAGGAGCTTCTGTCCATTCTGATACTAATAGGCCCATTTTTAATAATGATGTTTTTGCAGCAATTTCAACCCATCATGGTGTCACCGGGGTATTGATGAAAAAAAGCATCTAATCCCTTTTAATAGATTCCATTTGACAGCGAACGTGTCTCAGTGTTCATTCCCAAAGGCCCCGGCGGTTTCAGTGTCACTTACGGCTGACCTTGACGGGTAACGAGACCTTCTCCAAAAGAATGGCCCAGTGTCCAGGCTCCTGGCCCCCCTGCTGCCCTTCCCCACTTCTCAGATGACAGGGCTTTCGTTGCTGCTGCTGCTGAGGTGCCCAGGGAAGGACTGTTTGGGAGGTCCCACGAGGCTGGGGTTTTATTTGCTCTTTCTTCTCCACTGGACATGATCTGGGTCCAAGGGTGAGCGCTCCTTCCTTCAGAGCTCAGGAGAAGTGGATTTTCTCTGCAGCACTGCTGCTGGGAAGAGAAAGAAAGCCTCCTTCTCCATGCCTAGGAGATGGGGAAAGAAGAGACAAGGGGGAGTAGTAGTTTGTGAGTGGTGTCTGCTCCAGGGAGGCAGCAAGAGCACCCAACTGCTGGTCCCCATGGTTCTGTTCTTGGCTCACACCTGGATGGGCACAAGGTGGGCAGTCACGCTGAGTCCAGCAGCTTGGAGCCCTGCAGCCTCTCCAGAGCCAGCCTGCCTGACCTGTATACATAAATATCCCAGCAAGCGCCTGCTGAAAAGTGCCAGACAGCACGTAACAAAGCTGCAGGTCCAGAAATCATTAAACAGGGAAGAATAATTGGCAGCTTTTCTCCAGTATCACCAGGGCTGGGAGCTAAGGCAGCACCCTCCAGCTGGAAGTGCACCCTGCCCATTGTCCTGCTGCAGGCATCGAGGTGCTGGGAGCTACAGGATCCATCCCTTGGCACCTCATAGGTTGGGACAAACAAGCAGGGAAAGGGGGATGTGGTGTGATGGAAGCATCCTATAGCCGGACATCCTCCTGTCCAGGCTCTGCCAAGCCACAACCAGTTGGGAAGGTACAAAATCCTCCTCCCACACACCCGCTCTGCCCCACTGCTTGTCCAGAGGTGGTCTGGAAATGGGCAAAATCATCCCGTCTGACTGTGAGCCCTGACCCCTGTGAGCCCCCAGCCCCTGACCCCTGGTCCTCCTTGCTCTCAATTCTCCTCCCACGCCTGCCCCCTGCTCTGTCCAGTTTCTTCCCCTCCTGTCCCCTCCTTTCATCCTCTCCAGGGTGGAGAAGGGAGCTCTGTGTGTGTCCAGGGCACCGAAGCAGTGACTGCCTTGTGCCGGGGGGCGGCTCCCCTGGCAGTCGGCTGGGGGCAGGAGGAAGGGCAGAGCCCTGCTGTAGCTCACAGCTAAATGCAGCCTTTCACTTCAGCATTCCCAAGGAAAGTAATGAGAATAATTAAAGGTAATTTCATTTCTTTCAGCTTCAGCATGTAAAGCAGATGAGGAGGGGTGTTTCCAGCTTCTCACTGAAGGAGGAAAGCAGAGCTCCAAAGCTGAGCTGCCCGCAGGCAATAGGACCTGCAAGCAGCCCTCTTTTTCCCTCCTGGGGTCATGTCCCCTCTCTCCAGACATGGCTGTTTGTAGGTCTCACCTGGGAGATGGGGTCCCACAGTGATGTGGGGCCACTTGGAGAGCAATTCTAGAGAGAAAAGTGCGTCCAGGGAGATCATTCCTTTTGAGAAACCTGTACTGGGAATGCCTGACCATCCTGTGCTAGAATTACCCTGTTTCACAGCTGAAGAGAGATGCTGAGCATCCCAAGGGCTGTGCTTCCTCCTCATTCCTTGCAAAGGGAACACAGAGTGATGCTCTGCTTGGAACTGAGCGCCAGCTTGGATCAGTCCTGGAGAGGCTGAGCCATGCCTGGATCCCATCTGCAGGCTCACACAAGAGCAGGGACTGTGGTCCTAGGGAGTGAGCCCCCCCAAAACCGGGTCAGGAGCTCCTCAGGCCCTGCCACCACCCTGTGTCAGTGCCTGACCCCAAGAAAAGCAACCACGGGTAGCTGGGAACAGGGACTTTAATTGGTAGTTAGTTATACAAATACCCTGGGCTGAAGGGACCTAATTGGATGGTGACGATGTTGAGCTGGGTAATTAGGAGCCCATAAACCACACAGGTCACAGCTCCTCCAGCAGCACATTCAATCCCCACTTTATAAGCACAGTGATCCCCTCGAGCCCTCCTGCTCTGTGTTACACATAGAGACTTCTTGGGGCTGAAAGGACTCTCCCTTCAGCCTGAGACTTCATCTACATCCTTGGCATCACAATCTGGGAGGCTGACTGGTGATGGGAGAGCTGAGGAGGCCCCACTTCCCAAAATGTGCTCATTTCCTAAGTTCTTCAAGTACAGGAGAACAGATCCCAGAGCATCCCAAACACCTCTCTGGGCAGGGGGACAGCGCTGCCGGGAGGTGGTGGAACAGCCTGAGCAGAGAAAACAACATCCCATGAGTGCTTGTTCTGACATGGGGACAGCTTTGACTCACCTGTGCTCGTGACCCCATTGTGTCTCTTCTGCGTGAATAATGTCAGTGCTCAAACTTTCCCGGCACACGCATTCATTAAAAATAAATTCTACCCTCAAATATTCAACAGCAGCGTTTGGAACGGCGCGTCTGGGTGCGTTTGAGGTGCTCCCGACAGGAGCCACCCAACTGTGGGAGAGGAGAAAAGCCGGGTGATGCCCACGGCCGGCCAACACAAGCAGGACCTGCAGGATGAGCTTCCAAGCGTGTGGTCTACAGGCAGATTCACAGACAGGAAGGAATGACAGGGAGACATTTGCAAATTGCTCCTCACAGCAAGAGACCTCGGAAGGAATGCTTTTGCTGCATTTCTCCCCATCTTCACGTCACTAGAACTGCTTTGGTGCATTTCCAGCCTGCAGGCATCTTAACATGCTTCTGAGCATGTGCAGCACAAGGAAAGGGTCTCAGCACCGGTCCACACCTATGGCTGCTCATCCCAGGAGCTGTGAAGATGCCGTAACAGCTCCGAGGTGCGTGTCTGAGGGCACCACCTCACCCACCAGCTGCTGGGACTGTGGCTGCCCGCTCGCCCTCCTCTCTGCTCCCAGTTCCCTACAGGGCTATGTGAACGTGCTGCCCTTTCCCGGTGCCCCCCAAGCCAAGGGGAAGGTCTGCGGGGGATGGAGGTTGGCAGGGAGCCCGCGGGTCCCCTCCGTCCCAATCAGCTGTGATTGAACTCAGCCCCGAGCCCCCGGTTCCTCTGCACGTTTGACAACGAGCATCCGTGGAATCTGCAAGCCATTAGCTCTCTGTTATCTTTCTGGAGATGCTGAGGTGAGCCATATGGAAGCACTTACTCGTCAACAGCCTGGGACAGAGTTTGGTGGGGTGGCCAGGACCCAGCCCTTTGTGAACTGCAGAGAAGCTGGAACGCATCCATTGACCCATTTAATGAGCTCCGGCAAGGGGAATTTCACACTGTGCCTGGAGCGGCAGTAACCTTATATGTAGAGAGAGGGGGAGATAATTTCTAATCTTGTCAATCACGCCGTTGTGAAATCCACAGCAGGGTTTCTTATAGCGTGAGGGCCAAGGAGAAGGCGGAGGGCCTGATCCAGGCTCTTGCAGAGCAGGACTGCACAAGAAAGGCCTTTCATTATTTTTCTTTGCAGTCTCCTCATTTCCTCACTGAAAAAAACAACAATATATTTATTAACTAGACAAATATTTGACTGGGACAACATGCTGAAATGACCTGCAAACACCTCCTCGTTCCCACCAAGAGGGGTTCCTGCTCCCACCCGCAGCCACTTTCGCACACGGCGTCAGGAGGTGAGCTTCTGCCTGTGCTCCCCAAACCCTGCCGGGACGCCAGCAGCCCCATCCACACCCTCCTCCTCCTCCAAAGAGAAAGGAGAGAGGAAAATGTCTCTCCTAGGTACCCCACTAGCTCCGTTCTGCTTGCCTGCATGGTAGAAGTTACTTGGAAGGTCTTGCAGACACTGTAGGCTACCTGCAGCTTCTGATGTGAAGGCACATCCTGCCTCCAGGGGAGTACAGATGGTCCAAGCATTGTGTTTCCAGGGAGAAGGGTGGGAGATGTGAGAACTGGTTGCATGGTCTGGTGTGCTCACACGTCCCGATCACCAGTGTTCGTTGCACATGTGTCCCTCTGTGTTGCTGGGCTGGTGGCTGTGTAGGTCATTCAAAGCCAGGGGAGAGCACTGATGAGGACATGTGTCTGGGAGAGTCCCTCAGCAGTGCTGCTCTCCCCACAGCCACCCTCCTGCTCCTCACTGGGGTCTTTCTGACCCTTCAAAAAAGAAACATCACACTCAAAAACATTTGTATTTAAAACCTGAACACAAACAGAGGCTTTGTCCACCTTCTATCTCCAAAGGCACATGTCCTCACCTGGTTTGGGAAGCTCTTTCTGCTGTGCTGGCAGCTGTGCCCACACAAGGTCCCTTGTACTGGGGGAAAGACAGAGTTACCCCACACCAGCCCTTTGCACATCAGTAGAAGCCTCTGATGCCTCAGTGCTGCTCACACTATCATCTCCACCACGGGGAACCACTCCAAGATCCAAGTTCCAAGCTAAAGAAACAAACAGAGCCTTTTTTCCCCGTTGTTTTTCCTGTTTGCCTAAGAAACATAATCTTCCCCTGAAATGAAAAAAATAATAATAACTCACAGGAAGGCCCCAAGCCTGGGCCCGTTTGTGTGTGATTTCAATCAAAACAGGCTTTAAAAAACAAATTCCTTCGATATTCATCACATGTGTAAAACACATTAAAGGCCGGTGGACCAGGCCAGAGGAGAGGAGCCCTCTGGCTCCTGCCCACACCGAGAGATGGGGCTGAGCATCAGCAAGAGCTTCTCCCTCCTGGTGAGACCTGGCATCCCTGTCGGGGCTGGGAGAGGACAGGGTACCCATAGCTCACCGGGAGCAAGAACTTGGCTGTCCTAAAAGCCTGCCCTGGTTTGATAGCAAAGTATCACTAATCAAGAGCCTCTGTCATACCTGAGGGATCTGGTTCAGTAGTGGACAGGTACGGCTTGACTCGATGATCTCAAAGGAGTTTTCCAACCAAGTGATCCTATGATTCTGTGATTGCCTCTCTCACCAGACCCTACGTCCTGACAAGGAATGTGATTCACTGCTGCAGGGAAGGCAGTCCTGCCTGGAGCTGAGAGGGCAGCAGGATGGGCCAGGATGCTCTGGAACAAACTCCCTCACATCCTGCGTGTCTGCAGAGAGCAGGAGGGATCTGAGTTTTCCTTGTCTAACTTGAGCACTTGAAATAGAAAATTTCAGTTCTACATATTTGGGTTCACTTTACGGAATCAGTTTTATAACCACAACCTTCTATATAAAGGGGGCTGCAGGAAAGATGGGGAGGGGCTCTTGATCAGGGAGTGCAGGGATAGGTTGAGGAGGAACAGTTTTCAGATGCAAGAGGGGAGATTGAGATGAGATCTGAGGAAGAAATGTTTTACTGTGAGGGTGGGAGGTTGCCCAGAGAAGTGGTGGCTGCCCCGTCCCTGGAGGTTGGATGGGGCTTGGAGCCCTCTGATCCAGTGGGAGGTGTCCCTGCCCATGGCCGGAGGGGTGGAACTGGATTGGCTTTGAGATCTCTTCTGACTCAAATAATTCCATGATTCTATGATTCTCCTTTGAATCCCCGATACCCAACACCTTTGCAGTACCAAGAATTGACCTATTCCCAGGTTTGATCCTGGCACTGAGGGCAGACAGGCCAGAAACCGCAGTGATGGGCTCTCCCTGCTCCTGGAGCCCTCAGCAGCAAACCCTTTGCCACCACGAGCAGCCTGCCCATGCAACTCACACCTCTCTCACTCGTCCCCCACCACTGGGCCACGTTTGCAAAATCTGCTGTTTTTTTCTTCTCGTTATGGTGGATTATTACTTATTTGCACATTTGCCAACGCAAGGTGACTGGCACAGAAAGGAGCACACACCCCCCTCTGGGTCACACTTTCCCTGGCAGGGTCTCTGCTCTCCACTGGAGCCACAGCCCTCGCTGCACCGAGCCCTGATCATTATCCTTGGTGTAACGCAGCCCGTTTTCTGTGGGTTCCTCACTTTTACGAGGTGTGATGGGGAAGGAATGCTGTGTACAGTTTAATTAGGGACTAAGTGCCCTGGGGGAAATGGAAAGCAGCAGATACCGCGGGCACCAGCCCCAAACACTCAATCCCCCATTAAAGCAGCCCCTTTGATGCCTGCTGAGGGCAGCCCCGGTGTCCCACCGTGCGTGGCCGAGGGCAAGGGCAGGAATCCTCTCCAGCAAGGATGCAGGAGGCTGCATGACTGCCCTCCCGGACCCTGTGCATCCTCCAGACACCCCTGGCACTGCCAGAGCCAGACACCTCTGTGCAGCAGGTGAGGTCTGGAAAACCCAGGATTCTGGGCAGGTGTTGGGAGAGAGATAGGAAAAATGACAGTGAAGGAAGGCAAAGAGGAAGAAATCTGGGCTTCTGAGGGCTGAGCTGGGCTTGTATCTCAGAGCCCCCCCCCCTCCAGGGAAAACCCCCTGATGGGTCAGTCTTGAGGGCCCTGAAGCCCTGTGGAGTTGTGGCAAGGACAGGACCATGGGGCAGTACTTTGGGTTTGGGCCCTTCCCTGGGGATGAAGCTCCACTTTTTCCCAGCACCTTTTTCTGCTTTGCTATTCTGTCCAAGCACCTCTGGCAGTGGGAACCAAGGATGAGGGTGGCCAAACCACAGATGGTGAGGATAACACAGTGTCCCAGCCAGAGGCTTTACCTCCACGTCCAGGACATGGGCAAGAGCTCAGATGGCTGCTGCTCTCCCTGAGAGCCCAGGACTGGTGCTGCTCTTCCCCATCTGTTGCAGAGAAGCTTCACAGAAATGGGATTTGGCCTCAGGAACACTTTAATTCCCAACACCCTCCACGGCAGATCCCTGGTCCAGACAAGGAGGCCACAAGCTGAACGGTTTTCCTCTCTGTGGTTGCTGCAGCGGGATGCAGTGCCCAATGTCCTGTCCCACCCAGGGGTGCCCAGGGCCCTGCATGGCTGCAGCGGGTCCAGGTGGTGCCAGGAGCCCAGCCAGGCTGGGAGCCGTGCTCCCACGCACTCGGGCGGGTGCCTGCTCCTCGCCCTGTGACTCACTGTGCAGCGAGGTGCAGGATCCCAGGAGGCTGAATCAGAACCCTGGAGGCAGGAGAGGGCCCTTCCCTCCCCCTGCACCCAGGAAGACGTCGTCGTGACCTACCTCTGCTCCATCTCCCAACTTGTTGTGGGCTGCAGGCACAAGTTGTGGGAATTAGCGGGGTTGTGTCAGTGTTGGCTCATCCTGCCCATCGCACGGCAGGCAGTGGGGGCTGAGGGCCTGGGTGGCACAGGGAGGGTGTCCCAGCTTGGAGATGTGTGGCAGTGAGCACATCACCCACACCAAAGAGCTGAGACCAGCAGCACGCACCGACCTGTCCCCTCAGAGCAGAGACACATAAACCCCCTTGGCACTGTGCAGGGATCCGGGTCTCAGGGTCCTCCTGAAGCTGAGGACACAGAGGATGGAGGTCATCCTCTATTCCCAGTGAGCTGAGAAACCCACCCTTTACCCCAGTGTGGCTTTTCCCTGCTGCAGCCCTGCCAGCCCAGCAGGATGCTCCACAGGGAGCTGCTTTCCCACGCTGGGTATGGGGTAGGGCTGAGAGCAGAGCTCAGGGTGCACGGAGCAGCCCAGAAGCATCCTCCTCACCACCATCCCTTTCACTCTCAGGGCTGGTTTGAATTACAGTGTCAAAGCCTCGTTTCTCTTTCTCCTGGGCTAGCTGGGGGCCGGGAGTGCGTGGGGAAGGGAAGGGGTGTTTCTGCTGGCAGCATTGCCAACCATCAGAGGAGTTACAGGCACTTCAATATCTGGTGTTTAAGAGCTTGCAGTTGCAGATGGGCAGGCAGAGGAGGACAGGGAAATTCAACGACCCCCACCAACACTGCAAGGGGAACAACCTGACACCCCCAGGCAGGGGATCGTCCTCCTCATGGCATCCACGGGGCTTTCATCCAATATTGCAAGGAGCCCTTGCTTGGCTCCATGCATCACACATCCCATGCAACTGGGAAGGCTTCAGTGGTCCAGAGCAGGGTGGCTGCAGTCCCCCGTTCCGCTGCATGAGCCCTGACCCTTCTCTCGCTGTCCCAGAGCATGATTGCTCCCCACAGAAACAATTTCTTGCAACCAGTGCCCATTGCCACAGACAACCAAGTCCTGCGTGAAGGACTGTGGGGTGCCATGGGGCACCAGGACCATCACCTGCAACCATGGAGCAAGGAAAAACCCCATGATACCCATCCCCAGGTTCCTCATCTCTCAAACAGCCCTTTCTGGGGTTGGGAGCTCCTGGTCTTCAATGGGGTGCAGCACCCAGGGCAGCCCACCTGAAACCTGTGTCAGAAAAGGTAACTCTGCCTTTGCTGGGCAGTTCCAGCATTCCTTCTCCTGCTCCTGAGGGTGCAGCCTCCATAGCACCCCACATTTACAGATGCTTCCAGTGTGGCAAAACATGGGCCAGTGGGAACCAAGGCCAATTCCAAGTCGGGACAAGACCCTCTTTCCCTCCCAGCTCCTTCCCATCCCATGGGGCTGGCATCACACAGGACAGGATGGCACCTTGTCCACTGCCCTGCCCACACCTGAGGAGCACAGACTCACAGCACCACTCTCCTCTCTCCTTGCCTCCCCCACTGTGACTCTTCCGTTCTGTAAATAATTTCCATTTTCATTTCTCAGCACCGGAGTGACACATGGAAGCAGGGATGTGAACTCAGCACACACACACATGCCTCCCCTGATTAGGACAACTTTTAAGTAGGTCAGAGCCAGGATTTAAGCTGCCTGACAGTTTCTCTATAAAACATACCTACTTTAATGCCCTGTATATTTTTTGTGATGTGAAATAGGAGCAGTTTACAGGGGCAGTGTTGGGCAGCAGATGTTATTCCTGTGCTGGGGGAGGGCAGCGGTGGGGAAAGCGACTGCTGTAAATGAACTGGTGATTAAGGTCATTAAAGGATCCTAACTGAGGGGCACTGAGGGAACGGGAAGGGGATGGCTGGGCTCCACCAGCACTAACAAGCTGTGCTTGCCAGCTGCCCTGGCCCATCCCCACTGGGATGCTGCTGGCCAGCCCCAGTGTCACAGCTTCCCAAGAACACTGGAGAAATCTCCCCACACCTCAGTTCAGGCACCTTAATGACACCAGTGGGCACCTTCTCTCTGTATTTATGTATTACCCTCAGTCTCCTGCTCCCAGAGTCCTGTGATTATTTGAGTAAGGTCACTTTTGGCATCACCTTTCCCTTTTTCTTTGTTTGCAGTAAAAGCAGGAGGTCACCCGTGTTTGTGGTTGTGGGAGAAAAACACGTCTCAAAACAAGATCCCTACAAACCCAGACACCACAAGGCAAGTGTAAGAGAAAGCACTTACATCAATGAAACCCCATAATCTCCTGCAGCTCCAAAGCTCATCTCACAGTGCCTGCGTGCTCCGTGTGGGCAGTGCCCTGTCACCACTGATGCTCTCCATGACCAGGAGGGCCTCAGACCCCCTGCTCTGCCAAGGAGGGGCTGATCAAGCACCCGCAGCCATGGTCTGAACAACCTGGGGGCCTCTGGGTCCCCCCTCCATCCTCACTCTTCTGGGTCACAGATGCCAGTGGACACTGGCCCTTTGGCCGTCGAAGCTCTCGGAGTGGGGACATGGTGACAAAGACCTGTGGACTTCTGGGCTCCCTCTGGCTGAAGAGCACCATGAGTTTCCCGAGGATGCTCGGGGATGCTTTGCTGCCTGGAGAAGCAGCTGCCCTTACTGGGGCCCCCCTTTAGCAGCCCCGTCACCCCAGCTCACCCCTCAGTGCCCATGGGCAGCTGTCTGGGGACTCAGCCCTTGACACCCACTGCTCCCCTGCATCTCCAGCCCCTCAGCAACAAGCTTTCTGATGAGAAGGGAAAGAGGCATGATTTAAACCTGACCTCTCACCCCAAGCTGTGTCTGTAATCAGACGAGCAAACGTTAATAGGCCGAGCCAGGCAGCGGAGCCCAAAGCCCAGATAAAACCCAGCCTCGACGACAATTCAATTTCCTTCCATGAGATCAACTTGCAGCTTTAGCAAAGCCACTTGTGCGGTCGCTGGGCTGAAACAATCTGGGCTGGCAGGCACGGCTGCGCTGCCTTCAGCTGGCACTGCCTGAGCTGCTCCTGCATGGCACCCTCTGCAACCAGAACCTTCCTGGGGGTGCCCACCTTCCTGGGGGTGCCCACCTTCCCAGCCCCCTCCTGCTGTTGCCCACTCCCCTGCAGCACCCCAGCACAGTCCAAGGACACCAATCCCATGCATCCACTTGGAGCAGGCATTAGGAGCATATGGGACTTAAAGCCTTGCAGGGGAGGGCTTGTATTTCCAGGGAGGGCTCTTCCATGAACACATAACCCAGGCGGGCTTGTAGGGTGCTGCAGGGAGGCCAAACTCTCCCACCTCCCCAGAGGCATCATAAGCCAGGCTGACCAAGTAGATGGGAGGGTTGCAGTGTGTTCCTGGGGCCAGGGCAGTCCTGTCTCCAGATTGGCCATGTTGATCCCTCCACAGGCACCAAATCATCCTCCTCCTCTTCCTCCTTCTCCCTCTCCTCCTCCTCAGACCCAGTGTGTGCAGGGAGGTGGGGATGTATTTTCCATTGTAAGCAGCAAATAATGTCCGCATGAAAGGCACGATGCTGGCTTTTGCTTTCTCTTCCTTTTTTTTACTTTTTTTTGTTGCTTTTGCTAATCTTTGACCTAGATAGGAAGGAAACTCAATGGGAGAGGAGGGGGCCTGGCTGGCGGTGCAGGCAGCCTCTTGCCAGGGTACGGGGTGCAGACAGCACACGGGGGGAGGGAAGGGCTTACCCCAAACCCAGAGCCCTTCTTGGGAGCAGTAACAGAGATTTTTGAGAAAAAGCAAATAAAAAAAAGCTATTAACCCAAATGTTCTTGAAGAGCACTCAGATGGATAGAGTCCATGCTGTATTGTTGTGTTACACCATTATAATGCCAAGTTTTCAGGGAGATTTGGATTTTCTTGGTGTCTTTGTGTGTATACATTGATGTCAGCACTCAGATATGCTTCCTTTCTTTCCACATTTCCATGCAAAGCAGAGATGCAGGAGGGGAGGCAAACCTCTCTCCCAAGAGCTAAAACTCCCCTTTAGGTCAAGAGCAGGAGACCAGAGCATTGCCCACTGCTTTTTCCCAGCCCAGTCACCTCCATCCACATCCAGTCCCCCCATCACCGGGCAGGAATTGCTTTTATTACTGGCATACGAGCCCAGTAGATGCCTCCAGTTTACAACCCGCTGCCACCCATTTCCAACCCACTGTCACCAATTTGTTACCTATTCCTCTTGGTTGAGCACACACAGGGATCCTTTATTAAAGAAGCAAATCTGCACGAGAAGGCTTTTCCTTTCAGCATGCACCTCAATAACCACAGAAAGACCAAATGTAAAAATAATCATCTAAAGGCTCAGTCCCGCATCCCCTGCGCTGGCACTCGCTGGCTTTGCTCAGAGATCACAAACTCCCTTGTGTGCTGCATGCACAACTCCAGCAATCCCAGTCTCAGGGAAAAGATTAGCTCTTAATTCCCCGAAGCCAAATCAGGACACGACACAGCCCATATTGTTCCAATTTACACCTCCTTATGAGTTTCCTCAGCTCCCTTTACAGTCTCAGTCTCTGGGCTGTGAATCTTCCCCGTTTCCAGTTGCTCCGGTCTGGGGGCCCAACAGCCCCGGGGTCCCACGGCCCCGCGCCCCGTGGTGGGCGGCAGCTCCAGACCCCAATGGCTTCATCTGCATCAGCTGCACGGATGGGACCCCCCAACATCTCCCGGCCACCTCCCACCCTCAATCTGTCCCAGGCTGCTCCTTTCCCCTTGCAGCAGAACCTGAGCAGGGTTAAAAACCGTGTTGGGGCAGATGAGGGAGAAGGTTGCCATGCTGGAGCTCCTGGAAGGAACATATCAGGCACTGGTGTAGGATTGGGTACCCCTTGGGCACCCCTTCAATGTTCAGCTCCTGGAGTTATGCAGCTGAGCCTGCTCTTCAGAAGAACCTTGGTTAAGAACTGGGGTTCCAGTCTCACACAGGGTGCTCCACACTGGGTATCACAGCATCATGCACACAGGTTTTCTTTCCCCTCATAAGATGTTCTGGGCTGGTTTTACTCAGATTTGGAGTTTATTATTTATTTTAACAGAACATGAGGATCTGATGAACAAGACAGCAGCCTCAAATAACCTCTCGCTTGGCATGAAGGCAAGCCCTGGCTGTTTGGGATAAACACAAGCCATTAGGAAGCTGCCCTTTCCCAAGACCAAAGCAAGGATGATCAGGGAAGGGATGCAGGGATGGTGGGATGGGAATGCATCCTGCTGTGGGCTGGGGAACCTTGAACACCCATCTCTGCTCTCACAGTCACCTCTGTACCCATCAGAAGGTGAAGTCTCTGCTTCCCTGCACTTCCATGGGTCCCCAGACACACAGCTGCGCTGCTGCGGGTGCTCCCTGCTCGGAGCGAGGTGCAGCCCTGGGATCAGCTACCAGGAACTCTTCCAGTCAAACCAGCAAAACCCACAGGCCGAGAGCCACACATTCAGGCATGCCAAAACCCCCTGTTTCTGAGAGACAATTTATTCCCAGACTCAATCCACTGGCTTAAGGGATATGATCAGATATTTTCTGCAATTTGACAATGGCTCCCACGATGGGATGAGAATAGAGGAGTGCAGAAAATGTTTGGTGACTTCAGTGAGCCCAGTAGATGATGCCAAGGGCTGTGCTGGGAGCAGGGCCTGGTGCACTGAGGTCACCAGCCCTGGGCAGAGCCCTGGGTGTTCTACTCAGGGGAGAGGCTGGTGGATTCTGGTGCAGCAACAGCAGGTCCAACCCCAGATACAGGCTGCACTCCCCACAGCTGCCAGGTCCCCATGTCTCCCCAGGTCCCCTTCCTCTCAGGAAGGGCTGAGTCTCCCCCTCATTGCTGACAGAAGAGATTTTTATCCCTCCATCCCCAAAAAGCCACCAGCTGCTTTCCCCCGCTGCGGTGCCCAGGCTGAGGCTCTCAGCAAAGCCTGGGGCTTGATGTGGTTGTGGTGGGGTTTCACCCTCTCTGGTGCATGAAGGAGTTAAGGAGCTGAAAACCCCACATCCTCCTGAGAGGGGTTTCCAGGGAGGTGGATCAAATCCTATTACAGCAACATTTACCTGGGGAGCAGTGGGGAGGGCAGCCATGCAGCAAACCTCAGTGGTTTGCTACTTGATTTGTTCCCCAGGAGCAGAAAGCTGATGACAGAGCAGCCCAAGAGCAGTCTATGGGCTGGAAAAAAAAAACAAACGACAACACAGGAACAACTTTTCTACTTTAAATGCCATAATGGGGGCTTTGGAGATGGAACCTCTGAGAGCGCATCGCTCCCCTTGAGCCAGGATGCTCTGCAGAGTGAGTGGCTGTCGCTTGGTGTACTCATGACCACCCTCCTGCCTTAATTTTGGAGTGCTCTGGACCATCAAAGTTACAACTCTGGCTGGGACCCCACAGCAGCCACTGTGCCCAAGGTGCAGCCAGGGAGCCCCATTTCAAGCCCCAGGAAGTAAGGAGAGAAAAAAAAGGAAAAAGAAGAAAAATGAGACTGATTGTCCAAAGTAGAGGAAGGGGAAGGTTTTCAGCTGACAGTGGGGAGATTGAGATGAGATCTTGGGAAGAAATGTTTTCCTGTGAGGGTGGGGAGGCCCTGGCACAGGTTGCCCCATGTGGTTGCCCCATCCCTGGAGGTGTTCAAGGCCAGGGCGGATGAGGCTTAGAGCACCCTGGTGTGGTGGGACTTGTCCCTTCCCATGGTAAGGTGGTGGAACTGGATGGGTTTGAGGTCCCTTCTAAGCCAAACCATTCCCTGATTCTATGATTTGCCATATTCACGAGGCAGGGAGTGCGGTCAACAGCCGGCACATGGGAAGCCACCTCGGCAAAGAGGCGTCTGCTCGGCTGTTGGAGCACAGGACGTGGAGGGTTTGTTTCGTGCAGGCTAATAGAGACCTAGGAGGATAATTGGCATGAGTGGAGGAATGCCACAGCCCTCTTCCGGAGAAAGGAGCCCTCCTAATGGGAGCCAGGTGGCCGTGCCCTTCCAGTCCTGACCCCGGGTCCCTGAGCAGCAAAGCTGCGGGCACGACCCTGTCTGTGGGATGAAAGCAGCCGTCCCTCGCCCCCGCGTCACCCAGCGAGTGCAAACAGGTGTGGGGTGGCTCCTTCCCACCCCAGCCACGCTCCGGCCAGGCCGGGCATGGGCACAAGCAGCAGCTGTGTCCCCAGGCGGTGGCACCCTTCCTGATGGCCTGTGGGACAAAAAGCCAGCGGGTCGCGGCCGGAGAGCGGCTGAGCGGCTCTGCTGGAATGTCAAGGATGGAGGGGACAGATGGTCTGTGTCTGTCAGGGAACGGAGAAGTCCTTGGCCTTTCCCCCCCGATGCTGCCTGCAGGGATTTGCTTTCTGCTCAGGGGCAGCTGCCGGGGAGCAGCAGGCGATGGGATCTGGGGATGAGCTGCCTGCCGTGGCCATTGCCACCTCCTCCCTCGTGCCAGCCAGCAGGAGCTTTCGTTTTGGAATGAGGGATCTCAGGGATAAGTGTCTGGAGAGCAGGACTAACTCCATCAGCAAGGCTGCAGAGTCACCAGAGCTCCCTCCTGGCACCAAAGCCCATGAGATGGCACCGACCCAGATCCTTTTCCACTCCCCAGCCCTGGGAACAGTAGGTGACTGGAAAGTGCTTTTTTTTTTAACCTCTATTTCTGGCAGTACAGTGATCCAAGAATAGAGTTTATGCATAAAATTGGACTCTGCAGTCAGGTATGTAACACCAGCACAGCGACCGGCCCATAAATCATGCCTCATAAATCTCCGATAATGCATAACCTGCGTGCTGGCTGCAGATCAGCTCCAGGTAACTCAGCTTGGAGAGGAACCAAACTTGGCAGCAGTGTGGAAATCAGAGACAGGACAGCCCTGTCCAGCCCAGCCCTCTGCCCCAGCACGCCCTGCCTGGCAGAGCCCAGCCTCCGCTCTCCTCCCTGCTGAGCTATCCCAGCTGCCTCTTTGGGGAAGTGGAATAGCAGAGGGGGTGAATGGATCACAGCGTGCATGGTTGCAGGCTGCTGAGGCCAGCGAGCACCCAAATGCACCCTCACTTGCCCTTGATGGTCATGGAGTAACTGGGAATTCCCAATTTCATCCCTCTTCTCTTTCTCTTAGTCCCACAGATTTATTCCAGCCTGGGTGCCTTTAGCAGAGACGCACTTGGACCCCATCCTCCTGAAGTCCTATGGACTCTTATCTGAATGTAGAAATCACCATCCCTCTATGTAAGACTTGGACCTTTTCCCTTGTGCTTCAAACGAGCAGTTGTTCCTCACTACCAGCCAACCGAACAGTCAGGTACAAGAAGGCCAGGAGGAGGTCAATGGAGAGTTGTGTTTTATTATGTCCAGACAGTGCCTGGAACAGCAGGGGAGGGCGAGATCTTTTGCCCTGGGCAGGCTGCAGCTCCAGGCTTCAGGATCAAGGAGGGTGCTGGCAGGCAGCAGCAGCTGGTGGGGCAGCAGGGCTGCCTGCAGATGCGATGTGACAAGAAACAGGGCACTGGAAAAAGGTGCATTTCTGGGCAGAAAAGGGACAAATAAAGTCCTGCATCCAGGATGACCATTCCTGTCTGGTGGCCTTGTGTCAAGGGGTGTCTTTGGATGTTTGGTTAAAGCATTCAAGTGCAGCAGTTTTTATCCGAAGTGTCTCCTAAGCCCATTTAAGCTTTCCAGCTCAGATGAGATTTCCAATACGCCAGATTCCCTTGTGTATCCTCTTCTCCACTGGCTTTTTCAGTCTGCTCGTGTCGCTGTGCTGCCTACTGCTCAGAAAATAAATCAGCCAGTTTATCCCTCCAGTTGGAGAAAACAAGCCTCCTCTCCCATCTGCTCTTCTTAGAGGCATAGAAGAGCATCCTTCCTTTGGTGCACACTCCCCCTCTGGTCCAGTGCCCCGCACGGGCAGGTTTCCTGCCAGGACCTGCCCAGAGCTGCTCTGGCAGACACACAGGCATGTAGGATGGGAAGGATTTGCATAAGCACCCGTTGCTGTTTCTGCTCCCTGTTCAGTAGCTCGGCAGAGCACTTGCACTTCCTGGCCCAAAGTGCCCTCCCTCACACAGCAGCACGAGGGAGGGCATCACTGCTTTCCAGCCCGAGCTGCTTGATATCTCCCTCTGAGAGATGAACATGCTTCTCAGTGTCTGAGATAGATGGGACCTGGCTATCTGTTCCTCTTGGTGGAGCACACCATGCCTGGATCAAGCAGGCTGTAAGGAGGAGAATGAGGATTCCAGACCTTTCCTGGGGTTATAGAACAGGGCCCCTCTGCAGCCATGCTGGGGCAGATGTCGACACCAGCCCTGCTGTCTCCATCGGGTAAGAGGAATCATCCCTGAATATGTAATGCCAGGCAAAGGCTGCCACTGGCCTGTGCGTCCCTGGCCGTGCTGCAAAGCCAGAAAGTGGAGCTCACAGCACTGAAACCCCAGATGGAATTTCCTTCCCTGCCGCCTTGCGCATATTTGTTGGTTTTTATAATATGAGGTTAGACTCTTTCCATCCTGGCTTCCAAAAAATATCACGTTAGCATCGGTTGCATCGCAGCAGGGATCAGCGGAGCTGCACGGCCGAGGAGCACCTCAAGAGGAGTTTCCCAAAGCCGGAGCGCCTGCAAGAAGGCAGTGTGGCTGTGCCAGCACTGGTGCTCCCATGGCCTGGGTCCAGCCATGGCACTGCTTCTCCAGGCCCCAGACCAGAAGGATTTTACCAGTCAAGCATCATTTTAGATGCAAAATGGTGCAACCAGCACAGCCAGCACCCTACAGTGGGAACCTGCCATCCGGGGTTGCACCGGCAGCACCAGAGGAGGCGTTTGTTATTCTTCCGTCAGGCAAATAAATGGGACGCTGGGAGTGCAAAAATCATGGCTCCTTTGCCAGATGTGCCCCATTGCTGTTATCACGGAATATTAATCAGAAAGGCCTGTGTGTAATTTTGGAGTTTTGATTAGAGAAATCTCCCTTACAATAATAAGCACGCTGGGGCCTGTATAAATACCAATGGCTCCAGGTTTGTTGGCTGAATAAAGCGGCATGTTGATTGCTCGGCTCGCCTGTTCATCAATCATTCAGCGTTGCCCCCACGTTAGCCGTCCTCCTGGAAAGGCTCCTTCTTCCCAGCTCCCCCTGTGCCTGTCCTTTCATTAATAGCCACCCTCCACCTCCCCTTCCATCTCCGTCCCCTGCGCTTGCTCTCAGCTCCCTTCCTCCTCGCCTTCTCCCTCATCCCTGCATTCATCTCAGATTATATAAAGTTTGGCTGCCTTGAGTAAAATAAATTGCAGGCTTTTGAAGGGCTGGGGCTCTGTATATTTTTATGGTTAATGAATCTTCCTGTTTGAGTTTGGAAGATGGGGACTTTGCTTCCAGCTGCCATGTGCAGCTCTGGCCAATTAAATCAATGGGGGCTGGAAACATCATCCCGGTGTGGGACAGAGATGGGTGGGAGAACGCTGGGTGGGAGAAGGGCAGGTGGGAGAGCATTTGGTGAGAGAACGGCGGCTTGGAGAGCATCGGGTGAGAGAGCATGGAGTGGGAGAATAGCGGGTGGAGAACATCAGGTGGGAGAACAGCAGGTGAGAGAGCATCGAGAGGGAGAGCGTGGAGTGGGAGAATGGCAAATGGAAGAATTGTGGGTGACAGTGATCTCTTCCCTACCAGCCCCTTGACAGGCACCCCCCACCAGCACTGCCCAACCTGGACCCACACCAACCCATCACCCCAAGTTGCACCAGGATAAAACGAGATCAGCCGAGAAAAGGGGTGGGGAAGTGACAAGAGCAGCAGCAATCATGCTACTCATGGCCACAGCGATGCTGCATGGGTGGGCAGCCCCTAGGGATGCTCTGCATGGGATGCAGCAGGTCCTACTGTACAGCTACTGACTTGAGGACAAACTACTTTTTCTCACTCATCCAAAGCCCTGAAGAGGAAGCACGCAGCCTGCCCCAGCCCTCAGGGCCATGAGGGAGAGTTTCACTAGGAGGAAAAGTGAGCTCTGGGCAAAGGCAAATAACTGGCAGCGAGCTGTGTGTGTGCTGAGTTCTTCCTCCTTGTCCTCTCCAAGCCGCCTATGGGCAAACTGTAACAGTCCCTAATTTATTCATCATTGCAACTGATTCATCATCTACTTTTTATGTCTGGTTTCTTGGCCTGTAGATTATCCGCCAGCAGTTTGTTGAGCATATTTGACATGTGAAACTCAAGCTGTGTTTACTTGTAGTTCATGTACCATGGCGTTTGGGTTGGCTGCCTGCCATCAGCCACGTGGTGCCTGCGCCGTGCCCGGGTTGGCGGAGCGCAGCTCGCCGTGGATGCTCACACGCACCAGCGCAGCCTCTCCCCGGCTCCAGATATTTCCCACTGTTGGTTGCACTCTCCTCGCTCCTCCCGGCTTCTCCTCTGAGCCAGGCGCTCGGCACGGGGAGCAGGAAACCATATTTCTGTGAACATTCAAACGCATGAAATCCCATCAAACCTGGGGGCAGCGCTGGGAGAGGAGCCCGGGAGGACTTGCCAACCTCACACACTGGAACAACTTTCTTCTTCCAAAGTTTCCAAGTTATACTGAGCACAAGGGAGCCTGTGAATGCGAATTTCCACTCTCACTGCATATCCATGACCTGAAGTAAATGAAAGGAAAGCTTTCCCATTGCTGGGTCCCAAGAAGAGCCAGAGGGGTGCCTTGCCCTGGTTGTGAACCCGTAAGCGGCTCGACGGTAGGGGAAGTGGGGGTCTCCAGCCCTCGCCATGAGGCCACGAGCTCGGCTGACATGAGGCTGACCCAGACAGGGGAAGGCAGCTCGGTCTCCTGCGAGCGCTGGTGTCACACCCTGACGACAATAACCCCATTAACGTGCGCGCACATCAGAGAGACGCAACACGCCGAGGGAGAAGAGAAAAAAAAGAGCCCTTTCTGTCTGATAGGCTTCAAAAATATGTATTTGATTTTCAGATGTTAAGCTGGAATTGCATCCAGATGGACGCGGGGTCACACTCTCTGACACTGGCTTCCCATTACACTGATATTGACTGCAGATATGTTTTATATAGATAGTGTACAAATATAGCGCAGCGTTGTTTCGGGTGAGTTTTTTTAAGCCATTTCCCCCCTGCCGGTCCCTGTGGTGCTGCCATTCCCATGTCTCCGGATCCCCATCACTGCCTGCTCAGGCTCCCAGCTGGTCTTGAATCCCTCCACTAGGAAAACAGTACTTGGGAACAATTCCCTCCACCTCCCAACACCACCACTTCTCACGGTCCAGGTGTTTTCAGCCCTGGGTTTATTCCCCTCTATCACCACCAGAGACGGGATGCAATTTTCAGAGGTGAAGCTGACTTACCCATCTACTGGCATCATCTACCCATTGTCCTGAACAACAAACAAGTGCAAAGAAAACCTAAGCAAGATAAAAAGCAGCATTTAATAACACAGCAAGATTTGTGGGGCTTAATGTATAGTATTAAATGTGGCAATAAAAATATGCCGCTATTAATTGTGTCATTGTGGTGCTGAGGGCCTCAGGGGATTTCAAGCCTGGCTCTTCTGTTCTATGGTGTCACCATGATCTGTTGATGGGATTACTGCCATGTTATGACAGGAATAGTAATAATAATAATAACAACAATAACAATAATCGTATACTTCGTTGCCATATGATTCTTCCTGACTCTTCCGGGGTACTTTGCAATTAGATACTTGGAGAAGCCACAACAAATAATTGTCTTTTCAGCCTGATTTTCTTGGGAAGGGATGAGCTGTTTGTTAAAAGGAGCAGCGATCATGCAGGATATGGCCTTATCCTGTCTATTTCCATGACTTGCCTTCCTCAGGAACCCCATGGGACCATGTGGAAGGGGATGCATGGGACCAGGTTGGCATTGTCCCCACAGGAAACACTGATGAAGCACTGGCAGAAGCTGCCCATGGCAGTGGTGGAGCCTCCATCCCTGGAGGGGTTAAAACCCCATGTAGATATGGCACTTCAGGCCACGGTTTGGTAGGCTCGGAGGGGCTGGGTTGATGTTTGGACTGGATGATCTTAGAGGTCTTTTCCAACTTTAACTATTCTATGGTTCTAAGAGGTGTCTGGTGCTGGTCTCCCTCCCTGTGAGAAAGGGATGTTCTGCATCCCACGGAGCCCAACACGTCTCCTGCAGCCACAGGAGAGCAGATGCAGCGGGGGCGAGAGCCGCTCCGCTGGTTATTTACAGCCCATAACTTTGCTCGGTGAAGTTTGCTCCTTTTTTTCTGGTCGTTGAGTTATCCGGGAAAGGATCACTGTTTTCTCAAATGTATTCATTATCCAAAATTATTTGGGGCCTAACACGGGGGGATCTTTCCACTGACTTAGCTGGGTTTTGGATTAGGCCCTTAATGAATAATTTCTGCAAATAATTCTTGGCCTGTGTCTTGTTCACAGGCAGTTTACTGCAAGAATTCAAAAGTCAAGCTGCTTTATTGGCCATATAGGTCATAGGGGATTATTTCCGTTCCCTGAGTAGATGACTCTTAGCACCAGGTCTTCAGTGCACACATTCTGTATTAATTCAAAATTTGCTTTCTATGAATATTTTACAAGAATGCCTTAAAATTCACTGTTTCCATGGACATTCCTCCTCATAACTCATTCTGTTTGCTTGAATATTAACTGAAGGCAAACAGAGCAGGGGCGTGCAGGGAGTCCAGCTGAGTGCTGGAGGAACGGGCACGGAGACTGGGGGGAAATTCCACTGAGGAGCACTTCACAAATGTCAGTGCGGATGGAATTAATAACTGTACCCAAGCCAGGCCCTCGTCTCTCCTCCCTCCTGCCTCTGTGACCCAGTGGCTGCCGGCATTCGCTCCAGAATAAAGGAGAGCAATCTGTTTTCACCTGGTTACCTGGGCTGTCATTCACCAGAACGGAAGGAGCTGTGGTCTGAAATGCTACTAAAATGTGGAAAATGGGTTCCTGGGGAGCAGTGGTTATATTTACCTTGCAAAGCATCTGCGAGCAATCCTGTCTGACCCATGTACCCCAAAGGATCTTCACTCCTGGAACACATCTGGGATGGCCAGGGTGACCTCCTGAGCATCTTCTGCTGGCAGCGGAGTCTCAGGGAGGATGGTGATTCCCATTCATCTCCAGCTCCACAGGTTGCCCGGAGAGGTGGTGGATGCTCCATCCCTGGAAACATTCAAGGTCAGGTTGGACGGGGCTCTGAGCAGCCTGATCTGGTTGAAGATGTCCCTGCTCACTGCAGGGGGATTGGACTGGATGGGCTTTAAGGATCCTTTCTAACCCAGACCATTCTATGATGGGGTGCAGAGGGGAGAGATACCCCTGCCAAAGATGTCAACACTCCTGTCTCGAGTTCACTTCTCCTTTGAGCTGTTTCTGCTACCCTGAAAGCAGCACCTCGGGGTCTGAGTCCCTATATCAAGCACCCACGGTGGATGACCGATGGGAATGGAGTCTGCTGGTGCAGGCTGGAGGGGACAGGCAGAACCTGAATGGGGCAGGTTGATCTCTTCCAGATCCAGAGGGAAGAAGAGTCCCTGGGGCATCATTCCTTCCCCTCCTCTGAGGGAGCCAGGGCTGGATGGTCCAGTTCAGCTCCCAGTTAGAGCAATGGAAAACCAGAACACCCCAGCTGACCCCAACCCCTTCAGCACCCGTTTCCACCAGCGCACACCAAAGGGGAATCTGGCCCACAGATCCAGGCTGTCAAACCCATCACCTTCCCAAGAAGCCTGGAGAAGGAAGCACATGTTTCTTAGCTGTCATGTAGCAAGGAGCTGAGTAACGGGGCGGTCTCTGCCTGGTGAAATGTGCATTGCATTTGGGCTGAGATTCTAATGGATTCTGATGCGATTTTTTTCCTGATTTGTACCAGGCCATCTGGATTTGTTTCTGTGAGATGCTGGTTTAATACACTCAGAATTTCCCATTGAGTCTCATGCACCAAAGAGAGGGGGAGGGGGTGAAAAAGCAAATTTAATAACAGAAAGACCTGAAATCTATTAAATATACATTAAAATACATTTGGTTTCCCAGTGGGTGCAAAGTGCCATAACGTTTTACTGGGTTTATGACGCTGGCAGAGGCTCTGAATGAAAATGGAGGAGAGAGTCCAGGGTCCCTGCTCAGTAGTTCACGGTGGAGAGAAAGAGTCGTCTGCAGTTTGCTAACGCAGCAAAAACGGAAAAGGCTTCTCGGGTAGATCCACAGAGAGCACATTGCACATGTGTTTCCGTTAAGGATGTTCACAAAACCTGAACAGCAAGAGGCATTCAGGTTCTCAAATTATTCGGGACTCTCATTTTCCCTCTCGTGCTACAACTTCAGCAGGGGCCCTCACCCAGCCTCCCCCAGCTCCCTCCTGCTGCATGGCTCCTCCATGACCCCTGGATTTGGAGGAGAAGCTCCATGGCTCTGGGCTGCTGCTTTGTCCCGGTAGAAGTGTCACATCCAGCAGTGAGGTTGGCTTCATGAGCTCAGACAGGGAGCAGTTTGGTGCTGGCAGGGCAGGACATGACAATGGGGCAGCTGCAGGCTGGCCCTGCTCCACAACACAGGGCAAAGAGCACTCAGCACCTCTGCAAGACAGCATCACAAGGCCTAGGAGTGTCTCAGCTATGTGCAGCACCTTGCATTTTCAGCAGGCTTTATTGCCCTGTGCATCACAGTGGGGAGAGAAAGGAGCTGCCCCTGCACAGCTGATGCCCATCTGTACCATCCTGAAGCTCCAAGCTTCCCACTTTGTACTCCCACCCCACTCTGCCAGCACCAAGTCTCGTTGGCAGGTCCATGGCTGGAGGCAGTGCTGGTTTATCCAGACCTGCTGGTCTGGCCACTCCGTGTCCCACCCTGCGCTGTGGCTCAGTGACCAGGACCAGCTCCAGGGCTTAATTCCTCCCTTAACTGATTCAGGGCCTGACACTGACACCCAGAGAGCACCAGCCCTCACTGAGCTGCCTCTGCCAAGGGGCTGAAATAAACCCCTGGGTCCTTCCAGACAAGAGCATGGGATGTGTCAGGTGCACAGCCTTTCCCTGGACAAAGACCACCCCAATATTTGTGTACAGACCTCACCCCTCTGCATTTCAGGCATTTGCATCAAGCAGAAAGGGCTTTTCTTGGCGTAAATCCACTTTTCTTGGTCTGGTCCCAGTCCGCACATGGTGAAACGAGTCATGAGAAAGTAACAGGAGGAAACACATGCACCCGTAACCACCAAGGGCTTTGAAAAATGGGGTTTGTTTGCATTTACCCAAGGCTCTGGCTTCTCCTGCTTTGATGTAGAGCAGTTTGTGTACCCAGAGACCAGTTCTGCTCTGCAGCAGCGCGTGTGTGACCAGTGATGGGTGTGTGTGTGAGCGGTGCCCGCGGGAGGGCTGGGCAGAGATGGGTGTGCGGTGGGAATGCTCACAAGTTGATGTGTGCGTGGGGGATGCTGGGGGCAGTGGGGTTCCCAGGGGCCGCAGGGAGCTGGAGCTCCCAGCTCTGTGCAGAGAGGTCTTGGGTGGTGTGGCTGGGCATGGTATGGCACAGGATGGCATGGCACAGGATGGAATGGCACAATGCAGCATGGCACAGTCTGACATAGCATGGTGTGGCATGGCACAGCACAGCACAGCATGGCACGGCATGGCACAGCATGGCATAACATGGCACAGCACAGCACAGCATGGAATAACACAACGTAGCAGGCATGGCATTGCACAGCACGGCCCAGCATGGCACGGCGTGGCCGTGTGTGTTCCTGCACACCCCCTGTGCCAGCGCCAGCCCCTCTCCCCGCCAGGGAGGCAGCAGATGTTGGGGGCAGAGCGAGTCAGCGCCCAGCCAACCTTCCCCACTGGGAGGGAGACTCCTTCCTCTGCCAAAATCAGGCTGAAGCTTCCCCCAGGATGGGGTTAGGCAGCAGCACGGAGATAATGGGCAGATGTTAAGGCAGCACAGCTGGCAAGCATCAGCACACTGTTCCCAGTCTCCCAGTGCTCCATTGTTCTGAAGGGAAGAGAAATACCGACCTCTGGCCAGCACCAGAGCCAAGCCTGCTCGGTGGGTAGGGAACAGGAACAGGATGGGCTTCAGAAAGGAGACCAAAACACAGCCCGGATGGGTCACAGATGATTAATCTCGCAGGGAGCCACTCTCACAGCTCCAAAAGCTCCAAGAGCCTTGGCTCTAATGAGCCAGTGGGAGAATCCCACCATGCTGACTTTTAATGATGAGCTGGATCACAGCCAGCCCTTCCTCTCCCCCTCCTCATTCCCACAGCCACCCCTACCAAACCCCAGCGAGCTGTGCTTGACCCTTATAAATCCTATCTCATTTCAGCCCCAACCTTGGGAAAGTGGGAGAAAGGGGACAGGGGTAGGAGGGAGTTATGAGGGTCGCTGGGCTCCCTCTCCTTTCCTCCTCTTGGGCAGCTCTCAATGCAGCCAGGCCTGGAGCAAAGCTGATGGTGCAGCTCGGCCTGTCCTGAGAATCCTTGCCTCCAGCTCAGTGAAACCAAAATACTCAGGTCCTGCAAACCTGGCAGGTGCATGTGCATCGCTGTCCTGTCCACTCCTACCCCGGGAGGCAACGCCGCTGAGCGGCAGCGCGGCCCTGAGCATCGCGCACACGGGCTCAGGAGATGAGCGTCATCCTTGGCTTCATCCACAAAGGAGGAGGGAGAAATGTTGTTACCCGGCCACATGGCACGAGGAGCCCGCTGCAAGGATGCTGCCTTCAGTGCTCTCGTCTGCGCTTCCAACCAGAGCAGGAAAACTTGGAATGGGTTCAGAAAAGAGCTGGGAGTGAGTCAAGGCAGTGGAAAATATGCATTACAGTGACAGAGCGAAGAAGCTCCGGCTGTTTGGTTTATTGAGGAGACCAAGAGGTGGCTTGCTCACGGTCTACAAGCATATGCACGGGGAAGAGATTTCTGATAGCAGACGGCTCTTTAATCTAGCAGGAAAAGGCATTACAACATCCCTAGTTGGAAGCCGAAACAAGACAAATCCAGATTAGAAATAAGAAGCACATTTTTAGCAGTCAGAGCAATTAAGCGTTGGAACGAATCCCCAGGGACAGAGTGGAATCTCCCTCACTCCAAGTCTTTTAATGGAGATGGAGTATTTTTTGAAAAAATACGTTTCAGCTTGAGCAAAAGGGATGAGTTTTGTGCCAAGGCAGCGGGCTGTGGAATGCCGGAGGTCAGCCTGGCTGGTCACGGTGGACTCTCTTGGCCTGAAAATCCATCAGTTGAGTTATAATTTTTGGAAATGGGCAAATAATAACCCAGGATCAGGCTGGCACATTGATCACCCTGTGCACTGGGTTTGCATGCAGAGCCTCGGAGCTGGAGCTCAGTCGTGCTGCTCGTCTGGGAAGGTGAGGACAAACCAGGGCTGGAGCAAGCGATGCTCCCGGCTGTTACGACGCTCCTGGGCCATCCCAGCAGATCTCTTTTGCTGTGTCCCGATAGCCAGCAGACAGGACAAGAGCTCAGGATGGGGCACAAACCCATTCCCCTGAGGAAGGCATCCCTGCTCACTGGGCTCTGCAGAGTGGGCAAAGAAACCTCCCCCGGGTAGGTGTGAGAATGCCCAACCAGCCCCAGGTGAGGCAAACACGGATGGAAAACCTGTCAGGTCTAGAAGAAAGCCAGCCTTGAGTGGCTCCCCTTTAAATTAATTTAATTCCATTTTTTAATGATGGTTTTAAGGCCCCTTTTAGTCTCTAACAAAAGGAGCTTTAAAGTCTCTGGAAGCAGTGGCTGTTATAAAAGGGGCAAGGGAAGGTGGGAAGCCCACGGGACTTCGTTAGGGACGCTAACGCTGATTGTAAGCTCAGCACGCCTCACGCGCCAGTGTGAGCGAAGCCTGGCAATTAGCACAAGCCCATCAAAACCCCCTTATTCCCATCCTCGCCCCCCTGGTGAGGCTCAAGGAGCAGACACAGGCGTTACAGGGTGGGCAGACACGGGGCCACCGTGCCTGAAGACAGTGCCCCTCTGCTTGGCAGCTTCCTGGCCCAGCAGGAGCCGGTAAATGCCAAGGTGCCAAGCCCACAGATGTTGGGAACCACTGGTGATTCCCCTGCACATCGAATTGTAAAGTCATGGAATTGTTAAGACTGGAAAAGACCTTTAAGGTCATCAAGTCCAACCCTTAACCCAGCACTTCCAAC